>JAMRYC010000005.1:10000000-10600000 GCA_024447225.1 Panagrellus sp. LJ2284
TAGGGGCCGCGTTGGTTGTTTTCTGGAAGGGCACAATTTGCAATTGAACAACTTGAAAGTTAAAATTCACCTTGATACCGCCCAAAAATCGACGGAAACCGCACAGCCGTCTCATTAACAGCCCCTGGCGCTCTTCCCCGCATCACATGACCACCACTTGGATGTCCATGTTGATGATACTCATGAGGGCTCGGCGATCTTGAATGACTGTGACTTCGCAACAGTTGTTGGGTCTGAAACACCGCCAATTACCCTTCCAAATCGATTGATACCCTCATAATCAAACATAAGCATGCCAACGGGGTAGATTCCAACCAAAAGTGCTTCCCCTCCCCCTTTTTTCAACATTTACATTACAAACTGCACAAGTTTAAATACTTATAAGTGTCTAATTAGTCAATTAGGTGAATTGTGAACCACAAAAAGGGGGTAAGAAAAACCAAATCGTGCATGTCAGTGCAAATTCAAATCCAATTCCAAAGTGATTGTGCCAAAAGTATAAGTAAAAACTCGAAATTATGATTATGACCAAAGTACCTCATCATAACCGCCCCCATTCATGGCATCAGCAACGCCGCTCCGAAGATAGGCGCGTCGGAGGAAGCGTCCAGCCGGTCCGCCCGGGCCACTGTGATGCACCGGCGGCATCTCGTCATCGTAGTCATAGGCCGGACCTCCGAGCAATTGTGCCCTTTGCTGATGGCGGTGATGCCGCGAAGTCGGATGTAACGGCTGAAACGATTAACACCGAGCGTGCAAAAAGAAACGAAAAAAAGAATGCGTTACATTGTAAATTTTGGCAAGTCAAAGAGGTTTTCCAAATCGATAATTTGAAAAGGCAAAGGCAAAGTTTAAAGAAGCAAAAAAAGGTAAATCGTCAGCCAGCATGCAGCCCAATATCAAAGAAGCAATCGTAAAAAACAATGCCAATCAATCTCGTCAGTCGGAAATCAAGTTAGAACAGCAAAAAAGCCATGTACAACGCACGACAGTAGTCAGTCAACGTGCAAAAAAGGAGAATTCAAATGTAAAAAACTGTATTATAGCCATGTTAGTTAAGCGATAGTTGTGTTGTTTTGAGTTTTTTGTAAGCGTTTTTGGATTTAGTAATTATTAAAAGCGTTTGGATGAAAACTTTAAGCATAAGTTAAAAGATAAACGCTACCTGTGACTCTGGTTGATGGTCAGGTCGGCTATCTCGGCGCCGAATTCGGGAGAACATGTCGGAAAGGCGGCGGCCTGATTGTTTATCGCTAAAAAGTGATTTTTCGAATATGAAACTTGCATTTTGTCAAAAACTTTCACAGGGACTGCTACACATCGATTTTAAAATAAAAAAAAACATACTCATATGGACCCTGCCCCGCGGGCATAGTAGTATCATACTGATCTTTATCGAGTGAATCATTCGATTTTGCAGCCTTAATAGTGTCAACCAACGTTGAAAACAACGAATATGGCCGCTGAAATAAAACTTTGTCAAACACAGTTCCAACAAAAAATGAAAAGTCTGTGCAAACTGCTGAAAAAGCAAAATGTTTTAGTGCTCTGATAAAACGTTAATAAAGTGCATGTAAAAACACTCAAAAATTGAATGAATTGAAAAAGTGCCAAAGCATTGTGCGTAAATTAATTTCAGTTGCAAATTGCAATGTTAGCATCATCGAAAAAAACTGGAAAAGTAACCGAAAATTAAATAAAGTTAAAGTTATTAAACGAATCGACAGCGATCCACAATAGCACATTTAGATCAACAAAACACAAAAAGTTAAGTTTGTTGATTGAGTGTTCACAAACCGCTGATGATGGACTCGGTGATTGGGGCAGGAGCATCTGGCCCTTTGAAGTTTGACGCATCATCGGGAAGTGTCCGGGATGACCGCCGCCGCCATCGCCAATGAGGGCATCACCATTGGGCAACCCGCTGTCATGGGATGAAATCACGTTTGATTGATTCGCTGTAGGAGCCGCTGGAGTGGTGCCAGCGCCTGCGGCCGATTTCGCTGCTTGGACGAGGTTCCGGAGTCCAAAGAAGCCGCCGCCGCCGATCTGGAGAAAGGAATTCGAACATGCCAAAGGGGTAATTTGGATTCGGTGGAAGAGATAAAATGGGAAAAATGTGTGCAGGCCCGAGAGTCAAAATGGATACAGTACTACGTGAACAGAGATATATAGACCATTCAGAATTGAAATCCGATTAAAAATTTGAAAACGAAGTTTCATAAATGCCTTTTCGTTAACTCGATATGTGTAAAACAATAAAAACTGTGTAAAAATAAAACTTTCAAAAAAATTTAAAAAGTGGGCGGAGCTTAAGTCTGACAACTAAGCTCCGCCCACTTTTCCAAAATCTTTTCCAAAACTTGTGAAACCGATCAAAATCGTAAAAAAAGTCAATTTCAAAAAAATCTCGAAAGAGGGCGTAGCTTAAGTTAGACCACTAAACTCCGCCCACTTTTACAAAAACCCCCAAAACATGTGAAACCAATCAAAAATGTTAAAAAAACATTAAAGTAAAACGGTAAAAAGAGAATAAAAACTTCCAAAGAGTAAAACAGTGAAAAAAATGTTAAAATGCTAAACCATGAAAAACTACAGTGCGCATTGATTAAAAAATTCCTATACCGAATTAGTTATATCATCATGAAGGCGACCAAAATGGTTTCGTCGTCGCATAAGCAGTTGAGCCGCTCGGAAACGCTTGCTCATTTCTAACTGGAAAGAAAAGCGGACATGCAAAATGCACTCATTGAATTGAAAAAAGAATTAAACAAAAAAATAAGTCTATAAGTACTGTATGGACAAAAATCAAAAATTCAATGACAATGAAAAAGCTTTCAACAAATGCAAGGCGTGAAACATTTGCAAAAGTTGGAGAAGTGGCAATAATTTGTTAGTCTTTTTTCCCTTTACAAATGCATATTGAATACAAAATACAGGCTGAGAGAGCGCAAAGAGAAGTTCCTGCAAGAGAGGCCAGAAGAAGTTAAAAAGCCCACAACCAACCTCGGTGCCGGATTTTCGGGCTCGGTAGTTTTCGAGAATGAGCAGGCCGGCATAGATTTTGCCGACGGTGAGCTTCTGGAATTCGAGTTCGCGATTTGGAGGAACGACAAGGTCGATCATGTTCTTCTTGGCTTTGAGGGGCCAGATCTTGCGCAGTGTTTGACGAAGTTCCTCATCAGCTTCGTCCATTTCCTCCACCGGGCGCATTTTGATAGACAGTGACTCGCGAATAAGTGCAAATAGCGTCGTTTTGAAGTGTACTGTGCCATCCTCAGCCACTGGCATGTTCATTCGAATCAGATGTTTATAAGCCAGCCTGTATGGACATTTCCGCCCAAAACCGACAGGTGGCGCGATGTTTCTCAACATTTCATACATATCAGTGTAATGTATTCTTCCAGTAGCCACAGGATCGTAATCAGCCCATACTCTGATGAATTCATCCAAGTGATGCGGCCCCAAAATACTGCTATCACGCGTGAGGTAGTCGAAATTGTCCATGATGACAGCGACGAACAAATTCAACATCAAAAAACTGCTGAGAAACACGAAGGAAGTGAAATACCCATAACTCATTGGTGATCCACAAACTGGTTTGTAAACTCCAGGACTTATCAAATCAGATGGATTAGGTTTTTCGCAAGCACGCTCAGCCACACATGCCATCATGATATCCTGCCACGCTTCACCCGTCGCGCATCGAAATAGTAATATCAATGCGTTGAAAAAGCTTTGGAAATTGTTGTGCCGATTGATTTCGGTGGATGGGTCAAGTTTAATGTTACCGAATACTTGCATTCCAATGATGGCATAGATGAAGAATAACATGCCAATGAGAAGACATACGTAGGGCAGTGCTTTGAAAGATTGAACGAAAGTCCAGAGCAAGATACGAATAGTGTAGCCTTGCTGGAGAAGACGGATAAGTCGAGCCGCTCGGAACAGTCGTAAGAATCCGAGGGATACGAAATGACCGCCGAATTCTGTTACAAGGGCATCGGTGATTGAACCGACGACTGTGATGAAATCGAATCTGTTCCAACCGTCGCGGAAGTAGTTCTGAAAATCCATCAATCAAAAAATTGTCGCAAAATCAATCAATATATTATCGATTGACATACAATTAATCAATATATCGATTCATGTGAAAACAATCGATAAATTATTGATTATTGTAAAAACAATCAATATATCGACTATCGTGAAAGCAGTCGATTAATTATTGATTGACAAAAAAGTAATCGATAAAGTATCGATTGACATAAAAGCAATCGATAAATTATGGAATGACGTAAAAGTAATCAACAAGGTATCGAGTGATGTAAAAGTAATCGATTAACAATTGATTGGTTTAAAACCAAACAATAAATCGATCTATGTAAACATAATCAATAAACCCTTACCCGAACACCAAAAGCCCCAATCTTCAGTATACTTTCCACCGTGAACACCGCAGTCAGCACCGTATTGAATATCCTGAGCACTTTTTCATACTCCGGCGAGTTTCCATGGAATTTCATCATCAAAATAATTGTGTTCATACAAATCATTGCCATGATGAAATACTCAAATGGCGCAGATGTCACCATTTGCCAGATTTTATACTTGAAGCTGTTCTTCTTTTCGGGCATGAATAAACTGCGTGGACGTGCATTCAACGCGAAGTCTATACATTGTTTCTGGTTTTTGTCGAGATCTCCTTCGGATAGTTCTGCTTCGCCTTGCTCTTGGAACGTAATAATGATCAAAGCGACGAAGATGTTGACAAAGAAGAACGGGAACACGATAAAGAACATCACGTAGAAGAGGGCTACTTCGACTCGGAAGAACGGCGAGGGACCTTGATCGATGTCGGTGGTGTCCATGGAATTCTGACGGATACCGGGCCAGCCTTCGCCAGTGGTAACGACGAATAGGGTAAGCATGGCATTGGGCGTGTTATCATAGTTGAAGGGGCGTTGACGCCATTCACGTAGTTCGACGCGTGGGGGTTCGAGCTGAAAGTTGACAAGTTTATAATTTTCGTGGTAGGACCATTATGTCAAAAACTTTGTTTGACAAAGTTTGAAAAATTAGCATTTTCTAGTCCGAATCAATAAAACACAGTGTTAGGAACCAGAAACTGACCCCCAAAATGTTCGTCCCACCCATAACCCCTCGGACTTTGCTGATAATCACTGCAACAGCATGCCTCAATTTCATTTCCTACTTGCTGATGATGGCTCTCAAAAGTCCGGAAACAACGCATTTTGATATTTTGTGCGTGTTTCCGCTGATAATTTCCTGGGAGGTCCTAGCGTATTTTAGCTTTATGTATGAAACCGAGCAGTTTCTTTTTGATACTGACTTTATCCTTCATGTAAGCTTTTTTCACTCTCATCAGTTTTCTACAGTGTGTTTTAGGCTCAACACGAAAATCCTCAAATCGAATTCGTCCGACGACGCTTCAATGGCCCGGTGAATGCCCGCGGCGACAACACCCTCGGATGGGTCGACGACTTTGAAAACGATGTGACTAGCCAGTCCGAGGTTACTGTCATCCACTGATACCCTTTTCCGACTAACCTAACCTAGCTTGATATTTGACTTACCTGTTTATCATAGATGAAATACTGCCCGTGACATTCGTGTGCAAACTTTTTCGTCTTATCAGTACAATAGAAAAAGGTGCCTTTGAACAGCTGGACAGCGATGACAGCAAAGATGAATTGGAACTAAACTGACACCTTTATACCATATTTTAAAATCGGTTAAACTCACCAAAAAGTACACAACCAAAATGTTCAACACATTCTTCAGCGAATTAACGACGCAATCGAATACAGCCTTCAATTTCGGAATACGTTTGATGGTTTTCAGCGGACGCAACACTCTCAACACCCTCAATGATTTGATGGTTGATAAGTTCTTGCCAGCAGCACCAGATGTTCCACTGAAGGCAAAACCGACAAGGGCGCAGATGACGACAATACCGTCCAAGAGATTCCAAATATCTCGACAGTAGGACCCTGGATGCATGAATACACCCATATCGATTAGTTTGAGCAACATTTCACACGCGAAGACACCGGTGAAACAGTAATCCATGTATTGAAGAACTTTGTTGCGGGAGTTTTCTTCGTCGACAGGATCTTCGGCGGCGAGGGAAATGGATGAGAAGCAGATGACAGCCATGACGATCATCTCGAAGTATTTTGTGGAGACGATTGAGTGGACGAAGACGCGTAATCTAAAAAGGAGGAATAAGATTTTTGAACTTTGTTTAGTTTCAAAAATGATAATGGAATAGGTTTTGTAAGTCAACTTACGGATTCGTCGACGACAACACAAACATGGAAGAATGCGGAACCATCGGTTTCGGACCACCGAAGGGACTTTCTTCATCCTCCATATCCTCGTCGTCGTATTCTCCGTCAGTAGGATCACCATCAATGGCTAGTTGACCATCATCGATGAACTGTTCATCCAGAGAATCGGAATCCTCGGCGAGTTCATTGGCCTTTTCGTCGGCCTCCTCGGCGGCAGTCAGTTCTTGAGCGTTTGCCAAGTTATCGACGGCAATGGCCAAGAACACGTTTAACAGGGTGTCTAAAGGCATTCGAAGGATAAGTACTGAACAAATTTAAGTTTGGTCAACTTACAGTTACCAAACAACACCAACACAATAAAATAAATACAGTATACCATGCCTCCGCCGTATACACCGCCTTGCGATTCTATGGCAACATACATTACTTCGTTCCAATCTTCACCCGTTAAAATCTAAACATAAAGTTGAAAACTGTGAAAATAAAAGTTAGGTCTTACCTGGAATACCGTAATCAACGCAACTGGAAATGTGTCAAAATGCGTGTATGGATGATTGTTGACAAAGTTAAATTTGCCACCGAAAAGCTGCATGCCCAAAAGTGCAAAGATGACAATGAACAAGAACAGCAAGAACAGCAGCGAAATAATAGATCGCATAGAATTCATGAGTGATCTGACCAAATTACGCAATGATACCCAATATCGCGTCAATTTGAAGATTCTCAATAGCCTCAGAGCACGTAGGACGGAAATACCGAATGAACCGCCACGGAAGAAGCTCCACATGACTTCAAAAGCTGAACCAGCGATGACAATGCAGTCGAATCGATTGAATTTTGATGCGAAATACGGTCGATAGCCCATGGCAAACATACGGACGAACATTTCGCACATAAAAATGCCGAGGAAAGCGTATTCAGCGTACTCTAGGAAGAATGTCAGCCAAGCTGGTTGACCATAATGTTCTACAGCGACGCAGACTGTGTTCATGGCTACAAGGATGATAACAACGTAATAAAATACTTGTGTTTTGACGATTTGGCGAAGAGATAGGCGAACATGTCGGACTCGCCTGCAGATGCCTTCGTAGAATGTCTTTCGACCACGTTTCCCGGAGGTGGTGACCGCCGGGGCACCGGTTTCTTCGTCGTAGACTTCGTCGCCGTCGTCTTCATCCTCGTCGTCCTCCTCTTCGAAGTCTTCCTCAGTTTCGATGGATTGCTGCTTCGTGGCTGCTTTGAGCTTCTTTGTCGCTGCTCGGCGTCGGGCTTCCATGATGGCGGCCTTTTCTTCCTCTGTTGTTCGATCTTCTTTGAGAATGACTTCTTCAGCTGTTAAAATCCACTCTAGGTAGCCGTTTAATTCGCGTTCTATTTGCTGCTGCCTTCGAAGTTTGAGGAATTCTCGTCGATTTTCGACTCGCTCCCTTTCTTTTGCAAATTCTCCGGATAAGACACCGAGAACGAGATTAAGCATGAAAAAGGATCCGAGAATGATCAATGGGATGAAGTAGGCCCAATTGTAGGTTGATCCGAGGCTGTCATTTGTCTGAAAACGCCCAATTCTTATCCAATTTTAAAGTTTTGCCTTAAAACTCACATAAAACATAACAGTAGTCCACCCCTCCATCGTAATACACTGAAACACCGTAATCATAGCGAATGCAATGTTGTCAAAACTAGTGATCCCAAAATTCGGTCCAATCCATTGCTGTAGACACGTAGTGCCATTCCCGCAGTTGTAGGCCCCTGTCGTCGACTTGTTCGAACACGGAAACGGCCTTTCAGTCGGCCCTTTGATCTCGCCGAATTCATCGAAGCATGCACTATGGAAAATACCCGAGTAGAATTCGAGCCCGATGATGGCGAAAATGACAATGGCGAACAAGACGAGCAATCCAATCTGCAACAGTGGGGCCATCGCGCAGAGGATGGACTTGAGGACGACTTGGAGCGATGGAATGCCACTGACAAGTTTGAGGGGCCGAAGCACACGTACGGCACGAAGTGTACGGAGATCGACGCCAGTACCCGCGGATGGCGTGTAGAAATCGAAAGGCAGAACGGTAAGAACGCTGAAAAAGGCAAAATTTTATTAATGAAACGGCAAATTTTGTTCTTTTGATGTTTTTGAGTGATAAATTGGCAAAAAAATTTTTGTTTGAAATAAAAAAAAAAATTTTAGGTTTTTGAAAAATCGTTTTTGCTAAAAAATTTAACCTTGAAAAAATCGTAACATAAAAAAATTTTTTTATTGTGCTTAAAAACCACCGTACCCGGTCACAACGACAATAAAGTCCATGATATTCCAGCCTGAGCGGAGGTAAGAACCTTTGTGAAGGCAAAATCCAAGAGAAATAACTTTGAGCAGACATTCGAGGCAGAAAATACCCATGAAGTAGGGTTCGGTGCGTTCCTAAAAAAAAAGTTGCATATTTTTGAACTTATGAAAAATTTGTGGCCAAAAAGTTTTTAAAATCTGCAAGCCATCGCCACTTACCAGCAATTCCGACAACGGTTTCTTGTCGTTCTTCGGCAAATGCTGATCCATCGCCAGTACCACGCAATTGCCAATGATGGTGAGCAGGATGAAGTATTCGAAGGGGCCCCATTCTATGATGGCTTTGGCGTTGCGTCGGATGAAGTTATCCTCGGCGAAGATGAACAGTGATGATGGGCCCTGAGATTAACGAGGATATTTTCAAAATCGTTAAGTTTTTGTAATATTTTTTGGTTCAAATCAGTGCCAATACCAATTTTACACAATTACAGTATGCTACCGTATCACAAACCTTGATCGGCGGGCCTGTCCCCAGTAACCCATCACTGAAAGCATTGCTTTGTTTCTTCGGGGGCCGTTCAAGGAAGTAGTCCTCTTCATCGGCGTTGTCCGAACGCATGTCGCCGCCTCAGGGCGTTAAAACAGATAGACTTCCCGCGGCACCGCAATATCGACTCTCTAAGAAGCGGGGAAGCTGTTAAGTTGAGTCAATTTTTACTCGAGAAGATAGAGCTTAACCAAATCGCAACTTTGGCAACATTTTGTCCGTCACAAAGGCACATAAATAACGACTCGAGAACACAATAGAAGGGCATGCAGTCAGAAGCCGCCGCCGGCACACCGCGATGAAGTTACATGAAAAACGCCGCGTCTTGGTCGTAGTTCAAGACGACGCTGACGATAGGCCATAAAAGTGTCCATTTCAAAAAAAGCGCTGCGCTCCTCGACTGGCAGCTCAGCTCACAACTCCATTTTTATGCTTACTTGTTAGATGGCCAAAAAAAAGAAGACGCGGCTTTGCTGCTTCTGGCGTTGCTTTTGTGTATTCAATGGGGCGCGAGGCATGGATATGCATCTAACATGGGTGGGGATGTGTCTGGATGGATGAAGGAGGCTCCCGAGGATAGACATGTTTGCAGAAAAAAAGTGAGGGTTGCTTTGCCTATCCAGTCTTCTACGTGAAGCTGGGGGATAGTCGCGTCAAATGGCACTCTAGGGGGAATAATCGCAATCCGTGAGGATGGATGGGCGCTCTCAGAATTCAGAAATCTTACAAATATTTGCCCATATCAGCTATGTGTATCGGTGACTGCCTATTTTGAGGACAAATTTGACGGCCTTCGAGATAGCCGTTATCAGTTTGACAACGAGGGGCTTAGAAATGGAAAAACAAAGAATTTCGAGTCAGTGAAATCTTAAAAAACAAGATCAAGAAAAGACACAACCGTCAAAAAGCGAGTTAAAAACGCAAAATGCCAAAACTGCAGCAATTAGCAGGGCTCAAGCCTAGACCAGACCGGATTTAACTAAACTTCTACGCTAAAGCAATTACACACACTTCTGAGCCACAACTTTACATGTAAAAACACGTCGAAACAAGGAAAATGCCAACGACGAAGTCTGCAGGAAATTTGAAAAGAGTGCTCTCGTCCATGACATTTCCGGGGAATCGCGTCAAGCTCATACTGATGCATCGTTGTTACACTTGCATAATTTAGACATAATTTTTAGATTTTTTTTTTGGAATTTGTTTTTTTATCAATTAAGTTTCTGTCAACGAACATGAACTGAGTAAATTTTTTCAATTTTTTAGTGTTACAATTTTTTAAACATTGACATTTAAAATTTTTTTAGTCTTAAAATTTCGTCTATGTCTGAATTTTGTACGTTTTTTTGCAAATTTAAAATTACAGTTCCCAAAAAAATCGCAATTTCAGAGCATTTTATCAAATTTCACCCCGTCCTGCTTGCTTGATTCAATGAAACTGTCAATCGCCGTCACATTCCTTTCCATTGAAATTCGAATTCACTTCAAAGCTAGCCCTTTTTTTGCCGTCTTGGCAACATTCATCGACCCTGCCCATGTCTCGGGCCCGCGCTAATTAACTTTGGAAAAAATGGGCGGAGCTACACGGCTTTCCCTCCTATATACTTGTTCCAGCTGCCATGAAATACTGAAATACATGTATGTAGCCAAGTAGCTTCGACGGACCGCCGACGGTAGTTATTTCGGAACTTTTCGGACGGAAGTTCAGTCAATAGGCCAACCACACTGTCTTGTCCCCGGCGTTTACTCCTGAACAAAAACCCGCGAGATAGCTTCAACCTTTTTCATGGTTGGTCATGGCTTTTGAAAAAAAAGTTTGCCTTATTTAGTGCGAGCTTCTGGGGCCCAGCCTCGAGGGGATAGGCCGAAAAGAGGACAGCGTTCGGTCGCCTCGCATGTATCCAAATGCCATACAATATCAATGACAGAGACAACAGTGCAAAGAGAGTAATGTAAAACCTTCATCATTGTGCAATGGGCGTACAAAAAGTCATCAACTTTCGGACGGTTTGGGCCACAGGACACTGTTTTAATATAAAATGGCAAACACGAAAGGGCAACATGAAAAATGAAAAGGCACAAGTTATTGAAATAAAGGACACAAAAAAATCATCATCGACTGCGCGTTTAAACGGCTTTTCATTGAATGGAAAGCCGTTTGGCGACTGAACGACAAAAAAATTGAAAATAAAATAGGAATAGAATAAGCATTAGAGACCGGTTGGCTGGTCACCTGTGGCACATTGCGTGGAAGAATAGGAAATCCATTTTTAGACGAGTTTGTAGGAGGGATAAGTGTTAAGGCGAGGGGTATTTGGGAGTAAAAGGGGGATGAAATCGCGAGATTGGGGCAAAAAGCGCACAAATAAGGCACAAAATAGTTTAAAAACACGTAAAATTGGCATTGGCACTGATTAAAACCCACTTTTTAATCAAAAAAGTAAATAACCAAAGTTAGACTCACCTTCTCCCTAGCCCCTGAGGGCAGATTGGGCTTCCGGGACTGACCGAAGGCGCCACCACCATCACTGCGATTCTGCTCCTTGCGAGCTTCTTCGGCGGCCAACCTGGCAATTTGATCAATTCCTAGCATTATTATTTAACGAATTGATCCAGAATAGGGTGGATCAGGCATTTAGAGGATTTAATAAAGCTGTTTTATCAGATAAACAGTCAGACGACCACAGTGTTTTGAATGAATGAAGACACAGCTGCATGGAAGGAAGATGAAGCTGCGCGGCTCAGAGGTGGATTGACTGGATAAAAGAAATGAAGAAGAGGTGGTCAGAAGGCTTGCCCGTGGTCCCGGAAATGGCGTCAGACCGTCGGGAGCAAGGACAAGAAAGAAGAAGGCGTCAGACGCTCTTGGGGACAGCCGCCTGGCAACAAATGGCAACCACCTTCCGAGGTAGTGTCCGTAAATACGCTTAGCACTGGCTCCGCTGGTTCCTTAGGCGAACGAACACCTTATAAAGTGCATCGACCACTGAACTACTGCTTCTGAATGGAATGTACTTCAGCCGGCTCCTTCAGGAATCAACTTGACGTCAAAGTGCTGACAATGAAACTGGCCCTTGACAGATCGTCTCCGCGTTTCGACGGCACAGAAGCTATGCTGGGCCGTCCGGGCGGGTTGGTTTCGGACTTGTTGCCTTCGACTGAAAGCGGGGTGCCTGCCCTGAGGGCTTGCTCAGCTCGCTGTTTGGGCGCGAGTCGCCGCTTGCTTCTCTTTTCATGGGGGCTCCTTTTTTGGAGGCCAGCTAGCAGCAGCCTCGCAACACTACGACGGGGGTATTGCCGGAGGGGAACGAGCAGTAGGCAAAGGCCCCGCGAGACCTTTTGAGCGCGAGCCCGGCGGTACATAGCTTCTATGACTAGGCATCGGCGCAAAATATAGGCCGAAGGAGCAAAGACACAAAAAGGCAACAAGCTGCCAGCCGTCTTTCCACGTTTTTGGATGGAGGCCCAGTAGCTGCAGACAAAGACAAAAGCGGATGAAATTGCGTCAAATCTTGGTGGGGGCAGATGGAGAGAGCGAGCCGGGGCAGTTCCAGTCATTACGGATGAAGCGAGATGGCGTGAATGCCGTGAGCTATGAGCTATCATTGGCAATTGAGTCTGGGCAGGGGGATGGTGGTCAAAATGGGGTGTAATAGATAATGATAGTGGGAAAGAGGGTGGTTTTAATGGTGATTTTGGTGATGAATGGGTGGGAAAAGGTGTCTGGAGGTGGAAATGGCAACAAAATCACAAAAAATTAATGAATAATGTGATAATTTCTGATTCAAACTGCAGATTTGTACAAAAATTCAATGTTACAGACACTATGAACGTCAAAATTGACAGTTATAAGACTTACCGATCCCTCCTCGTCCAAAGATACGAATAATAAATAAGCTCAAACGTGCCCGGTTTGCGATAGGCTCGCTGGGCATCGCTTAATTTGACCATTTCTGATCAAAATCGACCCTAGTTTTTTCCAAAATCAAAATTCTATTACAACTTTGAAGCCACAGTGAGCATACAACATGACCCATCAACCTCCAAAGATGGAAGACTAATGCAACAAGGTTTCCAAGGCACTGATTCACGGCTCACGGAGGCATTCTAGAGCCACTGGTAGCCGCCTCTAATGTCGGATGCAATCAGGCATCTAAGGTCGTGATGGAGCGACCTGCCATCCAAATTGACGTAAATACGTAAATTGGAAGAACGGGTACGTACTATGCCTTCGCCGAAAATGGGCCAAAAAGGGCAGCAACTACGACGACCGGATGGCACGTCCGTTGATGGGTGCTAATGGGTTGTCACCTGAGGTGGGCAAACACTGGAGGCATGAGTATAAGTCAGGAAGGTCTTTTGGGAATTGGAACAGGTGAGGTGGTATTGGATGACATCAAGGTAGAGAGAGATGGTGGTGGAAGATGGTGGAAAAGGCGAAGAATGTGAATAGATTTGAGATCTCAGTAACTGCTGCACCGATTTGTAGTGAGAAAAACTTTTTAACAGCTTCGAGATCGATTATTTTTTAATTTGTAATAAAAATTTCTAAGAATTGATCAGTGCTTCGAGTAAAAAGAGTAACATGATATACCATAGCATCGTGGACAGACATCCAAATTTGATAAAAACAGACTGTAGGCATGAAAAAAGATAAGAAAAACTTTAAAAAAAAGACGTCAAAACATAATGATTCAAAGTTACCAACACTCCAACAGCCGGAAACGTAGCTAACTTTGCGACTTCGCGCAGCATCTCGGTGGCATGGGGCGGTTGGTCCTGATCGAAGAAGACCCGTTCATCCCGCACGGAAAGTTTCCGCGGATGGATCGGTGACGGCAGAAACCCTGAAACACCACCCTTACTCTTCACCAATTCTACCCCGTCTAAACCCGCATTCCATCCCCTTCTAACCCGACAACAACTTCTTCCCCTCCCCAATTACCATCCATATCGTAGTATCACCTCCCACTTTTCAGCACCACTAGCGCTTTCCTCCTGCCTCCAGTCGCCAGAATCAAAAAGTAGTCACCATTGTGACGACAAACAGGTCTACAATGACTACTGGGTGCCGACATATATGACATATAGTATCAATGTTTTGCCGGCAGGGGTAAAGCATGTACATCGAAACAAGGAAAATGGAAAGTTGAAAGTTGTAACCGAAGACGTGTAACTTCGAGGCCCGAGCCCGACTTCAGTCAACGTAACCCCGTTTTTCATTCGAAATATACCCATCCCTGACGGGCATTGGATGGCATAAGAGGGACGGCGCAGGAGGAGGGGAGACGTTTAATGCATGCCGAAGAAGTTGTTGTTTTCGAGAGCGCCCCGCAATGGCGCGATGGCGAGGGATTCTGATACGGCATAAAGCATACCGATAAACGTATAAAATATGCAACTTTATGAATGGGCAAAACACAAAGTTGATTCAATTATCAAAGGTTGGGGGTTATGAAGGCCGGAAATGAAAAAGCGCGTGTCTCACAGGGAAATTATATCAATCCGAGACGGAACTGGGGTTGTAAAAATGCTGCTTGTTCCGCCCTGAGGGGACGAATTACTTTTTTCTATGAATGTTGCGAAGGCAAAAGTTGGAAAAAAGCAAGCGTGGATTGTAATACAAAGGCCCTGAGGGCAAAGGTGCATCTTGGGGGCTGGGCTGGGAGGGGATGAATCAAAGAAGGCACCCAAGGAGAACAAATGTCTTGCCTTCAGGTATGAATTGGCCTTTTTTGGGCGTAGTTTGGTTGTTGCAATCAAGAAGCGTAAAAATTCCTCCCCAATAAACTCAAACCCATTGTCAAAACTCACCCGGTGTAAGGGGCAACATCCATGCCTGCAGATTCTGGACCTCCGGCAAGGCCCGTCGATTCCCGGCTCCGACGCCATGCCCGTTGCCGAGTTGATGTGGCCGGTTGCTGATGGTGGCACTTCTCACCCGGGCACCAGTCGTCGCAGCCGGCACTCGCAGGAAGACTTCGCGCTCCGGAGCGGTGCCACCAGCTCCGCCGTGCCGAGCATCCATGCTGGGTCAAGGGTATCACCGAGGCGGCGCGAGCGGCACACAATGCCCTGAGGCAGCAGCACCGCCGCCAAGGGTGGGGATGGAGCGAGATATCGTGGCGGATGAAAGGAAGTAAACCCGATGTGGTACGGGTCGTTGAATTGATAATGGAGGTGATTAAATGTGGGCGGAGGGAACGCCAAGACGAGTGAAGAAAGCCAAAAATGGATAAAATAAGGCAAAATCAGAGTTTTGAACGCGTAAACGTTAAACAAAAAGTTACTTATTCGCGAAATGTCCCCATTGTACAAAGGAAAGTCATTGGTTAAGTTCAAAAACAATCGTGGTGGGACCAAAAGTGTTAAGGTTCAAAAATGTATACACAAACAAACATTTAAGATAGTCAAAACATAAATTTATGAATGTACAAAATGGTTAGTGACATCAACACGACAACAGAACAACAATCGTTGTAGAACCATTTTCTAACTTCCGGTTATCATAAACCCCTCAGAAAATGAAATTTGTCTACAAATTTGGCATTATTTGACATCAATCTGCACAAACTATTAGATTAACAATGTCAGGCCTACAATTTCATGCGTTTTTTATACAAAATTTATGCATTTGGAAGCGTTCTTTTTGACGTTGTACACCAAAATGTTGCATTAAACGCTACAAAGCTGACAATTTGCAGTAAAAAAAGCGCATTTAACATTGAAACTGACAAAAACATCAAAAATTCCGTTCAAAAAACAGTACAAGCTGCTCGCTTAACGTAAAACAACCATGTTAGCCGGTTTAGCATCGATTATGAACGCATAACCTGTTTCATGGGCTTTCAAAAAACGCCTCCATGACTATGAAGTGACGCCAAGCACACCTGGTTGGGCACCGCTAACAGGAGCTAGTATCGAAGTTTGCCTAAAAGCCGACTGGCGGTTAACAACACAGGTCCTTTGACCTTCTAGTGAACAGCGAAAAGGGTATTGATACGCGGGACGGAAAAGTGGCTTACAAAGTGAAGCCGTGCCCGCCGGAATCGCGTTCTCAAGTTTCGCTTGCCCTTTACCCGCTCCAAAGCCGGGGAATCGGATGAAGTCGCGATGATACGGGGCACTCTAGTGAGTTTTTTTGGCAAAGGGAAGCCAGAAATGAGTAATGGCTATTCGAAGTGAGTAGCCGCAGGGCCAGGGCAGGGGCCGACGACAATACGCGCAATTAGCTTCTCGTTTTTTAAAAGGCGACTACTGACTGCCACCCGCAGTTTTTTGACACAGTCGAAGACCAGAAGAAGCACAGGGTGGTAACAACAAGGGGCATCTACCACAATGACTGGTGGCTATCTATTCTAAAATGGATCCGTCTTACATTTTGGTGGTGACGCTGGCCGGTTTCAGTCAGGGGTTAACTGACAGGAGAGTGGGCCACCGTAAAATTGTCATCATCACTTGAGGGGCCAAGTGAGTGAATGAAACAAAAAAAATGGGCATTTGTAAGGAAGAGCGCTTACAGATGGCCAGGACGGTGGTGTTCATAAGGAACGACGACATGGTAGCTACATAAATAACTGAAAACGATGACAGGGGCTTCAAACTGGAGAAAAGAAACAGCTCATGTGTGGCTTGACAACGGCAAATGGGTCGAGATCTGGCTGGTTTAGGCAAACAGGTCCTTCCAGGAAGGGCACAACTTGCCAGTCAGCCGTTTTTGTGAATCTGGTACCCCCCTACATCGATGAAAAACAGTCGCCTGACACTCTAAAACTCCCGACTGACGTCCATACTCAAATCTAATCTCGCGCCACCTTGATAAAATTACACCTGTCCACCGATTTCCAATATCCCAAAACACCAAAAAGCCTGCTACTAACCAAAATCTTTTACTACACTTTTACAGGGTCCCGAAGACTATTCAGCCCAATAGCCGCCCACCAAAAAGGAGTTAGACGTCGTTGCGTAGAAACAATGTCGGTAACGAGTCGCCAGTCGGAGTCATTGTGCCTTTTTTTGGCCGGGGCCCTCCTTCGCCACTTCCTCCAAGACTGCCTGAGGCGCGAAGAACAACAACGGCACACGGGTGGCTGTGTCAACTGCCAACTGGCAACGGCACAGGTGAAATGGGGCAAGCGCTACGCCCGGCTATCAGTCTATGAATCTTTGAGTGGGAATCGGGGGGTTTTTCGGCAATCTTTTTACAACAAAAGTGAGCGAAAAGTGCTTTTATTTCGCAGAAAATGACATGGGTTTACACGGGTGCCACACCTAGAATGGAGCACTTCTGAATGTATAAATAGCTTGGAAAGAGTTGAAGGTACAAAAAGTGGGTGGCGGCTATTTTTGAACATAATTAATATGGTGATGCGAAAAATAACTATTGTAAACAGATGACATAAATAAGTAAGATGGATGGAACGTATCATAAAATGAATGATGGACAGATACCCGGATGCTGCCTGCCTACGCACCACTTGATATGGCTCTTCACGGGCTGGGTTCAAGAGCTGGCCCTCATCATCACCATCAGCTACCCTTCATTGCATTCATAGAGGAAAAGGAGACCCGCATCAGCTCAGCTCAAAGGACTGTCATAAAAAATGTCACTAAAATAGATGGATAAGGGCCCTCTAGCGGTCACCTTTTGGCAGGGCTCCTGGGCCTTCCGGCAGTTTTGCCAGGGGGCGGTTTCAGTTCAGGAAGTGCATGCTACAAACACGCTTCATCATATTGATGGATTGGGGGGATAAAAATAGGGTGAATTGATCGACGGCGTTTAAAAAACTGGTTTTGGAACTGTTTAAATGAAAATTTTCAGCCATAAACGGACAAAAGGGCATTCCATGTGGGTGTTATCCAACCCGCGTGAGTAAATCGGGTGAAAGTGAAACCAAAATCCGGTAAAATCCCACCATAACAGTGTTCCTTGCAAATTGTAAGCCTATACGCGCCATATTTAGCATTATTTCACTCAAAATTGGCCTAAACACACCTGCAGGGCGGCTTTTCCCAACTTTTTCAGACTCCTTTCACGCTTCCCGAACACCAACCTTTTCCAAGGACATGCTTGAAATGAGATATGCAAGGATAAACGAAAAAAGCACTACACATGTCTGCAGTTTGCATGTCTATAATCTATGGTCACCATGGCATCGGAAATCCGTCGTATCAGTCTACCTCGACTTCCGAAGGCATAAAAAACCTATGGAATCGGGTTAACATTGTAAAAGGAAGTGGGTAAAGGTAAAAAGTGTACTACAAATGCCCTTCCATTTCAAGTCAATGAAATAAGGCTCCTTTTTTGCAACACGCTAACAACTATCGATGTCGCAGCCCGAAACTAACTATATAATGCTATTAATTGTAAGCATTAAGCGCAAGCCTGGCCATAAATTATGCAATCGGGAGGCCGGGTAGGAGGGGCTTTTTACTGAGGACCTACACGGAAAGTGCTGACTATTAGAGCGACGCCGCAGGGCAAGTGTGACTACTATCCCTTGTATAAGGGTATGCTTACAACTGTTACCAATACTACAAAACCTCTAACCTGACCGTTAACCGCAAAACAGTCGCATTCAAACAATAACATTGTGAGAAACGACAAACAAGTCATTCTTGTGGGAACCCTAAACCTATGATTGTATCGGTTTGAGACAGTCACAGGACAGACGACTGACTAACTATGTATCAAAAGCTAAAAAACAATTACACGGCCCAGTCGCGCGAGAACTATTACGTTTATCTCTTCACTTCATTCCTTGAGGGTGTGGTTTGTTTTAAGCTGAAGCCCACAGCAGCTCACCCACCCTCAAGGATTTTTAAGACCGGAAAAACGGCTGGAAAGAACGCTGCAAGGCAAGCTTAATAAAAATGTGTAGCACTTCTCGTTGCAGTCATTCATTCATTTTAAATACTATGTGGTTGATGAGAGCTCGTGATAACGGTTTTTGAGCGTGGACAAAGAATTTGATACTATCTTTAGGAGGGACTACACAAAAGTGGATCAAATTGGGGATAAGATTTGTCTAATTTGAGAGATTTGTTTTTAAAAAAGGATAAAACCGAAATGCAAACAATACTAATTCAAAAAAGTGAACTCAACGTAAATTCTAAACGAATACAAACACATTACATTGAAAACAGACGATAAACAGTGTCCGTGTACTAATTAGATTAAAAAATAAAAAAGGAAAAATAAAACAAATCGAAAACTGTACAAAATTATATATATACATCTTTTTTACGTCATTGGAACCCCTTTTGTATAATGTTAATATTAAGTAACTTTAAATTACTGAAAATAACGCAAAGTTAACAAACTGATTCAAAACTCCGATAGTGCCTTTTTAGACCAAGATAAGTAAGACAAAGCAAAAAAAACCAGAAAAAGTGTTTTCAAAAAAAGACAGATCAATCGATAATGTAGAACAACTGTGGTCAAATGCCTGTTTGTAATAAATAAGCTAAATCGAAAAGCGAAGCCAAAAAAGTTTGTAAACTCACAGTGGCGATCCACGGCTGGCAACTTTCATCTTCTCCATCAGCAGAGCGCATGTTTTGTGGTCACTCAGGTCGACGACTCTGAAAGAAAGTTTACATATAACATTTACAAATCGGTTTTGGGACATGTAATAAAAACTTTTTATTGATGTTTTTGGGTTTCAAAACAATTAATTGAAAAAATTTTATGTTTCAGACTTGGAAGTTAGCATTTGTAATGTATACCGTCTAGGTAGCAGCCTTTTGGCACTTTGATCAGGAGAAACCCGTTCCCAGAAGGACACTTTTCGATTCGCCTGGGGCGATACCGATCGAGAAGCATCGCTGGAACCACCGGTAGCCACTTCAAACAATCTGCTGGTTTTTCTGAATGGTGACAACAGGATCCGGGAAAGACCCGGTGATAACGCCCTTGATAGAAGCCCAGAGCCTCGAGGCGACCATCTATCCGCGTCAAGATCGTCGTAGTCATCTGGATTGATACCGCTTCTAGAGGATGGCCGGAACTCTGAATTCAGAAGCGGTGGCTCCAGGAATCTGCCGTACAATGCCATTTTGAAGATGTTTCGTCGATGAAAATGGCCTTATGGAAGGCTCTTTCCAAATACTAGAAGCATCCAACGACCCGTAGCGATGGTCATTTCAGAGACGGCGAAGACGGCATCGCAGTGTATTTTCGGCAACGATTGACAAATTCCGCGAATGGTCGGGTATTTACAGACGATGGGTGGACACGAGTAATCCCTGCCCGATGCGCCTGTCTGTTTAATGCCACCAGCTCATACCGAAGAACTTCCAGGGGACAAACATGAGACCCCTCTCGACAAAAAAAGTAGTCTCGGCTTCCTAATAATGATGACACATTGCTTGATGGTTGGTGGAGCGACACAAAAAATAGGACCCCGAACCCCAAGAAGCTGGCCTGGAGGAGGGCTAGGCATGGAAAAAAAAACGATGCCATATGAGGCGTCAAAGAGCAGCCAAGCGTAATTGGTAGCGTCAGAGAAGTCGTCGAAAACGTCCGATGAACACATTGCTGGAGGCGACGCACATGGGGCCGGGGAGCACTGATTGGGCTGGGATGGCTACTTGAGGAGAAAAAAGTTTGTAGCAAGTTTGGAGGCTGTGGTGGTGGCAAATGGGATGAGGATACAAATAGGGTCGAATGGCACTGGATGAGGTCAAATGACCAAACCAAGTGGTGGGAATTTTGATTAGATTTGGGGACAGGAGGGGGTGGTTGAGACGGGATTGAGATTTTATCAATGAACTATGAAGAGTCGGCGTAGGCAGTCACATTTTTGGTTTAAGAAAAGTTACAAAACTATTAAACGTTAATTTATGTATTAATGCCATCACTATTTAAACATTCAAAGTGGTCTAACTCAAAATTTTTGCACCTACCAAAACCCGATTTAGCTAAAAGTCATGTTGAAATAGTTCTGGTAGAATTTGAACTTGCAAACAATTGATCCTAAGGGAATTAAACTGACATTTTTGAAATCTAAGAGTTGTCAAGGTATAAAAACACCTAACTAGATCCAAACTGACATCTGACCACCTTCCAGAAACGAAAATGACAAGTACCGAAAATCGCACTTTTTAGCTGGTTTACTGCCAACTATCAATGCAATCACAGTTTTACTTATATTTTTGAACTTCTCGTGTTCAGACAGATTAGAAACACTCATTTAAAGTGATCTTACTTAAAGTTTTATGACCACCAAGACCGAAAATGACCAAAAACCACAGAAAATACCACTTATTCGTCGATAACATGCCAACTATTGGTCCAATCATATTTTCAGTCACATTTTTGAATTTTCCGTGTTCTTGCGGTTCAGAAACGCTTATTCAAAATGGTCTAACTCAAAATTTTTGCACCTACCAGAACTCGATTTTGACAAAAGTCAAACAAAAATCGTTCTGGTAGTTTTTTGAATTTACGAACCATTGATCCGTGTGCAGTTTGAGTGGCATTTTCGTATTAGACGTATCTTAGAAGAGTTAAAACAAGTATTTTCAGTAATATAATCCGACATATTTGCACCTTCCATTAACGAAAATAACAAAAAACGATCAAAAATCGCACTTATTAGCTGGCAACTTGAAAACTATGTATCCAATTGCATTTTAAGTAATATTTTTAAACTCACCGTATTTCGGCGGTTCAGAAACACTGAATCAAAGTTTTTTATGTCAAAAGTTTAGGCCTTTAAAGGTTACTGTACCCCAAAACAAAACCCCCAATCCCCACTCACCTCCTTCTCCGCGGGCTCAAATCACTGCTGCCAGCTCCAGGTGGCAACAACGATCCGACGGAGACCGTGGATTCGGTCTCCGCGACTTCTTCGATCGACGATTGTCGCCGCAGTCTGTTTGTGGCCGAAGTGCCGCGTCCTGATGCCCGTGGACCGGTCGCACTGGCGCGTCGCGCTGCCTACAAGCCAAGGGATGGTGGAAGAAAACAATCTTAATTCAAAAGCTTTCTTTTTTCTCGTTAACAGGCACTCGTGAAGGCCCAGCAATGGATGTCTGTCTTCCGGTGAAGATGCTTTTGAAAATGTGGAACTTGACCAATACCGCGCCCAGGGGCCACAGGGCAAGCAAGCACTTGCGGAAACAGGCCCATTTTACATAATTTCTAATTTCATCGGCACTTTGCTTTGTTGAAAAATGCGGATTGGGTCCGGCAACCTCTACCAAAAAACACGACAATGAATCGTAAAAAAGGTGGTAAAAGTGATAAATTTCGACCGAAAAGTTTGCCCCGCCACAGGGCATCGCGATAAAACACCACAACTGTGGCATTCTAAACTTTTTTGATGAAAAACAGGCATAGATTGAGCTAATAAAGAAACCGACGCCTTTGGCCGCATCCCACTTGAAGTCTGGTCCGATGCCCTGAGGCACTGCGTGTAAAAAAAAGTAATACAAATAATGAGTACCTCAAGAACGATGCTGGAAAAGTCCGTGGAGCGCCGACTTGGGGCCGTTGATGCATCGCCGGGTTTCCGTTGCGGAGGTGCTGACGCACCAGAAGGGATGGCAATTGTGGCAGCTGTCGACGTGGAAGCCGCTTCTTCTTCCGAAGCTCGCGCAGCTTCGGAAGCCGGAATGACCGGAGATGGTGGAGGGACGACGGCGCTGACGGGTCGGGACGCATGCTTGCTTCGGGAAGGTGGGCCGTTCGAGTTGGTGTTTCGGCGGACGGTGGGTCCTGGAACGAAAGTGTTTAGTTATGGTAATGTGGAAGTTACGAGTGAGTGAACTTTTTGCTATTTTAAAAATGTAATATACGTATTTTTAAAATTACTGAGCAAAGAGCAAAAATTAATTTCGCAGATGATGACCGCAGAATCAAAAAACCTAAAACAAATAAAAAAAAATTTTTATTATTTTAATTTTACTTCAATTCTAAAAAAAATCAATGTTTTTTACAACGCTACCCGGATCAGTGCTACTACTGGACATCGCCACCAACTTCCGATGCGCTTTTTGAACATTGCAACTTCGTTTCCGTGTTGCCGGTGGCGTTTTCACAAAATTTGATCGACAACGACGAACCGGTGTTGCTCGAAACATGGCCAACCACCAAAACTGATCCCCATTTCCATTTCACCTCCCCCTGGCCACTTTTCTGACCAAAAATGCCCTTCTCAACAACCCAAAAAACCAATAAGCACCCTAAAAGTCAACAAACATCCCCCAAAACTGTTGGTTTTACCTAAAGAGCCCTTTGGTGGTGCCGCTGACGCCGAAAGTGAGAAGAATTTGCCTTTCATCATCAGTTATCAGTTAAATTTGGTTTCAAAACAACAAAATAAGTTAAATAACAAACATCCAACACCCACAGAACGTGTCTGACATCGCACTAACTTAACTTGTAAGAATAAGCCATTTAAAACGGGCAAGAACTCTCGTAAAAACTGATGTTCGTGGTGACAGATGGCTCGAATCAATCGAGCAAATCAGATGGGGTAGTGTTTTATGAGGGGCACTTTTCTTGTTTATTGATTTGGAGGTTTCAAAGTTCACACAAATGGCTTTTAATAAAAAAGAGGAATTAAAAACTTACGTCCATGACCGCCAGGAGCAAGCGATTGCCGACGCTTTGTGAAGGCAGCCGATCGACCGGCTACGATCGGCATCGAGGCAGATTGCTGTTGATGGGGTTAGCCCATCATAAAGTTCATAAGATCACAGAATGGAGGGAATAAAGCATGTCACTGACTGCTGAAATGTGAAAGGTGAAGTTGTAAAAACAGATTAAAATGGGGAATTTAAAGGGTGGAAAACGATTAAAGGGGAAGGAAACTGGCATTGAGACGGTTAATAAAGGTAGATTCAAACACGATGACGGTGAGAAAAAGTTGTGAATTGACTAGTTTTGTTGTTATTTGTTGGTTGTTTGGCTTTGTTTTACAAATTATCACCATGAAGTTTAAAATAACTGATAAAAATTACAAAATTTTTTGCGACTTGGGGTATTGATCAGAAAAAAACTGGTAAAAATTAAGCTTCCTTTCAAGTTTTGCCAAGAACTATAGTGAACACAAATAAAAAGTAAAAAAATGGAAAAAAATTAAAATCAAAAAATTTTAATCCTTGTTGTCACAAATTTTAGAAAAAAAGTTGTCACCACCCCGAAAGAAGACATATCGCCCCAACAATAAACCCAAAACATACCCCGCCAAATTGCCCAACAAGCTTCTCCCCTCCAAGCTTGACTAACTTAAACACGTAATTACACAGAGAAGTGTCGCTATTCCATGAAAAAGTGGCGCCTGGGAAAGGCAATGCAATGCAATACAAGCGTTGAAAAAAAGTAACTCAGTCGTCTCAATAACAATGTATTTATGCTTATTTACACGCGGACTGGCATGCCGCAAATTTTGAACGATATGGTCGACGAATGTTGTGTTCAAAAGCTAATGTAAGTGTAAGGGTATCTATCTTGGAGATTGGATTGTGTATGTATTGACAATAACTAAATAGCGATACAGATTAGCTTGTCAAAATGACTCGATATTGAGAGGAGGTGATTTGTCTTTGGGTGAAAATCGTACAAAGGTTGAGTTCATCGCGAATGCATGCCATGGCACATGAGAAAGCACAGGAAAGCTGGCAGTTTCTGGCGGCATGGCTTTCAGGTGGACGGACAAGGGGTAGGGACAGGTTGACTAGCTTGTGTCAATAATTATAAACGGAATGGACTAAAATGGAATTTTACCCCGTAAAGGTATAGCCCTGAAGGTAGATGGTTAGATGACAACGAAATGAATGATATAATTGGAGTCACATGGGTGGAAGCGGATGCACTTTGTCGGGGTGGTCGGTGACCAATGTTGAAATGTGAGCTTAGCTGGGTGGTTGAGACTTTTATGGGTAATGAAATCGGTTGGAAATTGTGATAAAAGTATAATAATAACATGAAAAAGCGACGACAAAGTATGCAACGCTATGGGTTGCAGCTTCTAAATTGCATCTTCACTACATCTATCGATGCCACGGCCCAGAAGCATTGCGTGACAGCCGGCTGCGCGACGCGTCCGCATAAAAGGCACAATGGAACGGATGAGACTCTCGAGTACATTTTCCACAAAACAAGAAAAAAATAACAATTTGAAATGCACGATGTCCGCAATTGTGGGCCCCCTCAACCCCGGAAAGCGAGCTGTCACCGATGGATGATGACTTCTGTTTCCATTGTCCCAACATAGCCAGCCTAGTCATGTCCAGAATCCATCGGTCATCATTATATTCCACCCCTATGACGACATTTCAACCTTAATAAGACGCCCCAAAACAGACTTTGTCACCATCGTACTCAACATGCTCGAATTGGCACACATGCTTCTGACTTTGGACATTGAAACGCCTCTGCGTAATGTAAGAAAATGCAAAACGCACCATGAAAGTTGACGCCTCGGGAACAACCGCAATGAGAAACACAGGGAAGGCTTCAAGAAACGTATGTATTATAGTAGTCATTTTGGAGCGCGGGTAGCGTAGCGGCACAAAAAGTCGAAAAGCATGTGCCGCGCACATCGCACCCCATCCCGTCTAATTGAATTACCATTATCGCCACCGAGGCATAAGGCATCCGTTTTGACAGAACTTCAAGAAGGCGCGCACGCACTCCACGGAAGCCAAGATGCAAAGAGGGCCCTCTGGGCTTGATATGGCCGCCACGTCGATGACAACTGAGCCGAATATGGGCACTTCCGGAGAGATTGGTCGGTCATGGATTTGGTCGATGAACGGATGGGGAAAACAAAGGTAGGATGAATGTTGGTATTAAACTGTCTTAGGGACGATCTGGTTATAATTTTTCATATTCAAAAACAGCGTCATCGGTTTCGAACTCAAGTTAAAGCATTGTTTTATCAAATTAAGAAGAATTTAAAACTTTGAAACAAAAGTTTCAAGCACAAAAACAACAGCTCGCGAAAAGACGGTCATTTGTTAAATTCAAAATTCACCGTCAAAAAATAAAAATAACACCTGATAAGGTCAAAGCGGGCAAGACCAAAACTAAAAACGACCAATCGACAGATGCTTTTTGCGATAAATGGTCATTGAAACTTTGCAAAAAGTGACATGTCACAAATTTGAAGTGTGTTGGCACAGTGAGCATTTTGTGACGGGGTTGTTTCACACTATTTAGTAGTTGTTGTACACAAATAGACTTCTTGTGTAAAAACGTGAATGAAGGGAAATATATGAAACGTAACACCTTTTAAATGAGGTTTTTTGTAAATGAAATATAGCCAAAATGTTGTCATTGCGATACTAGGTAGGAAGATTACATTTTTTACTAATAAAAGTGATTATTAAAGTTTCAAAATAACTTTTTTTAAATCACAATTTGCGTTTTGCATTCTTGCAAAAAGTTTTTACCAAAATCACATGCTCTTCAGGAAATAAACATAAAACAAAGCTTATTTAGTAAAAATCAACATCGCAAACCCACTTGATCCCCTCCCCCAAAGTGCCAATGACAGCCCAGCCTTCTGTTTCGCCGTATCCGGTCAACCAGCGTTGAGCCGAGCTCTGCTTTAGATTATAAACCACCACCGAATAACGACCATGAGCCGGCGTCCGAAGCCCGGAAGACTGAAACGACTAATGAAATCCCTTTTTGTCGCAAGCTTGTTCGGAGTCCCCAAAAAGTACACCCAAAATTGCCCTGATTGGGCTTTGTTTTTTCCTCACCCCCGCTGTCTGCAAACTTGTAACATTGTTTTAGGCTTTTTTCAACTTTAAAGTAAGCGAATTGAAACTTTATTTAGACTACGCAAACACAAAATAGAAAATAATTAGTAAGCTTTTTTGCATTGGAGACAGCTGGCTTGCTGTTTTGACGATGGCATCGTAGCCGTTTGGAGTTGTTAAGCATGAGGCCGAAGGAGCGGATGACAGGACAGCGTTTCTAGGCGAAGAGCAACTTGCGGACATTGTCGACGCTGCGGGCTTGCTGCAAATTGGCATTGGATAACGTTAAATGGGGCTGTGGATGGATTGGATGTGTTGGACTTACGTTTTCGAAGAGCTTGTCGTCCCATTCGGGGAAGATCTTCTTGAAGTTGGGCGTTTCTTTGCCCTGGAAGAGTTTCTCGATCGTGGCCGACTTGTGGCGCGGCACCGTGCCACCCTCGAGGAACTGCTTGGCCGTGGCTTCAGCGTGCTCCTTTTCTTCCTTGTTGGCACCGGCACCCACCCAGACGTAGACGGTGTTGAACGCGTCGAGGATCATGACGTCGTCGCCGTCGAGGTCCTGAAGCGAAAGTGTATCGTAATCGATTTGGGTTACTGTAAGTGAAGTTTGGATTTACCTGTTGATAGAAATCAGCAATTTCCTCAACATGAAGCTTGCCAGACTCGTTCGAAACCTGGAACAGCCTCGGCTGGTGCTGCACCGGCTTCTTATTCTCATTCCAGTTTCCGAACCACTGCGTAAACGCAGCCGGTTCGGCACCTTCCAAGACACGGGTAACCTGGGTATACGGAGGTCGCAAGTTCTTCTCCAAGAACTGCCTCGCCCAATCCATAGCCTTGGCACGTTCATTCGGGTTGCATTGCTTGCCCAACCACACATAGACACCGCCCGGTCCGGCATCCAGAATGAAAGCGTCATTCGTGTCGAGACCCTTTGCGTCGGGAACGCCAGTTCCGACCTTTTCAATCAACAATTTGCCGCTGGCATCGCTCGATTTGTACAGCTGGATCTCAGCGGCCTTGTTCTGCCAGTATCCCTCATCCTGTTCACCACCATAGCTCGACTTGATAACCTTAAGGGCATCTTTGCCACCAAAGTGCTTCCAGAACTCGGTGTTCGTGTTCCAGTCCTTGTCCAAAACCGTGATCTTAGCCTTGCCGGCACGTTCCTGATCGCGGATCGCCTTGGCATGGTGCATGCCCTTGATGCGTTCCAGACGGCCCGACTCTGGCGGCATCCAGACGTAGATCTCGGAGCCGAGGTCAAGGATGAAGACATCGCCCAAATTGAGCGACTCCTTGATGAGCTTGACTTGGCTGCAACGAACATTGCGCTTGCCCTTGCATTGGAACAGCTTCGGTTCCGGCTTGGCGTTGGTGACGTGGCTGAAGCCTGTGGCATTGCCGCCGGAGAGGTACCTAAAGATGAGATTGATGATGGGATGGGTTAATGGAATGCATATGCGTGGCATCTGGATGTGTTTTGGTGGGGTTATGTGATGGATTTTGCAAAACAAATAGCAAAATTATTTGATTTTTGAAAAAATTGTCCATTAACTTGAACAAATTTAGACATTTTGCTTTTGAAATTTGACAATTCAAATTTGCAAAAACCCTTTTCTATTCAAAAATGTTGCAGTAACCGTACAAAGACGTAGAACCTGTGAAAAACTCACTTAATACCGTTCTTGAAGTAAGACAAGAACAGCGCACTTTCGTGGTTCTGGTTCTCACGGTACTGTACAGGCTGGCCGTGAAGAACGGTATCGAGATCGACGACTTTGAGGGCGGCGGTGGCCTTCTCGTCTTCAGAGGTGCCGCGACCGAGCCAGAAGTGAACATCGTACTGGTTTCCGAGCTTGGTCTACAATTTTGCGACTCTATTTTCTGCTAAAAGTTTCACAGTTTGACTTACGCTTAAAACAATGTACGAATCGCCCTCGAAGAAGGAACCATGCTGCTCCTTGGGGACAACTTCGACGTTGAAGTCCTGTAAATCATCAAAATTACCATTATTTCAACAGAAATGACCTTTTAAAAAGCTCACATTGATACGCCAGATCTCCAGGCCTTCCTTCCTACCGGCGTTGGCGAACTTCGGGTCAGTCATGATTCAAATTCAAATATTTTTTAAATAAAAACCTAAATTTAGCAACTTTTATTAAACTATAGCCAGCATATCCACGATAAAGGACAGAAGTCGTCCTCCCAACGCCCTGGTAAACAACATTTATATGAAAATAGAAAGCCGGCGATCCTGGCACCGACCCGACTCCATCGTCCAAGCTGTTGTTGACGACTTTCTCGACTGACTCTCGAACTCTGGAAAAAAGGCTGTTTCATATCCCGCTCGGGGCAAACATCCTCTTAAATCGCAGTAAAGTCAAGGCAATGGCTTTAGGGGATGATCCGATCCGAGGACCCTGGGGGCATAAACAAGCAAAAAGAGAGCAAAACAACACAGCTGTGGTCTGTCTGCCGTCGTTTTTTCGCAGGCATCGTGGTCGACGGCGATTCGGTAAACAAGTCGACGACGATGAGGGCAAAACACATCGAAAGGGCACCTTTGAATGATGGTGATAGCCGATGAGGTTGAACTTTGTGCTGTTTCAAGTTTATTGGTAGATGATGCAATTATAGGGCAAGTTAAGTTAAAGCGAGGCAAATATGCAATATTGATAATTTAAAAGGTGAAAATATGATTTATCTGATAGAAGCGTAATTGAACTTATGATGAATTAAAAAAATTTTCTGGTTGCGACCATATGTCGTTTACGTAAATAGGATTTTGCGCATAGTTTTGTAGTCACGGCGCTGAAAATGCCATTATCAATCACCAGAAGTCAAAATTTCCATCTACCTGCTTGAAAAGCTTATCATCCCACTCCGGGAAGAACTTCTTGAACGTCGGCGTCTCCTCGCCCTGATAAATCACATCAATCGTGGTCGTCTTGTGCCGTTTGGCCGAAGTCGCCTTCAAAAACTTCTCCGCAGTTTGTTTAGCGTGCGCTTTTTCTTCCTTATTGGCCCCGGTGCCGACCCACACGTAGATGATGTTCAACGCGTCCAGGATCATGACGTCATCGCCATCCAGGTCCTGAAGAACATCAAATTTCATCGTTTTAGCCATTTCGCAACTTTGAAACACACCTGCTGATAGAAATCGACAATTTCCTCGACAGCAATCTTGCCTGACTCATTCGAGACTTGGAACAATTTCGGTTGGTATTGAACCGGCTTCTTGTTGTCGTTCCAGTTTCCGAACCATTGCGTGAAGGCGGCTGGTTCGGCACCTTCGAGGACTCGGGTGACTTGGGTCCAATTTGGACGCTTGTTCGTTTCGAGGTATTGGCTAGCGAATTCCATCGCCTTGGAGCGTTCTTTTTGGTTGCACTTTTTACCGATCCAGACATAGAGCCCTCCTGGCCCGGCATCCAGGATGAAAGCATCGTTAGTGTCGAGAGATTTCACATCCTGTTGACCGGCGGAAATCGCTCTAACTTGAAGCGGCCCTCCGGCATCGCTACAGAGGTAGAGAGTGATATCAGCACTCTTGTCAAGCCAGTAGTTGTCATCAGAACCGCCACCATAAGGCGATTTGATCCATTGGATGCTCGATTTCCCGCCAAAGTGCTTCCAGAAGGTCGCATCGGTGTTCCATTCATGGTCCAAAACGTGGATCGTTGGCCGACCGCCACGTTCTTGATCACGGATCGATTCCGCCATGATGACACCCTTCATTCTCTCCAGACGCCCCGACTCCGGTGGCATCCAAACATAGATGTCATGTCCAAGATCCAGGATGAAGACATCGCCCAGATTCAACGATTCCTTGATCAGTTTGACCTGGAACCAATTCGATTAAAGGTCATGTTTTCTTAAACCAATGTTTTCATCCCCTCGATAGATAAATTGGTCCCGAAACCCACGCAAAAAAACCCGAAAAAGAAACGTGTTTTAAAACAACTGTTGTTTTTGTTAAGTCTTAGGTTCCTTGAGGGCATAGCGAGCCGTTGGGCAGTTGCTATCTTGCTACTCATCTCAATCACATTTTGTTTTTTGCCCTGGCACACGTCTCAAATGAGTTTTTAACGACTTTGTCCGACGGAAGTGCCCCATCAAAAAAGCGTTAATCTTACCTGTGTACAACGGACGTTGCGTTTGCCCTTGCATTGGAAGAGCATCGGGTCAATGTTGTCGTTCTTCGACACGACATGGTTGAAACCACTAGCATGGCCGCCTTCGAGGTACCTGCAAATGTGGTAGCAATCGAAGACATGTTGCAAATGATTGAAACGATGAAAATAGGACCCGAATATGGTAATCAAAGTGCTATTGGATCAAGTCCGGGCTTAACGTGGTTTGAAAAACGAAAGGTGGAAATAAACCTACTTGAGACCTTGTTTGAAGTAAGAGAAAAAAAGAGCACTTTCGTGGTTTTGAACCTAAAAATGTCACAAAAAGTAACTAACAAACCCGCCAACTTCCAAACCAACCTCGCGATATTGAACAGGCAAACCACCCAAAAGTTGATCCAGCTCAACAGTCTTGATGGCAGCGGTGCCAAACTCATCTTGAGTGGTTTTGGACCCGAGCCAGAAGTGGACATCATACGCATTGTCGTTTTTGGTCTACAACTTCAGCAAATGTCAACTTACCAACGTCTTTAAAACAAACTTACATTCAAAACAATGTACGAATCACCTTCATAAAAGTTGCCGTACTGCTCGCGAGGGACGTGTTCTGCTTTGAAGGCCTGCAAAAAGCAAAAGTATTACCATTTTTAACATTTGACAAACTTACATTGATTCTCCAAATCTGCAAGCCCCTCGTCTTGCCAGCATTAGCAAAAGCCGGATCGGTGACGACCATGCTTGACCACTACCAAAACCACGTTCAGTTTACCTAAAAACCAATAATTTCTTCTTTCATACATAGATCACATCACGTAGTGATCCCTAAATCCTCATAATGACCGCGGTGAACCTGTGGGATACCCGTCAAGCGATCAAAGCAAGTAGCATTTAAATGCCGAAGGGCTTATAAGCAAGGGCTTGCTCGGAATGGGCGGTATTTCCAGAACCCGAAAACAGCCACCAGCTGCAGTTAATATTTAGGTTCATTACCGACTTTTTGAAGCCTTTGACCACGAATCTACTTCCAGATGGCACCGAAGTAAACAAAACGGAAAAGGTTGTCTGGTGCAAATGGTTGTCACAAAGCAAGTGTCACTCCGATCCAAGACAAATCACTGATCAGAGCCGAAATGCGGTATTAACTTGGAAATGGCTGTTGCGGATTAACACGCTTGTGATTAATCGCATGTGGTTCTTGGCAATTGGCACGTTTTCGCTGAGGACAAATTATTTGATCAGGCAACATCAAGCGAAAAATGCGATCCATAGGGTATTAAAATAACTTTTTTATATTGAAACTTGACAAAATACAAAGAAAACGGTTTTACAAATCAAAACAAAAAAACGCAAAAAGAATTCCTGTCAGCCGGATTTGAACCAGCGACCTAAGGATATCCGCAATGCAACTACAGTCCTCCGCTCTACCAACTGAGCTATGACAGGATGGAAGCGAAGCGTCCCAGTCGTGCAGGTGTGTGGGTAAAAAAAGCGCATGATCGGCAATCGGCGGTGCTTTTTCGACATGTTTCATGGACCGCGAAAAGGAAAACTGACTCATTCGTTGAATCGACGTTCTTTATATTAGTTATCACACATGAATAATCAAAACAACAAACAATGGGCTATTGTATTCTTGTATTGTATCAAATGAAAGGATTGGTGCTGGAGAAAGGAGGCGTGATAAAAGGGTTATAACCTAAAATGTGTTATTGAAAAACAATACATGACACTTAGGATTCAAACCTGGAATTGAAGGGATGGGTGGGCTCATCAAGTTGTCAAGATCGACAAAGGATGCAGCATGGCCCAAAAAGTTATCATGCGAAGCTGTGCGCTTATGTGACTCAATTGTGGCAGGATTCAATTCAGAGGACAACAACGAGGGTTCTGATACCAACGGAAGAAACCAGTCGAAATCAGCCGGTGTCTCCATAGGCTCCGGGAAGACAGTTGTCCATAGGTCTTCGGTATCGGTGAGTAGATTGTTCCAGGGGTCATTTGATTTCATTGTAAATTCAAATTGATATTCGGAAACCGTTTGAACAGGAGCCCAAGGATCATTTGTTGGTTGTGTTTGCAAGAGATATCGAAGGTTGACTATAAAAGCATTTTTTCGATAAGTTTCAAAAGAAACAAAATCGTTGATCTTACTTTCATTTGCATTACCAGTACGAGAATAAGTGATAATTGTAGGCGGCGCAGAGGAAACATGTGGACAGAAGACGTGAGACTCAGATGCTGGTTGCGAATTTTCAGAATTGCTAAAACCAAAAGAAGTGATGCACCATGTAGACACAGGAGTGTGCTTTTCGTAGTCATCGTCGCCATTTTCAAATTCAGATGTAGCAGTAGTTTTTGTAACGGAAGCCTGGTATTGTTCTGGATTAGCTACATCACAATCATAGGCTTCAACAGCATCATCTTTGTAGCAGCGCCTGCTTTCTTCGAGAGCAATCTGAAAACCTTTTGTGATTCCAATGTTTGTAAGAGCCACCATACCCGAAGCCGAATGTCGTCCGATTTGCGCAACTCCTCTTCCTTGGCACTTTCTTCACGCGAAACAGCTAATGCAACATTCAGTATGTCTTCCTCAAGGGCACCGGAATCGCGTGTAGTTGTAACAAGTAAATGACGATCGTTAGAGCGGCGAAGACGTTTACGTAGTCGATTTGGAAGCATTTTGAAACTTGAATTAGGCCCCAAATAACGAATGTTTGGTCATTTGTGAAAAAGTGGTGATTACAATGGTGAATATGCAAATATATTTTGATATCGTATCAGGTTCTCACAACGAAACAAATAATCACTGGTATTTACAAAAACGGAACATAAGCATCATGGCACAAATCCTTAAACGTATAAACATGCATCATTAGAAAGGAGAATCTGTCAGGATCGCCTAAAGAATTGCAATAATGTTCAAGGAATTGTAGAAGCTCGGTTCTGGCGTCACTGACGTAGCTGGAATTTGTCAAGTTCTCAACATCTAAAACGCTTTTTATAATATTTTTAAGGATGGTGACAGTTTTATTACCAGAGTTGAACAAAAGGACTGCTTTAATTGCGCTCAATTCGACAGCTTCGAGATACAAAGATTGAAAACTTTCTTGAAGCGTTTCCATTGACAATTCAAAGTCTCCGTCAACTGGCCTAACTTTGTAAAAGGTGCAATGCAAAGCGAGGATTACATCGATACCTGTAAAGTTTGACATTTTTATATAAATTTTAAAAGAATAAGCTCACTGTCTTGAATCAATAGTTCCCGATCATCGTTATCCATCGCCATAAACTGTGGAATTGCTTTTATCCATACAATCAGATGCTCTTTCACTGTTTCCACTGACATCAAACTCATTTTTAGATGATTCTGAGCGGCGCATAAAGCTTCTGCATTTGAAAGGGTTTCCCCAAGTACAAAAATATTGGGATCAACAATCGCTGGCGGAGGTTCAACAGCATAAACAGGCTCAGTGGCTTCATAATACCCCAAATCAGCCGTAAAATCGGCGCTTGTTAACGGTCGCTCGTCTTGAACCGCTGAAATCGCTACAATGGAACTTCAATTTTACATATTTTTACAATAGTTCGTTAAACCAACCATCTGGTTTCATTCCAACTTGAATACACTTTACATAGCGACAATATTGACACCTGTTCCGGCGGACTTTGTCAATGATGCACTGCTGATTGTCACGACAAACATACTGCATGCGTCGACGGACCGTTCTTTTCAGAAATGATTTGCATCCTTCACAGCTGTAGGCACCGTAATGTTGTCCGGAGGAATTGTCGCCACAGACGGCACAGAGGTATTTTGTTGCTGTTACGGGATAAGTTGTATTAGAAGGTTGATGGGATGGGGCAGCTGATAAGAGGGCTTGGAGGAGGGATTGCTTTGGTTTGATGTCGGGGATTTCTGGAAGTGGGGAGGCTGCTGTTGAGGAGGACGTCGAGGAGGATGATAGAGAGGCTGTGGACGACATGGGGAAAGTTTCGAAGAAGTTGAATTGATCGAGAAGGGGAAAAGTGTGAGGCTAGAACATCGGGCTGGGTTTTAGTGTTTTATGCGCCAAATGAGCGAGAACATTGACCTTGGCGAGAAAGGAAAGGGAATTCACTTTAATCGGGGTTTGTTTCAAGGCCATGGGATGGGTACAGGTGCTTTTCTTCGATTCGGTGGGATGTTTTTTGATTGTTTAAATATTGCCTTGATGACATTGTATGTATTTAACTGCTTTTTTGCCGGTGCGACAAAATTTCAAAATTAAAGTTTATTAATTTTAAACTAATTTTTGTAATTTTTTTCTAAAATTTTTCCATTACAGAACTCTTCAACAAAAAACCATAAATGATTTCACTATTTTATTCAATTTTCAAAAAAATCACAATTCATAGAACCACTTAGAATGTAGACTGTATCAAAACCACAAAAATACAAAACGATTATCTTTAGTATTGTTTTTAAAGCGCACAAAAATGCTAACATTTGCAATCACAAATTTCCTATTTGTAAAAAACGTTTGAGGAAAAAACACGGAATCACTAAAACCGGACAATTGGGATGAATACGGAACGGTTTACGGTTGCAAAAAAAGAATGAATACAATAATTTGGAAGTTGAGGCAGGCAAAAATATAGCCAAAAAGACGTCGGCGTTAAGTGGGGTTCCGCCGAAAACCAAACTGAATGACGGTGTACCGCAAAAAGTCAAAAATTAATGCTAAAGCTTTGGTGGACAATATTGACGGGATTAATTCTTGTTCATTTTAGTTAATTAAGATTCAAGTAAGTTATCAATGTTGAAACATTTCGAGATCAACAAAAAGATTCATTTTCTAAAATATTGGTTTAGTGTCTTAGGTTGATTTACATTTAGGCATCGAGGCTGTTTGGCGATTTGGGGGATGAGTTTGGCGAGGATTCGGAGTCGATGGAGGAAGAAGATTCTTCGGATTTGGTGTTTTCCTTCTTAGAGGAAGTGGAATCGTCCGATTTGACTTCGGTTATTGTCGTTGTTTCGGGGAGAGTGACCGGTATTACGGTGGGTTGGGATGCTGTTGAAGCGTTGAAGAAGGCTTTGAGGAGGTTGTTGGAATCTGCGCCGAACATGGCCGTGGGGAGACCATTGAGATAGTCGGTCGGCGAATGGGGGTTGGAATTGGACGATACGGCTGGGGAGATGGCCGGAATGGGGGACGTGTTTGAAGTCACTGGTGGCATTGAAGCTGCGTTAGAAGTCGCTACGAAGTTCATTCGCATCAGATTCTCCATCATTTGATTCTGGGCCGACATCGCAGTTAAAAACGCGCTCGGATCAGCAGGGTTTCCTGGCATCATCGGATATCCAGCTCCAAAATGCCCAGCTAGAGGATTGTTAACAGCAGCCAAGGAAGCCGCATAGTGCTGCATGACGCCACTAGCTCGCCCCTGCTTGCGGAACTTGGCTCGTCGATTCTGGAACCACACTTGGACGCGGGCTTCGGATAAGTTGACCCGATTTGCGAGTTCTTCCCTGAAAAAGACACTTGTAATTCAATGTTCATGTAGTTTACTGTAATCCAGTTTGTCTTTAATCCTCAAAGCGCTGCCCGCCTTCAAGGACCTTTTCCCCTGTCCTTAAAGCTTAACCCGCTCACTTAACAAGACCCTTGCCTGCTCGCGCACATGTCCATGTCCTCGGTTGACCATATTATGCAAATTTGCGGCAACACTCGTTTCCGCCGATTATGAGTAGGCTTGTTTCCCCCGCCTTGCAATTAAGCCAGCTTGCGCACCTGCTGTCGGCTAAGAAGCAATTGTTTTCACATTAGCTGGCTAACAACAACAAATGCGCTTCAAAAAAATCATTAATATTACTAATATCTGCGATTCATAAGACCAATTTCATGCAAGCCAACATCCAAATTACTATCTATTAGTATAAGCCTATAATTATGACTATGACCATAGCCAGAGGCACTGCAACCCCGCTAACGGAAATTAAATCCCCGTTGCGGCACCACTGACGATTGTTTTGCGTTAAGCCGTAGTTAATATGCATTTAAATTTACGTACATGTCTGTAGACATCTCTCTAATGCGTAATGAAAATCATCTAGCAAGACAAAACTGCAACATGTAAACCCATTACAGTCACACTTCCAATGCCTTGTCCTGGGCATGGACTTCCGATTATCTCTTAACTATGCATGAAATTGAGCCCGTCTCCCAAAACCGCGGGTAATATTTTGCTCGTTATGGGGTGACACTTGCCACGAGGGGCCTAATTGCCGGACTCCGTAGGTCCATTGCCAATAAAGACGCCTAATGTGAGTGCTATTAATTTTTGGAAGACTCTCGCTTTGGTCAATTTTTTCAGAAGGCACCGAAATGAGCGTGCATTTAGAAGTGGGATCGTTGTTACATTAACGAGTCAGGGGCGATATTGGCAACAACGGGTACTAAATACATGAATTAATTGAGTTTTGTGATAGTTACAGTATGCCAATTGGGGGAATTGCAGTAAAATGTGTCAGTGTGTTCGTCAGAAAACAGGAAAAACCACTTAATGAAGAACATTGACGCTTATTGTTCATTGCCGTTTTGATTATGTGTGAACTGCGCGCACGCAAAACGGAAATCGACAATGTGCGGCATTGTTTCAATGCCGATTACACTGTATAGCCAAATCGAGGGACACAATACGGTCAACCTGTCGCTTCCTACGGCTGCGCGCTTCCGGTGCTAATTGCGCGCTCATTGAGGTTACCCATCAACAGTCACGCCAATTAGGACTTCATGTATGTATCTGTTGGATGTTAAAATGAGCAGATAGGTTAATAAATCAATCAAAACCGTTCTCTTGAGGCTTAATTGCACCCTCGAGGACAGCCCTCTGCCCCTGCGCAGACAGTGGCATCACCATGTCTTATTTAGATGCCCTGACTAAAAATAAAGCCCCGCAATGTCTAAATTAGCACACGCCAAGGTGGTGGTGTGGTGCAACAGCTGGCGAGAATTAAGTCATCGTCATATTTTTTTTGCTGTTAATGACATGACTTTATGTCATTTTGAGAGGAAGTCTGACGAAACAATTAACTTACCGCATGAAGACGTCAGGATAGTGGGTGTGCGCGAAAATCTTTTCCAATTCATCCAATTGGTAGGCACTGAAGGTGGTACGGTAGCGACGTTGCTTGTTGCGACGCGATGACTCATCGCCACTGCCAGGGGAGCGGTTGTCTTCGTTGGGGGGATCACTGCCGCAGGGAGGGCTTGAATCGTGATCTGAAAAGTTGACATTTACAAATAGAAGTTTCAAAAAAGTGCTAAAATGCTTACCATTTAAACTTTTCCGCTCATCATCGCTTTCTTTCTCGTTTTTAACCAAATTCTCAGGCTTTGATTCATCCTTCTTCGTTAACGCATCAATGGCAAAACTGTTGAAAAACGTATTTCCCTTCTTCCCGGCTGTCGGGCTGAAAGTCTCGCTCAACGGAGACTTTTCTCGTTTCATCTTCCCTCCAGCCGATACAGTCACACTATTTCCAGTCACCGAAGTCGGCGAAGTTGCAGTCGTCGCTGCGAGACCCATTGAAGCCATCGGATTCACCATGCCAAAAAGATTCATTCCACCATTTGGCATCCCGGAAAACGCTGCCGCAGCCGCAAACTGTGCCATTTGCTGTTGCATCGCTATCAAATGCTGAAGCGTCGCGAACTGATCAGCGCCCGCGACGCCATTGGCGCCCGATGTCGACGGCTTCTGAGTCATGACCAAGTCCATCGTCTTCTGCAGCAAATAGGGATCGAATCCGGTCAAATTCGGGGAAAACGATTCGTCTGAGGCGGTGTCGTCGTGGGTTTGTTGTGCTTCCGGCATAGAAGGTTTAAACTTTTTGATTATCTGCAAAAGAATCAATTAAAATTGAAACATGGTCCCGCCACGAAATCCAAAATCACGCAAATATCCTCAAAAAACATCTCGCTTCACGCTACATGAGTTCATACACAATGCCATTCACGAAATGCCCTCCTCAAATGACTCTCGAAAAAGGGAGGGGCGGAGTCAAGACAAAGGACAACAGATGGGCAATAAGAAGAAAACCCACGAAATGACCTCGAGTGTCATCATAGTTGGCACGAGCTAAGACAAAAGAGGCATGATAAATGACTACCTGGACCCCTGTTTTGACCAATCTTATTTGAAAATAAAAATATGTATTTACACTAACACCAATTATGACTACCTTTTTTGCCGTTGCCAATAATTGAGCATAAACCAGAAATCGGCGGCACATGTATACATCCAGCCTGTATGTGCAAATTTCATATTATACACATATCAACAGCGCCCCGAAATTACTGTGTTTGCACTCACTCGGACGATTAATGGTCTTCTATTAAATTTTTCGCCGGGTTCCGCTAGGTTTTTGGCGCTGTGATATGCGCCGGGGTTTTTGGCGCCGTTATAAGATTACCAATTATGCGTATGTGCAATTTAATGAATTATGTTCGTTATTCGTTATGGTATGCGTGAAATTTTGTGAAAGAGGATTAAGTGAAGGGGCTAAATTAAACAAATTAACGTCAGAGGGAAGGAAATGGGGAAGGAAAACATGATTTTTGAGTGATAAAAGTGGGGATGCAGGGAATTTGAGATGGGTGGAGGTGGGTGTTGGGGGAGGCAAATTTTGAGTTTTTAACCAATGAAAGTTGACAAAAAGAAGAAATGGAGTAAATTTTAACGTTATAAACAAAAACGGTTTTTTTTAAGAAATCCGTAAAAAAATTTAAAAGAAAAATGATACGTAATCAATGCGGTCTACAGAAACAAAAAGCAATAAGAAAACCATTTCCACAAAAAGACACCCCCAATTACCAATTATCAAGAAACTTACCATCCCACGACCACCCATCCACATCCCATGCCTATCCCCAGCACTAAAATTCCCTCCACCCCTCCCAAAAGTAGCCAAAATCGAATAAATTTGCGTCTTATTTTTGCCACTTAAAATAATCGTGTCAATAATAACCCCGCCGTGGTGCCCCATTCTTCCTGGTGATGGCATCATTGAATTATTACGAAAAACGAAAAACAACAAACGAAGATCGTTTTTGAAATTGAATTACGAAATTAAAACGCATAATTGCGATTTACATCTTTACTTTCATTAGTGAAGCATTGAAAATATCAGCAAATTCCGCTTCTCGCTAAATGGAAAAAGATCTATTACAAATAATAATAATAATATTATTATTATTATCAAAAAGCAAAGCGCGCACAAATAAAAAGCGAAATAAATGAAGTAAAATTATTATTATAATTTTGTACGGTACTTAATCGGATAAATAAAGACTGATGTGTAGGTAGGTAGACGTGGCTATTATTAAGGGAGTGAATACTATTTATATGCGAGGGCTAGATGGCTATAATGGCGGCATAAACATTGACATAATTTGTGGGCTCGCGGAAAACACGCGTGCGATTAATTTAATATTTTTAAATATAAAATCAAGGAAATTGGAATGGGGAAAAGCTGATGTGTGGCGCATTTCGGGGATATGGGGTATGGTTATCAGAGGGAAAAGGTGATAGGATTCGAGGGTGGTGGCTTTTGTGACTGTGTTTAAGCAGTGCTTAGCCATGCCTCCCTCAACGGTAAGCAGCTTTTGGGGGAGATGTGTGAGATGAGGGGTTTTACTGTATGCCATCGACGGCAGTAGGGGAAAATTACTGTTTGGTGATAGCTTTTAGGGGGTTATTTGGCTTAATAATGTTCAAATTAGCAAATTTTAACACGATCTGATTACCCGTTACAGTCAAAATTTCAAAACTAAACCTTTTAGGAGTTCCAAATCAAACCCAATCAAACCCCTAAGCTAACCATCTACGTCAAAACCCACAAGCCCACCCCTTTTTCCGAGTCCATTTTAATTTAGCACCACAAAGATTCAAGGATTTAATTGCTCTTATGATGCGTGTCGTCCTTATCTGATTAATAAGGCACGCCAAAACGCGCACCTGAAGCAATCGGATTCAAGACGTAAGTTAATTTAGCTCCTTCCAGGGCACAGGGACGTCATTACACTTACGGCAAAAACATTATTTTTTGCGTCACAATTGCCGAAAGCACAGATTAGCGGGTGTGCAGCCGACGTAGATGGCTACAGGTCAAAAATGCCTGGGGCTGCAATACGAGGCAATCTAAACCGGATAAAGATGGCTGTTTTAGTGCCGGATAAACACTGCAAACAAATTTTTCAGGTAGAAGGTAGAAAATGACGTCTTTTGTGACGGAACTAATGGATGCCATTCAGAAAGTGTTTCACACTTATTTCGGGATTTTGGTCAAAGAACGAAGAGCCAAATGACACAACGTGTTTCACGTTTTTTTTGGATTTACTTGGGAGTTTGTTTTTATCAATTCAAAAAGGGGGCTATATTTAGGTTGTTTTGCATTCCCTGGGGCGATTTAAGAGGGCAACTTTAGCAACAGTGCTAAAATAAATAAACAAGCGAATTGAAAGTTCAGTTTTTACAGATGAAAACCAAAAGCAACAAAAAATTGGTCGTCATAGTCATTGTCATAAATGCCACAGGCGCGCGAACACGATATGAATGCGCTTAATTAAATCGCTCAATTAGGCCGCAGCAAGCTTGGGGATGCAACGTGAGTCTCGCGCGGAGAGACGGAAGGCATTTGGCACAAACTCTCGTCTTTCCGTTCGGCGATGCCCGAGAAGTGACGCTACAGGGGCACAGCAACTAGTCGTCGTCGAAAAACAAATACACCGGGTCTACACTGTGTGAAGCTTTTGAAGCGCGAGAAATGTATGTATGTAATTCGGATGAATTAATAAAGTTTAACTAACTGTGCCGCTGGAAAAAGAAATGGGGGACCTTTTCGTGTCTCACGGGCCGGGGATGGACATGCTAGGGAAATTTGTGTCAATTAATTAAGGCTGGATGGGGGAGAAGTGAAAAAAGTGTGAAATGGGGGTGGGCTTTTGTCAAAATGCGATTTAAAGGTGTTTAGAGTGGAATTATACTGTAATTGTAAACAGATTTGATGTCAAAATAGGGGTCGGGGTACAGTATGACCAAAATGAGGTGCTAAAAACGGCAATTTGAAGACAGTTATGGTTTCCTTAATGAAACGGAATAAGGTCGCCGGGATATTAGTTAGCCGAATTCGTGTAAATCCGGCAACGAGCAAGCTTCAAAGCTGTCATTAACCCGGCCAATAACGGTTATTACACTTCCCCTTTTCGGGGTACCTTGCCGGTGTCAGTTGCCAGCTAGCTTCACTTCGCGCAGCATGCATAAATGATACTAGCGCGGCCATCGACAAAGCGTGCAACCCCATGATGACCATGCCTAATTGGTGTTGACGGTATACAGCCAAGCTAACTGTAAGCCGTCCTAGGCTTGCTCACACCTGCCGGTAACTGCCGCTGGCTCGGCTCAGTGGGATCCCGAATCGTTTTTGATGCAAATGAGGCTTCATAACCGTCGCCAAAGCCAAATTGTGCATGATCAAACACAATTTCCGCAAAAAAGGCCAACTGAATGACTTCAATGACTGCAGCGATTAATCGCTCGGCGGGGGGCACGCCCTCGCCACGCTTCTAATGTTTCGTGTAACATCAAAGTCAGGTAAGCCACTGCCACTTTTGTCTTGATTGGGGGCGGAGGTGGGCCCCTAATAAGGATACTGTAACTGAGACGCTGAAAAAGATCTTCATCCCTTCAAATTCCGTCGGGAATTCATTATTTTACATCCGATTTCACACCTAAAAAACTGCGGTTAACATTTTGGATCTTATTATTTTGCATTTAACTCCTATTTAAAACTTTTTTTTTGCCCATGTTGAGGACATCCAATTTACCGGAGTACAGTTGAAAAATTCAAAGTCTATAAGCAAAAAAAGTTCGCTTGAGAAGGGTTAAAATTGGCTAATAAGGAGATTTAAAATAGAATTGTATGCACTTTTTTTTCGAAATACGGGGAATAAGCTTCAACAAGTCGGTGGAAATGGAAGGAAATGACCTTAACACGATAATAGCCATGTCTAAACAGGCCGGGAAAGACTAAAAGACTGTTTAAACATGGTGTCAAGACTTGAGGACACGAAAGTCATTCATTGTTGGACAAGGGTGGACATGCATTGCAAAGTGCGCCGGCAATGTTGGCACGGACCCGGTGGTGGATGGCTAATTCTGTCAAGAGGGGAGGGCGGGTGGCGCTAATAGACCTGTAATGAATTGGAAATGCGATCTCGGCGGTGGGCAGGAAGTCGGCTACAACTAGGGCTTCCCGAAAACAGGGAACAGGTTGGCAATTATGAGATGATGGATGGTGGGGTTTGGATACAGATTTTGGGGGAGAGCGTGATTAATCATGAAAAATAGGCAAATGGGCTACTATTTGGAAGCTAGGAGGCTGTTGGAAACTGGGGTGGACCATGAAATCCGAAAAAGTCACAATATTAGGACCCATAATGTTGCTTAATCGTCGCGCAATCAAACCCATTACAGGCTTAATGTCAATCCAAGCTCTGAGAAAGCCGATGTGTCACGCCCAGTATTACCGTAACCCATCTTCCGGAGAGTCAATCCCATCAAGCAACATTTTGACATGGCAAAAACCCGCTTTTAACACTATCAACCCTAAAGTCAACATACCACTCAAGAAGCGTGCCAAACCCGACCCTCCAGGATCGCCCCCATACACTACGCGCACAGCCCCACCTTATTCTCCTACATGGTGGATTTTCAGCTGCGCGCAAGCTGCGTTTCTTCGACTTTCCATCCCAGTTCGACTTTTTTAAAATATTAATTTTACACTTTTATCCACATTATTCATCCATTTCCACTGTTCCATGGACACTAGAGGTGATTAGCGTTTTTTTGGTGTATCGCAGGGTCAAAATGGACAAAGTTAGCTCGTCCCAGCGAGGTCTGCGAAGAACTCTCAGGTTGCGAGTTTAGAATCCGTTAAGCTCGAAGGTCCTACTGATAATCCTGGTCGGGTTTGTCTTATCTTGTCCAGAAAGCTCTGTTTTATTGTTGGAGTAACAAAGATTGAAATTTTATAACGGATTTTGAGGTTATTAGAACCAAAAACCTCAAAGTTGACGTGACGAAGTAACATTTTATATATTTTTTTTCGCAGTTTTAGCTTCTAAGTGTTTTAAAACTGTATTTAAGTATTTAATATGATTACATTGATACCACAGATATCATAAAATAAAGTCTGGTGAAACTTCGTTTCGCAGTGCCCTCGAAGGGGCTTCATTTTTGAAAATTTACAAAAGGGTTGCTTAAGTTTCGAGACCATTATGTGTTACCCTGGCGTAACTACAAATACGTATTCGTTATAGATTTTAACAAAATAACGTAAAAGTGCGAAAAAAAATATATAAAATGTTACTTCGTCATGTCAATTTTGAGGTTTTTGGTTCTAATAACCTCAAAATCAGTTATAAAATTTCAGTCTTTGTTACTCCAACAATAAAACAGAGCTTTCTGGACAAGATAAGACAAACCCGACCAGGATTATCAGTAGGACCTTCGAGCTTAACGGATTCTAAACTCGCAACCTGAGGGTTCTCCGCTGACCTCGCTGGGACGAGTTAACTTTGTCCATTTTGACCCTGCGATACACCAAAAAAACGCTAATCACCTCTACTGTCCATGGAACAGTGGAAATGGATAAATAATGTGGATAAAAGTGTAAATTTATTATTTTAAAAAAGTCGAACTGGGATGGAAAGTCGAAGAAACGCAGCTTGCGCGCAGCTGAAAATCCACCATGTAGCGATTTGTGCGCGTAGTGCCCATATCGTCGGCAAATACCAAACCCTCACCGTTTAATAGTGCCAATACCCTGCTAATGGCGCCCGTCGATCCCCTCAGAGCATCTATCATTGTTTCAGGTGCGCATACAATGGATCTAGCTCTCCGAACATGGTGGCACTTTGTTGCCGCCACGCGCACCTTTGGCGGCGCCCCCCATTTCATGGAGTGTAGTGTGACCCGCGCAAAGTGGCTACTGACTGAAAAGCCATCAAGTGATTCAAGTTGCGAAAAGGCATGAGCATTTAATCGACGTCCATTAAGAGACATGAGAGCGGAAAGACCATTTCCCATTGTAAGTAAGTCGTTTGCAAAAGTCAGTTTGAGCCATACAAAAATGGTATTTACTCAGGCGGGCGGGGTGGAGACGATCGCTGCCACGGGTGGAAATGGTTTTGATGAAATTTATATCCGATAATTGCAACGAAATGTGCCGCGCATTGGCGATTGACAGAGACACTAATCGGGCAATTTGTGTCGATCTGGAGGAAATTAGGCTGTTTATGATCGCAAATCGGACAATGCGTTGTTTTTGTGATGGAAATGTGTTAGTTTGGGCAAAAAAAGTGTTTTAAAGTTTTAAAATTTTTGCTAAATTTTTTTAAATGCCAAAAAAACATAGTCTAATTAAATTTTGGACAATTTAAACGCCCCACAACACATGATTATTACATTACTTTAAACATCGATTATAAGTACAAGTTTTTGTTTGTAAACCATGTTAGGTACAAATTGCGCGGTTTCAATTATGCTTAATTATCTAAAAAAGGCGTTTTTAGTTTGTAGTTTTAAACATTTTAGTCATCTAAGCTGATGTTAAGCTGATTAGTCAAGTTCGGCGAAAACGCATGGAAATTATGTGAACAATCTTTACTGATGGAAAGCAAGATAGCGCACCTTTAAGCTGGGTTAGATTGGCCCCATTGCACCCATGAAAGGTATGCAGGCCCGGAAATGTTGCATTGTCGGTGTCCTGCTGGGATGAACTTTGGCGCGATGAGCGTAGATACAGTAATCCCGACAGTAACACAGAGACGGATTGAAATCATTAGATATCGCCGATTTGATTACAGTGAGCCCAGATTCGGATCGCATCTAAATCATCGGATTTGGATCCGGCATACGCCGGCACGAATCAAACAATGCAAAAAGTTTAAGGCAGTCAAGTGGAAAGTAAAGTGAGTAAAGTGGGCAGGCAACAAACCTCATCGCCGCGCAAACTAATCGGTGCAATTGCAAATTGCAACTGGAAAGAGGTCCATCAAAGTTGCCGGTTTTGGAATGCCTCCCAAACTGGTAGATGCCCGGCTTTTTGAACATAGGCCTTTAATTACAGGATCAATTTCAAAACCCTAAACTAAAACGATCCGATACGCGTGCGCTAAACCTAAACCAGGCATACTGTAACATCCATCGAACAACAAAAGTGACCAATAACTTCACAAAAAGTTCAGATTAACACCCCCCAGCCGCTGGCAATTGTTCCAAATGTGACGAACATTAAAGTGCCTTCCAAAGGCGACCACCCATTTAAGTAACATCATTCATTGCCGCCAATTGTGAAAAACACGCTCCACCTCTAAAAGGGGCCGCCGCCGTCGTCGAAAAAAAAAAGAAAATTACGGTTAATTGCAAAAAAGGTAACACTAATTTACCGAAAATCTAAAAGAACTTGTTGTACACATATGTATTTTTACGAAGCAATTATACCCTGCAAGACTACGTAGGCATAAAAAGTTTTAGTCATACAAAAAACGCGGGCGAGGAAATAGTGTATGAACTTTAAGCAAGGTAAGACATCTATAAAAAGTGTGAAATTATCTGTAAAAGTGATAAATTTGGCTATTTTTAGCAATGATGGTTTTACATGACGAAAAAAAAGTAAGAAGCGGAAACAGGGGGCTCGGAGCATCATGAGGTCACGATATCAGATTAAATTTATGTGTTTAATCAGCTGACTGACCATTGTGGACCTTGTTTAATAGAAGTGTGATGGGGGTTAGCTTATCGCGTGGTGGCGGTGGCCGGTGGTGATGGCGCGGTGTTTGTAGATATAAATGGGTAAAAACAAAAGTTTAAATGAGGTTTGAAAAAGTTTTTAAACAAAGTTTGTAAATCTTTGAACAAGTTTAAATTTTGCGAAATTTGATGAAATTACAGTAAGTTCCATGTAGCCTAGGTGTACTGTAGGGGTAGAATGATGTAAAACAAACAAGCTGAGTGATCAGGATTCAAATTTTTGTAATGACAACAGAAAAATATGTAACAAATGATGTTTAGAAGAGCAGAAACAAGGCCAAAGTGATTTCAAAATGATGAACTGTTGAAATTGAATGAAAAAAATAAGCTTTTGCTGACACATACATTTGGATGGATGGGATGGAGATGAACCCAAAACTGATCATCATTCCAAACAATATTCCGCACTAAAATGTCGGATGTTTGCAAAGCTCTAGGCTGGGCCTAATCGCACGCGCACCGCATGGGGATGGGATGGATGACGCGTGTGATTCATGTCCGAAGAACCGAGTACAGGTCACTTCCCGTTTTGGATCGGTCTTCACAATGCTCTAAATGGGACAAATAGGTGTAGTTTGCATTGTCCAACGTCAGCATTGATAAAAAGCAATTTGATTAGTGTCTAATCTGGCCAAACCTATCCAAAAATACTGGCTGCAAGAACAACAGACCAACAACAACACGAGTGTCATTTGAGGAGGTGGAACACATCCCCAATTCCTTATCACAGATCATATGCTTTTGTGGAAGGTACACTGTGATCAGCTCCCTCTTCTCAAAGCCCGTGTTGTCATCACAAATCAACTTCGGTAAAGTTGCCGATGTCAGCTGATTTGGCTTTGTGACACTTTTTTCGGGCTGGCCTGGCTTAAAATACCCTCAATCACCAACAGAACCCCCATTTGGCCGTTTTGTACTTTCAACTTACTTTCTAAACTTATAAAAAGTACGCCTTATCCCTATAATTGACATCTACGTCAGCTTTCGCACCCGGACGAACCCACGTGCATTACGCATGCCAAAAACAGCGTCGTTGGTGTTGTTTCAGATGCTGGCGCAGCGTAAATTCTCAAAAAGCTGACTGAGTGAGACCGCCCCAGCCAGTTTTGTACGGGCTTATCAGTGTTTAAAAATTAGAGATCCTTCCGTTGCACAAAGTGAACTAAACGACTCACAGGGGTCCCCGACAGCCGGCCCGGCCTGACTAACCGAATAATAACAACACCTTTTTGGATCTCCGCTACGGCGCCTTGCAAATAGGTGCCTAATGATAGTATAATTTTGTTGAATGTGTTGAATGGTGATGAAGCGAGCGCATCCTGTGTCAACAAACCCTTGCCGCTCATAGGTGTCACCGTTGAATTGAAAAGCGAGAATGTGACTGGTCATTGGGGTCTTTTCTTCTTTCATTATTGTATGAACAACAATATTTTGAATGATATCGCAGCTAACTAAACTTTGATCGGTTTGTCTATGGCTTGCTTTATTAGCCGATGCATTAGCATTAGCACCATTGTAAAGGTCGATCAAAGCCTGGACGGGACTATGCCAGACATGATCAAAGTGCCATAAAAAGCTATGCAAACAAGCTGTGAAAAAGCGGCTCAAAGGGGCCATGTTTACAGGTCTATTTAGGGCTGATCGGGGAAAGCTACGCGCAGCCGATAGACAGTGATACCGAAAAAGGTACGCCGCGCGAACGATGACACCTCACCTCCTTCGATTCGATTTGTAAGCACGCTTTTGTTAATCTAATAGTCATACAGAGGTGCTATCATGCATTTTCGAAGATTCCTAAGCGGACATGATTCATGTATCGAGAAAGATTTGTTAAGCTTCAACTCAAATTTGCTCAACAAAGGTGTGAAGGGCTTAAAAATGCATTTTCTCGATGAACTTACAAAAGTTTCTTAAGACCATGCAACAAAAACAGGGAAATTGTAACTCCAAAAAGTACAGTATACCGTCAAAGTTAAATGAAATTGCAAAATAATGCAATAACAAAATAACAAAACAAAACCAACTTGTTCCCACGTGCAGTTTCAAATTCATGCATCACAAAGACGATGTGCACCGTGTAAACCGGAATCTGAAAAACAAAAAAAAATGTTTAGCAGAAAACTAAATGCATAATCATAATCAACCTAAGCCAATTATGCTTAGTATTAGCACGTGCAATTGAAACTACATGTTTATCACGAACAATAAGGTCGGTGAATCTTGCAGAAAACACGCGATAATTCAATTTCACGAGACCGGTTTCGACACATTTTACAGTATACTGGGCCTTTTAGACATCTGAGTGGAAAATATTTTTAGAAAGAATGAAGAAAAAATCACCATGTACAGTTAGTCTTCTTCAATTAAGAAGCGTGATTGAATTCTAAAGAGGCCAACACATGAACCAGAACGAGTAAATCGGCTCAAGATGCCTAAGCGCTTGCTCTCGGCACTGATAAGGCGTATTGGGCCAAATCGGATGAAGATGAAGCACAAATCATTGGCATTGAAAGAAGGGGGCACCGTATCGGGGCAGTGTAATCAGATTAATTGTAAGCTAAGTATAACTTGTGTATGTACATCAGGGTACGAGGGAGTAGGAGGGAAGTGGCTTAATGGATGGAATTCACTTCACGGTCTTTGTGATAGGTGCGAAAACATGATTGTCAGTTGATTTCGACATTGGGGCCGCCTTTGCTCAAAAATGTCGTAGATCACATTGCAGCTTAACTGAATTAAGCTCATATTTTGAGAACCGTTTTGCTGGGTGGACATAGTGAACACAGTAAAATTGTGTTTAAATTGTTAAATTGTTATTATTGGACTTTGGCAAAGTGCATTTCCGGGACTTAGTTATACATTTAATTTGTTTAGTTTTAAGTTACTGTTAAACTTTTGTATTTGTAGGCGAAATTACGGTATTCGGATGTTATGTTGCTGAAGCTAGACTGATACAAGTTGGAAACATCATGGAAATCGGATTCAAAATGCGGACCAATGGCCAATTTATAGGTCATACCGTATCCCATGTCAGTCATTTTGCTAAATAGCAAAGCCGCTACATCGAAATTCTCGCAAGGGTGGGTCACGCTTTGACACCTATGCCCATTAACCCGTCACGGTAAGCTCCCATAGTGGCAAGGCAAACTTGACACATCCTTAAACGCGCGCGCGGAAGGCTCTAATGTCAACTAAACCACAATAAAGGCCCGCGCAACTCGCATTTCCGGAACCTGTGCGTTGAACCCAATCTATGAAGCTGCCTAGACATCGTAGCCTGGTCGTAATGGTCTCCAAACGTGCTAAAAACTATCTAAACCTACAAAATCTATTTTTTGTTGCATTTTTTTTTAACAAATTAACCGCTTTTGGTCATATTTATCTGCACAGTAGCTTTGCTCAAACCTCAATGAGCCTACATGCAATACAATCAATTAGTTTTAAACACATGGGTATTTCCGTTTAGCTAAAATGTTTGAACAATACGTTTCGTCATGAAGCTAATCATTGGGTACTGATTGGCATGTTCTCAGAATTATTACCTGTTTCATTAAGCTTTTTCATTTGTATCTACTTTTTTTGAACTTGGTTTGAGTTTAAAAACCCACCACACAATCAAAAAAACGCAGCGCATTGAAAGTTTTTCAGACGAAAAATTCAAAAAACATCTACCCTAATGTAAGCGCGAGCGTGGCTACAGTATGCCAGAGACAGAAAAACACGCGATTACGTATGTAGTTCAAATGAAATACACTCGTTGCGACACTTTGGCTAAACCGACAACAAAGGGACCTTCGAAATAAGGAAAATTGAACAAAGTCGGTAGCCAATGACAAAGCGCTTCAAAAAATTAAGTAAGCATGCTTCCAGCTGCAAATTTTGGGGGTTAGACAAATCACATCACAACAGCCATGGCGAACGGGGCCATTTGGAATTCTTAACAGGAGTTAAGCATCTTCCCTTTAGGAAGTCGACTAATCCCTGAAAGCGTTCTGGCATGAAGACTCGATTCATAAAATTTAGCAAATTTTGTCCCTCTTGCCCACCCGGGCTAAAAAATGAATGCGCGCGTTTTGCCTTTTTGGTTTTCGAGTTAGTGTTCGTTAATCGGAGCCGCATACAGCTAATTTCTTTGACAGTTGGGCTTTGTGCCGGACCGCCCGGGGCCCGAAGAGGCTCAACCCCAGCATTTTGATACTGGTGGGAGCTTCAAAAATGAAATGGCCAAGTACCCCCTGCCGAAAAGGCATGGCTATGGTAATTTGCATGCTGTCCCAAAGTCCGAGATTGACGAGCTAAATTGGGCGGGTTTTGATGAGCTTAACTGACATACTATCTTTCTTATTGCTCGGCAAATAAATGTCAATGACGTTTTTTTGTTATTGCGTGCTTTTGGAAGTCAAAACAAGTAAAAAGGATTGGGTTACAGTAGGCTTAATAGGGGTGGTGGAGGTACAGTATGCCAATTAACTCACCTTGAGTTTGATTTTCTTGTTGAAAGTTCAAAATTTTGGACAAGGCTAACACAAATGTCAAACATAACCAACCACTTTAGTCCCATTTAAGGATAGCCAGTCACATGCGTCTTTTCGGAGGCGGCAGGGCGCTACTAATGGCCCTAAAAACCCTACCGTGATGTTTTCCAGCCTTCCCGCAGTTTGAACATGTATGTATTACCGGAGCAGGCATGGCGTATGATGGCATGACAGCTTATTTATCCACATCGTGGCTACTTCGCTGAAAAAAGCGACAGAATCCGTAACAGCTTCCGGGCCCGCGCCCACGGAATCCAATTTGGCAACATTTGCATGCCTGGACAGGATTGAATGCCAAAATTGGTGGGGATCTACGAGCAGTCGTCGGGAGACTCGACCTTTATTCATTGTATATTTCCGCCGATTTGGAAAGGATATGCCGTTTTTGGGCATATAAGTGGAATTTCGGTTGTTAAGGTTGCGTTTTTGAGTGGCGGAAATTGTGTACAATCGGGAGCAATGATGGATATTCGGGGTATTGGACATATTTGCAACGAAAAAAGGATGAAAATAAGATTCAATCTGTAAAAAAAGACATGCAGACAAAAAAGCGTTTGGAAGTTTGACACATTTCAAGTTTATGAAAACCGAACCGTATTTCATCGAATCATTGACTCCGGACCGCTCTAATGAAACTTTTTATCCGTCCGAAATGCATGACAATGCCAATGACCACCACGACCACCGCCGAAACTATAGACTGCGACAATTTGAAGCGTTAATGGCACTGTGGTGGAGGCAATTCAGGAGTGCAGTTTCAAAAAAATACGGTCACCATCAAGGATAGCGGGGCGGGGTGGGTCCGTTAACAGGGGCGGGCATGAATTGGATTTGAGACAATGAAGCTTAATGAGGCTCATTTGACAATGGTGATAATCAGGTCAATGGCGGCATTCTAACGAAAACTTTTAGCGGCAGATAGACTTTTTGGTTAAAATCATCAAAGATCAAAAAAGTTGACCAAAATCACTTTTCCAAACAATTATTCAATAAATTTCCAAGTCTACGGTACCGGCGACCACCAACCAGTCACCCGCTTTCCGAAACTGAAAATGAAATCAAACTAAGCGGGCGTCAAGACAGCCCTTCAAAAAATTATTGCATTTTGGGGAGGACGCGAATTGGCTGCGAATGAGTGGACCCACCATGTTCGCCGTCTTCGGCATCTCAGTCTGTATGCTTCATTCCGCCATCCTCGCAAATGTGTTTGTTTTGAGAAGGAGCCCGTTGCGGAGAAAACCGGCAACGCATCCACGCAACCGTCCGGAACTCGCTTACGTACATAACGCACACTAATACAATATACATTGTTTCTGTGCCTATATTCTGATGATGCCATGATGCTTCCGCCAAAACTTTCTAACAACATAAAACTTTTGCAATTCTATTTTCTCACCGTAATTTATCAAAAACACCCATAATTTTAACTCTTTGCCAAATTTAGCCCCCTACCGTATACCCTAAATGGCCCCCTTTTAAAATTAGCCCTATTTCGAAAAAGCCTAAAAGGCATAATTGCCCTCTGGCACCACATTTGACAATATTTGGGCCGGTCCTTGTCTGTTTGCAAATGTCGGGAGGCGGACCACACCGCGTCAATTGCTAAAACAAAGCACTTCCGGAAGCGGAAATTGTCGGCGGCCCATGCCATTCTTGATGTGGCGCCACTGGCTTTGAGGCAATTTTGTAATTCATTTTAAACAGGAGAGACAAGTTAATTGGTGGAAGCAGTGGCCCAATTATGACGATTTTAAATACACTAGTTAGTAAAGGTTGGCTGTTATTGTTTAAAGTCAATTTACACATCACATAGGTACCAGGGGGCTTTAAGGGCATGCTTTTGGATAGAATAAACATGGTTATTAGTTATGAAAGTGGTTAAAAGTTTTAAAGATCGCATATTTTGGGAAGGAAAAGTACTGGAAAACGGAAGGTCGTTAAATGGGTCTCGGATGGAAAATCGGAAAGTCGAGAATGGCGCCAAATTACGCAATTTTCAAGTCTGAAGGACGAGTTAAGGAAAAACTACGGTAAGTCAACGGGTGCCAGTCACGGTTGTCGACTACTGGTCCGGTGGCTGGCGCTCATGGAAGTCGATTAAACGGTGATCCGATTCGATGAAATGAGGGGAACGCTCGCTCACCCTAATGGCATCATTTAAAACTGTTCGAATTCAAAAATCGAAGCCATTCGAAGAATCGTGCTCACGGAAGACGAAAATCGAAACCAGATGTGCATTTGACGACACCCCTGAAGCAATGAACCGCAATCATTAAGCGGAATTCAACAGATTTTTGATTTGAAAGCGTCAAATTCAACTTTTTCCAGCCTAACCCCATCTACATCTACAGTACCCTCAAAATGGCAGTAGCGTCAAGCAATTTGATTACCATGCACAATTCATAAAACAGCCAAAAAGCGTCGCGCTTAAAACGAATAACGTTTTCATTAACCTCACTTAAAAGCCTGGTAGCGTGTCCTGGCCCTCAGGGCATTTTGGGCAAATTTAGGCATTTTCGGACCCCGACCGGGCTGGAGACAAGTTAGTTAATGCTTCATAAATCTCGTAAAATCGGTCATTATGGAAGTGTTCGCTCACGCAATAATGAATTAATTATTTTTTGCGAAGACCTTTTTGGAGCAATTCTCGCTCCGGAACCACCTAATGTAAATGTCCATTAAATTATATTTAGGCAAATGATGAAGTAATGCTTAAATGGTGCCGAGCAAAGTTATAAACATGTGGGACACGCGAAATTTGTCAAAAATCGCGTTTAAAATGGCTAAATTGCGCAGATTGGTTGACCTTTTACAATTTTGGACATAAAAGTGCTGAAAACGCGGAATCAGACAACCCGGATTAACTCGGATCAGCTTTCGTCATCGAAAAAACCCAAATCTGACTTCCAAAAATGAACCTAATTGACAAAAACGCGTCAAATTCGTCATTTTCCAGCCATAAAAACGCCACAGATTAATCTACAGGCACAGGTTTTGGACCATCGCCAACCCCGACGTCACAATCACAAAATAGTTATACAAGTGATTGCTTTTTCAATCATGTGATGTGATTTAACGGCATCAAAGACCACTCCTGTATAAGCTGGACGGGGTGCAACACACAGGAAGGTCGTTAAGACCAAATAGAGTCATCATGGTCAATTGCAGAATTTAGCTTGTAAAGAACATTAATTGAGGCATAAAAGGTCTATTAAATTGCGGGAAATATCGCCGCAATGGCTTTGTGAATCAGCATTGAGGGGGTTAGCGGATCGGTGTTCAAGAATTTTCGAGGATCAACGGTTAATGGAGACAATGATGACCGTATTATGGCCTCGGGGGCTGCGGAATGGGGAATACACATAAAATCAACGCGACCATTGACTGCCAATTTCGCGAGATTGCACGGAAATCGGATCAAGCGGCATTTGTGTTGGTTGGGTTCGGATGTTGTGGCGTGTTTTGTGATGACTGGCTATAGTTGGATGTTGGTATCCATTGCAGTGAAAAGGCCAATATGGGTTTTACTATTGAAAAATTTTAACTTACTCGTAAAAAAAGTGGCGCACTAATCTAGATCCGGGTGACAATGCGGGCCTTTCAAAGATCAGACAACACGGCCACAGGGTGTTTCCGGCTTTGGAATTTGCAATCTGCAACCCCACCAAAACAAATCTATCAATAAGTTTTGGAAGTACAGCCACAGAAAACTGTCATCCTGCCAAATCAGCCTAATCCAACCCCACTTATGTGTCACAAATGTGCATACATCAACTTCAACTTATGATCAAAAGTAAATGAAATCAAAAACGAAAGCGCCTGTAAAAGATCGTAAACGAATCAAAAACATGCTGGCCCAAATATCTATGAAAAATAAACATCAAATTGTGCTCATAATGTTTTGGATGACACATGGTTTTTGAAACAACTGTGTCAAATTTGACGTCAACACATAAGTTTTTGATGGGAAATGAAAAAGCTTAAAGTGTACGGTAGCGAAAAAGGGAAATTTGTAAAATTATGCTCGCTAATGCCGCTCACACTTCCAACTTTCGCAAAAAAGCGTGAATAAGAATGCCTATTTTCGGGAGACAGTTCGCTGATTGTGAGAAAACAGTCTTTTCGCGAGCGGATGCGCATTGAGAAAGTGTGAAAAACAAAAATAAACTCTGTTTTTGTTTCATAACTCAATCGGGAGGGAGGCGGGAGGGAAGTTACGATAAGGTCGGTGGAATTTGAAAAAAAGGTTTGATGGAAAAGTGGCAGAATGGAAAACTATTATGACCAGGCGCCGGCATTGAGGCATTGGAGGCATTTTTTATGACGGCAATGGGTTACTGTATCAAAACTTGGAAGTGTCTGTGGTTTAGGAATGGCAACTGTCGAATGCAGAAAGCTAATTGCGCCGAATGCGATTAATTACATCCCAAAGCTCCGCCCAATCATTCGATTACGGTCAATAAAACAAGCAAACGACATTAGATACGCTTCAGATTGCTCAGATCGGGTACTTATACCTGTAAAGTCTTGAAAACATGCCCGCAAAGCCAAAAGTTTCCCCTGTTGCTGCACTTCCGGCGCAGTCACAGCAGGGCTTCCCACCAGGCGATCGCAACATTTGGCGCCGTAATGACCCTTTCATCGACTTGTTCCGAACTTGTAGAAACATGAACATGAGTGGATTAATCCACGGGCCTCGATGATCCAACAGCGATCTCATCTGAAGTGGTTTGATTCGGCATGCGCTTTGATGCCGAGCCCAGAGACCTGTTGCATCGGCGCGCGATCGGATTAATAAACTTGTCTTAAGTTGCAAATTGCAACAGACATAATATTTGAGGGCCGACTTCGGGGACAGAAGGCAAGCATCGGACTCACTCGTGGCAACGTAAATTGAGAGCGTGGCAACCGACTTTCCGACTTCCCGGAGGTACCACTTGATTTTGATTCAAAAGAAATCGAGTGCAAACATGGCCGTTGATGGTGTCGGTGGGTGTCTTTTGAAAGGTATGTTCCTGGATGGATACGGCTGGGCTCTATGTTTGGACAAGGAATTTTAGAATCTTAACGTCGATTAGGGCTCATTTTATAATGGAAATCGAGTCAATTTGCGATTGTAAGTCCTGTCCACATCTTGTGTTACTGTATTTTTTCACAACAAATAAGTTAACGATGTCTTTGAAAGCATTTTTTTTTAACAATTTTGAATGGAATTGACTTTTTGCACGTTTGAGGTAAAATTGCTCCTTAATTTAGCCTGAATCGAAAAAATGGTCCCGACACGAAAACTTTAAAAAGTCGTTAAATGATCCAGAAGTAGTAATTAGTCGTTAAATGTTCGTGTTTTAGCGCCATTCGTTTAAGTTTGCTTTAAAATTAGTGAAACTAACTTTTTGCACGTTTGAGGTAAAATTGCAGCTTAATTTGACCTGAAACGAAAAAATGGTCTCGACACGAAAATTCCAAAAAGTCGTTAAATTTGTCCAGAAGTAGTAATTATGCGTTAAATGTTCGTGTTTCTCTTCCATTCGCTTAAGTTTCCTTCAAAACGCCATCCAAAAACGGTCAAATCGGCGCTCGAGGGCATGCAACACGCGACGACGAAGACGCCCGCCCCCTGAGGTCGTCGAATTTCGACGATTCAACTCCAACCTCGAACAATGACAAATCAAAGCGGCCCATTGCGCCAGATGCCTCGAGCGTGCCTAATGAACAATGAACGCCTGGGCAAGTGTACAATACCCGTTCATGCCCTCCCACCAACTGGATAACGGAGGCCCTCCAACCAACCCAGAGATGGGCTTCATTGCCTCATTTAGAAATGGAACGGTTTTTGCAGCCATCAACAGGCAGCCATCAGATTGCCTTGACTGTGAAATGAGTACTACGTTTGGGTTTCCAGGCGACGACGTGAGGACAAAAACAATTTGGATTAAAGTACTTCTAGTTGGCCCTGCGGGGCAGAATGGATGAAATGGAATGAAATGAAGAGATCATTGCACATGCATGCAAATCATGGGAATGGCATTTTTTGATTTTCACGGAGAAGGGTTGAGTGAAAATAGGCAAATGGGGGAACAAAGAGGGGAAGACGGAGTCGTTCACGGCGAAAATAGATAGGAAACCAATATGACGTGAAAATGAAAATCAAAAGGCAAGGAAGTGTTGAAAGGCAGTGCTGTGTCTGGCAATTTGGGGCAATTAACAAAAAGGGTATCGCTTCCGACGAGTAGTGGAATTGCGTTGATTTCGCGCGCGGCAACATTTGGGTACACGTTTTTTCAATCTTTAACTAAATTTGTAAAAATGTCTATGAAAACATTTAAAAAAATCAGTGAATTTGACTTTTTGCGTGTTTGAGGTGAAATTGCACCTTTATTTGACCTGAATCAAAAAAATGGTCTCGACACGAAAGGAAAAATGTAAAAAAACTTTTGAAATTAAACAAAACGCTAATAGCAAAAATTTACGGTTTTCTGATCGTAATACGTTACATAAAACAAAATTGTTACTTAAGTCGGACACACGGACGCACAAATGACGAATTCGCCGAAAGCCCGTTTAATTTTGCAATTTTCACGTTTTAGCATGTTTCACCACCATTTTTCAAAATTCAATCAAATGCCAATAAAAATTCGCAATCACATACCATAACCCACTTCCGGCCCCGAAACCAATTTCGCAATTTGTCGCCGTAATCGCGCACCAATTCGACCAAACTTCCAGGAAGTCGTCGTTCCCCCGTTAGTGTGAAACTGAATGACTTGTCCAAAGGGCTGAACAAATTAATGAGCAAAGCAAACATTGTCCCTCTTCTTGCTTTCCGCTGATCACCACCGCTACCGGAAGCATGGATGAAGAGAGAGCCCCTGCTTGTCCTCAACGCTTTTTCAGTATTGCATCGCTTGCGGCTTGTACCTACTTACTTAACAGAGGGTTTTGCGGTAGTAGTTCGCGCTTATGTGACAATCAAGAATCATTCGGACGGCTAGTTGTGTACTTCGCGCTTGCTTCGCCACCGGAAACAAGGAAAATGGGTGATGGAAACATTGATGTTTTTTCGCGTTAAGTGAGGGTGATGTGATGGCTTTCGCGCGTTGACGGTGAGTGATTGGAACACGAACGCAGGTAGGGAGGTACTTGAGGTTGTACATGTGGTTGGAGAGGGATTGTCTGGAGCATGTTTAGCTTTCAAAACACTGATAAAGGCCAATTAGATGGTGTTGACGTTATAAATTACGGTAGTTTTGCCAAAAATGACTCAAAAACTTGAAAAAAGTGCCATCAAATCACTACTTCAGAACAGCTGCCCGTTTCTTCCGCAAACAAAACACCCGTCAACAAGACAGAACCCATTGCGTCGAGATTAAGCAATTTCTGGTCTTTGCAAAAAAAGAGCAACATGTTTCAGTGTTTCAATAATGCGCCACAGAAAGTCAACAAGGACAGAATCCGCGAAGGCTCTTAACAAGCGCAATAAGCCTAAACTGATGGAGGGATTGATTGGCGACAAATGTGTGTATGTTAAACAGGGAAAACTGTGACACACTGAAACAGTGAAACGGCCTCCAGGCTCCTGTAAACACAAATAAAGGCGCCAGGAATTAGGCTATTACGACAGCTGGAACAACTACGAACAACACTTTTGTAAATTGTTCATGATGATGATGATTTCATCAAATTGGTCACTGTGTGTTTTTCGATTGATGAGAAAAAGGTCGATTTTTCTTTTTTCGGGGTCGAGCGGAAATGGATGATGGGCAGGCATGTTAGACTTGACATTTGTGCCGAAAACGAAAACGAATAAAAACAACAATCAACATTTGCGCAAAAAAAAATGGGTGCGCAAAAACTTTTTTGGACAATGTTTTTAGTTTTTGATATCAGTCACAATGGCAACTTTTCCGATGCTACAGTGTTTTATGCTTTTCCGGAAAAAGGCGGCGCACACACGCATAAAAGAAGTTTGCGCAACTTTTAAAACGCAACAACACGGTCATCAAAAAGTCGGGATCGACGGCCACTCCCGATCAAAATACACTTTTCCCGAAGTTGTGTCTCGCTTCATGGCAGACCCATCTTGACTCCCAACAAACTTCAAAAAAGACAGTCCCCCCTCTGTTAGTGCGCATCATAACATTGGACCGCGGTTACTTAATAGCTATTTGGCGGCGAAAAGTGATTGAAACAAATGCCATTTCTCCGATTTTATGATGTTGCTTGCTTGCGCATTGCTTGTCTGTCTCGAGACAGGCTGGTGTTAAAATGCGAAAAAGCAAATCATGTCAGGTGACTCAAAATTGCAATATTTTAAAATACAAATACAAACGCGATGGAAACAATTTTAATGCTTTGTGGATATGGGTTGTTATAAGTTTACTGAAATTGGATAAATATTACAAATTATAGCCCGGATAAACAAATTTTAAAAGATGAAAGGTCATGTTGTCAGGTTGGCATTTCACACATGGGATTTATATTGGAAAAAGTTGGTTGAAATTAAATTATACTACCAAATGGGTGCATAAATCACAGTCTCGGAAAAGGATTTGGATAGCAAGGTAGTAGGAATTGTGACAATGGCGGCTGTCAAAGCCGGCATACGATAGATAAATGGGGGTGGTTGCTTGGTTGGGGCTGGCAGGCAGGCAGAACAGACCACAGGGCTAGCTAATTGAATCATCCTAGCACCAGAGGGAAGGGCAGCGGCGGCATGGAGAGGCGGGTGGGGCCAATCAGCGGTTAAAGGGATGGGCAAGGCATCGTTTTGGTTATTCGTTAACAGCGGATTTGCTGGAATTCCGGCAAAAAGACAGGTGAGAATGTTGACACGCAAGAAATTTGAGAAGTTTTTCAAGGCTAAAAACACTTTGTTACCTTTCAAACATCATAAACTAGCCATAACACCCCTTTGGAACGCACTTCCTGGCATTTTGAGATTTCGTGTCAAGACCTATTTCCATTTCAGGTCAAAATTACCCGCATTTCTACCTCAAAAATGAAAAAAGACCAAAGTGACTCCATTTTTTGCATGTGACAAAACCAACCAATTTCATCACTTATCCGTTCCCAACGTGGCCTCAGGACATCAACTTAAATCCTATTTGGATTAACATCAAAACTATAATATATCTCCAATCCCGCGTCCTGGCCGAAATCGGATTTCACTCGAACATAGGTACCAGCCAGGTAATTCGCCCCTATAATTCTGCTCAAAAGTGAGACCACAGCACGATCGACGGACCCTAATCCTCCATCCGAAAATGCCCTTCCAGAAGGGAATACACGGGGAAGTTTTGACGACTGATCCGATTGACACCCTGTGGGCACCCGAACAGCACACCGCGAAACAGCAAAGGCAACGAGTAGGGATTAGTATTAATTTACACGGCAAATCGTTGTCCAGCTCGTCAAAACTTTGAGCCGAACCGATGGCACTCGAGATTGACTTGTGGCGGACAAGGACAAGTGACAGTGATGAGTGCTGTCGGAAGTGTGAGAAATGGGAAGGTGGAAGGACACGGTGGATTAGGAGGGGGATTAGGGTGGTTTGGGATAAAGAAGTTTGTCAATTAACCGAGTTAAAGGCATTTTGTGTTTTCGTGGTGGGACCTATTTTACGTTTAGGATGAATTTGGTTGGGATTTTATCTCAAATGAACAAAAACTAAAACATTGCTATATTCGTAAAATTGAAGGTATTTCATGACTTTTATTTTTTACAGTAATTTTATGACCCAATATGGTCACACTTCGCAACTTCACCCACTGGCGCCAAATAACCATTCCATGACTACCGCCCAACCCCATTCAACGATTTCAACCCTTTGTTTCACAAAAATTAAGAAACCCACAACTTGTGGGAACGGTCAGACTATCAATAAACCCCAACTAACCGTTCATCATGACAGACAATAGTGACCGTTTTGAAAGCGCCATACAGACAGGAAGCTGAACTGAAACGTCCCGTGCGCAAGCCTTCGACCGCAATTGTAGGCACTGTTCCACTGTGTTTTTTCCATAAAGATAGCCAACAGTGAATTTGCCCACTTCTGAATAATGGATGCGACAATATGGCGCCACAGTTTTTGTCGTTGGACAAGCGGCCTCAGGGTCGCTTCAAAAATTAACTCGGAACATGCGCCCTGGGGCACCGCGTAGTCATGGTAATGTCAAATTGTATTGAGGTCCAATTGCGATGACACTGATTGGATTTGAATTTATGATTAGCATTTGGGCCGGATTTTAGGAGGGAAATGACATTGTGAATTTATTTGTTTCAAAATTGTGTTTAAAATAATGGTTGACGTGGAAGCGAAATTACGGTAGCACAATTGACAAAAAATATCGAACTTAGACTCTTCCTCCTTAATTCAATGAATTTAGTTTAATAAAATTATTTCGCATTTTTGTTTTTTGCACGCTTGACCCTGTCATTGCCCCCCGCGCGCCCGTCGCTAAACCACCGCAGAACGCAGCACACTCACAGCAGCTATGGCCGAGTGGTTAAGGCGTGAGACTTGAAATCTCATGGGCATTGCCCGCGCAGGTTCGAACCCTGCTGGCTGCGAATCTTTTTTCCTTTTTTCACATAATTGTAAAAAAATGCCAACCAGTATAACGAATCCTTTTTTGCACAACCTTTACAAAATCAAAGCAATTTAGCATCTCCACGAATGTTAGGATGTCCACATTGGATGATTTTCATCATGCAGCCGATGCCGGCCGGGAACTCTTCAACGCTGCCGATGGGGCCATCACGGAAGGGGGCTTTGTTCGGAGGATCTTCAGTTTGCGTCGTTGCAGCCACGGTAGCCAGAGAAGCGACGGAATGGAGGGTGTCGTCGGATTTGACGGGCTTGGGGGAGAGGGAGTTTTGATCGGCGATTTCGCGTTCACCGGGCTTGAAAAGGGTTACTGTAGGGTACTGTATGTGACAAAAGTTGGCTTACATTGCTCTCAACCGTAGAAACAAGGCTCACAACGGGTTCAGGCTTCTCGAGAACCTTCTGAACAGGCTCCTCAGCCGGCGGTGGCGGTGGGATTTGCTTTTGCTCGATGACGGGCTCTGCCGGCGGCGGTGGCGGAGGTGGTGGAAGTTCTTTCTGCTGGATGGGCTCTTCGGGTGCCGGCGGCGGTGGTGGGGAACGCTTCTTTCGGGTTAGCTTTTGGCCGTCTTCGATCCACTTCATGATTTCTTGGGCTGTCATGTGGCCGACTTTCTGAAGCCAGGAAAATTTCAAAACAGCATAAAGTTGGCATAATTAACCTCAACTGGCGGATTCGGAACGGCTACCTCCTTAACATCAATCTTCTGACCATCCAAAAACTCATGAATCACAGCCCGGGGCACTGCTGATGGAAGGGCTCTGCACTCAGCCTTCAAAAACGGCGCATACTCCTTCAACAAAGAGATACTTGATCGAACCGATCTCGCTGGAGACTGTTCGTACACATCGGCTCCGGCCTTCTGGCGATGTTTCGATGAGGTCGTCGTTGCGTTGGTTTCGAGAATTGGTTCGACTGGGCAGAGCGGGATTGTTTCGATCTTGACTTCGGGGGATCTGAATGGATTTTTTTGGTATCAAATGTGTATTACCGTAATCCTACAGTAACCCAGATCAATAAAAATGCTTTTTTTTAAGTTTTGCTTTTCTTTTATCCACCCCAAAGGACACCCAGGCTATCACAAATCGATCCCCCACCCTCCTTTAACAAACTCTCGACAAAAAATGCAATGTTTACATTTGAAAGCCCCCTTGAAACACATCAAAACCGACCGATAGATAAAGCCGGGAATCTCGCCGACCAAGAGCTGTCCATCGCTAAAGTCCAGCTTCATTGTGGTCAGCATGAGGACGCGGTTCTCGAGATTCATGGCCTGCTTGATCGTGGCCCGGACACGGCTCGTAATCAGCGCGGAATCCGTCTTGTACGCGGCTTCGAGGTCGACATATCCCATGGCTACTTTCTGGGATCCTGGCACGGCAGAATGCCGTTTTCTTTTCTTTACGGGTTCTGATAGGACACTTATGTTAATTTTGAGATGATTATTTTATTGCAAACCAAACAATAAATCGCCGAAAAGTTAGAAAAAGCGTCTTCTTATCTCGACAACCGTGACGGCACACCTTTTCCGTGTTAGCTTGCACTTTTTTGTTTGTTCTTTGTAATTTTTCAATCCAGTTCGACTTTATTCAATACCCGCGACAAGTTTGAACAGTCAAATGACTGATGAACAAATAAAATATATATCATTTAGTGACGTATTCCACGTTTGGGGGTTTTTATATATAAAAGTCGCTCCTTTATATATATTTTTCTACCCAATTTGTTTACATGTGACCCCCGTTTTCTTGTTGTCATTTTCTGCTTGATTTGGAAGGAAGAAAACAATCATTGCGAAAGGGGAAGACGCGTCAAACGTGAGAATATTGTATTTTTTATATCCACGTCGTTAGGGGGCCAATAAGGCGATCGATTTGGTCACATTTTCTTTTATGACTTTTTCAGAGGGGCCACGTCATGTTAAGATGGTTGAAAAGTGGATGGACAATCAATAAGTTCATCAAAATCCGATGTTTTGCAAAGTTGTGTAAGCCGGGGGATAGCCTTGGCAAAGCGTGTCGAACCCGTTCGAACGTTGTTCGTTTTCGTTCGCTCGATTTTGCAACGTTCGGTCGGTCCTCGTAAAATCCGTTTCCACTTTTCCCCGCGCGTTTTACACCTTGAACCCGACCTAACTTCTTATATCCGGAACCCCTTAGCTAACTGAGAACCTTGCAGTGATGGAGGTCGAATACCGTGACACCACCGGCGTCTATTACCCCGCGAAAGTCACGCGAATCGACGGCAATCAAGTGCGTCTTTCTTTCGTCAATTCGGCATTGCCCGAGGGTTTGTACGCTATCTCCGAATGTCGTGTCGCCAAGCCAGTTTCGGGCAATGTCTCCAGAACTTTCGAAGTGGGGGACATTGTGGATGCGTGGGTCCGGCAGAGCAACAAGAAATCGGCTTATCAGCGCGCGGAAGTCAAGGATATCAGGGTTTGTACTTTTTAAATGCTTAATTTTTATATAATTTAGTCAATTTCCAGAAAGATCTCCTCGTCATTGAATGCCTCGAAGGCCCCCTCAAAGGCGATGTTGTCAGCTCATCCGAATGCCGGCCCATCGGGCAGACTACGTCCTTCTCCTTCAAATCAACCGTCATCGAGCTCTCCTCCGACTTCATTGAGCACAGCGACGAGGTTTGTCAGGCCGTGATGGAGGCGATTCCAAAGTCGTTGGCGCAGGTTGATGTTAGCGGGAAGAATATTCAAGTTTTTGTGGGTTTTTATATATAAATTTCATCTCAAAACGGCCAAAACAGTCTATTTATGTGTTTTTCCAGGCCCCCGATACAAAATCCATCAACAGACTGAACGTCATCGTCGACACTCTCCTCAGCCAAGTCAAACAAAAAGCCAGCCTTCGACAAAAGCAGGAAGACATCACGAAGCGGCTGGAAGAGTCCACGGTCCGAAACAAGGTCGTCATCGAATTCAACGTCGTCCAGGAGCTTATGGGTCTTGCCATTGGTGCTGGCGGCGCTAATATCAAGGCTGCTCGGGATATTGAAGGCGTTGTTAACGTGATTTTGGATGAGAAAGATGAATATCACACTTTCAAGGTGAGTTTTTCTTTACTTTTTGAGGATTTGAATCTCTAAACAGTGCAATTTCAGGTCATAGCCGACTCTGAAGAAGCCGCCGAAGCTGCCCGTGGTCTGCTCGAGTTCGTAACGGATTGCGTGAAGGTCCCCGCGGAAATGGTTGGAAAGATTATCGGCAAATCTGGGCGAACGATCCAGGAAATTGTGGACAAGAGCGGTGTAATTCGAGTTCAGATTGGCGAATCGGCTTTTGATGAACATGGAAATGAGGTTGGCTTTCTTTTTTGTGATAAATTAGACCAATAAGATCCCATTTCAGCTGACCGAGATCGATTTCTTCTTCACGGGCACCCAGGAAGCCATCGCCCTCGCCGAAATGCTCATCGAACTCCACATCAAACACGTCCGTGAAATGGAAAGCATCCGCAAATCCATCAATGACACCCAGCAACGCTTGACCCTGGCTTCCGAGCATCCTGGCGGCTATTACAACAACCGCAGCTATGATAGCAGTAATAACGGCCGTGGCCCCGGCAGGGTGAACCGTTTCCGTGGCCATAGTGGTGGATCTGCCGGAAATGCGCGATGGAGCCCCGCGGAAACTGATACGAATAGCAGCAATGTGACTTCGCCGCCGATTGGCACTGTCTCCGATGCTTCCAGCGTGGCCCATAATGATAACTACGCCCCTCCGCCACCTCGTAACCAAGCGCCGGTGCCGCACTCCAACGGCCACGCCAAACTGCCCCCATCCAATGGCAGCATCAGTGGCGCTTCCGAAAAGACGAACGGCCACTCCAGCGATGGACGTCCTCCGAATCGTGGCGGACGCGGCGGCGGCCGTGGCGGTGGACGTGGAGGCAAGTCCCGAGGCGGACGCGGCGGCTATCTCGGCCCTGCAGCTGCTGTCAATTAATCCATCCAACCTATTTGCAATCAACTTCGATCGATCAACAACCCCGTCGTCCCACAACACTGATCTGAAAGGCCTGATATTTGTAATTCTTTCCCTTTTTTCAACTTGCCAGTTTGTAAACAACTTATTTTTGTACCTATCTAAGCCTTCTTTCCCATCTTCATTGATCTTCTTCAATTTGTTTCTCCCCAGCAACTAATCACCTATCTATCTTCTGATGTGCTTTGTCTCTGTAAGTCCCATTTTGCTCACTCACGCACCACGTTGTTTCGCCCCTCCATCTTATCTTTCATAATGCCCAAAAGCATGGTTCATTGTTATATTTGCCTGTTTAATAATGTTTTTTTCATACGCATTAGTATCCCCGTCTGCCAGCTGACCGGCTAATGTTAAGTTCGTCGTTATCTGGATTCAGTGTCATTCATTGTGTGGTAATTTTGTGTTTTGCAAAGTCTATTTTTAATAAATGTTATTAAGTTTGATCGCTTTTTGGGTTTTGTTATGGTTGTAATAGCCAAGGATACTGTTTGGAAGTTAGGAGGATCATGATGACGGATGTGGTTCCAGGATGTCGAACCGAAGTCCGAAATCGCCCAAAGACAAGCCTGAAGTGGCAGAGGTGTCGTATCCGTCGCTGAACTTCGAAGAAGACACACTGCCAGAAGATGAGTATGAAGAAGCAGAGGAGTATACCACACCTGTGACGCGTCGTAGGTCAATTTCGCCGAGAAAGGGCGGATATGGATCTCCTAGGCCGATGACCCGCAGCCGAAGTAGCCATAGCCCGAAGAATGTGTCCTTTTTGCCTCCGGTAATGGCACCGATGGACGATGATGTGGAGTTGAATTCGTCGTATGATGGCTCTGTTGTGGATTTAAAGGATGAGATTATGGAGTATCTGGGCGCTGTTTATGGGATGATTTGTGGATTTTGTTCGTGAGTTTTTTTGACTGAAGTTTCCAATGGGTTTAATTTTTTATACATTTTTTGTTTCTATTACATCAAAATACAATTTTCGATCATTTTTCGACTGTTTTTGATGAGAAAAGTTTTAATTTTTACAAACCCCGCCCCCTTTGCAGCCCCTTATCAAAGCTCCTCCCTTCCAGAAGCCACAACATCTTCGCCGTCTTTGTCATGCTCTTCGCCGTGTTCTACCTTTCCTCCCCGCCGACTGTCAATCCCCAGCCATCTTTCGCCGAAGATGTCGCAACCAAGATCACCCCCCAGGACGACCTTCTCGGCCGAGCGCTCCTCCTCATCGGCAAACGCCTCACCGACCCTACCATCGCCGAATCCGACGGCCCTCTCGCTTTTACCATCGCCTCCGGCAATCAGACCCAGCTCGATTCTGCTATCAGCACCGTCCAGTCCATTTTGAACACCCACTTCCACGATTCCATCACCGTCGAACGGATTCAAACCTTCTCCGCCTCCACTACCCGCGACGAAGTCCGTTCCCTCATCAACTCCATCCTCTTCGACGCCAATGGCAAAACCCTTATCGTATTGGACCACATTGACCGTCTCCGATCGACGGCACCCCTCGCTCTGCAGACGCCGACGGATAAGGACAATGCCCCGTACAAGAATCCCGTCTACATCACAGCCATCGTCGATGAGGAAGCCTTCTCAGTGCCATTGACGCGCAAAGAATGCACCGCTAACGTCGAGAGGTTTGTCGCTTTTTGTGCCATCTTTGAAGATGGATGGGATGTATTAATTTTACTTTTTACAGGCTATTGGACACCGCCTGGACGTCGGAAGGAGGCCTGTCTGAAGACCAGGCTTCGCCGGTTATTTCGCGTCTGACTACGTTCAACATTTGCTTGGCCCCAGGAACATTCTAATGCGGTTTCAAGCATCTTCTCGGGTTTCATTCGGTTACTTAATGGATTCATTGAATCTTGTAATTTTTACTCTGCAGGTTTTTCGATTGTTCAAATTTTTATTAGATTTCACCGTTTACAGTATCATAGAAGTATAGTTGTGTAAAGTGTACATATAAAAGATTAGGTTTTTTGGGGGTTTGTGAATTTGGGGCAATTAAGTGGATTTGGATGGTTGAGGAAGCGCTTAATGGCCCATTCAATAGTGGGGTCATGCTAATCCGGCAAACCGGACCCAGTTAAAAGCCATGTGCTTCCAAGCATAGGGCCATTGCCGCCGCCGGAAGCCCTTGTTTGTGAGGCCCGTTTTTCCGGCTTGGTGGTGCTGCTATCGGTCTTGGGACTGTTTCTATTTTCAGCGGGGTTCTAAGATGGCGACAACAGACACCATCAACATCAACTTCGCCAAGTTGGTTTGACCATGTTACTTACCCATGGCTATGAATCCTCGAGCTGTAACTTTTCATTCGTGGTACACCATGGCTTCGGACAGGCGCACCATTTCTGTCTTCTTGAGGAGCCATAGATGCCAAAAAAACATCGCTCGCCTCCAGGGACGATGCCAAGCCAAAAGTTGCAGCCGTCTTTAGCCGAGGCTCTGCCAAACAACAAAAACTTCGGGAAGGGTCGTGACGGCATCATTGTTAGCATGGTTAAAGTGCCGTTGCGACAAGTAAGCTGCCCCCAGCCATGCACGGATAAATCCTCGTGTTGTCGCGAGTTGGAGAACAACAGAAAACACAACATTGAATCTAGGCTCCTCCGTGCCGTCCGAGGACATGGGTGGACATTTGATGTTGTTTGGGATGCGTGTGCCGTAGGGAGAAGACGTCCTTTTTTGGACTTGAGTTATCTTATACCTCTTTTTTTTTGTACTTTCTTTGGCTTGAAAAGTTGTGACGTTAAATTTTTGCACTTGGTTAAGGAATTTTAGTTTTGTAGCAATTCATTTTTTTATGGGTAGACTTCAGGCCCAACACCCTTAAATAAGTAGTTTAAGCTTGATAAGACACGTAAAGTTTCAAAATGCCATTTCAACTGTCCCAAGAATGATAGTTTGCTAATTTGGAATCTACCAGAACGATTTGGACATGACTTTTGGCAAAATCGGCGTCTCCAGGTGGAAAAATTTTGAGTTAGACCACTTTTAATAAATGTTTTTAAACCGCCAGAACACGGTGATTTCAAAAAGGTAACTGCATCCGCGATTCGATCAACGGTTGGCAACTTGTTAACTGATAAATGCGATTTTAGGTCGATTTTTGACGTTTTTGGTCTTGGATAGTACAAAGACGTTATGCTAGATCACATTAAATAAGTTTTTTTTAAGATTGCTGAAACATGTAGAATATAAAAATACTCTTTAAATTGCCTTTTGATTGAAGGTTTGGAAATTCGAAAACTACCAGAACAATTTTTGTTTGACTTTTGGCAAAATCGGGTTCTGGTAGGTGCAAAAATTTTGAGTTAGATCACTTTGAATAAGTGTTTCTGAATTGCGAGAACACGGAGAATTCAAAAATGTTACTTATTTATCGATTGGATTAACAGTTGGCAACTTGTCAATTAAAAAGTGCGTGTTTGATCCGTTTTTTGGCGTTTTCGATCTATTTTTCACATTTTACGGCCGCGTTTGCCACCAAAAGTCATAAAAAACGTAATTCTGTATTTACAGGCTTATTACTGGTACATAATTACATAAATCCGGCAACGTTGTAATGCTCTGCGGCTTGCTGGCCACCAGGTAGGCTTATTTGTGTCTAAAGCTTTTTATTTTGCCAGTCCCTCGGTTTCATATAGCCATGTTGGACTTTTTGTGTTTAGTGACCCCTGGATAGAAGTCTATTCATTTTAAAGCAGACTACAAACTTGCAATTTCATCAAGTTTTTATACAATTGCATGAATGGCACTCTTTCCAAACTTTGACTTTGCTGCCACAATACAATTTCCAAATAAAGTAAAAGCATGACTCACCAACCAAAGAAACTCACCGTGAATGGCATCATTTTTTTCAAAGAACAAAACAAACCCAAAATGATGCCATCCAAATTTTGAAATGCAAGCATGTCCACCGGGTTTAAAAGCCACCCGTTTTTGCTGACTAATAGTATTTGAAAAATAGCCTTTCGTTGGTCTCGCCCTGTGAATGTTATCCATCAGAGCAATTGTTTGCGTGCTTTTTTTCGTTTGAGACATTTGACAAAAGTCCAGACGAAGCTGGCCAGCGTGGCGCTTGTTTACGTCGATTTTACGCTGATCTTACGTCCGCGTCCGGCATAACAGGTGATCTCGGCGGAAGTTTGAAGTTTGCCACTGATGTTGTGACTCGTCAGAGTAGAATGGAGGGTTTTGAGAGGTCAATTAATTGGGTGTATTACACTTTTTGTGCTTTGTGTGTGTCTTGATGGCTTGTTTTGCCGAATCTCGCTACCTAATTTTAATCTGAAACTGAAGTTGATTCACTTTGTGTCAGTTGGCGCCGATTTGGTGTATTAATTGACTGATTCACTTCAATTTTGCGTCAGATAAGGGGTGTCAACAAAAGTTAGACAGTCGATGACGTGATTCACGCAACAAGTTTCAACCCTAATTTTGATCAACCTTGAATCAAATTATGATTCACTTTTTTGTGCGACACAAAATAAACCCCTTTCTAAATTTACTACTTCCCTGTCTACTTGCCCTTATCTGTCTTTCGCTGATTTCGGCCATAAATGTCTTCCAGTTTCCGCTTCCTTTTTCTTCTTATCAGTTTTTTGTGACTTTGTTTTGTTTGTCGTTTCGGTTTTGTGTCGGCGACGTCGGCCATTACGTCTTTACTGATTTCTCAAAAAAGAAACAGATTCCGGCCGCCTATCAAGAACCCACGAACTCCAAACACAGTGATAAACACCACCCTCGACAAGTCCTTCGTGGCCCAGGGTCATTTGCCTTGAGAAGTTTACCTTTACCTTGATGATGAATGTAAGGGGTAAGCAAAAAAGGCGACCTGTCACGCAAAAAAAGGTTCTCGGGTTACTTACACGTTGAGCACAAACCGTTTTGAGACATTTTCACTTTCTTTTGCCTGGGGCAATGATGGTGATGACAATGAAGACGTAAACACATTCAAGAGGGGGTATTCTTTGGACTTTGTTGAAAATTGGACAAGTTTAGACGAGTACATTTGTTAATTAAAGTTGAAAGGAGGGTGGTTGGATTGGTTTAAGTAGAAGTTTCAGGGAATTAGAGTTGTTTGAAACATAAAAATGGCAAAAAAGTACTTTTTGAAAGTATTTCAAGGGTAGCAATTTTGTAATTTTTCCGTTTAAGAGCGACTTTTACGACCAAAAAAGCACTTTTTTCCAAGCCAAAGTCAAAGACCATCAAGTATTTATCACCCCTACACCCTTGCCATGGCCATAAGGCCTTCGAAAAGGGCAAGATCGCCGGGACTGCCCTGAGGGCAACGATTACTTACGTCCAATACATCCATAAAAACGTGAAAAAACAGCCTATTCCCAATGGTCGCCGCGTGTGTGCATCTGTCGCTCCGGCGCGCTGCTGCCAGTCGACTGCCGGCTCGCAAACAGCGTAAACAACCCGACATAAAAAAACCACTTTCGTCCCTTTCTCTCGCGTCTCTCCTCCACGTTTCGAGGGTTGTTGTTGTTCTGTGCTCGCAGCATGTAGGTACCGCCGACGACGACATCTTTTCCTCGAGGGTTTGTCCCTTCGTCTTGCTTCCAACCGCCATCGGCGACCTTTCTATCTATCGCGAGCCTAATCACCTATCTTTTTGTCTGTTGACACGCTTTTTCGTCTCTGGATTTAATGAGGAAGGGCTTTTCCGCCGGTCCGCCGGGAGAGTCCAAAACATAACTTTCAAGCTAGGTGCGCTGTTGTTTGCATTTCGCTCGTGAGCACGTTGAAACGAGAAAAAAGAGTCATCAAAATGACCTTGGTTCTCCTTTTTTCGCCGCCATTTCGAGGTCTTTTTGTTTGGGCAATCAATTTCCAGCCCAGGGTGGGGATTGTTGACCTTTTTGGAGGCGTTATTACGTTAGGCATTAGGAATTGGAATTCTGTTTCGATATACAAGTTTTGTTTACGTGTGCATTTTGAGTAGTGAATCAATGTGTCTTTAGGAAAAACAAGTCAAAGTCGCTTTCCAGCTGTTTTTGCTTTTGGCTATGTTGTTTGACGCTTGCTAGTTTTTACTTTTATGGTCTTTTTGGGTCATTTTATCGATGTTTTTTCGACTTTTTTCACAATTTTGCCGTTTTACGTTCCTTGAGACCACCCACGATCTCACCTCAAATCGGCATACCGTAATAATCGCCTTCTTTTCCAGCCCATTTGCGTGTTGTTCGTCTTCAACCCCTGAGGCGATCGACGACGCTCCATCTTCTTCAAAGACAGAGGAAGACCCTCAAATCCAACCAATCCAGCCGAGTCAGTTGCATCTGACCTCGGTCCGTGTCAAGTCGACGAACCCGCATCCGAGCGGACCGGCACCGATCGCGAGCCCAGACGACGAGGAAGACCCGATCCGGGTGCGCATCCACGGCTTGTCCGAACTTCAGATCAAAAACATCGACAAAATGGGCGACGATATCGAAGCCCCGATGACCAAGGTCCATGTCCAGGAGGACGAATTCAATGGATTGATCGGCAGTCTCGCTGGTAACCTGATTAGGGATAAAGTTGGCGGCAATGCTGGCGATATTCTCGGTGGTTTGGCCGGCAACTTTTTGAGTGGGTTTTGGCATTTTGAGTTTTGAAACAGTCAATAATGATGTGAAATTCCAGGTGGTGGCGATGGAGGCCGTGGCGGTGGCGGCGGCGGAGACATCGGAAATCTTATTGGTGGACTCATCGGTGAGTAAACTTTGGGTGACTTGGGGGCGCTGAATTTGAAATGTGTCTAAATTGTGCCATTTGTTAAAAATTACAATAAAAAACTTTTCAAAACTTTTTTTGATCTTTTCGAATTCTCGAGCAAAAATTGTCTAATGCAGGAACTACTGCCAGTTTCTACGTCTTCTAAGCCACCAAAAATTTTTTTAATTGTTTTTTGTTTTTTAATTGTTTTTTGTGACAAAACCTGTCATTAGGAAGCTATTTGCAATCAAAAAGTAAAGTAAATAGGTAGCTGAAACGATTTGCAATTGATCCACCCCATTGCTCACTTTTCACGCTTACGTTTGAAATGCGCACTTGAAAAAGTTTCTAAATTCACTTTCACAATGTTCAGCAAACTTTTTGGTATGCCAAACCCTTCCCAACACCCCCTAATAACCCCCATTTCCAGGCGGTGGCGGCGGCGGTCGATCCCACGGCAACCGTAACCCCAATGCTGGCGGCTTCGCTGACGATGGCAACTACACTGGCTCTCGCGGAGGTGGTGGCGGCGGTCGTGGCTACAACGATGGCGGCAGCAGTGGCGGCGGCGGCGGTGGCGGAAACGGCCTCGGCGACATCCTCGGTGGTCTCATCGGAGGCGGCGGCGGTGGTGGCAACCGTGGCGGCGGAGGCGGCGGCGGCGGTATGGACATGGGCAACCTCATCGGCGGGCTCATCAGTGGCGGCGGCGGCGGTGGAGGCCGTGGCGGTGGAGGTGGCGGCGGCGGAATCGACGTCGGTAACCTCATCGGAGGGCTGATCGGTGGCGGCGGCGGTGGCAAGTATGCCGGTGGTGGCCCCAATGTCCAGAACAACTTCCTTTCCGGTGGCGTCTGCGACATGATCGGCAACATGATCGGTGAAGCTGCTCATCGCTTCCTGGGTGTCGACCCTGGAACTGGTAAGATCATCGGTGCCGTGGCCGGCAACATCCTGTTCAACCTCGGTGGCAAGGACAACAGCCTTGGCAACATTGGTAAAATCATCCTCGACAACATCATCAGCGGCAAATTCCGTCGTGATGTCGACCCCTACGTCCGTCCAGACCCCACCCCAACCCCAGGCCCACCTCGTCGTGTCGGTGAAGCCCAAGACTTCTACGCCCTCCGTGACGAGTGCCTCGCAGCCAAGCGTCTCTACGAGGACCCCGAGTTCCCGGCTACCGACAGCAGTCTGTACTTCAGCCGTCGTCCGCCGAAGCGCGTCAAGTGGCTCCGTCCCGGTGAAATTGTGCGTGAACCTCAGCTGATCTCGGAAGGCCACTCCCGCTTCGATGTCATCCAGGGCGAACTTGGCGATTGCTGGCTCATGGCGGCTGCGGCTAACTTGACCCTTCGCGATGAACTGTTCTACCGTGTCGTTCCCCCAGATCAGTCCTTCACGGACAACTACTGCGGCATCTTCCACTTCCAGTTCTGGCAGTATGGCCGCTGGGTCGATGTCGTCATCGATGATCGACTTCCGACCTCTGATGGGGAATTGCTTTACATGCACTCTCGCGACAACAACGAGTTCTGGTCCGCCTTGCTCGAGAAGGCCTACGCCAAGCTGTACGGTAGCTTTGAAGCACTCAAAGGTGGCACGACTTCCGAAGCGCTTGAAGACATGACTGGTGGTCTCACCGAGTTCATTGATCTCGCCAACCCGCCCGCCAACCTCATGGAAATGATGATGCGTGGCGTCGAAATGGGCTCCCTTTTCGGCTGCTCCATCGAAGCCGACCCCAATGTCTGGGAAGCCCGTCTCCCCAACGGCCTCGTCAAGGGTCACGCTTACTCCATCACCGGCATGCGTATTGTCGATGGCCCTCGAGGACAGGTCCCACTCATCCGTATCCGTAACCCCTGGGGTAACGAGCAAGAGTGGAACGGCGCCTGGTCGGACAACTCCTCCGAATGGCGTTCCGTCCCCTCCGATGTCAAACAAGACATGGGTCTTACCTTCGCTCATGATGGTGAGTTCTGGATGAGCTACCAGGACTTTATGCGCAACTTCGAGAAGCTCGAAATCTGCAACTTGGGCCCTGATGTCATGCAGGAAGTCAAGGAAATGACCGGTGTCCAAGCCGGCCATCACACCTGGGCCGTCAACTCGCATGATGGCTCCTGGCGCAAGGGCCAGACCGCCGGTGGCTGCCGTAACTACTTGCGCTCATTCGCGACCAACCCGCAGTACCGTATCCAGCTCACGGACTCCGATCCCAACGATGACGATGATCTGTGCACGCTCATCATTGGTGTCATGCAGAAGTATCGCCGTGAAATGAAGTCCGCCGGACAGGACAACCTTGCCATCGGCTTCGCGCTCTATGAAGTCGACGGCGCATCCAGCAAGTTGAACACCAACTACTTCTCGAACAACAAGTCCTGCGGCCGAAGCCCGGCTTTCATCAATCTCCGCGAAGTGACGGGCCGTTTCCGTGTGCCCCCAGGCGAATACGTCATCGTGCCGTCGACTTATGAGCCCAATCAGGAGGCTGACTTTATGTTGCGTATCTTTACCAATGGATTCATCGAATCTGAGTAAGTATTTTTTCCCTATTTTAAATTTTAACTTCAATCGATAATTTTTCAGCGAATTGTAAATCCAATTTCAAATTTCAAATCCCTCCATTGACGCCACTACCAACGATGATCCCTCGATCAACGACATGGAACCCCCTTCTCAATCATGCTTTTTGTTTATTCTTTCGGCATTGTATCCCTTGCTCCATGGCGTTCCTTTCTATTTTTTGTTTATCTTTCCGTTTTTTGCTAGTTGCCTAGCGCAGCCCCCATATGCCTCCTAGACTTGATCGAATCAGTGCTTTTCTTTGTATGTTTTGATTACATTATGGCAAATAGACTTAGATTTATATTATCTAAATTTGATTAATTGCGTGTAAAGTTTATTTTATAAAAAGATTTATTACGTTGGTGGAAGCTGAATGTGATTAATGGGCAAATGCAGACAGTTTTGCAACATAAACAAAAGTCAACTTGGTTTCGTTGATTTATTGACCGTTTTTTTCGATGAATGAGCAATGTTTGTTGGAAAAGGAAAAGCAAAGCCATGCATTCGGACGTTATCGGCGTTTTGTTGTTCCAGAAAGATAAAAATAAAAAGGGTTTTCAGTCGGTTGAAATGTAGGGTCCACTGGCAAAATGCGCTGAACAGTGCTGCGTCATCCTTGTTTGTTGGTTGTTTTTGCATAAACAAAAACACTTTATCAGTGAAATTTGGATATAAGTTGCAGTGGAAATCCGTTTTTTGGCGCAGTGCCGAGATTTGGCATTTCATTCAACTTTGAGAATGCGTTTTTGATCAAGTTTTGTTTTAGCCATGTCTCAACGACGTCCTCCTCGCAATCCCAGGAGTCCCGAAGATCCTGCCACACCCCGTAATGACCGTCCACGGCATAGGCCCCCAAAGAATCCCAATAAGTCTGCTTTGAACGATAGAAGCGATCCACGAGTCCATCGACGGCAGCCGAACGCCAAAAGTTCACCATCTCAGGTAATTATTCTATTTAAAGACTGTTTTGACCTTTTGATTTTAGCCATCTGCACATAACAGCAGAGTAACTTCGACGAACGGCGTAAAACCGATGTTGTCATGTCCCGAGAGAGATGTAGACGATATCACATCAAAATTCGAAAGCGTATGTTAATCACAGTGAAAATTATATAAATAAATTGTTACTATTTCAGCTCAAATTTAGCCCCTCCCCACTTTACATGGATGTCGAGGACATCATCAGTCGTCAACGAATTCAGGAGAAACCAAGCTGGATTGCCTGCAGTCCCCGTCGACGAGATATGTTGATGGCTATTGATATGAAGAAGGATTGGCTTGTCTATGGACCTGTGAATATAAAAAATGCTCTCATATGTGTGCTAATCAGTGCAACTTTTCCAGACCATCCAATGGACCGACATCCCAGACGACTTTTTTGATGCCAAAAAGCTGAAATCCCTTCAAGCGATGAAAATAGCTGTGATGGATCCATTGACAGAACCCCAAAAACGGAATCTGCGAATCCGTGCAAATCCGTATGAAGACCTCAAGGGGGCGTTCTTCGTGTGTCGTGATGGGCCAAAGTTGGCGTCGCTCGATAAGATGTTTGGATTCACGATATCTGGGGAGACTGACGCTAAAAAAAGGATCGCCAAGACGCCGGTATCGGATGTCCAGCCGAGCAATGCGTCTAGGGACGATCCACCGTACTATTTTGTCGACATTGGCGGCGCTCCTGGTGGATATACCGATTATTTGTTGTGGCGGAAGGGGTATTACAATGCGAAGGGGTTTGTTTCTAATGATCGATGTGCGTTTTTATATTTTTACTGAAAGTAACATTACATCAATTGAACATGACTATTTTAGTCTACGTCCACAACACTGCCCGCATGCTCCCCCAAAACACCGGATTCCTGGACGCCCATCGCGCTTCCCACGGCGATGCCTACCTCGACTGTGTCCCTAACATTGACGAATTCATCGCCCACGTCCAAGCCACGACCCCCACCGTCGACTTTGTCGGCTCTTACAGCTGCTATTCCCCGGATGGCTGCGAGCTCTCGCAAGAAATCCAGCATCACAAACTCTTCCTCGGGAACTGTCTCACCGGCTTATCACTCCTGCGGATCGGCTCTGGTAACATGCTGCTCCGTGTCTTCGATCTCTTCACTCCGGTCTCCGTCGGAATTCTGTACTGCCTCTATCTGTCTTTTGCGCAAGTTGCCGTTGTGAAACCGGTTACATGTCGTCCTGGGAATAGTGAGCAGTAAGTGTGACTTTGTCATCGGTGTCATCATCCTGGGTGTGGGGTGTTGTTTAATCCATTTGAGTGTTCGATTATTCAATTTCAGGTTTGTATATTGCGAAAAGCTGACTCATTTCGGCGCAAACATCATCAAAGATTATCTCAAACATGTCCTTGACGAATGGGACAAGTTGGCTGCCGAAGATGACGTGTCGTCGATCGTTCCAACGTCGACGATTCGCAACGACACCAAGTTCTTTGAGCATTTCGTTCAACACAATGAAAGTGCGGTAGATCGTCAAATTAAGTACCTCCAGTTGTATGGAGCATTCGCCAAAGACAGGAGGCTTCAGACGCCGAATGGGGCCGATATTCGAAAATTGGCGCTGATTCATTGGGAATTGGGGCCTTATCCGAAGAAGAGCGTTATGGAAATGGTGAAATTGTCGGCGAAGGATTTTGTTGCCATGAAAGCCGATTCGGTAAGTGTTCACTTTTGTCAAATTCTAGTCAAATTACATATTCTAGACATTTGACCTCCGCAATTTCCAAAACACAATACCAATGGTCCCCCAATGTGTCCCCCAAGACTACAGTACCTTCTCAGCAACGCAATGCGTTTCCCCAACCTGCAAATTTGCCTTGGCTGTCACCGACGGCAAAGGCAGTTTGTCCTATTTAATGGACCCTGCAAATGGCTTTATTTCAACATGTTTCCAAGGGCCCCCATTTTCCGTTTTTCTAGTCGAAATGACCCTTGGCACGTTTTCCGGAAAACTGGATGAGGAAACAATTGTGATTCATGACGCAGCAATACTTGCAAACGACGATGTTTCCACATTGCCACTGACTCATCGGCTCAAATGTGCCGAGAAATTTGCAGCCACGGCAACTTTTGGTTCGATAGGTCAAACAATGAAGCTCAAACTTGTCGTTGCACAACATGCTGAAATTACTCAGACAGATGTGATGATTGATAGCCATAAGCGCTATAGACTCATCCAAAATGAATCAAATGTCAAAGCTGCCGGTGACAACTGCCAAAATAATCCCAATTTCTGGAAGGCTATCTCTACCAATAATGCATGGGTATCTCTATAATTAACTTAACCCCCACTTTTGTTGTTTGATTCTTGTCTTGTTTTAAAATGAGTTGCCCCCTTTTACTAAAGCATACTTTTGACATTAAACTAATTGTATGCCTTGTTAAGTCCCTGACAATCTCGCCATATCAGCAACCTAAATGTTTCTGTTTGTTTCATTTCATTAGTCTCGTCTCAGGGGCAAACAGAATAGTGAATGCATACTTTTGCATTATTAACAAAGGTCACTTCTCCTCTCCGCATAGGCACACGCCGACACGGAAAGCTGATTACATCTGCAGACGTTACCTATGCGCCGCAAAAAAGTGTTCGTTTTGTCATAAGAACTCTTGACAAAAAATGGAACGCATTATACTTTAACTGCAACGGGGTCGAAGATACTTTTGACGGAGACTGTTTATCGCATATTGACACGTGCTCAAGAAGTTCGGTTCTATACTTACAGTGCAATAAGACCTTGAAAGTTTATCTTTGTTTTTTTGACAGAAACTATTGTTATAAATGAAAAAGGTGATATTTTTTAATGCATGTGAAACAAAAAGCTCAATGATCATTATCTTATCAAAAAATTGACCTATGTTGAACCCGCAGACACAAACTCGATCCGGAATTGTCTGAGTGACTTTTTACATAGGAAAGTCCCCAAATCTAACAATACATTTGTGACACAGCTTTAGAGTTTTATATTGTACCCGGTAAAATTTGAGCATCAGTTATCGTAAAACGTTTGAGGTTTTTTGCAACAATGTTTGCTGAAAATAGAACAATTGCTGCCATTCGTCGAAAGCTTGGCCACAAATGACAATAAAAGTGGTCCTAGCTTTTTTAAAAAAACCTCTGACGTTGATGATATACGATGTCTAATGATGATTCTAAACCGCCGCTAATTATCATCCTATATACGTCAGCATTTAAGAGATCACGCTAAATCATATGATAATGTGATCAGGAATAAATCGAACAATAGTGAGCGATTAGTGTGGTTACTCATCACGTTTCTGATCCAGTCGTTTCTAGGTGTGTGTAGCCGCCACCATTTGTGCCGTGACTCACTCCGCAACCAATTATTTGATTTTATGAGACTAAGAGATTCAAGGGCGTTAGAAATTTTGTGACTTCTCCCCTGTCAATCGTAGTCGTTGTGCCTTCTGTCTTTGTTTAACTCAGATTTTTATCGGTTTCCGTAGTTCTGACTTCCTTTTTGCAATTATAGTACTGTAGAAAAGACACTTTTTGAAGTAATTTCCATTGATGCAAATGCATCGGAACCAGTTTTTTATGCTCTGTTTACCCATTCACAGCCCTTGTTGAACCTTATGCTCTGGATTACTGTACCCTAAACAAAAAATGTCACGTTTTTCATCGACTTTTTCGTTTTTTTTTCCGCGCATTTTGACGTTGGCAAAAGTACTTTCTATCCTCACACCTCTGCACTATTACTGGTAAAGTATATCGTGTTCTCATTTCAGTCCTGGTTTAACGCGCACAATAAAATATCGAGGTCAGATTTCTGATGTTCTTTTAAATGTGGAATGTGCTTTCAAGCAAAAAATATTCCTCTTTTCTCAAAATTATCGCATTTGTCGCGCTAATACGACCGTACCTTCCGCTTTGGACATCATTTACGGAATGTTGTTTACACTCAAGGTTTTTTGTTTCACGCCAATTTATCCCAATGACATAATCCCCTGACGAGATACTGTACCCTTTGTGTGCCTACGTTCCACAACCCCAGAGGTATTTAGACTAATCCACTTACCTGGTAAAAATATATCTTTTGAAATGATGTTTTCTAATCGGACTAATGTAGCCTGTCATTTGTAGGACACCAATGTTTGGCAAAATGTTAGTTGCTGGCGTAATGACATTTGTTTGAATGCTGCCGTGATCATTAAGTTGTGATGAAATTAATAAAACTGAATGAAGTTGGTATGCAAAAAAACTGTTGCTGTCACTACTCATGGCGACATCACCAGTCCCCAGCGACAGTTGCAGTTTTATTTTTGAGGTTGATCTTTTTAACTTTATTATTAGTGACAAATTTAACAAATTATTAGCTGTCTTTTGGTCTTGTTTGAAGTTGGTTGAACCACATCAAAAATGCTATTAATGACTACCGCATGTTTAGTTTCTACTAAATATGCGATAGTCATATTTAGTAGAAACTCAAAAAGCATTAGTTTCTACATGTACGAATGCTTTATGAGAATTGGTTTTCCTCCCCCACACGTATCCAAATAAATATGATGTGATCACAATGTTTGTCACAGTATACTCGTTAATGAAAGTATACAAATACTACTATTTTAGTACTATGGTTTGGCCTTTTTGTACTGTCACGAACTATCAAGGTAATAATTACTTTTTGTCACAATGTTCATGACTGTTTTGACCTTTGTTTGCCGAACGGTCATTATACAAAAAGGTTAGATTAAAAATCGGAAAGAAAAACGTGATCGCGTTAGTTACGTCACCAACAACAAGATGGATTGACAATGCAAAACAAAATAGTTTATTTAACGAATATCTTGAACATATTGTTCTCAATAAAGATCAGGACCATGGCCAAAAACACACGTGGGCTGCATATCTTTCAACTACACTCTATCCACACTTTCGGTGTGCATTTTTTACTTTATAATTTTCTTTTTGTCCAACAAAAACCGCCACAAAACTACTAATTTACTTGGTTGTTTTGAGTTGTTTCTGCCAATATGTGGAGGTGGTAGCAGCCCACGCTGTGAATACTACCAGGCCTTTGTCCAAAGATCAGAGTTTTAAGATTCGTCAACTTTTGCAACATTTAAACTCTCACTCACATGTTTTCAATGTTAGCTAATTGATGTCAGTCGACTTCCCGTATAAATATGTGTGACTAACCTTTTTGGTAACTCTAATTTGCAATACAACAAATAAATAGCTTAATTGTTGAACACTGAAATAAAATTTGATTAGCGACCGTAATTTTGTACGTTAGTAATTTTCGGAAATTCCGGTTATACATTCCTGGCCTACAAAAGAACACTTAACATTATAATGTTTGTAAAAAATAAAATTGCTGATACAATTTTGAGAATGACCAAAAAAGATAGTAATGCGAGGAATTTGTCGTGAGTAATAGTTTTTGCAATGCCTATTATATTGGTTTTTGCTTCTCAAAATACAAAACAAACGTTTTTTTATTCACAAAAACTTAGATTTGCAAATAGAAAAAGCCGGAAACGCGTCCGGTACTTTTTTTCTTAAAAAAACAGCGTACAATTGCACCGGACAGCCTTTCTTTGGTTTTTTTTTGAAATTACTATACTCTTTTTTTCTGCCGATAGGCGGGGTAATGTTGCAAGGGTGTCAAAATTTAGGGGGTAGCAGTTCGTCTAGGTTAAATTTGTCGGGCGCGACCTTGAGGCTCCGCCCATTTCGTCTACGGTATAAATCCGATTTTTTGTGCAAATAGTTTACATATTCAACTCCGGATTTTGCATTCGCATTGTGGTCGTAGAAGGATGAAGCTGCTGATCTGTCTCATTCTCGCCCTTTCTTTTGGTGCCGAAACGCTTGTTGAGGCAAGAAGACGCCATGCATACCATGGCCCCGCTGAATTGAATGCGGATCTCTATCCGATTTTCTGCGACAAGTGGAGAAAACCAACAGCTGGTCCTATTACAATCTTCCCTGCACTCAAAGTCCGTAAGTATAATTTTTTTTATGTATGATTACAGTAGTAAAAAAACCTTTTCAGAGTGCTTTACGGAGATTCACGAAGATTTCATCGACCGAGAACTCATTTTGGATACAACAACCGTGAGCGAAGAGTTAGGCTGTGCTCTTCGTCTTCCTCGAAATGTAACGCTGAAAGTTCTCAGTTTCCAGTATGACGATATCACCTTCGTAAGTTATCTTCAAATTTTCTAAAACTTTATACCGTAATCTCTTTCAGAGAGCTGCCAAAGTGTACAGTGGTTCTAACTGCCGCCACATCAATGCTACACATGTCAATCTCGTCAACACCAGAGACACTTACGGCCCCTTCACAAGCCATTATACTGTGTTACAGTACCGCCCGGATAACTCTCTCGACAAGCTGTCGATTAAGTTATCAAGAGAAAACTGAAGAGTGTTGGTTATCGTTGACCTTATGATACCAAAGTTCAATCCACCAAAAAAATAGTATGGTAACATTCAGTTTGCTTTAATTCGCTCTGCCGATCCTCAGTAGAGTTTGTTGTTGTTTTTTATACTTTAACAAAAGTAGTTTTCATAAAAAAAATCTAAGTAGTTTTTTTTACCGCAGTGATGACCCTGAGAACAATTTGCTCTTTGACTTGTGACACATATTTGATAAACATTTGAACTGAACGTTTTTTCTTAGTAACTCTACAAATTTCTTTTTTTTACTGTTGAATTATTGTTTTTTTTGTTTGAATACAACTGAACATGCGAATAAAGGCTGAATAAAGTAATAAGTTACAAGTTTTTGAAAGCGCAATTGTTAAAACACCAGTTTTTAGAACTATAAAACAGTCTCGTAGCCTTTCTACAAAGTGTTTTTTACTTGCATTAGTTGCAACAACGTTCGAATGACCGCCGTTAACTTTTAAAGTCCCGTCGACATTGCAAAGAGTCCACCCGCACATAACGTGATCATTGTTCACTCAATTGTTTAATTTGTCGTCAACAAGTTTTATCTTGTATGTTGGACTTTTTTTTAAATATCCGTTCTGTGCTCTACGGTATTACTGAAACATACAAAGTTGAATACAAACTTTTATGAAACATGCAATTTGTTTCAAATCTTTATGTTTTTACAGAATACGGAAATGGTACGAATAAATATTACTTATTCATGTTTAAGTGTTAATTATTTTTTGTAAATACAAATTACGGTTTTTTATTATGAAATCATCTACAGACAAAAAAAGCGTACCCAAACGTTTATTATAGTGTACCCAAAATGAACAAAATATAATTTTGTTGTTCTAAAATCACACAAAAACAAAAAGCGTAGCCTAAAGTTTAACATAGTGTTCCCAAAGTTTGCGTTTGTGAGCAATGGTGTTTATAAATAGAGCCAAAAAAGGTAATATAAAACTAAACCAGTCATTTTTCTAGGGCATGATGCCCGTTATCATAAAAACGAACAGGTAACAATGTTTCACTTTCGCTATCCCTTTAACGCAAGTTCTGTGGATGCAAATAAAGACGCAATGATGCGCTGGTGCAACAATAGGAAACACCAGGTAAGGTTCTACTGGTTTTATTTTCTCTGTGATCTATGAGGGCGACAGGCGCAAATTTTTCCGATTCACTTTCATGAGAATCGACCCAGTTTTCCCTTTTTTCCCCAAATGGCTTTTTATTGCATATCTTATCCCTTGCGATTTGGGTCAGTCTCGGCTTCCGCCTCTGGATTCGGGATCGTATTAAGAAGCAATTCGGTTCGTTTCACTAGTGTTTTTGGATAACAGTGTGGTGTGACGATGATGCACACCGCTTCTCTGCTCGGCGTATGCCTTGCATTTGCCGTGATTGTTTTTCCGAGTGGTGTTGCTTCTTCACCGTCCGTGCTCTCCCAGAAAGCTGCCAACCTTCGTGATCTTGTAAATGTAAAGTCGTCGAAAACGAAAAAGGCCAAGAAGTACAAGTGCTTCTTGGTTGAAGAAGACGATCAAGGTAACGAAGTTTTGATCCCTGTTTCCAACACGCCGAAGAAGGTGCACAAGCATCCCGTTGTTGACAAGCGGAAGTTTGTCTACGATGATGATGCCGACAACAGTGCCAAAGCCGCAGCTCCTCACAGTAACAATGTGCGGCCCACGTTGCCCGTCGCACCACCTACGCCGGCTACAACGACACAAAGACCAGTGACGGCCGTAGTTTCATCAGCTTTTCTTCAGGTTAGTTTTTTTTAGCAAGAGGTAGTTTTTATGGAGATAGTCATCTACAAACTGTCAAACGCTTTTTTGGGATATCAATCTTTTCGACATGCCAGACAATGTCAAAAAAATTGTACATGTTCGATCAAGTTGAACTTTTTTAATGAATGCCGCCTCCACAGTGGACTTTGCTCTAAAAGTTACTGTAGACACACTCAATCACATAACCTTTTATGATACATTCACTTTTTGTATAATTTAATTAACTTGTGCGTGTGTTTTACGGCAAAAGCATTTGTAGCCACGCAAATTGTTTATGAAAAGAAGGAGCACAAGACATAAAGGCATAGTATTTGTATTTGCTATATACACAAATTAGTGTATGCAACACAGAAAAAGGTTTCAAAATGTGCTCGGCGTTGAATGACCTTCGTACTGACAAGGGACTGAACACTAATATTAATTTTTTAGACTGACAACGAATTTGAAAAGCTTGAAGAATCCGAAGTATCTATGGACATGCCACCTGTTTACCAAGAACCTGTCAAAAACCTCGTGACGCTACCACCCCGTCCTGCTACACCCGTTGAAAGTACTGTACAACGCCCAAAACTAAAGCAAGTACATTTGCCTCGTGCTCATGGTATCCCCGTCAACGGGCGCCGCATCATTGCGGAGGCGACTACTATTCCGCCGGAAGTTGTGACGGCGCCTCGAGATGCGCAAAACAGACCGTTGGTCTTGGCGCCAGAACATTGTGGTCAAATTAAACACTACGCGGACATGTATGGAGTCCGAGACGTCAAAGGCTGGGTCCATAACAATTGCGGTTTTGCTCAAACTTATTTACCGACAGCGTCATGTGAAGAAATAGACATTCTTGTTGCTTCATGTAAAAATGTTTAATAAATTAATAATAACGTTAAAAATTTTAAGAAGGGAAGAACATTTTTTAAATTGATAAATCACTGTGACGCATTTTGACATTCTCAAAGTTTTGATGAGATACAGTGGCAATGTTTTCATGTGCAACCACGCAATTTGCCATTCACGCACAGTCTAGATTTGTCAACACCATGGATACGAGACACATTACCATACTGACCTTTCGTTGATGTGCAATTACCATAACAACAATAATATTTCCAAGGTTACACATCAAAAAATTAACAAGTGTCAAAAATTGCTACACAATTCATTTTAACATTTGAAACCATCATGAGAATGTTTCTTTGTTCCCTCCTTGGTATTATTGGTGTTACTTGCCAAAACAAATGCGAAAGTTGGTGTCCGGAGGGTCAAAATATGATATCAAGTCCTGATTGTGTAGGCTGTTTATCAACTTTAACTGGACAAAATGTTACATATGCCACTACTTTGATTAATATGACCGCGGCTCCAACTACTGTAGATGTCAGTACAAATACTATAACTTATCCACCAAATATATTGGCATCATCTATAAAACCGTCGACTTTTACAACGACTCTACAAGGATTAGGTAGGTAGTACTGCCAATGTAAGTAACTTTTTGAATTTTTTTGCAGACACAATGTCAACAATGCTTACTACTGTTAAAGAAAACGAAAACTTTCCTTGTTGTTATATTATTACAAACCAGTACGGCAAGAAACCCGTCACTAAAGTATGTCCTTGTCCGACGACAACGAATAAGCAATCTACCGATGCTACAACGACAAGCACGGCAACACCAACTTCGATGACGACTTCAAACTTGCTAACTACTTTGACAACTTCAAAACCAACATCAGTTACGACTCCGGGATATACCTCGACGAAAAGTTCATCCGTACTTACCACTACTGTACCTGTGTATACAACACCACCATTGACACTTACAAGTACGGAACACATACCGATATTGACAACATTGATGGATACTTTTACAAATCCTCATTTAACAACTATAGTGGACACGACAACACCATCGACAACTGGTAGCTCAACAACGACACCGACTCCAGTAACTGTGCCATCAACTTCTACAGAGCAACAATTTACGACTGTAGTATACGATGTACCGTCATCTACAACATACACTACTACAACGTCTTCTGCACCGATTACGACAAAGTCGTTTACAGAAACAGTTCAAACATCAAGTAAAAGTATTGCGGTAACAACTGAAGATGCAACAAGTACAGTTATAACTACCACAACGCCGAGTTTTGATACAACTGATGATACTGAAACACAATCCACGTCAGCAACAACTACGGCATCTGATGGTGCATCAGATACATCTAAAATAAACACTGTGACAACGTCGACAGCAACTATCCGACCAACTTCAACGGTGATTGCAAATTCGTTAACAAATGCGGCATCAACGTCTTCAAACGTTGTGACCTTAGAAAACACCTCAACCGCTCCATTCTTATTTTCAACGTCAACTATCCGGAACACGGCAAGCACAGCTTCCAAAAAAGAAACTACGACAACTATAGAAGAGGATTCCGACCCAACCATCCTGAGTTCTACAGCTGTTGGAGTAACTGACGTAGGCGCAACAACAACAACAAAACCGCAGACATCGACAAAAGCCACAACAACCAAAAATTTTGTTTTTTCAACTTATCCGACAACGTCTAAAATCTTCAAAATTTTAACGACGCACGTAATAACTACAACAGAAAACACGGCAACAAAAACGAATACGGTAACATCAGCTACCGAGGATGAAAGCACGACTGCAGCAACACAAAAGTTAACAAAGGCTTACACAACAACATTGGATTCTCCTACCTCTACTGTACCCACTGCTGGAAGTGTTGGAGAAATTGTTTCGACATCTAGCAAAAAACCTAATCTTTTAACGACTGTTATCCCATCGGTAACTTTCCCAAAACATACAACGGTATTGAAACCATCAACGGCATCAAAAACAACAACTGACAATACTACCGCTACCAAAGTGTTAACAACAGAATCAACAGTTGGCTTAACTAAGCAAACATCAATTAAAACGTCAACAGAAGCATCTCGTGTCACAATCGCTAAAACTACAACGCTTACTGCAACGACAAGTGTAAAACCCATTTTAAGTAGTGTATCGCCAAGCTCAAAACGTAATGTTTTTTTTAATTATCGGAATTATCATAGGCTATAAATTTGTAGAAACATCGACTGTTCCTTCTCCCCCTGGTAGTACCGTGCAACAAAAAACGACAGATTCACGAATTGACTTTTCCACTATTTCTTCAACGGAAAAAATTGTTCTGTCAACTAAACTAACGTCACCTATGGCAAAAACAACTGCAGTATTGCCTACCAGTCAACGAGACGAAACATTGTCACGTCTCTTAACGACAACCACAAAATCAAATCCAACTGACATTGTTTCTTCTAAAAGCACAACGTTGCCTTCAGCAATGCCAGTTACACAAAACATAAAAACGCAATCAACAGAGAAAAAAACATCCTTGTTATCTACAAAATCAACAAATGTTAATACTACGAAGTCAGCCACTACGATTCCAATCATTTTAACAAAATCTGCATCCATACAAACATCAGTAACTACTTCAAAAAGTACAACAACTGCCGTGAAAACTGTTGCAACATCACAACCATCAACAACGTCAAACACAACAACAACAACGACAACTACTACTACTACTATCAAACCTGTTACAACAACACAACCAGCAACAACAGCAACGACTACTGTCAAACCTGTTGTAACAACGCAACAAAAAACAACTGCATCTCCCTGTAATTGTGCAAACTCAGGTGTCTGTAATGAAAATGGTACTTGTTCTTGCCCAGATGGATACTTCGGAGAAAACTGTGACGATTCTCTGCCTTCCCCTAGTGTAGCAGCTGCGACAACTGCTGTGACAGTAGCTCTTGCAGCATCACAATCATCGTCGTCAAAACTGAAGTACTTGTGGCCTCGGTACAGCGCATCGGTTCGGTCTCCGACGACTCCTCATGAATTCTTCCGTCTTCTGGCAACATATTGGCTAACAGTGGCTCTTGGAGTAAATTCTATGTTTGGCATACCCAGTTCCGCAGATATTAAAAATTTGCCTAAATGTTCAATGGCTTATCTGTTCGGCACAGGAGCATTCTTTTTTTCCTTGACAGCGATGTTGTTTGAAGCTGGTGTAGATGCCTTGACGTTGTCAGGAATGCGGTTCAACGCATGGACTCGACCTGCTGAACGGCGACCTCGGTGTTTTCCGTTCTGGCCGACTTTTAGTTTCTACGTGTTGGTTGGCGTCGCACCTACGGCAGGATTGTGGTTGAAACATTGGACTTCTTGTGTGACTCCTCGAAGTTGCATTGGATCATTGGGTTACATCTACGGTGATTATGACCAAGACATCAAAAATGCTTCATGGCTTCAGTTGACGATTACCGTGTTTTATGTTGCAATGGCAATGACATTGGGTATACTTGCTATCTCCTGCAACAAGTTTGATGTTTGTCGTTGCCGTCGACGTACAGAGGCATGGTCAATTAACCCATACATTTATGGACGAGAAATTTGGCCATTGGAAGCTAACGCGTTTCTATGGCTTGTTGCTATCCAGCCTCTTCTGTTTGCGTTATCTTGGATCAGCTACATCTATGTAAACGATATGAAAACAAGCACGGCTCAATGGATAAACCTAATAATTACCAGCATCTACAGTGTGACTTCGACAGTTGCATCTGCATTGACGACGTCGCAGGAACTGAGCGGTACTGTGATGTCCGCTTTGACAACATTACCGCCCCGATTCATGGGTATCATGCCAACGCTGGATCATGTTTCGCTACGAGATAAGGATGATATCAAAAAAAATCAGATGCGACCAGAAGAATGGGACAAGTGTAAGGAAAAAGAATTGAATGGAGGTCCTATCCCCGTTTTCCCCGTCAGAATGGAAATTTTACCATCTGGTTTGATTGACTATATGTGCCACTTATGGACTCTTGCTTATATTCGTTTGAGAGACAATGGCGCATCATCGGAATCAGCTATTGCGACTCTTACCAATGCGTTTCTTCAACAAAAGCCGGACTTGCGCAACATCAATGTTTTTACATTTGCCATGTTGTTTGCAAATTGGGTAAATGAAATTCGAGAAAAGGATTCTAATACCGTGCCTATTTCATTAATCCGTAAAAGCCGAGCCATTATTGACAGGCGTTTAGACATCGAAAAACCACCTCCAATGTTAGTGGTTAAAGAACACCGTAATGATGTTGTTTATCGAAAGCGTGTGCCGCATTTGACACAAATATTTAACAGTGATGACAACAAAAAGACTTCCGATACTAAAGGTGGGTTTTTTTAAAAGATATTCAAGATAAAATTTAATTTTTAGATGACGATGTTGTTTACTTAAACGAAATTCATCCCTCATTCGTCGGACCACACTGTGAAAACAATGCGGCATCTGCATTAATTCCTCGAAAGCTTGTTTCTGCATACATGAAAGATTTTTCAGCAAAAGAAAACCAAAAGCTCTAAAAAATGATTTACAACACATGTATTGCGTTGGCATAAAAGTACATTCAATCATAAATTGATTCTTTCTGTTACTGTATCATGGCAGAACCACATTCTATTGTCTGCTTCGGTTTTACATATATGAATAAACGAAATACAAATGACATTTTTAAGAAAATATGAACACCGTGCCGACGTTTTACATAGCAACAGAAAATACTAGACTGCAAATTCTTAGCAATAAGCAAAGACATTCTAATATGGCAAGGTTGTCTGACTTATTTTTTGTTACTTTTTTATTCTTTTTGTGTTTCAATATAACCGAACAGGATCGTGGCGTTGGTTTGTTTTTACTTAATTTGGTGAAACAAAACAAAGCGAAATGTTTTAGACTGTTGCGCTTCTTATTGTACCGTGGCATCGCAATTTATGTTATGTTTAAACTATAAGCTTGAACCCACAACAACTACGACAAAAAAAGTTACTACAACAACTAAAAAGACAACGAAGAAAGCAACCACCACTACTAAGAAAACAACAAAGAAGACAACGACAACAACAAAGAAAACAACAACGACAACAAAGAAAACTACAACAACAACCACAACTACCACAACAATACCGCCAACAAAGCACTCATGGAATGGTACTTTTACATTTGGAGAAGTTATAAGTAATGGTATCAATTTTTTTACTGAAACATTTAAAAAAAGATTTGTTTAAGATGAATTACCATGTTGTGTTCACATTGAGTATGATGACGAAACAGCAAACGCGTCAAGTATTCCATGTGTTGCTACAAGTTCCACCTTGAGTAGACTTTCTATTACTCATCATTCCACCGAAACAACAATGGCAAAATCGAGTAGTCGCATAGTTACGAGTACAGAAAATGTTGCGTTAGAGAAATATACCCCACCGCCGAACATATCAGAGTCTTCAACTCTAGCTGATATTACTACAACAAATGCTCGCTTGACTACACAAACCGAGAATTTTACCACTCAAAACTTTTTGACTACACAGCGTCACCAGGACCAAAGTACATTGCCAACCACAGTAACTGCGAAGGATGAGTTGTTTACCTCCACAAAACCAGCGACATCAACTACACATAAAATTGAAGACCGTCAAACAACCGAAATAGGCAACACTTTTTCATCCACGTCAACTTCATTAACAACTAAAAAATCGACAGACAGCGATACAACCACAAAGTTAACGACTGAACAAAAGCAAACGCCAACACCAACAATTTCTCAGTTTGTCGAAATGAACACGACAGAAGGTGCTATTACAACGAGCCAGCTTGAATCTAGTTCTTCAGTTGTTCCAACCTCAACATTCACGGATTCGAGAGCAATGGAAACGACAGAAAGCACATCCACTGTCAAACTTACATCTACTAATGAACCAACTGAATTCCAGTTTTCATCCAGCTTCGTACAAAACTCAGTAACTCCAACTACGGAGCAGGTAACAACAGAAAGTTCTTCGCAGACGACGAACACGACTATGCATTTTCTGGAAGAACACATTTCAACATCCCAAAATCCTAGTTCACAAACTACACAAAGTCGTGACGCCAAATCAACATCAATTCATGAGCATACAACATCGGCGGACAGTTCAACAGTGTCGACTTCGGCATTTGTTTCCCCAACAAGCACAACCGAAAAAGAAGAAACAACATCGACGCCACCAACGACGTCAGTTCCGTCAACGATGTCTTCGACATTACCAGCTACTTTTTTAATTTCTGATTCGACAAGTATCGGACCGAACGTGACGTTTTCTGTTACACCAGTACCAACCACGGTTACCGAAATTAATGACGAAATGACAAAATCTACAAGAAATGAAGATATGCAAATTTCATCAACGCATGCTGAAACATCTAGCCTAGCATTCAATTCTGAAACCAGTACTTTTAAGGCAGAAACTTCGGAAAGTTTTCTAACATCAACATCACATTCAACAGAAACTTCTAGCCCGCTTGTGAAAACAACAGGATCAAGTTTTGAAAAGTCAAAAAAAACAACTAGCGATTCTGTGTCAACAAGTCTTGATTCAGAAACCACCGAAAAGGTTACTACAACACAAACACCTCCATCAACGGCCACGTCAAACATATTTATAAAAACAACAGATTCAAATAATGAAACGTCTACAACAACAACCAGCAAACCAGTAGCGACGACGGATCCGATAAACGCTGAAACTACAACAGACAATATTCAAGCAGAATCGAGTACATCAGAAACGTGCATTTGTGCTAACGGCGGAACGTGCGACGCCGACGGTTTATGTGTATGTGCCAATGAATATTTTGGCCCAAATTGTGATCAGACATCGCCTGCTCCTGCGGTTGCCGCTGCTGCCACGGCAGTTGCCGTTGTCACAGCTGTATCGCAATCATCGTCATCAAGCGTCAAGTTTCTATGGCCACGATATTCAGCAAGCGTCCGCATGCCAACAAACCCTCATGAGTTTTTCCGTCTCATGTCAACCTACTTTTTAACGGTAGCTCTTGGAGTAAACTCAATGTTTGGTGTACCTAAATCGAGCGATGTAAAACATATGCCGATGTGTGCTATGGCATACTTGTTTGGGACTGGTGCATTTTTTCTTTCATTGACTGCAATGATTTTTGAAGCCGGCGTTGATGCGTTAACATTGTCTGGAGCCAAGTTCAATGCGTGGACACGACCAGCTGAACGTCGTCCAAGATGTTTCTCATTTTGGCCAACTATTATATTGTATGTTTTGGTTGGCGTTGCTCCAACTGCAGGGTTGTGGCTGAAACACTGGACAGATTGTGTGACCACCAGAAGTTGTATTGGGTCCCTCGGATATGGAGATTTTGATCGATCTGTGAAAGATGCAGCTTGGCTTCAGTTCACTGTCACTTTATTCTACCTCGGCATAGCAGCAGTAGTTGGAATTTTGGCCATTACATGCAACAATTTTGACATTTGCCGATGTCGTCGCCGTACTGAAGCGTGGTCGATAAATCCTTACGTTTACGGTAGAGAAATATGGCCATTGGAAGCAAATGCATACTTTTGGCTTGTCGCGATTCAGCCAGTTTTGTTCGGTGTTTGCTGGATGAGTTATATGCACGTTAACGATGCCAAAACGGTCAAAGCGCAATGGATTAACTTGGTTTTGACAACCATCTACAGTTTTACTTCTACCGTGCAGTCGTCTCTGACAACGTCTCAGCAGCTCAGCAATACTGTATGCTCTTTGATGACAATGCTGCCTCAAAAGTTTCTGTTTCTAATGCCGTCTACTGATCATGTTTCGTTGAAAGATAAGAAAGGCATTCTCAAAGACCAGATGCACCCAGAAGACTGGCAAAAGTTCGAGCTGAAAGAACTCAACGATGGTCCAGTGCCAGCCTACCCCATTAGATACAACAGTATTCCTTTTGGCTTGGCACAATACATGTGCCGACTATGGACAACAAACTACATAAAACTTCGAGCAAATGGAAACACTATAGACACTGCGTTGACGACGACAGCAAAGCATTTCCTGCTACAACTACCCGATCTGCGTACCATAAATACATTTGAATTTGCACATTTGTTCTCCAATTGGGCTGCAGAAGTGCGTGAAAAAGACTCTAATTCAGTTTCTCATGCAATTTTACAAAAAAGTGTGCGTATTATGGACCGACAAATGGACCTAAGTGTGCCGCCGCCTATGATAGTTGTAAAAGAATGCGGAACTGACACCGAATACCGGAGGAAAATATCACATTTGACCCCAATGGATGGCGAAGATCAAGTGACGGCTTCAAGAAAAAATAGTAAAAGTATGTATCTCAAAACTGTTTATGCTTATTAATATTGAATTTTCAGATTGCGAGGTTTCACTAGATGACACCCAACCCGCTTTCATCGGCCCAAAAACGGAAGAGCATTCTGTATCTGCGCTTGTTCCACATGAACTTTTTGTTGCATTCAACATGGATGATAAAAACATCGATGCAAACTAACAATTAAAATGTTCTTTAGTCTCGGAATTAAACCTTTGTTGAAATCGTGGAAGTCTTCGAAAAATTTTTTGTATCTTGCATGTTTTTGCTATAGCGACCCCAAAAAACGTTTTGTAAACAATAAATCTGAAAAAATATATCATTTCATTCGATGTAAACTGCAGCCTTTTGACTTCTTTTGCCATGGTGACACGTCGTCAGAGCTGTGGTTGTTGGAAGGATGCATCATAAGGATGCCAAGGGGCTACTGTTAGTATTTTTCTTTCTTATGTTGGAAGAATGTTGTCGACAAAGACTTTGATATTATGTTTAACATTCTTAGTAGAACTTACATACGGTATGCGATTACAATTAAAAATAAATGTTTAAAACTCGTTTTAGCAGCAACTAGTTCAATTGATATGGATCCTGGTGATTTCTGCTCCGACTTAATGAAAACATCAGATTACGATACAGTTTCTGCTTTCACGGATTGCAGCCTTGTAGCATGTGGATTTGAGACAACGACAGAGTCGACGACGACAACAAGAGCGATGACAACGACGGAAATGAAAACGACTACAATCAAGATTACGACTTGGATTACGGATATGCCAGAGGTTGAAGTGACGACACAAGCTTCGATTAACGAAGACGATCCCATCAGTACTGATATACCCACAGGTGCAATGACAACTGTAGTCACGAATACCAAACCTAATGCTAACAATACTCATGCACCCACAGGTGCTATGACGACAGTAGCCTCGACTACGCCAAATAATCCTAACAATACTGATGTACCCGTAGGTGCAATGACAACAGCAGCCTCAAATACTAACAACAATGCATTTGCATATTGCCCAAGAACGGTCAAAACATCGGCTGATTACACTGTATCAATAAGAACAGTCGGTAGTTGTGGTGTATGTTTGCCAACTACGACGTCATCAGCGGAATCAACGACGACAATGCAAGTTTTTAAAAGCACAACGATGTTTTTTTACGACAGTACCACTGATTTCACGGACGGCACAATTGATGTAACTCAAATGGAGTCTTCGTATTGTCAACCTGCAACAACCTCGGCAACCGTAACGATATCATATATTGGAAACTGTGCGTGTCCTTTGTCCACAACGTCAACAATGAGTTCTACAACAACATCTTCTTTGAACACAACAGAATCGTCAACGTCTTTGACAACGACTCCATTGTCTCTTTCAAGCACCGTAACCAGCAGTGATGCTAAAACAACGACTAAAGAAATTCCAACAACTCCAGAAGTTCCAACGACGACAATAAAAGTCATCACAACAACTTTGCCGACTACAACAACACCTAAACCTACACTTCTCACAACATTATCTACATCGACGAAAGCGACAACACTGTCTACAACGACAAAGGCCGCAACAACTACAACTACAGCTGCTAAACCTACGACGACAACCTCAAGTTTGTGCGTGCCAAAAAGAAATGCCACCGGAGTGACGTTGTCATCAGTCGGTAATTGTGGACTGGCATCTTGTCCGAATCCGACGACTACTACAAAAAGTACGACGACTACGACGACAACAAAGGCTGCGATGACAACGAAAACTGCGGCACAAACGACGGATAAGATGGCAGCGACTACAGCTAAGGCTTCGATAACGACAGTCAAGGTCACAGGCCCAACAGTAAAGGTCACTGGAACAACAGGAAAAGCTACGACTCCGACGGGAAATGCTACAACACCATTGTCAAAAGTAACTGCGCCGACTGGCGCCACGAGTGATGTGACGGAAGCTAACATCAATCTAGGTGATTACTGTTTGGACGGAAACGTAGACATATCAACTGTTTCGATAACGAGCATTGCAGAATGTAAAAATTCGTCGTGCGGCGTATCTACGACTTCAGCACCAACTACAACTAGCTTTCGGAGTTCGTCATTCACGAAATCATCGAAAACTGCGGCGACGAAGGGGATCACAAGTGATAATAACGTGACATTACACTCCCAAGAATCGACGACGCCAGACCCTTTCTATGACGCTATCAACGTTACGGCAAATCCTAACAATAATGATTCCGCGGATAACAGCACTGATGCATCGATAATTTCAACAAAAAGTTTCAATGCCAGCGACGTTGATGACGGTAATACGACAAGCCCAACAAAAGACACATCTGCAGATAGCAATGTTGGTTTTGATTCAAGCTACTATTGTGGAGCATATAAAGCTTCTGCAAACTATTCTGTTTCGATACATCAACTTGGAACTTGTGATTATTCAAAGTGCGCAAAAACTACAACAACTTCATACAAAACTACGACGGCTAACTATCTGACCGATCAAACAAAGCCTCCAGCCGGTAATGACACTGAAAGCACGGATATCGTACCGACCGGCGTCACGTTGGCAGACAACAACCAGTTTTCTGATGATGTAACGTCAAATCAAACTTCTGATGGTGTATCATCGTTGCCAAACACTAACCAGTCTCCTGATGGTATCACCGCACAACCTAACGACCCTGATGCTAACAATGGATGCGTTGTAATTATTACTGTTGATTTGGAAAACTGCAACTGCAGTAACTACGATTTCGCGAATATCACTGACATATGTAATGTCACAATTTTGGCTTCTAACGAAACCCAATGTTTGAATCCGACCGAAAGCACGACGACTACATCAACGACAATAACGATCGTGTGTGATCCAACAACGTCGTCGACGACGCAATCTTTGATAGATTATTCAACGACAAAAGGATTGTCGAATACTCAAAGTGACTCGACTGCATCGACGACTACTCAGAATGATACAACTTTGAATACGAATATTGAAAGCGACAGTACTGCGAAGACGAATGTTGAAGGATCCTCGACTCTGGCACTGTCTACAATGGAAACAACTGATACTTTTGACCCAACAATGTCTCTTCTAATGTCGACCGTGAGTGAAGACGGTACAACCGATGGTGATACAACGATAGAAACTTTTAATCCAGTCAGTCGTCTCGATTTGACTTCAACGACAAGCCCTCCAGTAACAACGAATACCAACTTTGTTTCGAAAACGACCAATCGGGCCACTGATAAAACTAAAAAAACAAGCACGCCATCATCATCACCGACAACTTCGTATCCGAGCAAAACAACAGTTACAAAAGTGAGTGACAGGACAACAACACCGAATAGTTCCCCTGTCACGTCAACGTCAAAGTCATCTACTCGGTCACATGATCCAACAACAAAATACGTGACAACAACATCACACACAAACACGACAACTTCAAAACAAAAGACTACGACATCTGGAAATGTTGCATCTAAAGAAACTACGATAAGCTCGACAAACAGCGGTAAAACTGACAAAACAATGCAAACTACAACTACGTTTCCAAAAACAAGCAAAGTTACGACTATGTTAACACAATCAACGGCAAATAGCGGTGACACTAAACAGGCAACAAGGCAATCAACTGCTGGAACAGGATCTCAAGTAACTTCAACACCATCGTCTATCTCAATGACAACAACAGAAAATTTGAATACAGTGGCCACAATTTTGACGTCGCCGCAATCGACAACTTTGAACACAGTTGGAACAACAAAAGGTAGCAGCAAGACACCATCTTCGGTATCACCTAGCAGTGGCGACGCCAACGATGGTGGTAGTAACGACAATAACGACACGAATGACGATGATGACAAGGATGAAACTTTGCCAACGGAAGGATCCAAAAACAATGACAATACTTCACCAACAGAGAAAACAAAAGCCAAAAATGATGCCAGTACTTCACCAATGGAAAGCACCAAAGCCAGTACTGAACCTACCACAACAATTCCGACGACACAACCAACAACAACAAAAAATCCTTGCAGTGTTGGCTGTCTGAATGATGGAGTTTGCGGTGACGACGGAACTTGTATCTGCGTCGACGGCTACTTTGGTAAAGATTGCGGACAAAACTTGCCCTCACGAGCTCTCGCTATAACCTCCACAGTTATCACTGTCGCCATAGCGGCATCGCAATCTGCACCAGCAAAAACAAAGTATCTATGGCCTCGTTACTCGACGGCTGTCCGCATGCCGACTAATCCGCATGAGTTTTTCCGACTTCTGGCAGCGTACTTTCTGACAATTGCCCTTGGCGTCAATTCGATGCTTGGAATGCCGGCTTCCAACGACATTGAACATCTGCCGAAATGTGCCATGTCGTACCTCTTTGGGACTGGAGCGTTTTTCTTATCGCTGACTGCCATGATTTTCGAAGCCGGGGTCGACGTTTTGACGCTGTCTGGCGCCAAGTTCAATGCATGGACACGGCCAGCTGAACGGCGTTTACGAAGTTTTCCCTTCTGGCCAACAGTGACGTTGTATGTTTTGGTCGGTGTTGCGCCGACGGCAGGTTTGTGGCTGAAACATTGGACTTTCTGTGTAACGACGAGAAGCTGCATCGGATCCCTGGGTTATGGTGACTTTGATCGAGAAGTCAAGGAAGCTTCATGGCTTCAGTTAACTGTGACATTGTTTTACATGGCCATGGCAGCGGTAATCGGAATTTTAGCTATCGCATGTAATAGTTTCGACATTTGTAAATGCCGTCGCCGAACTGAAGCATGGTCCATCAATCCGTTGATCTATGGCAGAGAAGTTTGGCCGCTTGAAGCCAATGCGTACTTCTGGCTGGTAGCTTTTCAACCAGTCATGTTCGGCATCTGTTGGATGAGCTATCAACTCGTTAATGATCAACGAACCATAGCCGCGCAATGGATAAATCTGATTTTGACAAGTATCTATGGAGCAACTTCAAGCGTGCAGGGTTCACTAACAACCTCAGCGGAGCTCAGTGGCACTGTGTGCTCCGGCATGACCATGGTGCCGGAAGGCATGCTTTCATTTATGCCATCGATGGACCATGTGTCATTGAAAGATAAAAAAAGTATTCTCAAAGCTCAGATGCACCCCGAAGATTGGGAAAAGTTTGAAGCCAAAGAGCTCAACAATGGCCCAGTGGCAGCGTACCCGGTCCGGTACGACAATATCCCCTTCGGCTTGGCTCAATACATGTGCCGTCTCTGGAGCGTTAACTACATTCGGATGCGTGAAAGTGGGCTTACTGTCGACGAATCTCTGCTAAAAATGGCACAACTGTTCTTGCTCCAGATTCCTGACCTTCGTTCAATCAACACTTTTGACTTCGCTCATCTGTTTTGCAGCTGGACCGATGAAGTTCGTGTTAAAGATTCAGATTCCGTCTCCCATGACATTCTACACCGAAGTTTGCGGATTATGGACCGTCACATGGACCTATCTGTGCCACCTCCGGTCATCATCGTCAAAGAATGTGGAACGGAGACTGTCTACCGTCGAAAGGTGACTCATTTGACACCCATGGACGGAGAAGAGAAAGTGATCAATGCCCGGAAGACTAGTAAAGGCAAGTATTTTCAACCTTTAAAAGTCATAACAACATCTTTGCAGACTGCGACATCTCATTAGACGACAAACAACCTGCCTTCGTCGGCCCAAAGTGCGAAGAAAACGCAGTCTCGGCCCTGGTTCCACATGAACTCGTCGTGGCCTATGACATGGACCACAAAAACCACAAAGTTAATAGTAAACAGGCATAAAATACATTTATTATTCTTTATTGAAGACAATTAATATGACTGATTGTATGAAAAGTAAGCACGCAATAAAACTGCACGTATTTCATAAGCTAATCCCTCAAAAGAGTGATATATTTGTAGCTACAGGTACTTTACGAAAGACATAATCATTGGTCTTGAAATGGTCAAAATATTTGTAAACATTGAGGTTTTGACAAAGTTGAATATTAAAGTGTTTAGACGTTTAGACAATACCGAGAGAAATTTCAGTTAAATTGTAAACATAATCATAATTGACGTTTAAAACGTCACTAGTAAACTGACCGAACATTAGTTTCATTATCGGGGTGCCACTGACGGTGATGTCGTCGATGGTTTGCATGGCTGCGGTGTTTGAGATGTAAGTTATGAAGCGTAGGCTTTCGTATTTGTGGTACAGGTTGGGGATGCTGTCGAGAGCTGATTTGAGGAGGGTTGTTGCGATTAGCTGGAATTTTAAACTTTTTTAATTTGAAAAAATAAGTTTTTGACTAACCTTATCCTTAGCAAACCACGGCCCCGGCACCAGCCTCCGCTTCGGGCCTTCACTCAATCTGATAAATCCAATAACATTCCCATGGACATCCAGTGCCACTTTTCCGCTTAATTCCGGCTTGTTAGGAGTCATCCAGGCTTTGAGAAACTTCCTTCTATTAAGACCAGTGCACTTTGTATCGAAAGTTAAAACTTTGTTGTAATTTGCCTTCTCAAACGGCACTACTTTCAACATGGGGTCGACATCGAGTTGAGATAGATCGATATCGATTAGCTTAATGATTTTTGCGAGAATGGCACCCTCGAGCTTGTTCGAATATCCGAAAATGTTTGAATACTTCTCACTCATGTTGTCGACGCTGCAGATGCCTCGGTTTATACCATGGAATCTTGGGTCAGCGTTAAGAGCTGATCTGAATAAATGGGTTCCGATCCCCTGGCCACGGTATAGCTTCGTTACGATGAAACTGCCAAGAAGCATGATCGGATTGCCGGCTTTGGTCTCGACCAGCCCTGTGAGCACACTTCCGAGGACTTTGCCTGTTTCCTTATCAATGGCTATGAGTTGTTTAAAGTTTTCGGGGGTGTAAGCGGCTTTGAGACGGGTTAGAAGTTCTGGGGTGCTGTTCCAGCCTTCGGCGAGATACTAAAAAGTTGAATTAAATTGACTTTCATTTATTTAAGTTTTGAAAAACATACAAATTCCATGCATTGTTGGATGAGATCCTCATCTGGATCCGATACGATTTCAATATTCATGGCACCCATATTGCTTAACTGAAAAATAACCTTCTAAACCTTCAAAATGATAGACAACAGAACTGAAGAAGAACAAAAATCACTTTTTCTCCCAACAACAAACACGAGGAAAGCCCCAACAACACGCGACGACCGACCCCGTCCCTGGCTAACATCAAGCATCATCCTACCTTGATGTTAGGCCAACGGGGGCACCAAATGTCTATCTATCAGTCCCATCAATGCGTGTTTACTACGATTGAGAAGATTGAAATCAGGCAAGGAATACCCCCATCCACGCGACCTGTGACTCCGACCGCCAGGAATCCCCCAAATCAGCCCAAACTGTTAACATGGAACGACCCACGACGCGTTTCATCACGACAGGCGTCTGGTGACTACGTGTTTTCCGACCTTAGTTACGTGCAACCCCAGCACATCTCGGTCGTTAAACTTTTGCTTTCTTGTGCTTTTAATTGGCTGACGTTGGGCGATCTTGCGATCATAATAGCGTTTTTATGGGGTTAAATGGGGGTGATAAGGTTATATTTGGTGGTTTTTCGGGGTTTACATGTGTTGGGGGACTGTATAGTTTATCGTTTTATTATAAATTTCAAAAAAAAGTCAGTTTATTTGCAAATGTGAAGGCAGTTTGTTGTTATTTTCTAAAAAATAAGACAAAATAAATGCCATTTTGAACGTTTACAAAACAATTTCAAAGTTTAATCCCTTCATTTTTATTGTTATCTTTGCTCTTTGTCTCCCAGAATCCACCCCAAACCCACAAAAACCTTGCGTGTGGTTAAATGGCCACCCCTTCACAATGTTTTTCGCCGTAATTCATCACCGAAAAGAAGAAAAAAGTGTTCGGTCCTTCTGAAATGCCGCCACTCTTCTTTCTAGCAGCCGTTTCGTACATCGTTTCAGTCCAGAATAATAGCCAAGGAACACTAAAACCCAAGATGAACGTATGTGTATCTATCTATCTATGTACACAACCAGCAGCAGCAATCTGCAGGGACGAAAGACGGAAACAAACGAACATAAAAATACATCTACATCGCAAAATAAAACTGACTGGTTTTTTTGTCCGAATTTTGTCCTCTTCTCTTTCATGGCCATCCGCCGCAGCGCCAATGGCATGTCCTTTTTTCTTTGTGATGCAAAATTTTATTTTGAAACAAGCAAAAAAAGGCATTAGTCAGGGCGTAGTTTGAGTTTTACTCGATGGTCGAAACAAACAACGGCCGTCGTAGCTGCCTAAGGCCATTGTGACCGGTCAAAGCGCACATGTGCCGTCACTTTTGTCGTTTTCTGTAGATAGCAAACTTGGAAGCGAGAAAACTGGCATCCCGAAACCGAGGTCCGGCAAAAAGCACGCCATTCTTCAACTATCCATCTGTTTTTCTGTCCAAACTTTTTACATTAGGAGCCGAAAAAAGTTTGCAGCCGCGGCCCAGGCTCCGTGAGGCAAGCGAAAATTGTGCTTCACTCGTCTGACTGCGTTTTCCGGGCAAAGGTCAAGAGAAAAAACAACTGCCTGAGTATCTAAAAATATCCCGTGAGCAGGTTTCCACGCTTCAAACCTCTCTAAAATCCGATATTTATTCAATTCAAGTTCGAGTGAGATTCAACAAATACAGTATACCAGAAGGGGTGCAACTACAGTAATGCTAGACTGGAAATCAGAAGTACGAAATAACATAATTACTTATGTATAAACAAGTCTAAAAAAGGGACCCATCGTATGATTTTTTACGCTGTATGTTTCAATTGCGGCGTTGGGGTGCTCTGATATCAATAGAATGAACAAAAAATCAAACGGAACAAACAATTCCATCTATCATTGCGTTCGTTTTTTTCCAGAGAGATGGAACGCCGCGTCTAATTGCAATTTTGCCATTATCTGTTGTTAAAAAAAGTGCGCTTAATGAAAAATAAGTACTATCTATTGATAGACACGGCTAACATGTGAAGGGAAAGTTGAAAAAAAGTGTGATGATGATAGCCCGTGAGATGGATGGATGGGAAGGGGGGTACAGTACACAGTATTGGCAAAGCTGATTGTCATTGATACTGTTAGTGCATAAAAAGAGTGTTGGGAAGTGGTAGTCTAGCTGAAGTGATCGACATAAAGTCGCTTAGATGATGGACATGGTGCAGTCGCAGATGCTGAAGATGTAGTCCGTCTTGAAGGTCGGCGCTTCACGGACGTACTTCAGAGTGAGGCTTGAATCTTGGACGAGTGACCCAGCGGTGAGGTTGACGTAGAATTTTCGGGCTACCGGGTTGGTGTTGGGCACGTAGAAGCTGATTTCGTGGAATCGAGTTAGGTCGAGGTGGTCTAATGCTCTTTTGAGGAGACCTCCGGCAATTTCCTAGAAAATTTAATATCCATGTGTTATTAGCGACTACATAACCCATAAAACTATTTAAAACAATAAAAAATATATAAACCACAATAACCAACCTGACTCTTTGCATACAACGGCGTCACGCTCAAATTCCGTTCATTCGAAAAGTGAAGCGCACAAAATCCGACAATCTCCGCCACCTCACCCGACAAATCAAATGCTACATACCTCGCAATGCAATTCTTAACTTTAAATAACTTATTCAAATATCTAGTACGGTTGGTGCCCCCATTGATCAGCATATCAAACTGCTTCAACTCGATCGCATTACGGTACCCTGTGACTCTAATTTTGCTGCCCTCGGCCGGCAAGGGCAAGTTTGCGACGACCAGATCACTGCAAAGTGCCTTCGCAATCTGGATCTTGAAGGCTCCAGTCACCTTGAAGTAGTCAAACTTCTCGACCAGGTGGTCCGGCACCAGCATGCCAAAGTTGTTGTTTACAAAAATCGGATCCGTCAAGGCGTAATCCCAAATGCATTGTCCGAGGCCCATATGACGATGGGTCGGACGCACGAAGAAGAAGCTGAAGCCATAGTACGGCTTTTCGGTTCCGAGTTTATAGGTCGCTACGAAGGCTGTGACGATGTTTCGTGCTACAAGAGGGCTAGGGTTTGGGTTTAAGTTGTTTAAAAGTGCAAGACGGGGGGAAAAGGTTGTGCAAACAACAACAAAAACTTGTTTGCAAATGTTGAAGAGAGACTTACCGACTTCAAGGATGACCGTAAGATTGAATTCGGTGTCGCCGATGCCCTCGATCCACGTGTCATAGTCCTCATCGTGGACGAACCAGTCTAGTTTGAACTCTCTGATCTGAGATTTTGATTTTTATATAAAGTTTTATGGTTTTAAGTTGGTTAAGGAAGGCTTACCATGCCCTGGACCTCCTCCCAAACATCGAAGCCCGGATTGACGATGAGCTGATACCCCTTCGGTGGGATGACCGAAGTGGTCGCCGCCGTTCCCGTATATGCCAATGCCATTGCCGATGTGAAATCACACCGTTTTCCCTGAGATGAAGTTTAAAGAAAGTCAGCTTTCGGCTTCAAGCTGGATGATAACAATCAAATTCAAAAAGGCAGCAACAGCAACAGCAGCCCACAACCAAAAGGACACCCAAAGGCAAAGTGAAACTGGTTCAGGTTCACAGCTTTACGCAGACGAGGCACCAACGAGGAGGCCCCAAACAAACGTCGTTCGGTCCGTCGTGTCTCTCGAAAAACTGCAATGGTCGAGCTGTACTACTCTCTCCGAACACACGTATACTGCCGTCAATGTCCCTTCCTTCGCCTCGACTCGCCAGCGGCAGTGGCAGGACGAAAAGCGAGACACGAGCGACTTCCACAAGGCCAGGGCAGAATAGAGCGCACACGAAAAGGGAGGTGGTTGCGTCGAGATGGATGGATGGATGGACGGAGGGGACCCCCTTGTAACTATAGAGTATACGCAAAACATAGGCCTCCAAAGCGGAGCGCTCTCCGTCGGCAACAACGAAGTAACGCTAAAAAAGTGGGCGGAGTTTGGTTTTCAGAGGGCCCTTCCACCTCGAAAAACCACCATCTTCCTCTCAAACTTCAACTAAAATTCAAAAATTCCGACCATCTACAGTACTCCAACCACCCCAATTCACTTCCCTCTCTCCACCTATAAAATTCCAATTCAAAAAACCCCAAAAGTAACAAACAAAAACACGTCTGTCGTCCGCGTAAAGGACAACACTTTCGAGCAAAGACCGCCGAGGGCGCCGGCGCCGACGACGACTGACCTCTCTCGTCTGACATGACCGAAGAAAGGTTCTTCGCTCGATAATGTTTTCACCTGGGAAATGGATGGGTTGGTTGGGGTTCGAGGTTGAAAGCCGGCACCATTTGAATTCGAATTGAGAATTGAGGGAAAATGGAATAATATTTACCGTCCAGTTTGTTGACAATTCACATCCTGACTTGGGGGAAGCAAAGCGAGACGAGAGAAGCTAGTCAACAATTTCATAGAGTTTAGAGGTTGCGTGAATGTTGAAAGTTGTTTAAACTTGAAGGGGGAAAACAATGGCTACAGATGTTGGAGGTTTCGATGGAAAGGGGAAATGTAAGAATGAATGGGGGTTGCGTCATTTGCGCGTTGTTTGGGATTGTGGGGTTGGGGGCATTCGCACACATAGAGCTAACGGGTCAAAAGTATCAAATACTCAACTTTAAAGAAAATGGCGCTGTTACAAATTTTTGTCAATTTGAAAACTTAAATTTGTTTAAATTAGGACGAAAAACGCAATTCTTTAAAATTTTTAAGTTTTGATGAAAGTTGGTAAAATGTTACAACCAATGGAAGTTGCACCATTTGCACACAGTTTCAGTTTGTGCGACTCAACTCATTCGCACACAAAAAGGTAATCGGTCAAAAGCACAAATGTTTCAACCTCAATAAAACGCCATTCTCACCCCAATTTCTCAATTATGAAAGCTCATTCCAAGCTCATGGGATCAAAAAAGTTCATTTTCCCAACCATAGAAAGTTGCAACTGAGCCCAGACATATCCGTATTCCATTTTTGCAAATATGGTTTTCCATCTCCGTTTCAAAATGGTACGTGTTTGCACCTACCTTTTTTGTCTAGACAAACACACCGGAACACTTTTTTTCTGAAATACAACCCAACAAAATGCCGAAGCAGAACAAAAAAGCTAATCCCGTTAAGGACAGTTTCAACTTTCCAAGTGCAAAACTGAAAATTGTGACATTTTCGCATAGGTACATCCATCCAACGTTCCAGGTAATTATCCAAAATGAAAAACATGTTTCCACTCAAACAACATACACAAATTTGCCTGTCTCGTTGTTTGTGGTTGACAAGTTATGGCTCTCCGACAAGGCCAACATGCATCCAGAGAATTCAAAGTCAAAATTGCAAAAGTACCAATTATCTTTGAAAAATAAAATAAACGACTCGTTGCAAAAGGTGAGTTTTTATGTGTTGTTCATTAGAAAAGTATTTTTTGTTGTCAACGGACAAAGGCCGTAAAAGTGTATGCTACACGCGAGAAAGGTTGACATGAGCGGCATCGCAAACCTGCCAATTAGAAAAGTATACAATGGCGGGGGCAATGCCCTTGAGGGGATTGACGTTGGCTGTTTATTGGGGTCTGTAAAAATGTGATGTCACGGAGGGGAGAAGGTCGGTAATAAGGGGTTTGCTAAAATTATTCGAACTGAAAATATAATATATAGGTTGAACTGGATGCAATGATTTGAGGTCTTTTATTCAAAAAGTGTTAAACAGAGTCTGAAAGTTTCTTTTCTGAGGTTGAATCGCCTTCTTTTGAATCATCGGTTGTATAAAAACGCCACAGACAAAGTATAATGGCGGCGGTGACAATTCTGAAAACAACAACATAGATGGTGTATGAAACTTGAATCTTACAATGCCAACATAGTGGCAGTCACGATGAAAGCGAAAATTTGCGAATCCATTAATTGGAATTGTGCGGTATCAGGGGAAGTCAGTTCAATGTCAGTCAACAGAATCAGGATTATCCAGAACTGTTTTTAAAACACGAGAAACCAAAACTGTTTACAAAATACAAAATTAACATAGTCAACATTGATGTCTAGTCAATAAATAAGCTAAGTTTAAGCTTAAAAACAAAAAAATCAAAAAAACTGTTAAATGCACCACAAAGCTTCTCAAATTTCACGACGATACTTCTAAATATTCCTTTCTTTAAAACAGTTTTTCTTCATTTAGTCAATGAAGTTTGTCTTACCTGATCAAAAGAGAAAAATTAGACGAAAAAGAACGCCACCATGGACAAGCCCTCTATAGACATGAATACATTGCTTATCAGTTGCATTAGTACAGAACGGGTGTGCCCAACTCTTTCTGATTCATTAGGAGAATGGAACTGTGTTGGCAACGTATCTTTTCCACCGAATTTGAGTTTTAGTTGTTGACCTAATGCATATCGGGTCAATAATTTTATGCGCCATATCATTCATTGCCAGTTGAACGTGTTTATAATCGCACTATGCAACGTAGATTTAAAATATATATCAACAAACGTATATTTCTTTTCTTAATTTTTGGACTTTTCTTATTTTTTTACATCAATGTCGACGATAAAATTGAAGTAACACATGATAATTACCAAATTGAAACAGATCGATCGACATGGTCGACTTTATTTGAGTGAGTTTTCTTATAAAATTTATTTATTTACAACACATCCTTTCATTTCAGTTGCCCGTTACCTGTAATTAATCCATGGCACCCCCAAGATTGGTACTACTTTGAGGGTCCTGGAGATGCAAAACTAAAAGAATGCTCATCGAATGCCAAAGTTTTGTCAAAACTTCAGAATGGAAAACTCTGGATCAATGGCTCATCATCGTGTAAATATCGGTTTGTAATCTTATGGTTTTGAGACTGTTGAAAACGCTTATTTCAGATGTTTGAATTACAAAGATGACAAAACTGGTCGTCCAGGTGAATGGATTTCATACAACTTTCCGGGTCCTGCTAAAGTTATTTGCGATTGGGTCGACGTTTCCTGTGAAGGTGGCTTCTTTGCCTCTGGCTATCGACAAGTTCATTTGCAAATTTACGTTCCTCCAAAGCAACAATCTGTTAAAAATGCAAAGAAACAGTATAACGTGTATATTCTCGGTTTGGATTCCATCTCAATGTCGCAATTTCATAGAACAATGCCAAAAACTGCTTATTTTGTTCAACGCGAACTACAAGGAATTGAGTTTAAACATTTATCTAAAGTTGGTCATAACTCAGTTCCTAATCAGATGCCCGCACTTTTTGGTTGGTTTTTTATTAATTATCCGTTGATAAACGCAGTTTGACAATTACAGGCCAGCGCTTCGTCTCAATACCTCACAACCCTCCAGGTTACCCCCAGCTAAACATTTCAAACCTGCGCTACTGCGTTGATTACCACACCAAATATGAACAGTTTATCGGATTCATCTACAACGATTATGGTTACCGCACAGCCCACATCGATGACATGCTTCCATTAGTCCATGCCCAACCAAATTGTAAAGGGTTCGGATTCCATCACACTAATCATTCCACAGTACCTTGGTCTGATCAAATGAACAAGGAAGACGCTTTCAAAAACGCGGTACTATCCTGCAAGGAGGCTTCGGTAGTGTCAATGGAGTTTCTCGAAAATTTTATTAAAGCTAAAACATTAGAGCCAAAGTTTGCGTATACGATGCTGACAGGTCCGGGACATGAGAGCTTGGCTGATCCTTACAAGTACGATGATTATCTGTACCGATGGTTCTTAAATCTTGAAAGTGAAGTAAGTACAGACTTATTATTTTAAAAGTTTTCTCAAGCATTGTTACAGTTAGATGACGCCTTTTTGCTGCTGTGGTCCGATCATGGTCATCATTATGGTGAATACTTTTACACAGATCGTGGCCAAATCGATACGCGTAATCCCATGTTAAATATTGTGTTGCCGAAGGACTTGCGAGGAAATTTTATGCATCCAATAGTACAGAATTTAATGATGAATGCGCAAAAGTTAGTTTCACAGTATGATATTTTTCCGACTTTGGTAGATTTGGCGACAGCTGTGAGTTTTTCATCCATCAATTTAAACATTCATCCATCTGTACTTCAGAACTTTGACGATCTCGCTTCATTTTCAAACCCCCTAACACTGCAAAACTTTAAAACCCTCAACCGTAGAATCCACGAAGTCCACGGCGATTCCCTTCTTCGCCCATTGACCCACCGAACGCCTACATGTCCCGGTCTTGGAATTCCGTTTATTTTCTGTCTTTGTCAATGGGCCACTTTCATCCCACCAGATGCAAACGAGCTGAAACTTCTGCTGATCTCAAAAGTGCCAATCCTTTTAAATGGATATATCAAACAGATCAATGCAATTGAAAAGTGTATGAAGCTGGAAATCGATGCCAACAGATTCATTGAAGTAGTTGAAATCGCTGTTAAACTGCCGTCTCCGTCAAATCGGATGATCAGATCGGACTTTTCTTTCGTAGGACATAAAGAACCTGATCGGCACATGCGGGTTCACCTAGAATTGACGCCTGACGGCAGTATAAGTTTTGCAGGACCTGTTTACCGGTACGACACTCACTTAATGTTTGGTGAATGCCTAGTTGATGAATATGATAAGAATTTCTGTATTTGTAAAAGTTAAATGTGCTTTTAGCATTGCAATTGTAATAAACAAGTGCTGAATTTTTTTCCCCCTACTATAGTTATAAAAAAAGGATGTTATTTAAATACATCCGTCGGAGGGGAAAATAGAACTGTGTAGGCTACGTGTGATACTCCGAATATGATTTTTCCTTGTTGACTCAATACAAAATGAATCGGATGCTTTTATGTGCGGTCATTCATTGCCAAACAAACGATTTTTTGGGTCGCGAAGTTAGAAAAACCGTAATTTTTTGCATTTATTAGAAAATGTAAATCACTGTCTGTATTTCAAAATGCTTTCAATAAAACGTCGCTTCGATCTTTTGTGTGGGGTATTCACCAGGGATGCAAATACGCGGCGCGTGGAGGGTTTCACGCGCGCGTCAGCTTATCGAAAACAAGGGGGAAAACGGTCTGAGCAAGAAGCGGGCGAGCGAAGTTTAAATTTTTCTTGGTTTTTTGATGCAAAGTTTTGGCTGCTCACCTTACGTTTTATAATTATTTTACGCGCTCTCGAAAAAACCGTTCGCTGCTAGACCCACGCGTTTTCCGATCCGCGTGACGCGCCGCGTATTTGCATCCCTGGTATTCACCGATTTCTCGATGCCGGCATCTTCTATACAGTCCTTTTTCAGGAGTTTGAATTGAATACTAGGAATTGAACTGAACTGCCATAAAATGTGTTATTACCGCATTATGCAGCACTATTTTAAACTTTTAAGCAGTAAACGGATATATGTTTTGTTGATTTTTGGAGTTTTCATAGTATTTTCCGTCTATGTCAATGAAAAGATTGGTGAGAAACATGAATATCACCAAGTTCAAAATCGTTCGACGTGGGCATCTCTAACTGAGTGAGTTTTTGTTAAAAATCCTTCTTTTGCAACATATCCTTTACTTTCAGATGTCCGTTACCTGAAGTTGATCCATGGCAACCACAAGATTGGCATTATTTTAAGGGTCTTGATGATGCAAAATTAAAAGAATGCCCTCCAGACAACAGAATATTGTCAAAACTTCAAAATGGAGAACTTTGGATAAATAGTTCATCATTCTGTAGATATCGGTTTGTTGTTTAATAAAAAATACAACCCATAAAAACGTCAACTTCAGATGTTTGAATTACAAAGATGACAAAACAGGTCGTCCAGCTAAATGGATTTCATACAACTTTCCGGGCCCTGCTAGTGTTACTTGCGATTGGGTCGACGTTTCCTGTGAAGGTGGCTTGTTTTCCTCTGGCTATCGACAAGTTCATTCGCAAGTTTACGTTTCTCCACACCAGGAAACAGCTAAAAAGACAAAGCAACAATACAACGTGTACATTCTCGGTTTGGATTCCATCTCAATGTCGCAATTTCATAGAACAATGCCAAAAACAGCTTATTTTGTGAAAAGTAAACTCCAAGGAATTGAGTTTAAATATTTGTCTAAAGTTGGTCATAACTCGGTGCCAAATCAAATGGCTGCACTTTTTGGTTTGTTTACTCACAACAGCATTTATAACGTGTACTTTGGCATTTTTCAGGTCAGCGCTTTGTCTCAATACATCACAACCCCCCAGGCTTTCCCCAACTGAACATTTCTAACGAGCGTTACTGTGTTGATTACCACACTAAAGACGAACAATACATTGGATTCATCTACAACGATTTTGGCTATCGAACAGCTCACATTGATGATATGCTTCCTCTGGTGCAAGCGTATCCAAACTGCAAAGGCTTCGGTTTTGCTCACACCAATCACTCGACAGTGCCCTGGTCAGATCTAATGAACAAAGATGCAACTTTTAAAGAAGCGGTATTGTCGTGCAAAGAAGAATCTGTGATATCATTGGAGTTTCTTGAAAACTTTATTAAAGCCAAAACAGCAGAGCCAAAGTTTGCATTTACGATGCTGACAGGTCCTGGACATGCTGGATTGGCTGATCCGTACAAATACGATGAGTTTATGTATCGATGGTTGTTGGAAAATGAAAAGGAAGTGGGTTTATACTTGGTTTTAAAAATAAAAGCCTGCTATTGAGGCATGCTTGCAGTTAGATGACGCCTTTTTGCTGCTTTGGTCTGATCATGGCCATCACTACGGCGAATACGTTGACACGGATCGCGGCCAAATCGATACGCGCAATCCCATTTTGAATATTGTGTTGCCGAAAGGCTTGCGAGGAGATTTGAAGCATCCGATGGTTCAGAATCTAATGATGAATGCTCAAAAATTAGTTTCACAGTATGATATTTTTCCGACATTGGTGGATTTGGTAACAGCTGTGGGTTTTCCATGAGTTAGTTTTGACAATTATGCGTCAGCATTTCAGAACTTTGACGATCTGACTTCATTTTCGAACCCCCTAACACTCCAAAACTTTAAAAATCTCAACTCCCGTATCCACAAAATCAACGGCGATTCCCTTCTTCGACCATTGACCCACCGAACGCCTACATGTCCCGGTCTTGGAATTCCGTTTATTTTCTGTCTTTGTCAATGGGCCACTTTCATCCCACCAGATGCAAACGAGCTGAAACTTCTGCTGATCTCAAAAGTGCCAATACTCCTAAATGGATATATCAAGCAGATCAATGCCGTTGAAAAGTGTATGAAACTGGAGATCGATGCCAACAGATTCATCGAAGTCGTTGAAGTCGCAGTTAAAATGCCGTCTCCGTCAAATCGGATGATAAGGTCAGACTTTTCCTTCGTAGGACATAAAGAACCTGACCGGCACATGCGGGTTCACCTAGAGCTAACGCCTGAAGGAAGTATAAGTTTTGCGGGACCTGTTTACCGGTACGACACCCACTTAATGTTTGGTGAATGTCTAGTTGATGAATATGATAAAAATTTTTGTATTTGTAAATGTTAACTGTGATTTTTGCGTTGCAATTACAATAAAAAAAAAGCATTGAAAATTAATTAAAAGCTTAGTAGAGTGTCACAAAAGCGACCAAAAAAAGATTTTTGTACTATGGTTCTGCTTTGACAAGACCTTTATAGATGTGATTCAATCGCTTATCAGTTGCATTAGTGCAGCATAGGTATACCAATTCTTTCTAACTTATTGGGAGAATGCAACTATGTAGATCACGTGTCTTTAACTCCGAATTTGAGTGTTCGCTGTGGACCCAAGCATGTCGAATTAGTGCTTCTACGCGTTGTAATTTATTGCTAAGTATACGTTTTTAAGCCTTCACTTGAGAAACACGTAATTTCTGCAGGTGAACGCAATATGCAGCATTATTTCAACCTTTTTTTCAGTAAACCTACATCTGTTTTGTTAATTTTTGGAGTTTTTATTGTAATTTACTTTTATATCGATGATAACACCGAAATGAAACACGAATATTACCAAATTGAGCAAGATCGTTCGACATGGTCATCTTTATTTGAGTGAGTTTTCTTAAAAAAAACCTTTTTTCGAACCATGTTTTTATTTCAGATGCCCTCTACCTGAAGTTGATCCATGGGAACCACAAGATTGGTACCATTTTGAGGGTCCTGGAGATGCAAAGTTAAAAGAATGTCCTCCAGACAACAAAATATTGTCTAAGCTGCAGAATGGAAAACTCTGGATAAACGGTTCTTCATCGTGTAAATATCGGTTTGTGATTTTATGGTTATGAGACGGTTAAAAACGTCAATTTCAGATGTTTAAATTATAAAAACGACAAAACCGGTAGTCCAGGTGAATGGACTTCATACAACTTTCCGGGTCCTGCCAAAGTTTTTTGCGATTGGGTCGACGTTTCCTGTGAAGGTGGCTTGTTTTCCTCCGGCTATCGACAAGTTCATTCGCAAATTTATATTCCTCCGCAGCAGCAGCCGGTTAAAAAGACAAGGAAACAGTATAATGTGTACGTTCTTGGGTTAGATGCCATCTCGTTGTCGCAACTTCACCGAACAATGCCGAAAACGGCGTATTTCATTGAAAACAAACTGCAAGGAATTGAGTTCAAACACTTATCTAAAGTCGGTCATAACTCGATACCGAACCAAATGGCTGCGCTTTTTGGTTGGTTTTTTTCATAATTTTGAATCCACTTAATGTATTTTGGCAAATTCCAGGTCAACGCTTCCTTTCGATGCCCCACAATCCCCCGGGCTATCCCCAGCTGAACATTTCGAACCAGCGTTACTGCGTCGATTACCACACCAAAGATGAACAATACATTGGATTCATCTACAACGACTTTGGCTATCGAACAGCCCATATTGATGACATGCTTCCATTGGTGCAATCGTATCCAAATTGCAAAGGTTTCGGCTTTGCTCACACGAATCATTCAACAGTGCCCTGGTGTGACCGAATGGACAATGAGGTTGTCTTTAAAAAAGCGGTCTTATCCTGCAAAGATGATTCTGTTATATCAATCGAATTTTTTGAAAACTTTATAAAAGCGAAAACAGTGGAACCAAAGTTTGCATTTACGATGCTGACCAGTCCGGGACATGCTGGATTGGCTGAATCGTACAAGTATGATGAATTTATGTATCGGTGGTTGTTGAATAATGAAAAGGAAGTGGGTTTGAATCTGGTTTTTAAATAAGAGTCTGCTATTGAGGCGTGCTTGCAGTTAGATGACTCCTTTTTGCTGCTTTGGTCTGATCATGGGCATCATTACGGTAAATATCTATATACTGATCGTGGGCAAATCGACACGCGCAATCCCATGTTAAACATTGTATTGCCGAATGACTTGCGAGGGGTCGTAACGCATTCGATGGTTCAAAATTTGATCATGAATGCGCAAAAGCTTGTTTCACAGTATGATATTTTTCCGACTTTGGTGGATTTGGTGACAACCGTAAGTTTTCATCCATCCATTTAAACATTCATCCATTTGTATTTTAGAACTTTGACGATCTCGCTTCATTTTCAAAGCCCCTAACGCTGCAAAACTTAAAAAACCTCAATCCCAGAATTCACGAAGTCCACGGCGATTCCCTCCTTCGACCATTGACCCACCGAACGCCAACGTGTCCTGGTCTTGGAATTCCCTTTATTTATTGTCTTTGCCATTGGCCCACTTTCACCCCGCCAGATGCAAATGAGCTGAAACTTCTCCTGATCTCAAAAGTTCCAATCCTTTTAAACGGATATATCAAACAGATCAATGCCGTTGAAAAGTGCATGAAACTTGAAATCGATGCCAACAGATTCATCGAAGTCGTTGAAGTCGCTGTCAAACTACCGTCTCCGTCAAATCGAATGATTAGGTCAGACTTTTCTTTCGTAGGACATAACTATGCAGGACGTCACATGCGGGTCCATCTAGAATTGACCAGTGTTCACTGAAGGACCGCGGTTCGGACCGGTCCCCCGGGACCGGTGCGGACCGAACCGGTCCGCGGTCCGGTCCGGTCCTCGAAAATCGGCTTCACCACCTTAATTTTGGCTCAAAAACCGGTCCGGTCCCGGGACCGGTCCGGAATTTGGGGACCGGACCGGTCCTTGGTCCGGTCCGGTCCCCCAAAATCGGTCACTAGTAAACACTGGAATTGACGCCTGACGGCAGTATAAGTTTCGCGGGACCTGTTTACCGGTATGAAAGCCACTTATTGTTTGGGGAATGTCTTGTAGATGATAATGATAAGAATTTTTGTATTTGCAAAAATGGTAATAAGTAAAAGTTTTATGCCGTAAACAATTGACTTGCGCATTATATTGAAATTACTTTTATGTTAATTATTGATCGTATTCGTTCTGTGTTTAAAAGTTTATTGATTTTCTCTTTTTGGTTAGTCGGCAGATGCCACTTTACTGTTTTGTTTCCATTTTTATCTTCTTGATACATCATTGTCACGGATTTCCCGAGAAATGCACATACAATGAAGTCAATAATGGAATGTGGGTCATACGTGCTAGATTACTAACTTTACAGTCCATGTTTTCAGACAAATTACCGGTAACGGCAAGTTAAACATAACATTTGACGAACCTCGCCTGAAAATACTCATAAGTGGCTCGAAAATTTGGGTTTACTACGTCATTTGTATTGGTCCCGCAGAAGTACACGTTTCCAGCTGTCCTGATGGTCAGGGAGTAGTTGAGTTCTTTGAACGGAGTAATTATGAACGTTGTAATACCGTGTTTTTAAAAACACCTTTACAGATGAAAAGTCAAAAATGTTCGAACTTGACCGAGGCGGTAATCTCTGGACAGGATCCACCTCAACGTCAGCGGCAAAATTGAAAAATGCGGAATTCTACACGATTTACATTACGCAATTACAAAGTGATATGACATTCAGTTTACTAAATGCCAAGATTTATGTGCCAAAAGAAGAGAAAGACGACGATAAAACCACTGCTGCGGCAATGAGCCCCGCTGTTATCACAATTATCGTGTTAGGCAGTCTAATGGCATTGTAAGTGTTCAAATTTGACACTAAAACGTAATCATAGTCAGTTTTAGAATTACTTTGGGCATTGCTATCTTTTGTATTTGGCGCTGTTGCATGATGAAGAATGAAAGTCATGCTCCGTCGAAGAATGCTACTGTCGATAAAACCAAAGCGTCAAAGAAGATCCACTCTACCAGACATGTGGCGTCAACTACACCGTCATCAGCACGATCAAACGTTGTTAAAACGACAGCAGCTCCAGCCAGACAAGCAAAGTCTCAACAAAGCATTCAACACAAACAACCGATTTCGAGTACCAAAAGTGAAAGTGTATCTCAAACTGTTGACCACAGGACCCATGTTAACAACGCTTTTGCTTGATTGCCATTTCTCGATAGAAAAATATGTTTGTGAGATAGTTAAATTACAAATAAGTTCCCATAAACTATGCTAATCGCACTTTTACCAAAAGGATCTTTTTAAATTTCATTTCTTCCTTGTTCTGTGATGCCAACGTAATAGTTAGCTGATGTTGCTTCGTGCAATCGTATGTTTGTCTCTGACTTATCTTACTAATTGTGCCGATGATTTTTATAAGGAAGTGGATGGTGGACTGTGAGTTTACAAACGTTACAAAAATAAAGTACATATTCATAACAATTTGCAGACAACTGTTCGGTACTGGATCTTTAAACATAACCTTTGATGGAGAACGGTTGAAGCTACTGGTCAACGGTATCACACCCTGGGTCATACAATTGCTATGCATCGGGCCGGCTACAGTTCACGATGGCCAGTGTAGCAGCAGTCTTGGATTATTGCGTCTTTACGGCAGTATGTTTGTTTGATTTCACGTTAACATTGTTTTGTAAAAACCTCTTTTCAGGTGATGGCATGTCACAATTGTACGAAGTCGATCGATCCGGGAATGTTTGGTCGGGGCAAACATCAGAACCGGCACCACCATTGGCATCAACTGTTGTTACAATAGAAGTTCTACATTTACCTGTTGGCATGACAATCACTCTCCAGAACGCCCGAATCTATGTCCCTCCGCCTGAGCCAGAAGACGAGGAAAAGGACGAAGACGTCGAAGTCAAAGAAGTCACTGAAACAGAAAAGCCGAAAGCGCTGAATGCGGGAATCATAGCCATTATTGCATGTGCGGGCATTTTGGCACTGTGGGTTTAGATTACTTATTTACCACGCGTATAATAATTACAATTTGCGTATTTAGGATTGGTATCATTGTGGCGGCAATTTTTCTATATCGGCGATGTCGAAAAAAGAAACCGGATGCCGAAAAACAAAAAGTCCCGAAATCGCAGGAAACCCCAAAGGATTCGGAAAAGCCACAAATCGAAATCGAAACTTCAAAGGAACCGTCAAAATCAAAGGGCGTCGTTGTTGAACAAAAGGATGAAACTGCACCGCCGCCGCCCTCACAAACGCCAAGTAACGATAAGAAGTCAGCCGAACCGCCATCAATCCAACCGAAGAAGCCAGATCCGAAACCAGCCAAAATCATCGAAGATAAACCAAAAAAGCCTGCAACTGATGACCACACCAAAGAAACCACAGTCGAGACGAACGTTACCCTTGAAAAGAAGCCTTTAACGGTGACGGACCAATCGTTGCTAGAAGACTCAACGCAAAGAGCCACAGACGAGTCCATCGTATCGAATCCTACGCCCAAATTCGGTGAAACCGCAGCTGCAAAGTCCCTTGCCACGAACTCCAAGTTTGTCGAGAAGCAATCCGTGCCTTTTTCGCAAGCGCCACGACGGTATGGCAAGAAGTTCAACATCAAGAAGGCCGATGAAATCGACTCGTATGCATTGCAGTTAGAATCTCAGGTTATGTTCGCCGAGCGAAATGAGCTGATCACCAAACACGACATCTTCCTGCTCAAAGAACGGTACACCCCTCTTGAACACGAAGTGTCAGACCTGGAGAAATTCGTCCTGAAAGGCACGCCGAAAACTGCCGTCGAAGCCGCCGACGATCTCATTATCTACTCGGATAAAGTTTTAAAAGGTGTTGGATTCGACCCGGCACTGGAAATGCAACAACCGCTCTCGGTTTGGCAGCACCTGAAGTCAAAGTTGACACCCGCAACTGAAGTCTATTGGGTACTTATTCATGCCCTTCCAAACATTGTTGCCATCTACAAACAGAGCCTCAGTGATCCACTTGTGCGGTACATGCCGCTTCCTGGGTTGTACATGTTGATTATCGATCCTCGATTAAAGCGACGATTTCGGGAACAATGTGTCCATGAACTTCGGTACGTAAATTAAAACTTTATAGTCGAAATCAAAGTAAATTCATCTTTACAGGCACCGTTCTTCACTTATTTTGCCTAACATTCAAATGGACGCAATGCGAAATGCGGCATTTCCATCAAATTACCTGGCGCGACTGTATTACAAGAATCCGAGGAGCTATGTCGAAGGCAAGTCGGTAAAGTCCAAGTCGAGGATGAGTGTTCATTAGTGGGCGCAGTCAAAATCCAATGCAAACAGGAAGACGACACCGTGTAAGCAGCTAACAATGTTGTTAATTGATATTTGATGCTAACATTTTTAAGTTTAATGAAGCCTGTCCTTTTTTGGAGAAAACCATTTGCGCAACATCTCTTCATGATCGCGCACCGCAGAAAAGAGCATGGTCTCTCGTTGTCTGCCACAATCGCACTCTTTCGCCATTCCACACGCAACAACTTTCGCCTCGCTCGTTCCCAAAACACACCCAATTCAGACTGAACAATATTTTTGAATGGTCCACGCTGGTGGGCCGCATTTGAAAAACAACCAGTTTAAACTTCGACTCATCTCAAATCAGTCTGTAATGAGAAGATCGTTGTTTAAACGCGGGATTATTACTGAACATCTTTAGTGTTGTTATATACTGTAAATTTACCACACCTCAATCAAAGCAAAACACAGATAAATAGGTTTATTTTCAAAACTTAAAAGCAAATAATACCAGTACAGTTATGGTTAAAACTACAAGTTTACAAAATAGTTTGACAAATTAAAGCTACAACTTATCAGACTTCACAAACATGTCTCTGAATCCCTCCACAGCCCGCCTCGCATCGACTTTCTTATCAGTGTTGGATAGGCACCTGTGCATCCATCCACTGAGCGCATTGGTATGCCGGCTGTCTCCATAGCGGGAATCTATCAGTACGACGACACCGTAGTCTTCTTTGTGCCGAACGACCCTTCCAATGGTTTGATTCACGGCCGTCATGCAGATGTTCAACGGAAGCTTGGACGTGATGGTTTCGTCGTGGTAGTAATTCTTCAGGAACTCGGTCTTGGCCTTGAATTCGTCGCTGAAGGTGTTGGGATAGGGCAGGCCGACGATGATGACGCAGCGGGCAACCTTGTCGTTGAAGTTGACGCCTTCGCTGAACTTGCCACCGATGACGGCGAAGAAGGTGGCTTGGCGCTTGTCGGCTTGCTTGACGTAGCGGTCGAAGGCGTCGGGGTACATGGTTTCGGTGATGAAGGTGCGATGGGTCTGAAAGATGGGGGTCATTTTGGGGGGAAAGTGTTGGAAGAGGCTCACCAGTTCTTGAAATCCAGGCGGCTTCGAGTGTTTGATCTCATTGAGGAAGCTGTCCAGGAAGGTCCGGCTCGGGAAGAAGACAGCCATGCCATTGGGGGTTTCATTGATGAATGGGATCATCGAAGCGAGAATCCGGTGATGGGTCTGCTTGTTCTTCGTAGCGACGTGATTGAGGGTGAGGGGGCCATGTTCATCGGATTCTGGAAGACAAAATTGCAAAAACAAAGATAGAAATAGTCAACTTACTGATAGTTACGATCTTCAAGTTGGACTTATCAATGATATGGCCATACGACTTCTCGACAATCTGCGCTCTATCAACCCCGCAATCCTTTGTCAACAGGTTGATCACCATATCCGCCGGCTGCATCGTTCCACCAATCAGGATCGTGCTTTTGGCTTTTGTAACGATCGATTTGAACTTTTCGCCACCGTTGAGGCACAGGAGATGAATCGATCGGTCGCTGAAAGTCCTCCGATGAAGAAAAGCAACAACTTCAATCGAAAAAGCCTACCTTTTCACCCCCGCTTCTGGATCTTCCATCTTCACAACGACCTCGAAATTGTCCGAAGCATTGCCAAGGGCTGTGAAGAATTCGGCCAATTTGAACAGCGGGAACTTGGCGACCTCTTCTGGCGTGTCTGGGGGTGGTGCCACTGGCCCTGGATCAGCGACAACGGCCGCATGCTTCCTTTTTCGACTCTGAAGCAGCTTTTGAATGCCGGTAAGATTCTCGGTGTCCTGGGCAGCTTGTTCCTTGATCTGAGCGGCTCGCTTGCTCTTCATGAATGTCCGAATCCGCGAAAAGAGATCGCCCTTCTTCTTGGCGGCTTCGATCGCCCGCATGTATACCATTTGGGAGCCGTCGTAGATCTGGCAAGTTGACATTAAGTTTGCCCAATATGACTCCGACTCTGAGGCAGAGGCGACTCTCACTGATTTTGACTCTGACTCAATAGAGTCAGTCAGAGTCGAATCTGAGGCAGAATCAAAGTCAGTGTGAGTCGACTCCGAATGAAACCTGACCAAAGTCGGAGTCAAAGCCAACAAAAAGTGGGCGGAGTCCCACAGGCTCCGCCCACTTTCAAATCAAAAACTCAAACCAACCTTCTGCAAAAAGCTGAACGACTTGAAGTTCCGCTGCGTCTTCTCACCCAGAAACATCGGACTGGCCAACTTCATAGCCAGCATCTTACAACAACTCTCGAACTGCTTCAGATGCTTGCGATCCGCCGAAGTCAAACGGTCGCCTTGAGCCACCAGAAAGGTTTGCAAAATGGAAGCACCTAATTGAAGCTCGGCCAAAGTGACGAGGGCACTGCTCATCTCGGTCAGGGTCGCGTAAAGGTTGTGGGCTTCATCGACGATCACGATGGTGTCCTTGTCGATGGTGAGGCCGACCTGTTTGCGCATCTCGGCTTCGAAGAGGGTGGCATAGGGCACGAAGATGACCTCGCAGAAGGGGGCTGCTTCGCGGGAGCCGTAGTAGCCACAGGCCTTGGAGCAGGTGGACTCCTTGATGACGGCATCGGCGTTTCGGGTGGTGCCAGAAAGAATGTTATCGGCCATGCGACGAACTTTGGAGCGGTTGTAGAAGGGGCATTTGGAGGTCTGAAACGAAACAAATTGAAGAAATCGAATAGATGAAAGTTGTTTTTGCGTTTGATAAAGGATTTGAAGTTCAAAAAAGTAAAATTTATATATAAAAAATCAACTCACATCTCTCAAATCCTTGCACTTCTCAGCCGCCACGGCATTTGGAAGAGAATTGACTTCCCTGTTCGGGCAAAGCTTCGCTCTACTTCCAAGTGCCACAACTCTGGGCGTAAAGGTAGTTCGATCCAGCTCTTTTGTCAATTGGTCAATCTGTGAATGGGTCCGTGTCGCATAAACGACCTTCAGCAGTTCTGGCGTCTCTTTATCTTCATTTTCGAACTGAAATCCACCAAAACTATATATAAAACCGAACCCAAAAACCCACCCCGTCCTCAATATCAGTCAATTCCACCGTATCCGCTGCTTTCAGCATCTTGTAATCCTTCATCCGTCGCTCCGCATCCTCAACCCGCTTCTCGACCCTTTCCATCTTCGCCTCCAAGTCGTTGGCCGTCTTCTCACATAGCTGTTTTTCTGGCAACTTGGCGAGGGATTCTTCGAAGGTTTCATTGGGATCGCCTGAAATTGAAAATATATATATATAAACTAATCATAATTTTGCAAAACTTCACTCACTTTGCCCCAGCTCCTCCGCTCTTCTTCGATTCTTGTTGATGTCGTTTCGCTTCTTCTCGTGCTCGTCGCGGAGGAACGTCAAGACAGCACAGAGGGATGTCAACGTCTTGCCGGTACCCGTCGGGGATTCAAGGATTCCGACCTGGCGATCGGTGAAGATCCGATACATGTCGGACATGAGCTGTTGCTGGAGGCGATACGGCTGATAGGGGAAGTTGAAGTTCCGGGGGCCATTTTTGACGACAACCTGATGGATATTTTCCTTGTTTGGCAGCTTTTTGACGTCGGACATGTTGAAGTTAGGTGTGAAAGATGACGGTTTGGTGCGGAAGTGCTTGACGCAGGGATTTCGCGCACTTCGTGTTTCGTAGTGGGAGTGCTTTTGGGGGGTTTTGTGCGTGCAAAAATGACTTTCGTTGTTGGAGTGTTTTTGGGGGCACATTCAAGGTGTAAAATCGACTTTCGTTATAGGAGTGTTTTTGGGGGCATTTTGAAGGTGTAAGATCTTGACTTTCGTTACAAGAGTGTTTCTGGGGTTTACTTTGCGTGTAACCTTTGTTTTTTTTAACTACCAACTGCAAAACTATCAATTTTCCTGTATTATTTTCAAGTTACATAAAACGTGGAACTTTCTTACTAACTAAAAAAGGAATTTTGGATATCTTATCAAAACGGCAATTAAAGTGTAATTCAAAACGAATTTGCATTTTGTCTTACCATTTTGGGGATCCAACCACCCATCGTTTGACCTCAACTGACCACTACCGATTGATTCACTAATCAGTTGACCAACACATTGACTAACACCAACCTGGATATCTAACCGACTAACCATGTTTTATGAGGATGCCGTCGCGGAAAGGGAGTCAGAGTTCCCGATGCTCACCAAATCTGACCCCACAACCATTTCAAAGCCCACGCTTACTACCCTTACAAAACCGCTAACCTTTGTCTACAACTGGGTCATTACCGTCCCATCTCTCGACCAAGCGCGAATGCCATTGAGCACCCACTTTTCGACGACCTATGGCCTCGGAAGCACTGATTGGAACGTCCATCTGAAGCATCGGGCCATGGTGAATTCCTTCCTTCATCGAAATCGTGCTGAACCGACATCAAGTGGCTCGCATGTTATTATTGAAACGGCCAGAAGCGCTAAGATGTTAACGGGAAAGTGCTGGATACAGTATTCTATCTTTTCTGATGAGGAAATGGGGGTCCGAACTTGTAAGCTTGCCAACAACTGTAATGTCAAAAGCTAAAAATATTGGAATTTAGTCGAATCCGCCAAAATGCAAGCCGTCGGAACCGAAACATTCCTCAACGAAGGGCTCAGATTCCGAACCCCAGTGACAGAAAACTTTTTCGATCGCTTTGCAAGTACCTACAAAACGAAGCCAGGATACAAGATTCACGTCAACATAGAGCTCTGTCTCGACATAAAGTACTTCATTAAAGGTTATGAATCTACGACGATCTTTCTGAATCGGTTTATGAAGCCGTTTCCGGTCGATGTGGATAGTCATTTTCTGTTTAGCTTTTTGAAGAATCAGTGAGCTACCCTTTTACTGTCAAATGACACTCAAAAAGTGCATTTGTAGCAACTTCACGATCAACTGCACCGACGGCGTTCAAGTCCATGCCGACAAAAGAAGCATCTATCTCACCAGTGCCTATTTCCGGAACATGGAGGATTTTGACAAACTGACCGAGATGAACATCCACTTCAGCAGCGATGTCGTTCGGCCTGTTATTTGGTACCTCCATTCATTGTGCTTCGAATTGCCGAAAGATTGCACGCTGGAATACGTCCGAAAAGTGATGCGATACGTGGAGATTGTCAATCCGGCCAATAAGCTCGATCTTCAGGCTTGTATTCATCGGAGTTTGTGTTTGAAAGCGGCGCAGGTGGGCGTTTTTACCAAAAAATGGATGTTTTTTCAAATTTAATCTTTATTTTTTTGTAAAAAATGAAATTTAAACGGATTAAACTTTGTAATTACAAACCAAAAAGGAAGCCTGAACAACGCCGTTATCTTTTTCGCTCGTTTTCAGAACATTGACAACTATCCCCTCCTGGTTGAGCTCGCCGAACTCTCCGCCCCCTCCAGAATGATGGAATTGAAGCAGATTGTCTGTACAGTTATCGCGGATCGGTATTATGAGCGCTTCAAGAATGACTTCCCCGATGGCGTAAGCCTTTTACAAACTCAAAATTTCCGTCAAAACCCCCTCATTTCAGAACATCAATGTCATTCGCGACGCCCCAGTTGACGACATCTTCCATGGCCTGCCCTTCATCGGGCAAACTCCATCAGAATGGATTGATCGGATCTATCGAGGGAAGTTCAGGACAGCCGTCATAGTCCCCTAACCGCAACCTGACACATTGATACACTTTTAACGGCTTTGTCAGACTAACAGCTCTAATCCATCACAACTGTCACTCAAATCCGTCCCAAAGCTTGCCAAACTTTGTCACACTTTTTTTCCGCTTCGGGTTCTCATAAAATCTGATCTAGATCTATTGAAAGTAGAAATTAACCCGTAAAAAGGGTAAAACACAACCGCGAACAGAATACACAGAAAAATGGTGTGACGAATAGATCACAAAATAGTTTGATCACAGGTTCATCGTGATAAGCACATTACAGCGACTGTGACGCGCGAGTCACGGACGCTGTGACAATAATTGCAAAACGTCACAGATGATGTTGCTTTTTTTGTTTAATCAATACTATTGTTAAAAGAACACAAAGATGTACATGTATTAAACGTTTGTAGAGGCAAAACATTGTTGTGATTGATTCATCAGAGCATTGTGGTGGATTGTAAATAGTCACAGCGCGTTGTTACAAATCTGTTGCGCCCACTGTGATGCGTTTTGAATAGTCACAGAGAATGTGACTGCCCAATTAATACATGTTTGTGATAGTAAAAAACAAGTAACAATGCGCTGTGACACAACTATCACAGCGAGTTTTGTCACACCTTTTCACGACCGGATCCAGGCTTTTCAAAAAAGAGTAGCAGATGGCAAAATAGCCTAAACCACGCCTCTTTTTGGCCATTTTTAGGGCAATAACCCCACGAATTTAACGTTTCAAAAACTTTTGGGGTAACCTGGCTACCCCCTGCTACCCCTAGGATCCGGCTCTGACCTTTTTCTCAGTGTACTATTTGTAACAGCCCGCCGGTGCAGCTGACCTTTGTTCGGCCAACTTTACATTAGTCGGTAGCAGTCTTTACACACGAACAAGCAGTCCCCGGCCTAATCGCACCCTTCTTTTTCACCGATTGATTGCCTCTGACTGCGGTTGTTGGACGTAGTGAACTTGTGGTTTTGTCACTTTTTGTATTGACTTCACTTCTTCACTTTGTTGACTAATAATAGCCCACCTTTGAGTTCGATATGCCGACATTGGACGACGTTGTGATTGTTGAGCATGCTGGCCAGGCTGAATGGCTTCAAATTGTCCAATTGGTGAGGTTATCCATCATTTTGACAGGTTTTCATAGCCTTTTTGACATTTCAGGTCGGCGATCTCGAATCCTGGCTCCTGTCCGATAATGATTTCACCCAATGGAACGGCCTCGGACCCGAAAACTTCAACCTGATCGTCGCTGTTGATAAAGCCACCAAAAAGCAAGTTGTCGGCTCAGTCGCCACGGCACTGTACAAATCTATTGATGGCTCCCCGCCACTGGTTACTGTTGGCATGTTTTTCATTAAACCGGAGTATCGTGGCATCGGATTAGGCTTGATCCTCTTCGAAAAAGTGCTAGCTGATCCGCGATTCAAGGGAGTCAACAAGGGCTTGAATGGTGTCCCAGCAATGACGAAAAAGTACGCCAGCAAACATGGATTCGACAAATACGCCGATTGGAAGTTGGGCGTCGTCGAAGCTGACACGAAAGATATCGCTACTTCTGCTTTGGAATCTGAATTGACTGCAAACGTGAAGATTGTCAACGTTGCGGATGTTCCATTTGATAAAATCGTGGCCTATGACGTCAAACAGCTTGGTGGTGTTCGTCGAGATGGGTACCTAAAGTTGGCGTTAACCGATCCATCTGCCTGGTCAAAAATGGCACTGGATTCCGATGGCAATGTGGTAGGCTTGACCCGAATCCGCTCCGGCTTCGGAAACCAACTCGCAGTCGGCCCATGGTACGCAGAATCGACCAACATCGCCGCTGCCATCCTGAAAGCCACCATTGAATCCATCCCAAATCTAACATCCTTCAAAAACCTGTTCATCTTCCCGGCAGATACTAACAAAAACGCCTACACCCTTTTCAATAAGCTCACTCAAGGCAAAACCATCGACCATGGCACCATGTTCGGGCAATTCACCGACAATGTCGTGCAAACAGACCCGACTAAAGTATTCTCCATGACCGAGTATGCCATGAGCTTCGTCTAGCCCTAATACTTCAACTGTTATAACCGTTTATCACGTAACAAAAACGCGAATAATAAATTAACAAAGATAAATAATAACAAGGAATAACAATAACAATGATAAACTGAAAACATGTGAAATTACATCAAACCGACGTTGCAGTTGTAAGCGAAGATGCGGCATTCTTTGGCGACGAGGTATATCTTGTTGTCGCCGGATACGGTGGCAGTGATGCACAGGATGTGGCGGTTGCGGCTCTCGAAGGCACGAAGGAGTTCGCCCTTTTGGCTGAAGAAGGTCATGTTGAAGGCCCGATGGTTGTCAGTGACGACGATCTCGCCAGTATTGTTCATGTTGATGCTGATCGGGTAGCGGATGATGCCATTGTCGCACATCTTGCGCAGATGTTGGCCTTCATAGTTGAAGACGTGGATGCAGTGCTGACGGTTGTCGACGATGAAGATCTCGCGCTTGTCGTTGACGCAGACGCCCATCGGGAACTCGAGGATACCGGTAGCGTAGAAGCTGTTAAGGACGTTGCCGAACTGATCGAAGAGGGTAATCCGCATGACTTTGCACTCGACTACGATGATGTTGCCATTTCTGTCTACAGCCAAGCCGCGAGGATTCTGGATGACGGTTTGACCGAAACGACGAATGAAACGGCCATCACGGGTGTATATCTGGATCTGATGGACGGGGTTGCGTTCGGCGATGACGTAGTAGTCGTTTTTGGGGCATACAGCGATGCTGAAAGATTGAAAATAGGCTTTGAAGGCAGGAAAAAGTGAAACCAACCAATTCGGGTACAGCATCTGACCAATCTCGACCCCGGGAGTACCAAAGAACGAAGTAAGCGCGCCAGTGTTGTCGAATATCTGGATCCGGTTGTTCTTCGTGTCCGTGATGGCAACATACCCGTCACTGGAGACTGTGATGCCAGCAGGCTCGAGAAATTCACCAATCTTGGCGCCACATTGCCCAAAGCCGTACTCGAAAGTGAGACGCTTCTTGGCGAATGTGCCGTTGGAACTTTCATTCATGTCGTTGGCGACTTGACGAAAGATGTTGTAGCCAGTGATCTTGTAAATCGAGTTGGCAACATTCAACATCGGCGGCGCGAACTCATCATCGAAGTCATGCGTGCTCGGAATCAGGGGTCGCTGCTGGAAGAGGGCATCGACTTCACGGCCGAAAGCATTGTGCTTCTCGTAGTCATCGAAGACGGAGGTTTTGTTGATGCTGGCGATGAGGGGCTCACTTTTTTCGAGAATTTGTTGGGTGCGGACTTTGTGGGCGGTCAGGGCTTCAGCGGCGTACTGTAATGAAAAGGTAAAACTTTTAAAATCACAAAGTAAAGAAAAACAAACCTCCGGCGCCATCGAATGCTCCTCAACATACGCATAGGCCTTCATAAAAGTCGCCTTCACCTGCTCCAAATAGGTCACTTCCAACGACTGCAAAGCCGCATTGGCGCGCTCCTTCCACATCAAAGCCCGACCATACTGCTGCTCGTTCTCGCGCAATTGCAGATCCGTGGTAGCCAGCTCATTCTCAACCTTGTTGACGATGGACTGATAAGCCTCGAAACAGGTGGCTTCCATGACCTTCAACGAGATCGTCTGGCACGAGGAATGGTTCCGCAGGCATTCATTGCACAACTTGGTCCGACATGTGAAGCACGCAGCAGTCAACGGAGCCAGACTACAACTCGAAATCCATTCAAAATCCGCTTCGAATCCACAAATTAACTCACAGATGCAAGTCGCAAGTATCCGGGACGTCCAATTCTATCCCAACAATGTGATGGCCCATGAACATCCGCAGATCGCAGTGGATGCTGGCACAGTGATCACACAACAGTGTAGCACAGTCGATGCACCGAGCGATGGGGCCATCATTGCGGATGCACTGGCCACAGTGATCGGGATTGTTGGCAGGTGGCTGGAAGGTGGATTTTTGAACAATTTATATATAAATTTCAAAAAACGATGAAAAAACAAACCGGCGGAGCCTTCCGAGGCGTATTGACAGGCGTGTGGTTGCGATGAACCTGATACTGGGTGTCGAAAACGTCGAGAGAGCCCAGCGAGGACATGGACTCCGGCGCGCCCATCTCGACATCCCGACAGAAGCTATCATTGCTCGTGAAACTGGCCGCATAACCGCCCGGAGCCTTGGAAAAGCCGGTGCGGACATCCGTCAAGCTGGACGTCGACAAACGGTGCGAGTTGGTGAAGAGTGCTTTGAGATTTCGGCGCGGCCCGAGGGGAACATCCCAGCCCGATTCCTAACAAACAAAAACCGGTAAAAAAGGTTGTCAAAAGTGGCTTTCTCACCCCAAATCCCGATGCCGCGTCGTCCTTAGATGGGTAAGAAGATGCCATGGTGGTGTTAGCGCGCTGAAAATAGAGAAAAGCGGTAAAAAAATATAGCGCGAAACGAGAATTTCAAAAAACGGTCATTTCGGTTTCAAAACAGCGAAGAACTGCTTTAAAAAGTGATAAAACAAACAGTTTATGACAATAGGAACGTGAAAATACTTACCCTGGAACTTGTAAACCGGATTCAGAAGCAAACGGGCGTCGGAAAATGCGGGAAATCCGTCGGAACGGAGAGCAAGGAGCAAGGCCGGTGGCAACAGCGCAGCGAACTGTAGGGATTGCTTCGCTCCGGGAGTCTGAAACCCGCACGCGGCGCTTCTGGTAGTTATCCCGTTCTGGTACTTTTTTTGACTTTTGTTAATTTCGATCATTTATTGTCTTTTTTCTTGCTTTTCTTGTTTATAAATGTTTTGCCTATTCACAAACATGTGCTTCCTCAAACTATCATGCCTTTTTGTAACAAAAATCAACCAATCAATCGACCTTTTTGAAAAACAGAATGGATTTATCGACGTTTTTCATTAAAAAACAAATATTTACAACGATAAACATAACTTAAGTACAAATAATGATACGCTATCATGATAAACTGGCACCCTTTCACGGCGTAATCTGCATCATGGTCAGCTCACTCATGAATGGCGTCATCAGCCCGCTCGTTGCAAAATAGAAAATGAGACCAGCGAAAATAGAGATCGGTAGAGCGGGTAAAGCTTTGCGATACACGGCCAAAAGCATCAAAGTCGACGCGAGACCGACCAAAATAGCGACGTAGCAGGCGATGGTCGTGTTCCAATCACCGTAGGAACTGGCCTTGCCCACGAGCACACTGTAGAAGATGAAATCGCCGAGACCGAGTTTGATTCCTTCTGAAAAAGGTTGTTTTTGAGGATGGAACTTGAATTGAATTGAAAAAGTGTTTATTTACCTTCTTCGATGACTTCAACTTCCCCATTTGGCCGTTGTTGGATGGGTCGTTGATCTCGATTGGACTCGGAAGACGTTGTAGCGGTGTTTGTTGGGTGGGAATGTTGTCGAGGGGCTCCGTTTTGAGCTTCTGTTTGTTGTTGATTCCGGTTTCGGAGGGGCGCGTAGCGGACTGACGCAGGTGTGGGCGTTTGGGAGGATTCAGCCGAGGATGAGGGGACCAAAGGTGCGCCCGAGGTGGGGGAGTCGGATGCTGTCGTGGCGCCAAAGATGACATATGGGAATACCACTGTCGCTAAAAGGAAAAGAAACTTCAAACAAGCTGTTTAAGCCTTCAAAAAGACTCACAAGAATAGATCAAAGCCGGAAAAATAGGCTCATTCCGCTCCTGGGCCGTCTCCACGAGCATCCTCAGCGGCCCCTTAGGACACAGAACAGCAACCAAGTCCCAAATCGAGATCACTGCCAAGACCGTCCAGACAGTCCATTCCGGCAAGTACTTGATCAACGTCAAAGCCATCAACGCGCTGATAATGATCAAATACCCTTGTTGAAGGATTAATGGCCCCTTCCAATGGATACAAATCATCCCCATGGCCGCGAAATTCCAGAGGAAGAACAAGTAGCTCACGTAATCGACGGCAATGTTCATGCCTTTGAAGACTTCTCTAAAAAAATATATATAAAAACTTCCAAAAAAACAGTCAAATTCAACTCACTGAAGATACATCGTCATAAAAAGCGACAACAACATCGCGCTGCTCATGATCAACCAGCCATGAATGACTTTGTAGAAACGGAAGTAGTAAAGCGCTATCAAAACACACGTCATTACGATGACGACGACAAGGACTGTCAAAGCGTTGCCGATGGACATGGCCAGACGCTCGGCTGTGTCGTCGGTCTTCTTTGTGAAGGGTGTATACAGTCTGAAATGAGTCTTTCATTGTTAAATATGTTGACAAGATGTGGTTAATCCAATTAATGGAGAAAAATATATATAAAAACCCACAAATAAACGCCATCATCCCTCGAATAGTAGTTGACCGTGTTCATTGTGAAGATGACGGCCGCCATGCACAGCGAAACCGGAGCAAACAGCCGGATGACATGGGCAGCACCATATTTGAGTTCTGTTTCTTCGATTTCTTCGGCTGTGGATTGTCTTCGGCCGTTTTGGCGGTTTGAAGAGGCCGCTGGAAAGAAGCGATGTGAATGGCACTATTAGGGTCGAAATAATGGAAAAACTAACGTTGACGCGGTTCCGATGGAGCACTGGTGGCTGACATGCTGATGTGAAGATGCCAAAGGGGTGGATAAAAACACGAAAAGGTGTCAAAATGGCATGAGATGTCGGTCAAGTCGAAACAACAGCAGCTGGATGAGCGTGCAAGATTTGGTAAAGCTGTGCGAAAAGTCGCGATGGGACCGGTGCACATGTAACATTCGGGACATGATGATGACACTCGACATGTCTGATTGAATTTGACTATCTTTTTTATTTCGCATTAAAATTCACATTTCTTTTTCCAATAGTTGTGTAAATACATCTGATTTCAAAGTTAAAAACGATTTTGTCATATTCACTCAACTCGCATTAAAATTTGTAATTAAAGACGACCAAAAATGTCGCTTTTTTTCACAGTTTCGGCAACTACGCACAATTTTATGCACAGAGTGAGTGTGCAACATAGCGACATCAGAAATCTAGTTGAATTCTGACTTTCTTTATTTTGCGAATTTCAATTCTCAATTTTTTCTTCCTATCATTGGAGTACCACTTTCTTAATCAATTGTAAAAACAAAATTTGTCCATCAATTTTTCCCACAACTACAGTTGTAATTGAACTACACCATAAATGTCACCATTTTCCCACCCACGATTGACAAACAACATGAGCAACGAACGCCTCCGGCAGCACATTAGCTTCCTTTTTTCAGTTCCTATTACCTCATCAACGCATGTTTATTTTAACATTTTGTCTTTCAAAAGTGTCTATTTATAAGCAACCTTGTTGATTTTAAAGATAATCCCTCGAAACCCAGTTCAAACGGACCATACTAAAAAAGTAAGTTTCGTGTTCACCGTATACTATCCAAATCCAAACAATAACGTCCTTTGCAAACTTTTTGTTTCCAAAGTTTAGGGAAGCACTTGACTTTTTCTCAAACTTCAAACTTTGCACCGAAAAGCGGATGATGGCTGTCTGACTTCGGTCGGAAGTGGTGCCCAGAAAAACGTACAATAGGTGCAAAGTTGTTCCTGACGTGTCTGACGGAATGGGGGAACATGTTTACTTACAATAGGCGGAAGGCGAGGATCAAAGCCCGAGGAGGCTTGACGCTGATCGACCGAGGGTTCAAGGGGGCCGGGCTGGAGGGGGTTTGAAGGGGTATAAAACGGGTTCAGACGGCTGAGATGAGGCATTTCGACTTCGAATTGGCTTCTGATTTCATACCTTTTACAAACCCAACCATGACAAACGGTATTTTCGTCGCTTTGGCCTTGTCTGCCGTTATTTTTGGTGTTCTTTCGGCGCCCACGAGTACTGTATTGCCTTCGACGACTTTGGATTCGACTTCTTTCGCGCCATCGACAACTGGAGTGCCGTCGACAACTGGAGTGCCATCGTCGACTGGAGTGCCGTCGTCGACTTTCGCACCGTCGACGACCGGAGTGCCATCGACGACGGACTTTACGACTGGCACGGCATCTGACTCGACTACAGTAATCACCTCCACAGAGACTGGTTCTACTGTTGATTTCACTGGCTCGACTGGCTACCCATCGTCTTCTTCGACCCCTGCCGGCACTTCCACCACGTTTGGAAGCTCTACGGCTGCGACGACGACTGGTTCATATTCGACCACGCCCCTTCCGTGAAATCACATCAACTCAAACCAATTCCATTAACCTTTCATGCATAAATAACCAATTTTTGTAAACTATTAAATAAACTGTAAACTTATTCATGAACGTTATTGAAGTTTAAAAAAAATATCACTTCGGTTAACAAAAAACGTAACTTTAAAAAAGTTTAGGCTAAGGTTTTCACTGTTTTTACACAACTCAAGCTCCCAGCTGCACTCTAATCGATACTGTAAAGGCTGCTCGCATTTATACTAGGTCCCTTTCGAAGCATTGCGCGCTTTATTTCTTCCCGTCGATCAAGATATACGCTTTTTGGACCTAGCGACGTTAAACCAAGCCTACTATAACCAACAGTTTGAAACTTACTACCAATGTCGTCAACTTCACCTCAAGGTGCTATTAAACGGTTTACTTATGACTGGTTAATCCGATTTTGCGAACTTCACATTACTAAACCACGGAATTTTGTCAAAACAGATTTAGGTGTAAAAGTATTAAACACACATGTTGAACCCGACCCTTTGTCAACGTTTTGTGAGTCAAACAATATCTTTGCTACGCTGACTGAACGTTATACGCCTCTGGTGATAAAAGGAGACGACTTTCGGTTTTACGTGAGTTTTTTGTAAACAAAAAAGACGGTTAATTAAAAAGTTTAGAAAAATCCGTTAACTTTCCCCAAAGGAAAAAAGATTGTGATTACTGGCGTCGTGGATTTTGAAGGCTTTTCACCGGGATCGTTAACAAACTACATGCGGAAAAAAATATATTTTAATCCAGACCGAGTTGTAACTATGGAAAGCGTTCTGACACCAGATGAGTTTACGTACATACTAAAACAATGCGAAACGTTTTTCCCATGGAGCAAAACTTCGTTGAGTAAACCTATGTTATGTTCCGAACTATGGCCACTGTTAGGTCATTGTACTTTTTTAGGGTAAGTATTTAATATAAATGCCAGTTTTTTATTTTTTATAAAAAACTGACATTGTTTAAGTTTGAATTGTAACTAATTGTGTTCAGTCTCAATGTCAACAACCTAATTTATGACGATAAAATGAGTCAAATGTTATCAAGTTGCAAACCACGCCGTTTAACGGATATGTTTTTATGCAACCTAAGTTTAAGGGAAGACATCGTATTTCCAATTGTTGAACTGTTTCTGGTCTGTTTTTACAGCATTAGTATTTTATTCCAGTTACGGTAACTTTTTTTTCAGAAACTACTAATTGAACATGTTGAGCTATGCTTTCGCCATGATGATTTAACTCAGTCATGTGAATCAATGGCAGCAGTTATTGAAAAGAAGTTTAAAGCAGCCGGTTTTAAGGTAAAGAAACGTATTGAAAGTCGTATTAATAAAACTATTGAAATTTATATGGCACAGAAATACGAGGTTTTGATCGAATTTTACGACTAGTTTATGGTATTTGAAATGCTAATTGACTATGCCATTTATAAAATTTCTTTATTATTAAACCCTTGATATATAAATAACCAACTTTTGTAAACTAAACTCAAATAAACTGTAAACCTATTCATGAACTTTGTCGATTCCATGCTGGAACTCCGGCGCCCGCTTCCCAATAAACGACTGAATTCCTTCCTGAGCATCGGCCATCTTCAAATTCTCGACCATGACGGATTCGCCGTATCGGTAGGCGTCTCTCTGTGAAACTTCCGTCTGCGTGTAGAAGAACAGCTTTCCGAGGGCCGTGACACTGCGAGAGTAGTCCAAAATGCTTTCGGCGACCTTCAACGCTTCGAAACGGGGCTCTTCGCCTTCGGGGGAGATTCGGGAGATGAGACCGGCTTGGAGGGCTTCTGGAAATGACAAATTGAATCAAAAAAGGTGGATTCGATGGACAAACCTTGCGCATTGATAGCCCGACCAGTCAAAAGCATGTCCAAAGCGAGCTTCCGGGGAATGTTGCGGACGAGGGCGACGCCGGGGGTCGAGCAAAAGAGACCGACACGTTGGCTGGAGAATAAGGAATTAGAAAAAGTGAGAAAAAGGATAAAAACCAACCCCGGAACACTGAAAGTCGACTTCGGCGACGCCACAACCACATCACAACTCGCAACAAGCTGACATCCAGCGGCGGCCGCGACGCCATCGACCTCTGCGATCACTGGGACTTGCATTTGCTGGATGAAGGACAGCAGTTTGGTGCATTCGGCGAAGATTTGGCGATGGTAGTCGCTTCCCGTCGCGGTGGTCTGTAATTTATATATTTTTTTTCGTCAAAATAGCTTCATCGTTTTTCGATAACATCATAGAAGTCGTTATTTGCAAATGTAAAAAAACTAAACCAAAAAATATATTTAAAAACCCACCAACTGTTTCAAGTCATGTCCAGCCGAAAAAGCCGGCCCTTTCCCGGCAATGATCACAGCACGGACCTTCTGGACCTTGTCAATTCCGCTCAGCTCCTTCTGCAAGGCTTTTATCAGCTCCAGGGACAGAGAATTGCGGATCTTTGGCGCATTTAGGACCAGTCGGACGACCTTGTTTCCGAGGTACAATTCACGCTCGAAAAGGTCGTTTTCTCCGGGCTCGCTGGGGATTGTCGGCGGGACAGTGGCTTCGGTAGATGCCCATCTGCGGGGAATGAGGTTGATGGAGCGAAGAAAGTTTCGGGATAGCATGGCAAAGTCGCAAATTTGAAGGAATCGAAATTAAAAATGGAAAAAAAAATTTTGATTAAAACGCGTTGGCATTCAGCGCACAACGCCAAAAATATTGCGTGATTACAATTTGAGTGTTCTTTGTTGTTTGACAATGATTTTGATTGAGAGAAGTATTGCATCAAGAAAGTGTGTAATCAACTTTATTTAGTCAAAAAACACGTTTTACATTATTTGTAGCATTAAGGAGTAGGTTTTAGTCATACCTAGACACACTTGACTGCACCGTTAGATACATCTTCAAGCCATTTACAATGCTTAGCCAGCTTCACAACGATGAAATATTTGTCATTCGGAGCAGAACCGTACACTGACTTCAACCCGACTAAGTTCGAACCTTGCATGACGATGGATCCATAGGAATAATCCGCACTCTTTTTGTTGCCTGGCGTGTGGAATTCATCTTTAACACACTCCATGTAATCCGGATTGAAATTCGGCTGCTCGCTTGCAAACGCTTGGATGCATTCATTCAATTCTCCAGGGCGAATTGACGTGTCAAATTTGGTTCCTTTGCCGTTGTTGGGGGTGATAACAGTTGAAAGTTTATTACTGTTTACCTAGAAATAACAAAAAGTTAAAAATGCATTTGTGAAGTGTGTTCCAAACCGTTGTCAAATCCTTTTTAATAGTTAAAGGAAATGGAATTACGCCTCCAATGCTAAGTTCGTATAAAGCGAGGTCTTGCCAGGTGTCCAAATCAAAGGGGCTCATTTTGACTTTTGGGGGTCCTAAATGTAAAAAGTTTGTTTTCATTACACATACCCTCCCGTGCAACGAGACTGAACTTTCTCCACCCAAGTCCACCTAAGTCCACCCAAGTCCACTTTCAAAACTTTGATTTGCCGATAAAACTTTTTCTGTCCCATAAGTTTTGATAAATTTTGAACGCAAGCTGGGACTTACCAAGCGCTATCGATAGACACCAAAAACGCCGAGATTGGAATCTGAATGGCCGAGAACATGCCTTCAGAAGCCGGGCGACTGCTGGGTCAATCAGGCGCAAATCTGGACGTTCCTGACCCTTTGCCAGAACCAAGTTCGTATTTCGCGCGGAGATGGGCGCAATTGGTCTTTGATCTCTTATTTCGGACGGCATGTTCTCGGCCATTCGGATTCCGATCTCGGCGTTTTTGGTGTCTATCGATAGCCACTGGTAAGTCCCAGCTTGCGTTGAAAATTTATCAAAACTTATGGGGCAGAAAAAGTTTTATCGGCCAAACAAAGTTTTGAAAGTGGACTTGGGTGGACTTAGGTGGACTTGGGTGGAGAAAGTTCAGTCTCGTTGCACGGGAGGGTACATGTTATTTGAGAAAAATGTAAAACCTACTTTTAGAACCCGACAATTGGTAGCCATAGTATTCGATGCCATTATGTCCTCGGTGTATGGCAAGCCAATGTTCTCCATTATGGTATTTTGGAATCTGAAAGTATATGTAGTTAAAACATTGAATCATTATGCTCGTTCATATTGTGTGAAACCAACTCACAGAAGAGCTCATGGTTGTTAAAACATGTTTGGCCTGACCATCGGGGCCAACAACGACTCCAAACCCTTTTGCGTAAAACTTCTTATCCTTGAAAAGTGCCAACAAAGCGACGTGTTTACAAGGTTGATTTGGAAGTTTCCTAAAATAACAACAAATCGTGTATCATCGAAAAGTTAGTTTCATGGTTCTTACAAACAGTCGTGATAAGTTTTGCAGAGGTTGTTGTCAGGATGTTTTTCGTCGGTTACACAAGGATACGACGGTGATTTTTCTAACAATAATTTATCAGGGTTGTAGAGAACTTCGAAACCCTCGCTGGCGGGGATCGAAATGATGAACAACAAAGCGACTGAAATGAAGAGATGCATTCGTGAAGGGGGCGGGTGCTTCTTGAGGGATGAAAATTCAGACTGATTAGACTAGCGATAAAAATATGAAATATTCTCCGATTCATCTTCCCCGTATTATGCTAATTTCACTTTCATTGTTCGTTGTCTTTATTCAATTTCAACTTCTAATTTTTACATAATCAGCATCAAAGCCCTAGGATCTTATTTGACGAAGTTGGTCAGCAATCAGCGGCATTATTCGTAACTTCCTTCAGCCATCCACAAAACTTGGCCACCTTCACAATAAGAAAATAGCTGCTCTTCGTAGAGTAAAGCGACTTCAAGCCAACAATCTTCCGATCACTGTCCACGACGACGCCAGCCCCCACCGTGCGCAACGTATTTTTGAAGTTTGCCTCAGTGAAGTATATGTCCCTGGCACAATACATGACCTCCTTATTGTAATGAGGTTCTTCATTTTTAAAGGCTTCCGTGCATTCAGCATCTGTAAGTATCAGGATTTGGTCATATCTGACACCCTTGCCGTTGATGGCAGTCTCCACAGTCCATGGGATCTCGTCCTAAACAAAAACCTTACGAAATGATGTCAAAATAGAAAAACGGCAATACTTACAGGATTAAGTTCACGAATACTGGTTTTGTAATAAAAGTTTCCGTTTTGAGACATTTCGAAAACGGCCAAGTCATGCCAAGCAGTCAAGTCGTAGCGGCCAAACTTGACCAAAGGACGGACTAAAAATGAACTGAAAACAGAAAAGCATTGTGTAAAAACGCACCTGTTTTAGTCGTTAGTTGGTAACCATGGCCGTTGTGAAGTGCCACCCATTCTTCACCGGTATGGTACTTGGCAACCTGAAATAATTAATTGAAAAAAGGACCTGACTTTTTAAAATTACCCCGGAGCTGACGGTAGTTAGAACATACTTTTCGCCAATGGGCACACCGAAAGCTTGGGCGTAAAACTTGTTGTCTTTGAAGACCGCAAGCACAATTTGTTCTTTACAATGAGCCTCATAATTATGACTAAAAGTTACAGTTTCGAATAGTTTGGTTCACCCCCACCTTACCTGGTACACTCTTCATACAAATCGCAAATATCGTTTATATCGGTAGAGTCATCGACACATTCATACTTGATGACTTCATCAAGGCCATACTTTATTTCTAGACCACTAATAGAGGAAATACAGGATATGAGCAGGGCTAGGCCAACGGCACGCATTGCAGAAGGCTGTTGGGTCGGACTGCGAGGGCGGAATGGAGGGTTTTGCTGTTTCAAAAGTATGTGTAGAGTGTGACAGTTATTTGCATACCATGAATTGCATGGTACTGCCGTAATTTTTTCATTGACACTTTTTTTTATTAAACACCAAAGTCAAATTCATTGCTTTATAGGTGCTCGAATACAATAATAAACTAGCAACTCAAATTTATTTACACTTTTTAACATAATTTTTGTAACAATTAACCTCCCCTGTCAAAAGTAGATTGACAACGCGACTGTGAATGTCGTCTTCATGAAACTGGTGTGTATCGATGACAATGTGATGATTCGTTTTTTGCATCGTACCAAGACACAGTAACAATTTTTTTCAGTGTCAGTTCGTGAAATGCTACAAAATGTTTACTAAAAAGCGTTTTTACTTGTTTCTCTACTTGTTCAGAATCACTTGACCGGCCTAATTGAATGTACAAATGAAATGAATCACTTTGAGTCTGAAAACGGGTTTTTTGAATTTTGAAAACTCAATTTTTTTATATGTCTTACCTTAACAAACTGAGCAAGTGATCGTCCATCGACATCCAAAACAGCTTGATCAGCTCTGTTCAATGATATGTAGTCCATATTGACATAATTAGCTTCTATAAACGCATCAAGCCAGTTGTTCTTGAATGGACAGACCCCATAAATATCCAAAGTTTTAAACTTCAAATGTTTGAAAGCATTGCAAATATCTTGTGCTGCATTTTGTGACGAAAATGTGCATTGTCTGAACCATAAAATTGACAAAGGTCCTCGCCATAATGTAGCTAAACTTAACAAATTAGCATCGACGAGACATTTGAAAAAAGTAACATGTGACGGCGACAATTGGAAATGATTGAAACATGGTAAAGTTGAAGGTACACTGACTGCATCTGGATTAGAATTTGTGAAAGCTAAATCATCAATTTCGAACAACCCCTCGACCTTTTCGAGAGGTAATAAGTAGGCAGTTTGAAGGGGCTTTTTAATCCATGCAGTTTGTGCATCTAATTGAACGACACATACATCTATTTTTTTAACTTTCAGAATTGGCTGCAGGCCGACGAAATTAGGAGCACAAAGTTGAAGTTTGTAAGCTTCTTCTGGGTGAGCAAGTTCGCGGAGACGTTGACGGAATCCATAGGGTAGAGCAGAAAGAGGGAAAGGCATGGTACTAAAAATAGCTTGGAAGTTGTAATGCTGTTATATAATAAGCTGTGGTATAAGGAAAACGCAAAGGTTGTTCTAAGATGAAGACAGAGAAAGGGTACAATAACTTCTGCGCAGATGTGCGGATTGGGGAAGGCTTTTTTGTGTTTGTAGACGTCCACATTGTTAGCCAAACACACAGGTCTTTTCCACAAGCGGTAGCCTCACAAATTTTTGGGGGGTTTAGGATCTTTTTACCTCTGGCGGTCTGTTTTTCATTGCTCTTTGACCACCTTTGAACAAATTTTTGACTGGTGTTTTGAGTTCGGTTTTTTTCATTGTTTTATAAATGATGTCTTTTTTGCACTCTGATAATGCCATTGTAATAATTTGAACTCATTGCATACGGCTAATGTGAACAGGCCCAGTCCCCGCCCCCTGAGGACCACTCCTTTGCACGAAATCAATCAATGCGCACATTGATTGAAAGTGCAGTCACTGACTGGCGACCGACACTTTGCGCGCGCGTAAATTTGAACGACGATGTGCGACGACGGAATGCAGACCCGGCCAACGTCCACAATCAGCCCGCCGCCCTGCAACTATCCTGTGCCGAGCTTTTTTCACATTAGCCATAGCCTCGCCGCTTCTCATCCAGCTTAACCGTCCCCAAAATGGTCCCCCAAAAGTCAGCTTGCATCTGTGCTACATTGCGTAAACGTCCATGCACCCGACTATCGGATCCCGTCGGCCACGAGCCCAAGTTTGCTCATTCCGCAAAAAGTGTGTCCTTCAAAGCTGATCCGCCGACGCTGTATTCACCCTACGACCCATCACGGCCCTATTTGGAGCAGGCTTTCTATGACATTACTGAAATTGGCTATGGATCTTTTGGTGTTGTGAGTTTTTTGGTGTTTTTTGAAGTTTTCATATATATTTTTGCCCCAATTTCAGGTCTATGCAGCCACATCTCGAGCCGACGGCCGCCAGTACGCCATCAAACGATCCCACAATGTCTACAGTAGCGGTGGCTATCGAAAACGAATGCTGCATGAAGTCCGGATCCACGAAAGTCTGCCCCCACACAAGAATCTGGTCAACTTTGTCATGGCCTGGGAAGAACGCGATCGTCTTTACATCCAAATCGAACTGTGCCGTCGACAAAGTTTGGCCGATATGCGTAAATGCATCGCCTGTGTCACGGAATCGGCCGTCCTGAAGTGGACCAAAGACATGGCATCTGCTTTGGCCTATCTCCACGACCATTCTATCATCCATCTCGACATCAAACCAGACAACATGTTCATCGGCGCCGACGGCCATTGCAAACTCGGCGACTTTGGATCGGCCCTAAATCTGGCCACGGACAATGTGGACGACTTTGACGACGGAGATGGACGGTATCTGGCCCCTGAAATCCTGAACAATCCACCGACCAAGGCCGCCGACGTGTATAGCCTTGGAATGTCAATGTTGGAACTGGCTTCTGGGGTCGACTTTGCTTCGAGGAAGTTCAATTCACGCTTGGAAATCCATTCGGCCGCGTTTGGCTGTCTCAAGGATGCCGGATTGAAGCAGCTTATTGAAGACATGACATATTTGAAGCCGGAAATGCGGCCATCGGCTTTGGGCGTTTTGGAGACTATCTTTTTGCTTGAAAATATTGAATATGTTGAATAATTTTGTGATTTGGATTTGTACATATCGGTGTTTGTTTTCTTTGTGAGAAATAAATTTAACGATTTTATGGACTTTTTTGGTGAAAAATAGCAAAATGCGAAATGGTGTGCGCACCTTGGAGGTGTGCGTGGGCGGGGCATTGATTAGACCGCGCGTTTTCGTGCGAGGAGGGTATCCGCCCACGCATTGGCCATTGATTGACTTTTGTCAGTCCTCCTCGTCCAATCCCAGCCGGAGTTGCGTCCTCAAACCCCCAACATGAACGCCGAAGAAGCCCCCGAAATCGAGGTAATTGTCATCTCCGATTCAGATGATGACGAAGTTCCAGTAGCTCCAGCCGCCCCCGCTGAACCCGAAATCGAAGTAATTACCCTCTCATCAGATGATTCGGACGAGGATGACACTCTCATGGAATCATCGAGCGATGAAGACGACGGAGAGCCCCCGAAAAAAGCATTGTTAGCCGAACCTGGTGACGATCCGCCCCCTGAAGGCTACTACAAGCTGGTCGCCCAGGAGGGCACTGTCTATCTCGCCCCAGCAGCATTTGTTGAAAGTTGGAAGGAGTTTCAACTGGCTAAAGGTATGTCTTTATCATCAGTTTTTATATAATCGAGGGTCCTTCCTTGGCTTACACTTTTCACCTTGAGCGTGCAGGCGAGTGTATTTAGGGGACTTTTCGTGCTGAGAGAAAAATCCAACGCTCTGATGTGTCATCACCACACCTTCTTTTTCAGAATTTTGTGAACCCTTCGGCCCAGAAGATCCCATCCCCGTCACTGGCCTCACATCTGAAACCCTCAACTTCGTCTTGACCTTCTATGCCATGTACGAGGATCAAGAACCCTACGAGCCCCCGACAGAAGTCAACATGGAAGGACGCATCGTCGACAAGGACAAGCCCTCTATGTCTTATCTCAACAAGGCTACTCTCAGGATGTTCGATCAATTGGATGACACAACGATGGAACTTGTCATGAATGCGTCCTGCTTCTTTGAATACCAACGCCTTCAAGACTACCTTTGCCATTACCTCAGCAAAGTCATGGACCCGATGGAAGATGACGAATTCAACGAGTTTGTAATCACAACCGATCGGCCTACAGATGAAGAACGAGATGATTGGAACCTCGACGAATGGGAGAGAGAGAAAAACAAGAAGGACGCATACGATCAACTGTCGGACCGCGAGAAGCGCGCGATTCAACGTCAAAAGCGGAAGCTGGAAAAGGACGGTGACGCTGACGAGCAGCCTACCTCCAGCAAGAAGGCGCGTACAGAATAATAAGCTTATTGATTGCATTTGTTTTTGGGCATTGGATTTTTCGATTTTTGTAATAATGTTATCGATTTTTGGCCACTTTTGATTCTTTGATAAACAACTTTGCCCGTAATTGATCGTTTTGAAAGTTACAATCACTAATGGAAAAAACTCATTCGCACATAGAGCTGAACGCAAAAGTCAGGTTCACCATATGTGCGAATAGGGTTTTTGCGTTGAACACACGCGCTGTGCAAATGGTAAAAACGCATTCGCACATAGAGCTGAACGCAACATTCACGTTAAATATCTGTGCGAATGTAGGTTTTGCGTTGGATACACGTTTTGTGCAAATGCTGAAAACGCATTCAAATAAAAAAAGGCAAATACCCCAAAAAAACCTCAAAACAGTTGTATAAATTACTTTATCACATAATTAACATATAAATACGATAAAGCAAAACGACAAGTCATGCCTTGCAAGGTCGACCAAAGAAACCGTCTACTTGGACATGAAGTAAGCACCGACGGCGAGGACCAAAACGACCATCATCGGCTGATGCGACGCCGAACCACATTTCTTGTTGCACAATTTTGAGTAGCAGGTATACCATTTAGTTCCAAGGCTGCAATAAACACAATCAGGTCATTCGCAACAGTTAGCAACAGACTTACTCATCCGTATCACATTTGCCATCGCCGATTCCCGGGTTCTTAACACCACACGCGTGGATCTCCGTACCCATTACATTAGCTACAAAAAAATCTGTCGTCAAAAAAAAAGTACCAAAAAACTGACAGAACTGGCAAGCATCAGAAGGGCAATCAACCTCGCTACCACCTGGACCATGGCATAAGAGGGCCGTAACAGTGAGCAAACTGGCCAGCAGAACCACAGAGACGCAGATAACGGTGTTCGAAGCCATGAGGGTCGAGTGATGGAGCGACGACGGTCCGAGAGGCGACGAAAGGGACTCGAATGGAGGCGATTCTGATCCGCTGGCGATTGTTGGCAGTATAAATATGCGAAAAGGGGGACGAGGTAAAGTATGCAAATTAGGGTTTGCTGTGCAAAAAAAGTAGGCTAAATCTAAGTTTTTGCTTTAAAGCCATGGCGAAATTTTTTTTCAATTCACTGTTTATTTAGTGATTTTGTGTTTTATGAATGCTTTTTGAAATTTTGTCAACAACAAAATGTAGTATAATCAAAATCAACTGCACGTGACCTTTTACAAGTTGCCCTTAAATTGGACTAATATCGTTGTCAGTGAATTCTGCGGACATTTTACAGTGCCGTAATGCTTTTAACTATTTTTTACTTCGCACCTGCGCTCTACTTATAAACTCTTCCAACGCATATTTAATAGTACTACATAGGTTGCTTCCAAATCCTTTCCAAACGATCCTTTATTCCCTCTTCGACATCGCATTTACAGATGGATTCTTTCATTTACGGCGGCCCTGACTTTACCACCATGCGGATCAATATGTCATTTTTTGATTACCATGGGCCAATGGCAATCACCTTGGATGACATAAATATCCACAAAACTAAATTATATATTTACTTTGCTGTCAATACAATGGCTTTCATGACAGTTAAATGGGTTATTTTGGCAAAAAGCCCCCATACAATGAGAACATATAAGTTTCTATTGTTGCACATTGTGGTATGTATGTCGGCAAAGAAACTTTTTTGACAATGTAACATGTTTAGGTTTGGATATATCTCCGTGACATTCTAATGAACGTCCTATGGATGCCGTACTTATTGACGCCCGCCCCAGGTGGGTGTATTGTCGGAGTTTTCAAGTATTTTGGAGAGTCTGTTGGCAAACAGATGTGTATGGTCTGTTGGTTATCCATTTTCAAAGTTATTTAGAAAGTCCGTTTTAGATACTTTTGATCTTCACGTCGGCTGGAACCGGCTATTCTTGCAATGTCGCTCAATTGTACAGGTTCTACGCATTTAACGCAGCTGAAAGTGATTCATTTCGAAAGTTAAAATCAATAATTGCAATACTTGCATTCGCTATACTTTGTCCTCTCCCAGCCGTAGTATCGTACTTGTTTGCCAGGAATCCGGATACTGATAAAGTTGCGACGTTTTTCATGAATGTACTTTACTTTTTATGCTTTTATGTCTACAAAACTGTTATAATTTTACTTTTTAGGAGTACCCATTTACTCGTTCTCTCTTGCTAAAGTTTCCGTGTGGCAGTGTCAATGTGAATGGCAATCGTTTGGCCCAAATTGTATTTTATTCAATTATCTTGACTACAGTCCTGTGTTCTGTTTCGACCTCATTTGGCCTCTTGACGGCGTCATTGCTAAAACTGAAAAGGATTAGAACACAATATATTTCAAGCGAAATCAATCTGCATCGACAGATTGTCACGGCATTGATCATACAATCGATTTTACCGGTTTTGTGTGTTGGATTACCGTCGACGTTGCTGGCTTCTCACCGGTTATCGGAAATGAAACTGCTTGGAAGTAGGGGAAAGCATTTTTATACTTTTGATAGTTGTAAGTTTAAAAATTTCAGCTATGTCGGCGATACTTTTCGAAACCGGTTCACTTCACACGTTTTTCAATGCATTTGTGATCATTGTTTTTATTAAACCATACCGACGGGTAGTTCTTTCACAACTTCCCTGTGTTACCAGACTTCAAAAGATTCCATTTGTCTTTCGTGGCAGTAGTGTGACTGTTTCAGACGGGATAAGGGAAACACAAGTTGTATAGCTTTTTTATCCAAAAAATCAGATATAAAATCGATTTATTTAAATATAAAACTATACAATCAAAACCATTGCACTCAACTTTGTAATCGTAAAAATATAAAATAACATGCACTGAACAACATTTTGGACGGGCCCGTTCAGAATAAGTGAATAATTTACTAGCAGATCATGCCTGATTTTAACAAACTGTGGCAAAATTTACAGACATTTTATAACCAACAAAATTCTACTTGATTGGAATCGGCGAAGGGGCAGTGTGATCCTCAGAAATGTTAGACAAACGCTGAAATAGACGCCGATTTATATATGAATAATTTTTAAAAACTTGATAGGTTTGAAAAACTCACACTCATCTGTATCCGATAGTCATTCAACAAGTCATCGGTTCGTTTCGACATTATTTCGATGGAATTCATACGAGCTTCACGCCATCGTCGATGTTTTTCGATCTCGTTTAAGTCGAGTGGCGCCACACTGGAAGCATTGCTCAACGCAGATTCTGAGCGTGTTGAGCAATTGCTCATGGCAGAAGGGGATAGCCCGAGGGCAGCAGCCGCGGCAATGGCCCTGTTTTCGGCGTTTTTTGTGCGGATCACTTTGGGCATGGTAGGTGTGATTCTGAAAAGGTTAATTTTTTAAAAAAATTAAAGATAAAGTAGGGTGAACGCACATTCTGTTGATCATACTGTCATATTCATCAGCCAGGCTGTCATTTCCATTGACAGATTCCTCATCATCCATGCGAGCCAGTGGTGCTGAACCGACGAAGATCTTATCATTTTCAAGTTTAAGCTGTTCAATCTCTGATTTTGTGATAAGAGGCTTCTTCTCAGGAGGGGTTGCGCTTCGGATGGGTGGTGACGCCAATTGGTTGTTGATTTCTTCGAATTGCTTGATTCTTGAGTTGATGTCGAGCATGCCTTCGGGTTTCGGGGCGACTGGCGGTGGTTCGATGGATTTGGACAACTGAAATGATTCAAATTATATAAAAAAAAAACTATTAAAATTGAAAAAAAGCGTACAAATTTAGGCTTTGGAGCAATAGGTGGCGGCACAGGCTTAGCGACAGATGGCACCTTCTTTTCGACAACAACAGCCGAAACAGTTGGTTCAGGCTCGTCAGAAAAGGTAGTAGATGGTTCAAGCGGCTTGGAAAGGGTTGGAATCTTTTCGGACGTCGGTTCAATATCGAGGGAACGGTTACCAGGGGCCTGAAAGAGATAGAAAGCGATAGATTGGCGCATATTTCAGAAACATAATTCTAAAACTTACAGTAGATGCAACATTATCGACGATAGTAAGATCCGAAATCGATTTGGCTCGAACCGGTTCCCGAGACAGTTCAACCAAAAATGGTGTCCCTCCGATGCCAAAGTCTTCAGATGGCTTCCGTGCATGACCTTTCTTGTATGGGGCCGTCGTGGTGGGTTCGGCGTCTTCCGGAAAGACTGGCAGAGATGTTGATGCCGCCACGATTGGATTACTTCTAGCTGATTTGAATTGGCTCCGCTCGACGACGAGATAGACTTCAAAGTTAGAATCACCAATTGTAGGTCTAAGCAAAGTTTGAACATCTTGGAGTGTCATTGCTGTGATATTAGTGCCATTGATGGACAGAATCCGATCTCCGGGGCGGATTTTGTTCGTTGCAGCTGCCGGGCCATCAGGGATGACGTCATCAATACAGATAAAACCAGATTCTGGGTTGTTATTGATGGTGAAACCGACATCGCCGGTGTAGTCGCATCGGATGCCGACGGCGACGACGTCCGTTGTGGCTGTTGTCGGATCGGCGGGCACTGGCTCGATGTCAGAAGGCGGTGCCACACGGATGGGTCTCCGCAGTTCCGGATTAGCAACATGCACATCGAAAAGGACAACATCGTCCGTATTGGCGATCATCGAAATGCCCTGATCATGGGTGCATCGGCCGATCGGACGGCCATTCACGGCGACAATCTTGTCCCCAACGCCGACCCCGGCTTCATGTGCTGGTCCGCCGGGGACTAACTTCTTCACGAAGAAACCATGATCGTCATCTTTGAATGGCGGGAAACAGTCAACACCGCCATAGATCGTCCACCCAAGACTGCCGTTTTCGCTCCTTCGAATCATGAAAGTAGTAACTTCCATCGGCGGTTCCATAGCCACTAATGAAGCCGTTGAATTTGGCCGGTTCTTCAATACAGATCTCAATGGCCTCATCGTAACTTCCGGACCATCAGTGCCATCATTCTTCCGCTTTTCAAGCAGCTGCGCATGTCTCGACGCGAAATTCTTTGGATGCGGCGTGTCATGTCGCTCCAACAGGCCATCATCCACACTTTCATCAATAAATCCAACATCGCTATGCCCAGAGGTGTTATTTGCAGGGACATCAGTAGCCCAGGTGAGTCTCGGCCCCCCTTGTGTCGATTTGTTGTCAGTGTTCGGGGCATAGCTGACTTGTGGTAGCATGTAGTGCACGAAAACTTTCGTATTATCTCGATCTCTTGATTCTTTAAGCGTAGAAATCTTAATTGGACGATCGGCGGCTAAATAGATCGCGCGAAGGGTGTGTTTAAGGACGACCAAAGTGTACGGTAGGTCGCGGAGCTCGTTGTCGACGACATCCAGAATTTGAAGTTTGTTGAGTTTGCCGATTTCGTCGGCGAGCTTTTTAAGCTCATTGTCGCGGAGTAGGAGGGTTCCGAGGTTGGATAGGCAGCCGATCTAAAAAAAATTATCATAAAACTTGATAAAAGTTGATAAAAGCCTACCGTCGACGGAATTTCAGTCAACAAATTAGAAGAAACATCCAAGAAAGTCAATTTCCCCAAATTTCCAATACTACTTGGCAACGATGTCAACATATTCGCACTCAAATACAACTCGCTCAACGCAGCCAAACTTCCGATCGACATTGGAAGCGATTTAAGATTATTGTTATGCAATCGCAGAATTTGCAAGCTATTCAAGCGTCGAATTGATGGCGGAACATCCTCAATTTCGTTAGTATGGGCATCCAATTCGACTAGTTTTGTCAAATCGCCAATTTCAGACGGCAAGCTTCTTAATCGATTGCGGCAAACGACAAGGCTCTCCAAATTTGAGCATTTTAGGAGGTCATCTGGCAGGTAAGTCAAATCGTTGCCTTCGAGGTTCAGTTCGCGGAGAGATTCGAGTTTGCCAAATCCGCTGGGCTGGAATTAACAAAATTCAAAATTAACAAAGTCATAAAAGGGGGTGGAACTTACCAATTCGGTCAAACTGTTTTCGCCCACATCCAAATGCACAAGATTCTTTAAAAACACAATATTTGCCGGTAGCGCTTTCAAACTGCATTCACAAGCATTTAGAAACCGCAAATTTGCCAGTTTATCAATGTCATATGGAAGGTTTCGAATATCTGTTTTGCTCATGACAAAATGGGTCAGTTCGGACAAGTTGCAAATGCTGCTTGGCAGGTTTCTGAAAAGTTTTTATGAATTTCGATCAATTTATCATAATTTAAACATACTCCGTTGTTAAAATATTATTGCTAATGTTAAGAACTCTCAGGGCAACGCATTTTCCGATCTCTTCCGGGATATCGCACAGTTCTGAAAATTTAAATTACACTTTTTGCCTTTTTGAAATTTCGTCGTCACAAACCATTATTACTGATGTCCAATTCCACTAAATCACTCAAATCACCAATCCCTGAAGGAATGCTCTGAATACTGTTATAGCTCAATATCAGCCGTTGTAGCTTTGGCATCCGGAAGAAGCCTTCCGGTATATCGACGAGTCTATTAATGCCAAGGTTAAGGTCCTCGAGTGATTTCGCATGTCGGAAGACAGAGTCCGGGATGATTTCCAACTTTTGGCAGCTAAAATCAAGGGTGTCGGTTTTGCCTTTACAGGCGAAGCTGGGCAAGCAGAAGAATTTCATATTGCTGGGAGGGGTATTTGGTTTATTTAAGGTCCTGGGATTGTCATGGCAGTACCCTGGAATGAGATAAATTGGTTTAAACGTGATTGAATTGGGTTTGGTTGTGGAAAAATGGACGCGGAAGGAAAAGTTCACTGATAAGATGGTACAGAATAGCATCAAAATGGGGGCAAACATGTGATTATCGTTGTAATTTTTTGCAAGAGGTGGCAGTTTGGATGTGGTTTAAAGCTTTTTATGGCTTATCATAAGACAAACTACTTAAAAATAGACATTTTTGCTTCGACATGGTTTGCTTTTTTAACATAAGCAATGCCTGTGTAAAAATTACAATCGCAAAATTGAGCATTAAACATTTTTCAAAAAAGCGGCCAACGTTCAACGGCCATTACAGACACGAACACGTAGCTCTGTCCTTTGGCATCCGGCAAGCACCACGCTACCGATTCCTCAAAACACGACTAACAACTTCCGCGATTCTAAAAGGATTACAACAGCCCGCTGGAACACTATTTATCAACAAAAAACCGCTTTTGCGCAAAGCTAGAATCGGTCTTTCAAAAACACCATTAACGACAATTTATGAGCATGAGCTCATGCCACTTTGCAATTTTTCAACTTCAAAAAAGCCTGCCAATTTGAGTCCCTAGACAAAACGTGCCCCTTGACCCGGGCCTACAAAGACCAAAGTGACAACAAATTATCCTTTGAGTCGTGTTAGCCACCCTAGACCGGAGTAGAGTCTCCGACCAACCAAGCAGATAAAAAAAGCGAAAAAGAGATACATATTTTGTGCAAGACAGACCAAAAGTCATTGGACCCTGTTATTTTGGTCATAATTTTGCGTTTAAAAAATAGCTAAAAGCGTGAAATAACAAAAATACGATAAAAATTTGTTAATTCGATAGACGTGAAATAAATTTATAGATGAAAAAATAAGTCAATAAGATTAGGTGAAGATGGGGGGAGAAAATAAATGGGTTTATCAATAGACATTCCTAAAATACTTCTTTTTGCGTCTGGTAGGGTCTATTTGTGTTTTTATTTTGTGCAAAGTCGATTTTAAAGTTTGACTTCCTTCAAAAAGACAGAAGAAATGGCCGATAGGGGGACAAAGCTCAGAATAGATAGACAGGGGAAAACAAGAGGGTCGTAAATAATGTTAGAAAGTTAAAGAATGGGAGTTTGAAATTTAAAGGACAAAACAAAATTTTAATCAACACCATCGTCGCCAAAATAACTAATTTTGGAATAAATGTATATAAAATCGGTCAACAAAAGCCCGTCAATCTCTCAACTCATCGCAAAAACACCGACAAAGATAAATGAATTCATCACCCTACCATCGAAATTCACTCCCAAGATACTTTTTCCGACATTTGGCAATCAATCAAAAACTCGAAAGGTGAAAATGGCATCGATCACTTGATGGCAGCGAGCCATCTATCGGCAGACGCAATGAATTAACGGGGTGGTAATTGCCTTGCACCTTTTTGCCCATTAATTCACAGGTCAGTTCAGTTTAGTTAGTCGAAAAAAAGAGCAAATGTCAAGTGCCAAATGGCAACATTGTTACGAAAGTTACGAAACAAAAAGTGTTACAAGTTGTTGGCACTTGCCAAAAGACCTTTTTGCTAAACGAACAATAAATATCATGTGGCACGGCATTGTGCGGAAAGGTGTTAACAAAATAGGATCCTTGGGGGCTAGGAGGGTTCGGAACCAGGGGATACATATGGGCGACCGACGGAAGCACAATAAGGATGTGTTTGAACACGTGAAATGGTGCGAAAAGCGGGAAGAGGGGAGTCGGCTTACGTTTTCGGATCAAATGGTTTTGGCATTTTGCGGGAGAGGGGTGTGTTTTGATGGATGGGTTTAGGTTGGTTTAAAGTAGTTGAACGTTGAATGTACAACTTTTTGAAATGGAACGGTGGCTGTCACTTTGCAACAATTTGTGGCCTTGGAATTTGTCAAAGAACACTTTTAACTATTTATAATAACTAAAGAATGCGAACGCTCTTTACTATTTACACTCTCAGAGATCAACAGAAGCCTTAAAATTGTTTCTAGCTTACTTCCTTGGTCTCGGCTGACTGTCAGCTGATGTCAGTTTACTTTAAACTCAAGAAAGAAAAACGTTGAAGCCGATCCAGCGAAGTATAAACAGTTTCAGCGGGTGGGCATGAAGAACAAAACAAAAGAATGCTTTCGCTGCCTCCGACGGCACCGGCATCGATCGCCGAACTGTCGATTGAAAGTTAAGATAGCTAGCCCTTCGTCCCTGTGCCGAGCGCGGTCAGCCCGATACAGTACAGAACACAAACAAACAAGAAGCAGGGCCCAGGTCGAGGGGTCGTAAAACGACGACCATCAAACGGTGGCCCATTATCGGTCTTCAAAGGGGGGCAAGGAACACATTCCGACAGTCAAGGTGATCAAAAACATCATATTGCTGGGAAAAAGTGGACGGTTGTGGCTAACGCGTTTTTTAGAGTTGGAAAAAAGTGTAAAAAGGGAATAAGCAATGCTAAAATTTGCTTTTTAGGGGAAAAAAGGGGTTGAAATTTACAAAACAGCGTAGAAATGTGTAATGAAGACGTAAAATGTATACTGTAGACAGTCAAAATTGCTAAATAGTTATGTAAAACAATCGAAATATGAAAAAATGTCATCGGAAAAGTTCAAATGACCGCCCCATAACCCCTAAAAGGCCGCTTACTAACCAGTCTTGCGCGACCAAGGCCGCGGTCGCGGCCGTAAGCTGTCTGAACCCGTTTCCCGACTATCTGAACCATCTATCAGTTTGTAGCGCATTCCGATGACCGACGTTTCCTCGGCTGACTCATCTAGGGTCTCGAGAAGGGCCCCCGTCCGAAAGTAAAACCCCCGCAACGAGGTGACTGCCGCTGGCCGGGACTCTCGATGGCAAGCTGCCCGGTCGCGAGACTACGCCGGAACAATGCTTTTTGTGGCCTTGGGAGCGAGCCCCTGCCGACCACGGCTGACTGCCGACGGCAGGCGGACGGCCCGATGTTGAATGTATGCATGCATGGCAGGGGTGGACATTGGCCATCGGCGACGGGGGTACCGCACTAGTGGGGGACCGGCGGCCGGCCTGCTTTGCATATTCGTGTAACGGCCGGGGACGAGGTCAATCGCGGGAAAGAGAAGCTTGATGTGTCGGTCCGTCGGGGTAGTTTCCGGACGAACGCGACACACGAACAGGCTGGCTACAGTATGTCCGAGAGTCCGACTAGGGCGTGTCTTGGCAGTCGGCCAAGTTCCGGCGACTTCACTTTGCGCTCACCTCGGTCAAAACAGTCCCCCTCGCAACTGTAACACATTGTTTGTACTTTTGAACCCTTTTCACTCACCGCAAATCCTCATTGAAGGCCTCCAGTCATACTGTATCCACCCGTCCATCAAACAAGCCCTAATAACCTCCGAAATTGCCACCTGCCAACCTTCAAATTCTACAAATCTTCCAAAAACCCATATTTCAAGTCCCCAAAATGATATCACTAAAACGTGCCATGACGCCGTGCCGGAACAATCCCTTCGGCCACCAAATTCGAGGACGTGCAGAAAGTTGCAGCAAGCCAAGTTTGACATAATGCGCTTCAAAGCGCCTTTAGGCATTGTCCACTGGGAAATTAAACCCCCACTCGAGAAGTCGGCCTTCCGACCAACAAGCTTTGTTGGAAGGCGACTTTTTTAGGGGGCTGCAAGGAATAAATAAAGTCGGAGATGCGTGTGCCACATGGGGATGGGTAACAACAGTCGGCGGTTCTTTTTTAACTCCGCATTTCCGGCCGGAAATGGGTCCGTTTGTCGATCCTAACAGGGTCATTCGTAAACATGAATGCTTGACGGCGTTGTTTAGTGGCAACATGCACATGCAAAATGTAAAAAAACAAAATAGACTGTAAATTCATTAAGTTTAAGCATAATTAAAATTGAAATAATGTGATCACGTCCGAAAAAGATGGATCTGAACTAAATTTAGGCTACTTATCGATGGAAGACATGCGAGAATGCCCGTTCACTCATAATCGATCCATGATCGCGCACAATCTGCACAAGTTATCCATCGGACGCTTTTCCCTAACCATTTGTGGTAAGCAACTATTCTAGTCCATTGCATCTAAACATTCGTCGTTGCATGCGCATTTGGGCCTTACTAGTGTGATTAGGTAATAGAGTTATTACGTTATCGTTGTAACCAAAGCACACTTATCCTTATATTGCAAAGCTGTCATGTCCAACGATTCCACCGTCAAACGCTTTACGTACGATTGGTTGATTCGCTTCGCTGAGTTGCACCCTTTCAGTCCTTATGATTCAAAAAACGAAGAATTCATACGTGGTTTGTACCGGCACCGTTCAAAGTTTGCTACAATTTCACCGTTGTTCACCACGGTAATTGCTCGATATATGCCTCACATAGTTTACGAACCTTACATGGTTTCTATCGATAATGTTTGTTTCTTGATTTTTGTACCGATAGACAAATAATATTGATTTTTAGGGTATAATTAAAAACTATAAACTGCCTGCGTTAAAAAAATGTTGCATATTTATCTGCAAAACCGTTAGGTTTGCGGATCTTAAACCCGGCATCATCACATTGTTTAAAAACAACCATGTATTCTTTTACGGTGGATCTCTTCTTATGTTAAATTGTAAAGCTCGCGCAAGTAGCGTTACACCGGATGAGTTGAAATATCTGTTGAAATTTGACAACTTCGAAAAAAAAGTCTGGATTAATATCGCATTGACCGAGCCAATGAAACTTTCTGAAATTTGGCCACGTTTGGCAAGCTGTAACGATATTTGGTATGATAATCGTTCACGGAATATTTTTAAACATAGTTCATGTTTTAGGCTTGATATTCAAAACCTAGTCTGCGACGAAAATCTTGCAGCGGTCTTTCATAAGAGTCGCACCTTTCCTAATACTTTCGGGCTTTCGGAGATTAATGTCTCTGATGAAGCGATCTTGAAGTTATATGATTATATTTTGGTAATCTTAATAAGAGTAATACTGTTTTGAATAACGTCACTTTTTTCAGTCACTACCGCTTCACCCTACGAACTTTTTCCTTCGATTCCAGCAATGCCAACCGACATCATTAGGCAATGCTATCATTAACAGATACGAATCTTCTGGAGTTCCATTCGGATATTCCAGAAGAGTTAATAAAACGTCGTTTAAACAAGCAAAAATTTGGGACTCACACGGTAAGGTATGCTATTGCTTTCAGTAACAAAAATTAACAATATCTGTCTTTGACTTATTCGAATTTGATTAAGAAGATTTAAAAAAACAAGTATTTCTACTATTAATGTAAATAAAGATTAAAAATTGTTGATGTATGAGAAAAAATGTGGCATATCGTAATCAAGATCAAAAAAGATGGAATTTGAACGAGTTAGGACCTTATCCAACAATTCCCCTCCATCAAGCTTGTCCAAAACCGTTCCGCCATCCGATTCCGACCGCTCTTCTGGCTTTGCTGGCTCTGACGTGACGAAAATGATAAGACACTCATGGTTTCGCAGATCGAGTTGAGATCGTCGTTAGGATCGTCATTTTTGGGGACTGAAATTTTATCCCGCATACAACTTGACAACTTTAACTCCATAAAAACAGTAAACCCACGTGGTAGGACCCGTGTAATCCGGCAATTGCCCCGAATTTTGCCTGTTGTCAGCCTAAGGTGCTTTGTAACTTGCAAAGTGATAGCTTCTCCTTGATAGGGCACAATTCTAGCCGTTTTTGCAAATTTTTGTGCGGCATTAAGCCTCTGGGGCAAGGGTAAATGAGCAATAGCGTCATCGGCGAGAAGGGCAGCATCATGGATCACCAATGTGTTCATAGTGGGTTCGAACAGGGTCGGATTGGTTTCGACGAGGAGGATCGTGCACGGTGGGCCCTGAAGCTACCATTACGGAATGAAACTTGGCATTTTGGGGAAACATACGGTGAAAGAAGTTTGAACAAAACCGGTATCAGCATCCAACAGATAGAAGTATGCCCCACGGCTGTCTGAAGCCACTAGCGCAAATTCTGTGGCCGGGAAGTCCAAATAGGTCACATAGAAGTTCATCATTGGGGGGAAATCGTGAGGGTTGAATTCAGATGGGGCTGGACGGTAGTTTCGACGGTCCCAACTCTAAAGTTCGGTCGTTTTTCGTAAATCAGAAACTGACAATCGATCAAAACCCACTTTATCAGCTCTCGATCCCACCAAAAACTCAATCGGTGGCGGAAATCGAGCATCAAATGACCGGTTCAACGGCCCTAGTTCCCAATGTTTCAACGCCAAATTACGAATTTCCTTCCCATTTGGAGCGAAAAGTCCCGGATTCTGAGAACACTCGTCATAAAATTGGATGTAGTGCATCTGGCGATCGACGGTGACCTTGTTGTGCTCCAATATGTATTCATTGAAACGAGAATCATCCTTGATAATGTCCAGCGGAACTACTGATGTGACAGCCTTGCCTTCTGGGAGATCATCCCATAACCGGAGAACTTCGGCGAGGTAGTCTTTGATGATCGTGGAGCCGAAGGGGGTCAGCTTTTCACAGAAGATGAACCTTAAAATCACAAACTGACAATAGAAACCTCATAAAAGTTATAAAATCTCACTGTTCAGTATTCTTCGGTCGACATGTCACCGGTTTCACGATGGCAATCTGATGAAATGCGAGATACAGGCAGTAAATCAGTCCCACAGTGACCGGTGTAAAGATATCAAAGACTCGGATCAGCATGTTTCCGGATTTCTGCCTTGCCAACATCAACCCAGCCAAGCAGTTGCCGAGAAACAGTTTATGGTGCAGGATTTCTTGCATCATTTCACGGCCATCCGGATAATAACATCCGAAGGCGCCGACAAAGTTGACAAATTCGTCGCCTTTTTTGGTTGTTTCGTGTTTAGCGAGTTCCAATTTGACGTGATTCACAAAGGTTTCAACATTTTCAGTACAGTCCAAGTTGTTGTTGCCGACAGGGCCGGTGTGAAAGTCAAGGAAATCGGCATTGCCGGGTTGCATGAAGTCTTTGCGGTATGGAAAACCTGAAAAAATGCCGTTTCAAAGGTACAACATTAAAAAGTATTGCACAGATCTTTGGCTAGATCAGTTCGAATAAGGGTTTCTTAACCGTCAGAACACGTAGAATTCAGAAATGTTTATGAAACTGTGATTGGATCAATAGTTTGCAAGTTGCCAGCTGATAAGCATGATTTTTGAGCATTTTTTGGTATTTTTGACCGTGTAAGGTGCTAAGATCAAACACTATATTACTTTAAATACTTGTTATTACATCTCTAGAACATGAAAAATTCAAAAATACCGCTTAAATTGCACTTTAACCAGTGATTAGTAATTTAAAATTCTACCAGAACGAATTTAGGTTGACTTTTGGCAAAATCGGGTTCTGGTAGGTGCAAAAATTTTGAGCTAGACCACTTTGAATACGTGGTTTTTACCCGCTAAGACACGTGGAATTTAAAAATGTGTCTTAAATTTTAATTGGATCGACAGTTGGCAAGTTGTCAGCTAAGAATTTATATTTTGCGTCATTTTTAGGTGTTTTTGGCTCTGGAAAGCGCAAAGATCCAGAACTATTGCGGCTCGAATCAGTGTTTATGAACCGCGAGAACAAGTGGAATTCAGAAATGTGTATGAAACTGTTATTCAACCAATAGTTGGCAAGCTGCCAGCAAGAAAGCGCGGTTTTTGAGCATTTTTTGGCGTTTTTAACCGTGCAAGGTGGAAAGATCTTAGGTTAGATCACTTAAAACCACATATTTTAAAATCTTTAAGAACGTACGTTTATCATTCTTGACGACAGCTACAAAGCCCTTTGCATTGTAATAGCCCTTTCGCCAGAGCACGTAATCAGAAAATCCGCCAGGAGCGCCACCAATGTCGACAAAGGTAAATGGTGGGTCGTTGCGTGATAAGGCATTGCTTCTCCTCTGCGAAACTGTCTTTTCGTATCTTTTACGTGGTTTGGTTTCGCCGGAGATTGCAAAATCGAACATTTTGTCCAGTGATGCGAGTTTTGGACCATCGCTTAAAGATCCAACGACATGTTATATCAGTAATATGGCGTTTAAACTCACCGACTGGTAAAGATGTAGCGCCCCAACTCTTCATACGGATTGGCTCGACTGTGCAAAGCCAGCTTTTCCGCTTCTGGCATTTTCTTATGCGAATCATCCTTCAGTTTCAAATATTGTTGAAGTTTGTCGAACTCAATGAAATCGGGGGCAGTTTCGGTGTAGTCCATGGGCTAAAGTTGTGATATTTGTCAATATTCACTAACAATTGTAAACGTTACAGTTCCAAAGGTAAGCCATTCAGCCTTAAAGTCGATTACAGACATCTGATCACGACGCCGAGGACTACAGAGAAGAAAGTTTGCCCTTTCTTGGATTCGCTGTTGACCGATGACGTCTTCCATGTAGGCTGGGAGCGGGACTGATGGCACTTGATCAGCCTGAAACGGCCTCTTTTTCGTCAGAAAATGATGTAAAATGACTTACATCGCCACCGCCGTTACGCGGGTTTCGTCCATTTGGGGGCTCACGTCTGTTATTACTTCTGGGGCCGTTCTAAACCATAAACCAGTTGTGTTAATGATAAAAATTTAAAAACAACTGACACTGCCATCGTTGCTGGATCCTCGTCCACGTCGACCCCGAAAAGCCGCAGTGTTTCGTGGGGAATTCGACGACACCGACATAAGTTAAAGCAAAGTAGTAAACGCCCTTTAACTCCTAAAGTTCCTTATTGAAACATATTCCAATTTGTCAAATAACAAAATAAATAGTCGCTAGAAACGACATTTGAGCAAGTCGATACAGATTAAAGAAAAGTAAAAATTTGTAAAAACCCAAAAGTTCAACATTAAACCTGTTTCAATGCACAAAAAACAAACATTTTAAATGATTTAACAAACGTACAAAATTAACAATGGTAAACTAATCTTTCAGCCATGAACTGCCAGGAATCAAATTAGCCCAGAACGAGGAGTCCTTCTTCGAAATACGGCACGATTCGATGCCCTTTTTGTCTTCGGTAATTTGAAGGACACTGATTTCCTTGATCTCGGGAACGGAGAACTGTAAAATCACAGAATAAAGCTTGAGAAAGCATGCAAATATAAATCACCTTAACAGTTGAACCCTCAGGAAGCTGCATAATTGCCGTGATTGCAAACTTGCGTGCAGATTTCATCCTTTGATGGAATGTCAAATCCGTCAAGTTGTCACCGGAAAGAACGCCAGCGTCATGGATGACAAGCTGATTCATGTCTGGAGTGAAAAGTGATGAGTTGTTTTCGACCAGAAAGATCGAAAAGGGAGGTCCCTAAAGCGGTTTCGTAGGCATTTTAGCCAATTTTTAGGGTCACGCTTACCGTAAATTGCGTTTCCAAAAAGCCAGTTTCAGCGTCAAGAGCATAGAAAACTGTTCCAGTGCTGTTGATAGCCACAAGTGCGAATTCCACAGCTGGAAAGTCCAATTTCGAGGCGTAGAAACTGGTAGAGGCATCAAAATCGCTGAGCTTGAAGTTTGATGGCGTTGCGGAGAAGGTGTCGGGGTCCCAGTGCTGAAAAAGCGAGTTTGAATATGAAAAGTCGGTCAAACTGATGCAACAAACCTCATCAACATACATCGCAATGATAGCCCTGACATCCGGAATCTGATGGAACCGTGGTTTACCCTTTCGAGGGCACGGTTTCAACTCCCAATGGGCCAATGCGACTTTGATGATCTTGTCACTGTCAGGGACTTGGATTCGTCGATCACGGGCACAGAGTAGATAGAACTGGATGTAGCGCATTTGACGATCGACAGTGGTCATGTTGTGCTTGTAGACGTAGTCGAAGAATCGGAGATCTTCCTTCATGAAGGTCAGCGGGACGAGCGATGCGACGGTTTCGCCTTTTGGAAGCCCATCCCACGAACGGAGAACTGCGGTGAGGTGGTTTTTGATGATCGTGGCGCCGAAGGGGGTTAGCTTTTCGCAGAAGATGAATCTGAAAGTAGTGATAGACTTCCTAATGGTTCAAATCAAACAGAAAAAACTGACTGTTCACTGTTCCCAGGACGGCATGTAATCGGCTTAACAACGGCAATCGACTTGAAGGCGAGGTACAAACAGTAAACCAGCCCCACCGTAACAGGTGTAAACAGATCGAAAACCCGGACAAGCATGTTTCCATTCAACTTCAGCAATGACAGTCCTGTGACAATGTTTCCCAGCAACATCTTCTCATGGCGAAATTCTTGTTCCATTTCATGGCCATCACGAGTCAGACACATGAAAGCACCGACAAAATCGACAGTTTCTTCCCCATCTGGATTATGGCGTCTGAGTTCTGACTTCACGTGGTTGACGTAAGCATTCACGTTTTCAACGCAGTTGTGATTGCCGTTTTCGACTGGACCGGTGTGGAAATCAAGGCATTCCGCGTTGCCGGGGAGCATTCGGGAGTGGTTGTAGCCGAAACCTGAAACCATCAGCCATCAACACCGGTTACTGTAACGGAGAATAAACTTACTCCGTTCAGAAGTCGCAAACGAAACAAACCCTTTCGCATTGTAGAAGCCTTTTCTCCACAGAATGTAGTCGCTGAATCCGCCTGGAGCGCCTCCAATATCCGCAAAGATGAACGGCAGATCGTCTCGGGACAGCGTGTTATTAGCTTGAAGGCCCTCGACAATTGGGGTTTTGGCGGCACGTTTCTTGTAATCCGTTTCACCGGTGATGCGAAACTCGAACATTTTGTCGAGAGATGCGAGTTTTGGGCCGCATCTAAACACAGATTTCCAAAACCTATCAATTATAAAACTGTTCAAAACCCACCGACTGACAAAACACAAATTCCGAATATCCTCATACGGATTAGCTCGATTATGTAAGGTGAACTTGACCTGCTCCGAAATGTGTTCCTCATGCTTCTGCTGGGTCAGTTTCAGAAACTTTGTCAATTGATCGGCGTCAATGAAGTCAGCAGGCGTTTCGGTGAAGTCTTTCTCACTCCCAAAGGTCAGCCAATCCTTCATATCAGTCCCCAAAAGCGTATCACGTCGGCGTGGACTGCATTCAAGGAGGGTGGGACGTTCTTGGATGCGTTGTCGACCGATAACGTCCTCGGGCATGTTGACTGGAGGGCCATTGGGCGGCTGAAAAGAGGCTTTTGGGGTTTAGCGATTCTGCAAACTTGCAAGCATTGTTGATTTGGCAAGTTTAAAAAACGACGAAGCAGTTTTGATAACAAAAAAAAACTTACAGGGTAATGGTTATTTGGCCGGGGATAGCGACCATTCCCACGTCGACTATGCATTTCTGAAAATTGGCAACTTTTGTTTTTATTAGTATTCAGTTGTGGTTAAAAAGTAAAATCCACGTTGTTTTCAAGTTATTTGCAAAGTCGAATCATGCATACATCAGGTTTCAAAAGTCAAAATCAACAAAAAAGTTGCAAAAATCCCTCGATCAATTCAATCTGAATCGTTCCTTTGATTTGTAATACGCATTCCTAAAAAAGACACTTTTTGTCCCTGATATTTTTTTTGTAATTACCATTTTCTCAGCAGGACCTTTTATGGTTAAAAATCTGTTTTAAGAAAATTGTGGTCTTTACTTTTTCTGGTTTTGTGCAAAAATGTTTAACACCAACATCAGCAACGTCGTAGGCGGGAACAAATCTATATTTCAAACAAAAGTCGCACCAAACTTCCCACACACAGGGAACACTTTTCCCCTCACTGACCTCCCCATGCGCACACACTGTTCCCCAAACCGCCGCCGGCAATGACGTGCACTTCCGTATTTTGTTTGGTTTCCCTGTGGCGTTCTTTTCCCGCCGATTAAAACTAAAAAGGGGGACTAAAACTGTGCTCCGTCTTCATTTCCGTCGTGTAGGGCAGGTGTCGTTTGTCACGTCGGCCTCGTGGTTAGCGTATAGTGGCTGTTTTGACTTGCGGTCCGCCAGAAGACACCGTTGTCAGTTAGTGCCCGTGGCAGTTTGCTTTTTCACCTGTATCAGATTGACAAAAGTGCGCTGTGCTTGTCAGGTGTGGGAAGTCAGCTGGTAATTCGATCTGGGACTGATTTTTGTCTGATTATTTCTGTTTTTTTCTTGTTTTTCGACGGAAAAGTAGTCGATAAGCATGCCTAGCGGGATTAGCGATGCAGATTTGGAAGCGGGTAGTGAGCTGGCTAATAAGTAAGTGTTTTGCGACTGATATTTGGGGGTTTGCATGTGTCAAATTTGAGTTACAGTGCCATGAAAGTGCTAAACCTCCACAATACAGTACCCACCGACCGTAATGACGCGCCAGAATCGGTCGAAAGCGCTAATCTCAAAGCTGGGGGAAGTGAAATGGTGAGTCTATATATCTTTGCAAGCTTATAAGCCTTGATGAAACCACTTCCAGCACTACACAGTGCCCAAACTGCTCGAACGCGTCCGCAACTTCGAAACAGACCTCGCCATTCCGGCTTCCAAATCCCGAGCCCTTCATCGCATCTATCAAAGCATCTCCACAACACCCAAACATTCCACTTGGCAAGATTCCCATCTATCGCAAGCCAGTCGTTTGGCCCATCTCCACGATTCCCAGGAAAATTCTGACGTGAAATTCGTCGTCGGGCATGATTTCACTCAGAATCCCGAAACAGTTTCCGCGCATCGATTCGTCCTGTCTTTAGCGTCGCCCATCTTTGAAAGCATGTTCAGCAATAATTGGCTCGAATCGAATCAGCAAAATGAACCGATTATTATCCCAGATGTCGAGCCGCTGGCTTTCAAACGACTCGTCAAATTCGCTTATACCGATTCAGTAGCCTTGGATGCCGACAATGTGATGGCAATTTTGTTTGCGGCTAATAAGTACTGTATGAGATCGCTGGAATATCTGTGTATCGAGTTCTTGGGTGATAGTTTGAATTCTAAAAACGCGATATTTTTACTGGACCAGGCCAGAAAATGGGATATAACATTATTGGCCGATTTGTGTCTGGCCACCATTGACGTGGATACGGTAGAGGCGTTTACGATGGAAAATTTGGTGGATGTTTCGTTGGATACTATCAAGACGCTTTTGCCGAGGGATACGTTGAAGATTGATGAGCTTAGTTTGTTTAAAATTGTAAGTTTTTCAGATTGTTTAAGTTTTTTCGTTCAAAATTAAGTTTCAAACTTCAAAGAATTCCATTTTCCAGGTCCTCGAATCCGTCAAAACCGAATGCACCCGCCAGAACCTCCCCCAAACCCCTGAAAATATGCGTCAAATCCTCGGCTCATCCATCTACGACCTCAGATTCCCCGTCATGGGTGCCATTGAATTCTCAGAAGAAGTCGCCCCGACGCAATTACTATCCGATGCCGATATGGTCACCATTTTCCGGCACCTGATTCTCCCACCCAAAAAGAAACCCGCAATCCCCTTCAAGGCCCACCCCCGCCTCGGGGCCATCATGTCAGACGAAATCATCATCAACCGCTTCCAAAGAATCGAATCCCGTTGGGGCTACAGTGGCACGGCTGATCGCGTCAAATTCCAGGTCGATACGCCGATATTTTTGAAGGGCTTTGGCCTTTTCGGGTCGATGAACCAGTGCTACGAGTACAATGTCAGCATTGAGGTGATTGAATGCTCGACGAACACGGTTTTGGGCAGTGCTGAACGGCAGATAACTACTAATGGCACGGTGGACACGTATAGAGCGCTCTTCGATGAGCCGTTGGACATTGTGCCGAATGTTGTCTACACGGCTGTGGTCTTGATGCGAGGGCCAGATTCGTATTACGGTTCAAAGGGTCTTCGAAGGGTGGTGAAAGAAACCGCCAATGGCATTATCAACTTCCAATTCGCGTATGCGCCGGGGAACAACAATGGCACGAGCGTGGATGATGGCCAGATTCCGGAATTCGTGTTCTGTATGCGGCCGTATGGCTATTGAACTGCATTTTCATGACTTGTATTGTTAAAACTTCACTTGTATTGGCGTATTTATGAAAATTGAAAACGTTGTACATAATAAACTTGACTTGATTACTGTTAATCCGAGATTCTGAGTCTGAAAGATCGTTTCAAAGGCCCGTATGGCTGAGGAGTGGACGGAATGGGGGCCATATTTGGCTGTGGAGCCGACGGAATGGGAGCCCTTTCCTCAGCTCGACGTTGACGCGCCAATCGCAGTCGTTCGCAGCACTGGGCATAATGGGCTTTTCGTTTTTCAACGTTTTCGCGAAGCTTCTGTTTAGCCTTGTCTCTGAAATTGATAAAACGTCAATATTTCAATATAAAAAAGATGAAAGAAAACGTACAAGCGTTGTTGCATAGCCGGGCTGAGGTGTTTGGCAGGCTGAGGCGGTTTGGGGGTCGGTTTTGGCTTTGGTTTAGGTTTCGGGGCTGGAGGCTCGAGTTCCTTCAAACGCTTCTTCTCGGCGCGGATGCGGGCCAGTGCAGCGCTAGCATGGGCCAGGTTTTCCTTGCGGTAAGCACGCTTCCTGGCCATACTGGAGTAGTGGGCTGAAAGTAAACGGATTCGATTAGACATTTGTATAACACGACAACATTGATTAGATTGATAAAATAAGCCCACTTTGCAGTTTCAAATAAGAAATTGCAGCAAAAAGTCAAGTATTGGCAAACTGTGCCGAACGCAAAACAGTGTTTGTTTCTTGGGACAAAAGAGCGACATTTACATAAACCGTTTTGAACCTTTGAAGTCAAATTTGTCTAAAAATACAAAAGCTAAACAAAAACTATTTTTAAGATTTATTGAACACATTGGTGGTTGTAAGAGAGAAAAATAATATCTTTACAGAACATTGTATCAATGAAAAACTTAAAATTGACTATTTCTACTAAATGTCGCCCCCGGCCACCCACAAAACACATTCCTCACACCATTGGTGGCGCACTTCGTCACTTCCTTGCCGCTCCCAGATGATCCATTCTTCCATCAGAACCTACCTAATTATCGATGCTTTCCTCATTCTGGCAACTATTTACGTTTTCTATCATCCCAGAATCGAAGACAGTGCCCCTCTCGGATTCGATCAAATAAAACCGCTTCCAAAAACGGATACAAAGTAAGCCCTTCACACAGTATATATAATTTTTAACTAAAACACTTCCAGATTAACATCACAATGTTCCATGTCGACATGTTTCGACCTTTCAAAATGTCTTGACAAACCGAATAAAAAGGTCTACGTCTACCCAGACGCCGAGGACACTGCCCAGTCCGCCGTTTTTATTTCGATTCTAAAAGTCCTCCGTGAAAGCAACTATTATACCAGTGATCCAAATGAAGCATGCTTATTCGTTTTAAGTATTGACACTATTGACCGCGATGTCATCAGTGAGAACTACGTCAAAGCCGTCAACGCCCAAATCAAAGCACTTCCGCCGAATCTGTGGAACAATGGCCGGAATCACATAATCTTCAACCTGTATCATGGTACCTATCCTGATTATGCCCCTGATCTTGGTTTCGACACCGGAGAGGCCATAATTGCCAAAGCCAGCGCGAATGTTCGGGATTTCCGGCGGGATTTCGATTTGTCGTTTCCACTGTTTCACAAAGAACACCCAATTCGATCGATTCCGAAGAAAAGGGTTGATGAAGACGTGAATTCACTGGAGTATTTGATGTCCTTCAAGGGAAAGCGATATGTTTACGGAATCGGGTCAGAGACACGGGACTTGTTGCATCATTTACACGACGGAAAGGAGAGTGTTATCGTGACGACATGCAGGCATAATACGGATTGGAAGAAGTTTTCGGATGCGAGGTGCGAAACTGACAATGCCGAGTATGATAAATGGGATTATGGAGCGCTTTTGGAGAATAGTACGTTCTGTTTGACGCCGAGAGGGAGGAGGTTGGGCAGTTTTCGGTGAGTTTTGGGTGGTTTGGGTTACTGTAGTTTTGGGTACTGTATCTTTGGTCTGTAGTTTTGTTTCATCTTTTTTAAATTTCGCTGATTTTGTGGTTTTCAACGATTCTGGAAGGGGCCATCCAAAATATTTTTCTTTCGATAGAAAGTTCAACTTTTTTAAACAATAAATTTTAGTTTCCTCGAATCAATCGGCTCCGGTTGCATCCCAGTAATCCTCTCCGATGACTGGCAATTACCGTTCAGCGAGATTATCAATTGGCGAACTGCAGCGATCCTAGCCCATGAAAAAACGGTCCTCCATGTAAGTCTATAATTAAGTATTTTTCCATTTTTTTCAACCCCTAATTACCGACCAAACATCCCGTTAGCACCCCTTAACTGGATTTTTTCTTTAATTCTGTGACGCATGTTTTTCGACTTTTTTACGTGACATCTAGCTGGTTTTTGTTAGTCTATGTCCACCTAATGTAAAATCACATGTGCGACGTCGACCTATTGAATGCAAAATGTGAGCAAAATTAAAAATAGACCCCTCCTGCTTGCTTTTCTTTGTGGGCAGGCGTTTTTTGACCATAAAAACAATCAAATTATCATAACAGACCCATGAATGCATCAAACTATGACCCCTTACAGTACCCATGAATGGGTTGAATTCAATGTGATTTACGATTTACGACTTTCTCAGAGTTGCAAAAAAAGTGTATACAAGTCTGTGTCGAAATCTTATCTAATCTTATTGTCGAATCTAATAGGGAATTTCAAATTTGCAATGCCATTGGCAACAAGCCTGTCTGTGTCCGTGCCAAAGCAGGCCCAACTTACGTCATTATTAATTGTACACTTTTTTGCAGCTCGAAAGTACGTTGCGGAGGGTCCCGATGGACGAGATACTCGAAATGCGAATCAAAACAAGGAAGTTGTATCACAAGTATTTTAGCAGTGTTGAGAGGATTGTTATGACAAGTGTACAGGTAATTTTTATTGTAAAAACTTATATAATGAAAAAATGCAAATTTGGAACTTTGGTTTTGGGCCTAAAAAATTTAGAAGAAGTGTGGATAAAAGCAGTATTATTTTTTTTTTTTTGTTTTCGCTTAAAAATTTTGAACCAGATGGTTGTTACAAAAAGTTTTATGGCAGACCGCTACAACCTCATAAAAACTACAAGTAGTCGTTTCAGATAATTCTAAACCGCATCTGTCGCCTCGAAGGAAAAGTTCCAGTTGAAAGTACCCTACAAAACGGCCTACAAAACCAGCGAGATGGCTCTTTCACATTAGTCTTGCACGGCATTTTAAAGTATTCGTCTCGCTTGAACCGGCTCGTGACATCATTGGCCAATGTTGCCGAGTTGAAAAAGGTAAGAGCAGTTGAAGTTGATTAGCGATGTGATGAATCTCTATTTTTACTTTTGTTTTATGTTTCAACTTTTTAACTTGCACTGTTTTTGTATGTTTTACACGACCACATTTCAGATAATCATTCTCTGGCCCTCCGCCCGAGGGCAACCCCCAGAAGTTGAAGCCTTTCGGGTCGACGTGCCCCTGGATATCGTCATTGTGGACATTGTTGTGAGTTTCTTTGCAATTTAAAACAAACAAAATCAGAAAAACTGATCCTATAAAAACCAAAATTCGCATCAAAAATGCATGCGTAACTCGAAACTGTCAATGTAATCCGAAGATGACGTTTCACTTGTGCATTTTGCCTCCAAAACAATAAGTTTCTGACCCAACAACCAAAAAAGTATGTCTGTATCATTCCCAAGTCAAATCTGTCGTATTTTGATGCCTTCGTCAGTCGCTACGCCAGTGCCACCTCTTAAGTCCATCCGGAAATGCGTTACACGGGGATTTTGGACTTTGAGCGAAACATCGCGAAGAGTAAATCTGGCAATAACATTACTAAATTATTGCAGGGGTGCATATTTTGGGAAAGGGTGACTCGGCTGTGACATGGTTACAAAAGTCGGGCAAAAAAACATCTGACTTAACAAGGCAAAATTGTAGTGTCATCTACAGTACCCCAGACAGTAAACTTTAGTCATAATAAAGTTTTTTCAGACAGACGTCAATGTAGTCAATTTAGATTTGGAGGCTATAGCCGGCAATTTTGTAGTTTCGATGGATGAACGGATTGCTGCGACACCGAATGAAGTCCGAGCCATGATGAAGCTGGCCACGATTGATGGGGGCTCCAGGCTATTGGCCGGGTTTGTCGCTAATGCGGAGGTGGGAAGGGCTAGACAGCTTTAGAAACGTTAAAAATCGAAATTTCAGAGGCCGATTATAGACGGAGTCGAATCAAATGTCATTACCATCGACGCCCCTGGGAAAACCTACAACTTTGGCACCTTCCATTTCGCTGCCTTTCCAAAATCACTTCTCAATCAATATCAATCCTGGCTGACCCCAACTTTAAAAGCCTATTCCAACCAAAACATCAATTGCCACACTGTCTTTTTCAATGCCATGATCGCCGATGCCCACCTCCATGGCCCACTTTGGATCGGTGATCGCAACTTTGAGACTTTTCTCATCCCGAGAAATCTCACACTGTGCATGAATAGGGTTATCCGTGAACATTGGCACGGGAACAACATCCTCACAAATGGTCAAATCCCTTTTCTTCATGAATCTCTTCGGGTCTCACTTGTATAAAACCATTTAAAAATACAAAAGTAAAACTGTATCCACTTTTTATTGTACTTCCAAAACATCCCCCGGGTAGTGTTGTTCTTTGTTATCAATGCAGCTACGTGACAAAACTTGTAACTTGTGTATAATAAACCAATCAATCTCAATCTCAAAGACAAGTCCATTCAGCATTGTAAAGATTGGCCATTTTCCTGATGTTTGTGATCACTGTTGAATGAAGTACATCCTCTGGGTGGCTTCACTGATGGGCAGAAGACACTGTACGGGTGAAAAGTAGCAATTGCGGATGTCGGATCGCTTGATGGGTCGGGCTTCCTCTTCGGGTGCGGATAAATCGTAAACGTTGTACTTTAGGAATGGCACGGCTTCAACGGTGAGCAATAAAACGACGGCGAGGAGGAGGACGAGTCGGATGAGGGAGGACATCATGTTTGGAGCTTTACTGAAAAGAAATACAAATTTATAAAATGGCAAGAAATTGAAGGCGAGGCAACGGCAAATCCCATAATTACAGACACTACGGCTGTGACGAAAATGGCGAAAAGCAGTGAAAATAAATAAAATTATTGGCCTGGGGCAATAAAACTAACAAAAAGACAAATAAATGTGTCAGTCAGGGCAGGGATATCGAAAACAGCCTTAAATAAGGTTCTGCGCCGACGGCAAAATAGGGCAGTAATTTCATCAGAATTTTTTGAAAAAAGTTGTAACTATGCGGGCGGAACAAAGAACCCCCGGAAGCATAGTTTCAAGGGCTTGGGAGCGTTTTATGGCAAAGTGACGCGAAATTTTTACGATCTACGCCATAGACTATCGTACTCGAGTAGTCATTTGGCATGAAGCCACGAGGCATTATTATCTATCCATGTCCACGCATTTTCTATTTTGCACAGCGCAAAGGGCACAAAAAGCCCGCAAAATCGTCAATCAGCTGTCAACGGACATGCCAATTTATGCCTGGAACCCATCCATACCCATCTTCTCAGGGGAATTGCCATCATTCAGACGATTCTGGGTGCACGGTATCCACAAAACGTGAAGTACACGGAAACATGGAAGCGCGAAACCGACATAATGATAACCATTTATCCCCCTGGAAGCTGAGACAACTGTAGAACAGCATTTCCATTCAAACTCCCCACAAAATTTAGCCCTAATATGGGTTTCCTTGGCCAATTTTAGAAGCCCATTCCTTCCGGCCACGCCCCGAAGGTGCAATATTTGAGCGGACCTTGAGCGCACCGTTAAGAAAATCCAAAAAAGGCGTCCCCCAGCTATATCTTAAGTTTTTATCGCAGAACGATTACAGAAAGACGAAAAGCGTGTAATCCGGCTATAGCCTGTGTGGGAGGCTACGGAACATCTATCTACGCCGTCGAAATGAGGGGGCCAATAAAGGAAAACAAAGTCATCTATGTTTATGTCTCATAAAACTATAATCGTATAGTTTCAAAGATGATCGTAAAGACGTGTACTTGTGTAGACTAATTTGGGAAAGTAGAAAACAGTCCGTAAAGAGCGTCATAGCTGGCTAATAAGGAAGTCGAAAAACAGTATGTAATAAAAAGTCTAACAATTGACAATTGTGACGACCTGGTTGACACATTTGTCTGTCTGGGGTGTGACGCGTTATGCGTAAAGATGTTGGTTATTGTAGAAAATGGCAGTTTTACATGTGATTTTGTTTGGAAAAGGCATTGAGAAGTTAAAAATTTAAAAAAACACTCCGTTTTGTAGGCTTTTGCATGTTAAAAGGTCGATTGATCAAAGCTTTGCATCGGAGAAAACATTTTTTGGATGCCAGCCGGCTGGGAAATGCAGAAAAGTACAAATTTCAAGCAGGATTGGTGCTGTTTTCAAACTATCGCAGATCAAAAGTTACATCTTTGTGTTTTGAGCCGCCAAAAATTGCCATTTTTCCCAAATTTCAACCCCAAAAAACTCACATTTCTAATTACTCTCACTAACAGCCTTCTTCAAACTCTTTGCATGTTCCTCCAAAAGTGGATTCGCTTCCTGCGGGATGTTAGCCTGAGGCACGACGATGAAATCTTCGACGACGTGGGGGGCGTTTTGAAGTGCCTGAAACGATCCAAATTTAACATTATAAAACTAGGAAAGGAAAACAAATAAGATTTTTGATGCTTCTCATTTTGCTTCACTGATGATTGACAAATAGAATCTTTAGTATCTTCGTTATGTTAGTTAAATAAAGATTTCAACCGTAAAAGCGTGAATGACATGGATGACAGAGCGTTGGCCATTCTGCCACCCATCTCGTCAGGCGTAAATGGCAACAACCCTGAGTTGCCATTAAAAAACACCAATTAAAAACTGGCACCTAATGCAAACACATAAGTAAAACGACGTCACAACGTCGAAATGACATACCCTGGCGACTGAAGTCGGCTCCACAATGGTGTCATCTCGCAGCGGGCAGTTAATTACCTCTTCGACGATACTGTAGAGGGGTTCGACGCCCTGAAATTGTGGATGTTTTTTTTTGGGAAGGGGAGTTTTGTGGGTTGTTTTTTTACAGGAAAAGTGAATTTCGAACAAATAGAAAGAAATAACAGACAATTTTAACTTTTAAAAGGTAAAATACGACGGTTTGGCGATTTGCTCGAATAATTTTGTTAAAAATTTTGGTTCGAAAGTTGTAAAAAATGAATAACATATACTTTTACCAAAGCTCGCCTACAATAAAAAAAATTAAACTCACTTCAGTATCAACTTCAAAGACCTTCTGGGCCAGCCTAATATCCTCCTCGACGGACGCAATCTCTTCCTCGCTTTGGAACCTCAGAGCCGACAACTGCTCGAGTTTGGTCAGCATTGCCTTGCTTAGGGGTAGTTCGTTGACTTCTGACTTGTTTATCGTCGATCCCTGAAGACAATTCCATAAAATATATATAACAACCCCCTATCAAAGAAAACCATACCAAATTCGGCTCAAATTTCATCGTTTCCGGCAACTTTGAGTACTTGAACCTGACAAAATCCATTCCACGAAGGCTGGTGCATCTTTGAAGAACATTTGGAGAAAGAAGGAATCTCATTTTCGAGTCGAAATCAGCGACAATTTACGATTTTCAATTTGGGGAAGCGTTTCAATCTGCAGGGAACACTCGGTATGTTTAGTGCGTCGTGTCGGGTTGAGTTTACAAGCGCGGGGAACAGTGTGTGCAGTGTGGTGGCGGTTCATTTGCATCGACTTTTCCGGAACCTCTTTTTCGACGATTTCCTCACCTTTTCACCCCCTCTGGCCCTCATGTCGGCCCTTCCCCATGACGACGACTACAATTCAAACGAGGATGACGACTACGTGCCACCGGCCGACGATGAACTGCCCTCCGAAGACGAGGTCGACCTGAAGTTTCGCGAATCGCCGGAAAATGAGCTAAAAATCAGCGAATCTCAATTGAAAGCCGCCGAAGATGACTGGGACGACTTCCTGAACAGCGGTGATGATCCTAAGAAGACGTGAGTTGATTTTTTAAGGTTTTGAGCGAAAAAATATATATAAATTCTAACTCTTTCAGCGAATCCAAGCCGTCTCCCTCCAACACCCAGACCGACACATCAAACTCTTCCACCGATGATGTCAAACCATCTCCAGATGAACCATCTTCCTCTACGAGTACATCAGAAGCGTCAAGAAAAAGAAAGATCGTCGAAACATTCGACTTTTTCGGCGAAGAAGTGACCCGCGAGCGCGAAGTCGACGAAAAGACCGCCGCCGAGTTCGAAGCCAAGAAAGCCCGACAAGAAGCAGCCAAGAAATCGACCCCCAAGACCGTCGTCGTCGGCGGAATCGATGCCGTCCTCAAGAAGAACGCGACCAAAAAGCAGAACATGACCATCTTCGACAAGACCGGCCTCGATTGGAACAAATACGTCAAAGCCGACGAGAAACTGAAGACCTCCCTGGAGCAGTACGGTAAATCGACGGCTAACGTGTTGGACAAGCTGAATTTCATCAAGAAGTGAGGCTGTTTTCGATTTTTGATTCCGAGATGAGTTTTAATTCTATTTTTTGCTTGCTTTGTTCACCATGGTCTCTTTCGTGTTATCACAGTCCCTTTCCGTATCAACAAAACTGTTTTTGTGTTTGGTTTAACCCGTGACGGGCTTTTCTTGTTTATAAATGGGTCTTTTTCGAATTCCGAAAACTAAATTTATTTATTTACGTTTTGTACGACAACAATTGAAAAATACGACAGTAAAGGGTCAAAAAACGAGATCAATAGGAGGTTTCCTGCGGGTAGTTATCAGGGTAGTCAATTAGTTAAAAATGTTTGAAAAAGTTAAAATTTATTGGTCTTCGAAGTCGCCATAGCTGCGCTTCCCGAAGCCGAGCCAGTAGCGCTCATTTCCGCGGACTTTGTTGATACTGCCGCCGCGTTTGGCTGTGATTCGGGATTCTGAGGCTTCGCCGTCGAAGAGAGAGCGTTTTGAGGATTCGCTGAAATGATTTTGTTTTTGAAATTTTTCATTTTTAAGATAAAATTTTTACCGGTTATTGTTTTGTGGCCGCAGTCCGAAGAGGCGATAGAATCGGAAATCCTAAAATTTTAAATTTTAAACTTTAATTATCAAAATTTTCTCAAATTGGCAAAAACCTACAGTAAAACTGCCAGGACTAATCGCCTGTGCCCTCGCTTCACCCATGACCCCAAGTAAGAGCACAGCCATGAAGACATACGTGCAAACGACGGTAGTACGCGACATTTTGGGTTAACTGTAGTGGAAAAACTGAAAAGAAGTGTTTTTCTGAATCATTATGAACTTTTTTCCACGCGGTTTTTTGGAAAAATGAAAAATAAGAAAGTCACGCGATGGCCGGTGCCGGTTTCTCAATGCTAACTAGTGTAAGTCATAATTGAATTGGATACAGTTAGCCGGTTTGGACGACCGCCAGAAGAACAGAAGACAAAGTGGCTCCCAGGCCTCCTGGGGCACTGATGAGGAAAAAAGGCGGTTTGCGGTTTGACTTTTTATAGCTAAAAGAACCCTCATGACAGACAACCTGCAAATATGATACAAGACATCTTGATGATGGTGGTGTCTCACGCCCTCCCACTACTACCAATAGAGTTCGAGGTAGACCCCCAGGCGAGCTACGCAACAAATTCCTGGCTGGTGGAACACGGGGTTTGCAAATTGCAAGTTAATGATCACACGGGCCACAGGTCAACCATCTCAGATTATGCAACATGTTATAATACATGTATGCATCATTAAAGTTGCAAAAATGATGTCTCAAACAGGGGCCAAAGGTATCAAAAGCATCAAAGGGGTGCGGAATTCTGATAAGGCGGGTCCGAGAGGGCAGGGCTGGAAATGGGTATTTTTGGAAAGGTTGATATCTGCAAATTGGTAGACTACACCAAACTGGCTATTATACACAAACGCATTTCCAGAACAATGACTTTAAATGACGCAAAAAGCATTCTTCAAATGCCACACATACAGTACCCCGACCCCTTTTTAGGCACACAGACCACACTTTTTCATGCCATTGTTACACCCTTTGGCTTTGCCAAGTCAAACAACCCATACAAAAGTGGCTAACAAACAGGCTTTTTATTATTAATCAGTTCTTTGTTGTCTGCCAAGGGGCTGTCCAGAAATTACGTCATCGATGGACGGGGGGAGGGGGGATCAGTGCCACAATGACGGAAAATGATGAAGGGGGGAGGGGGTCAAGATCCCAAATGACGTCATCGGAAAATCACTGCATTTTGGGGATTCTGGGATCAAAATTACGGTAGACAGCGTCAACTTTCTGTGTTTTTCGGGTCTGGGATCAAAATTGGGCTTAAGTATTCTAAAAAAAAGATGTCGGTGGTTCAATTGCGGTTTTTTGCCTATTTAAAAAAAATTTTCGAACTCAAAAAATGACGTCATTTAGGGGGATGGGGGTACAAGTCATAATGACGATCAATGATTGAGGGGGGAGGGGGTATCCAAATCACCGATTTTGCGATGACGTAATTTCTGGACAGCCCCCAAGTTGTCAGAATCACAAAACAGACAGAACTCTATGGTAGCAAAATGTTCCATGGCAATGGCAGTGATTCTGTCTGCAACGTAATGAAAGCTCGTCATGTTTACCTGACAAAAGCCAAGTCGCTATGTAAAAAGTGACGATGTCATCGTGACTTATTTTAAGGCTGCCCTTGGCCATCGGACCGTCGGACCTGCCAGTCAGCTGCTTTTTGCATCCCGTGCCCTGTGGCGGCACAGATGACGACTTCATGGAGGGTCGTAAAAATGTGTTACAACGTTTATGAGCTAATCGGTATGTCCATCAAGAGTGGCTAGTAGGTGTATAGAGTGACAATGGGGGTGGACGGAGGGTAGGAACGGCAAAAACAAGCGATTCTACGTGACAGTTGGTCGAATTTTTTCAACTTTGATAAGGAAAGTGTAAATTTGATATTTCAATCTTTAAAATTACAAGCAAAAATTAAGTTCCCTTATTCTTTTTGCACAATTTTGACATCATTATATAAAATTTATCACTTTAAAATTGTATTGAAATATTTTGAACTTGAGAAAAGTTGCAAAAATTCTGCTGTTAACCAACAAGGGCATGTGGGAACACCGCAAAACCACTTCCCAAGCGTTCCAAACCCCCAAATCCCACCTTCAAACTGCCCCAGGCAGTGACCACACGCCCCTCTTAACAGCTTAACATCAAAAAAGCAGTTTCCAAGCCAAACTGCCCCCTATTTCCGCGTGTTCTTGACCATTTATACAACTGCCCTAATCCCAATCAAGTTTCATTAGCCGTCCTTCACATCATAATGACATTTGAACCACTTAGAATTTCAATGACCACGAACTAAACTACTTTTTTTGTGTCTGGCTTACACCTTTTATCCGGATGATTTTATCAAAAACTAATTGAATAAACTCAAAAGGTAACATTAGCGACAGTAGACAACATTATGAAAGCAAAGCTCCGTGACGCATGACACCCATCGCGTGAAACTGATGCTAACTAACTACTCCGATTGTGAATACCAGTTTAATGTTGGCCATTTAGTTGCGGCTTTTATAAAGGTTGCCCCCAGGCACGATGCCATTGACACCTTTTGGAAACAATATGTCAGTGACAGTATTCCAGGAAGTGGAACGCCATTTGTTTCAAACTTGTGGGCGACGCAAAATGCAAATGTTCGTGGAAGTGTCAGGGTTTTGAGGACAATGGCATTTGGGAGGAAACAAAATTTAAGGTGGTTATGACGGGTATAAAGTGTAGATAAACGTTGCTCGACGTTGTAATTTGAACTCGGGATTTACTTATTTGGTGAAAAAATATACGAGGCGCCAGGTTCGAACAATTTGGAACACTCGAACGGGGGTGTTAATGGTGGAAATGGGATCAGATGACAAAATAATCAGTTTCAGTTTCAATGTCAAAGGTAAACCAAGTGCTACAGTATCCCAAAACAAGTCATAGTCAACATTGCAGCCAGTTGAAAAGTTGTAGTGGCGGTTACTATGGTTGAAAGTGCTTGGCAGGGGCAAAATGTATGTTTTAAAGACCAGGAAAAGAGGTAAACACGAGGTCGATGAAAAGAGCAACATAAACGTTAATAATGCTTTTTACAAAAAGCTAATGAACCGATGGTTGATGTCATGTTTTTGGCTACATGACCGGAAAAAAGGTCGAGATTGACGTAGGTTGGCCTGATTTTGTAAACTTCATGAAAGCTGAATTTTGTTTTTCAAACTTTCATTTACTCAATTTTTATGCACAGTAACTTTTTTGAGAACTTAGTAAGTCTTAGAATGCAAGAAAAGGTAAAATTGTGAAAATTTTTTTAATAAACAAGTTTTAAAATTTTACTATGACGTTTTTTGGCACAAAAACCAAAATCCCACACCGTATAACCCCCATAGTTAACCTCAACATAAACATCTCACAGATGAATGCCGATGTTTGAAACCTATTCCCGCGACCATCACGCGTATTATGTATTTGTTCGAGAACCCCGGGACAGGAAACCCTCGACCGCCCAGCCCCAATCCGGTAGCCATTTCACACGTAAACCATCGAGAATAACACATTTTCATGGGAATTCAACTTGGTCGACGGGCGACACCATCAACAAACCTGTGCCATGCCATTTATATACCCACCACCACCCATACATACACTTTGGATGGCGTAGATTGGGTCGTGGATTACGCAGGCTGGGAATGATCTCATTCAAGGGCTACGTTTCAGGTTCCCAAATGGCTACGAAAAGTGGTCGACCGACCAGCTGAAAGGAGGGGATTCCATTCAAGTCTGGCAAATTGGGATAGTGGCATAACTTGGAGGTCCTAGGGGCGTCAGGAGTCGGTTCCCACGCCCACACATATTCACGAGAGCTAATTTAGATTGTAATTAATGCAATTTTATTTTCAAAGTTATACAGTTTCAATACAAAAATGATGTTAACAATGCATAGAAAGATGGTAGAGGTAATTAATTATGGAAAAATGTCAAAAACAGGGTCATAAAATGGGTCAAATTAGCGAAAAACATTGAAAATTGACTTTTTGGAGGCTTAAAATGCAGTTTTATTATAAAATTGATAAAGTTTTAAAACAAAAAATCGATTAAACAATGCATCAGGCAAGTATGGAATCAACAAACGCCAAAAAAGGCATAAGTGGAGTCAATTTAGTCAAGTCAGATCGATAAAGTACCTCTTTTATAATGACAAAGTTTTTAAATTGACATTGCACGTGACCCGGATATGCATTGAAATAACAAAAAACAAGTTAAAAAGCCTCAATTAGGCGATATCAACGTAAGTAACGTCGGTGAAAAGGGCAATCTTTGAGGGAAGTTGCGGTTGGGGGCTCAGAATGGTGAACGTTTTCCGGGCTGTGTCGACTTCTGTGACGACGACGAAGCCGACGGTCGGCGTGGAGATGAGGCTCTGGTCGATGACGGCATTCGGTGGCATCATGGCCAGGACGTGGTTCTTGAGGTCGGACGTGATTTGAAGCTTGACGACCTTGGTTCGATGGTCTTCCAGGACGACGCCGACGGGCAGACACGAATCGGGCAGCTTTTCGGTGCCGACCTTGGCGATGATGAGCTGCTGCTCTTCCTCGGGGACGCCGTAGCTGATTTCGATGGTGAAGGGATGGTAGATGGTGTGGCGAGTGCCGTAGAAGTACTGAAATTGTCAAAATGTGGGTCGAGTTTAACACAAAAGATGGAAAAACATACACTTTTGACGACATCATGTCTCGACTTCTGCCGCTGTGTCGTTGCTCGTGGTTCGACGCCGCCAGATTTGGGTTCGTGGACAATCTTGACGAAATTCGGCAAATCTTTCGTCAAATTATTGACTAAACGCTCATTCTCCAGCACTATGACGACATCAATCTTGAAATTCTTCGCAGCATGAAGCAACGCGGTGTAGCCAGCGTCCTTGACAAAGCCACAGGTGTTGATCACGACGCCACTGGCGTTGATTCGAGGGATCGTGGCACACTTTTCGTTGATTGTAGCGGCGAGAGTCTCGATAAGATGCAGATAATACTGCTCATTGGCTGTAGGGTTGATAATGCCGGCAGGATAGGCAAGGGTGCTGGCCTTGTCGAAGCCTTCGACGACTTCCGAGGGCTTGCTGACGAGCAGAGCTGACACCGTGCCAGGGAGGGACACAGAGCCCTGAAAAATGGACTTTTATATATAAAAATTTGAATCTAAGCTAATAAAAAGTGTGCCAAAACCAACCTGTCCCAAATCCAAGTCCACATATATCGGAGTATGGTTGAATCGAACCGCATAGTTCAGCAACAACCGGCACAGCGTCGACTTTCCGACATCTGTCTGTCCTGCGATCATAACCCGTGGTCCATGGGCCTTCGGATCGCCAATGCTGATTCCAGCCATTGCGTTGCTTCGCATTTGCTCCAGGGCGTAATGGGTGTTCAGATAGATCACCTGGAAAGACAAAATTACAATTTCAAAACGCCAAAAAGCATCAAAAACCCACCATTGGCGTCTGCGTCGCTATATAGGCGCTCTCCGGTCGTCCGACAATCTCGACCAACGCTCCCTTGTACGTGAAGATGGCACATCGGAAGCTGGGAGGCAACGTGTAGCGTTTATGGACGACCAGCGGCGTTCCGAAGATTTCGGCGAGCCCTTCGACGAGTTCGACGATAACCTCCTCGCTGCCGACCTCGAGACGGAGCTCATTGTCCTCATTGAGCTTGTATTCACTGCGATCGGAGGCCTGATCCATGGCGACGGGGATTCGGTGGGATTGGGAGTCGGAAACGGGCGGCGAAGACGGAGCGATGTCGAAACACACTGCACACAGAGCTGGGCGGCTGAAAACGCTGTGCATTGTGGGGGTTATTTCGTGGTGGGAGTGCGATTGGGGGACACGGCGCGTGTAACTTTTTGAAAACGAGATTTGGGGCTGTTGACTAACTTTCAGACCCATAATTTTTATGTCAATTACGTAATTCAGACTTAAATTTAATCAACGCGTTTATTTTTAACAGAATCAACCATACAGTAATCACCATTTTGATTCGTCCAACACAAAAGTACGGTCATTGACCATGACAACTTTTCCATCAGCCAATTGTCCGTAATCAGGTTCTATGAATAGGGACCGGCAGGTAAAAATAGATTTGGGCCAATTGGGCTGTAATTGGTCTTATTCGACGCTAAATCACCGTAGATTTTGATTGGAAAAGAAATAAGATTTATAAAAAAACCTAAAGGCATGAAAATGCCGAGGAAAGAGCTCAAAAATCCAAAAAGTTTTTCCTGGGGGACTCGCGTCTCGTTTTCGCGTACCCCTCGTTGTCAGTGAGGGCGTTTTGCCAAATCCCCCGCTGCACGCGTTTTTTCTATTCGCACGATCCACATGAACAAACGCAGTTCATTCATTTGCACGCGCATGCGAACCAAACTCTGTCATTAGCGCATGCCTATTCAATAACAAAATTAACAATTACAATGCCGTAATCGTGGTAATGTGTATATTACGTAACAAAATAACATTAAAAGCTTTTTTGGCAAAGTTTTCTAACTAGTAAACGTGTCTTTGGAACAAAAATGTTTTAAATTAAAAATAACTTGAAATGCCATTTTGAGCTGTTTGAAGGTATTTAGGGCACAACTAATAACACAAATCGATTGTTCGTGTTTAACAGTAGGTGTCCGGTCGATGAAATCACCATTTTCAGCAAAAAATTTTTTTGGCATTTCACTTAGAAAATCATGGCACATTTTCCCGGTCTTTCGCGGTCTTCATTTCATCATGGCACATGTAACTTTTGACGCTGGATCGAATGGTGATAATATATTTGAAAGTAAGACTGAGAGGTGACAAATAGCAACAGCTAAGGTTTGACATAGTCTTCATCGGAAAAAGATTTGGATTAGTCTTGTTGTGACTGGTACTAAGACAGAGCGTTCCGTCAACTCTGTAAATACGTTTCTTGAGGTCGCCGCGTTGACACTGATCGTGTATGTCAGGGCGATCAGTATCGAAATCTAGCCGGATATCCATATGTTTATATCTTTGAATTTTTAGAATAGGCTTCAGGCCAACAAAACTTAGTGGTACAACAGTTTGAAGCTTGTATGCTTCGAGAGGGTTGGCAAGTTCACGGAGGCGTTGTCTGAAGCCATAGGGCAGAGAAGAGAGAGGAAATGGCATGGCGTAGGAAATTCGAAGGAAATCTTAAAGTCGAATAATGATGTTTCTATGCATAAACACGCTAATACCGACACAAAGATTCTAAAACTATCAACGAGAACACGAGACAAAGTACGATAACTTGCTGAAAACCATAATAAAAAGTCAACAGTCTCCCCCGAGTATGAGCAAAGGGAGAGACATCATATTGTATAGGTCCCAAAGGCTAATGATAGTCCCCGAATCGGCTATTTATAGAAAAACAATGCGCAAACTTATTGGTAAATGCTTAATTCCCGCCAAAACCTACCAACAAGCCGAAGGCGGACCATAACCGTAGGTTAACTCAGCATATGTGAGTCTGTTGCTCATCTCCGACCCAACTCCAACCCACCTCTATCACCGACAACACTGTAGTCCCATACTAAGCTAATCGCATTCGAACATTGCGCGCGAGTCTTGTCCAAGCTCTGCTTTTCCCCAAAAATCTACATTAATAATCTACATTTACGTTGCAGCTTTCAAACTTTTACCAACTTTTCTCATTTCTAAAAATGTCTGAAGCTAACAACGAAAACACGCCGCCAATGGCACTTATGAAGGTCCAGGATAAGTCTGGCAAGATTCGTGAAATCGGCCCCGAAGTCTACCGTGAAAGCGCGCTCCTCACCAATGCCCTCCGTAAGTTAAATTATACTTTTCAAAACCCTGATTAACCATTTTCTTTAAGAATTCTGCGACATAAATGAAGTCTGCGAGGTTGAGCTTGAACCCGACATGCTCGAGCAAGTAATCAAATTCAGCTCGCTGTTCAAAGACGAACCGCCGTATGTGCCCATCCCTTCCTCAACGGAAGGAGAAGCACCTCCGGATGACTCGCCTGGAATGCTGTTCTTCAAGGATGTCGACCACAAGGAACAGTTTTGGCAGTACGTTAAGGCGGCCGATTACCTTGAACACATTAGAATGAGGGATTATCTCTTGTTTCATGTTTGTAAGCAAGTCAGAGGTGCATCCACTGAAAAGATGCGGTGGTTCTTCGAATTCAACGACCCCCTTGACCCAGTTGCCTTGGAACACAAAGATGAGAAGGGCTGGGACGGGGAATAGTGTCGATGTTTTGGCTTGTTGTTCAATTGTTTGTTGATTGTAATAAATAATAATTAAAGTGTTTTAATATTAATAAGTTATGTTTTTAAACAAGCCTAGATTTATGAAAAGAGGTTTTTATGCGTGAATTGAACTTCAGTGAAACAAAGTCGCTCCCCGAAGCCACTTTCGACATTGACATTCCGAGGCTATATACGTCGGCGGCCTTGATCGGTGGATTTATCAAGACTTCAGGGGCCAGATATCGCTCATCTCTGTCAAAGATTTAGCAATATTTTCCATGGTCCGAATACGGGTTGACCTAAAGTCGCCGAGTTTGCAATGACCGTCGGCGCCGATGAACGTGTTGTCTGGTTTGATGTCCGGATGAATAAAATCACGGTTGAGCAGATAGACAAAAGCACATGCTACAAAGCCTATTGCCTATGGCAGCAGGTAATCAATAGTAGTACAGACAGACAATACCTTAGCTTTGCGCGCAAATGGCGATTCGAGCACCTGGAAGTTTCCCGACCCTATTGATAACAACCATAAGCCATGAACAGGTATTTTTTTTATGATTGTGGTAAAAATTATAAAGTCGATGCGCTGGTGATACACATGTTTAAACCTTCTGGAAAACGTGCAGTCCGTTTTCGATGAAAAAGATCCAGAAATCGCAACTTTTTGCACTTACCAGAACTCAAAAATGTCAAAAGTCGCAAGAAATTGGTTCTGGTAGTTTTTGAGACACTCGGTTTTCTGATTGACTTGGTGTTTTATGTCATTTTTGCCCTGTTTGAGCATTTTCATCGTAATGGAAGTGTATTTTAACCAAAATCGAGGATTCTGACCAGACTATGCAACAATGCTTTGAAAAGTGCCTTATAAAACAACCAAGTTTCTGACTGACTTGGTTGTTTTAAGTCATGTTTACAATTCGTGATTAACTTTATCAAAATATATTTTAAGTTTAAACAAAACTACGGATTCTGGCCAGATTCCAAACCTTCTGCGTTTTTCATAGAATAACCAGAAATCGATTATATATAAACGCGCTAACAATGACACAAAGATTATCAATAAGGACGCTAGAAAAAGTACGATAACTTGTTGAAAACCGGTATAAAATGTCAACAGACTTCTACGAGTATGAACAAAGAAATAGAAATCATATTGTATAGATCCTAAAAGCCAAATTAACTATTTATACAAAAACAATGCGCAAACACATTCGTAAATGCTTTAATCCCGCCAAAACTGACCAACAAGCCGAAGGCGGGCCGTTCCCGTAGGTTAACTCAGCTTATGTGAGTCTGTTGCTCATATATTGAAGCACTTCACGCACACTTTAAAAATCGATAGTATGAGTGACCGTACACCACTTAAGGAGTGGAACATTGTGTGTTCGTGCGCGCTAACATTGTGGAGGTCCGCAAACGCTTGCAAAAAGCCTACACACGCCGTCATCGAAGCTATAGAACTTACAAAAAGCGCAGATTGTTAGAAAACGAAAAAAATGGCTTAAGTTATTCTTCCATTTCACGTTATTTTATGATGAATCATTTTAAACGCCTCGATGCCAAAACCTTTTTATGCGCGATTCTGTAAATTGTATAAGTGTTTAACCAATCAATTTTAAGGTCCAATTCACTTCATTTTCGCATCATGCCCTTTCCCCTTTCTGCTCTGCCCTATGGCTTACGTCAACGACTCCGCGAACTTGCTAGCCCTCTAGAAACTTATGACCTTCAGATTGCTGCGCCTAATTTCGCTGGCATGCAACCAACTCAGAAAGTTAAAAAGTTAGAATCCTGTGTCATTCTTCTGGATAAACAGTCTGCATTAGTTCAGAACCCGATTGATTTCTGTTACTCTGTACCCCTTGAAACTACCAAGACCAACTTATTCGAACCTGATTTTTTTATTTTTATAGATTCTAAAGAAAATCCAGGCAACTTTCCTTTGATTAAAACTTTCCCAATTTTTAATCATTTTCTATTGTCGCCTTCACATGTTACTTTTCGCCGGTGCCTCGTCGACGCAAACTTATTGAGTTTGGCTACAATGCTGCGAGGACCTTTAACAAGGTTAGAATTTAATAACTGCACATTTGTGGCACCAAATGCAGCAAAAATGATTTGCAAAGCTTTCCAACATTTGAATGTAAAAACTTTGGATATTTACTGGAATTGCCCGTTTGAGCACCACTGGCTTGGTGCACTTCTAAAATCCAACTATGTTAATATGAATTCTATATCATTACACAGAGTTGATCAGAATGCTTTATTTGTCGAAGCGCGGGCACTTGCCCATTTCATTAAGGTACGAATTTTTACAAACCTTACGAACAAAAACAGGCGTTTTCAGGCTCAGAATAATTCATTTTGTTTGTACATCGAATTGCGGAAGCCGGTTGATTCTGAACGAGTAGAGCGACAGCTTGAAACCCTTTTCAGAAAACATTTTGTAAGATTTTCTGGTCTTATTACAGCGAAAAAAATAGTTGATGTAAAGTGGTACGATTCTAATAACAAATTACGTTCTCGTAGATTTTTTTTCCGTGAATATCGTGTTAAGAAAACTTTTGCTGATTAATTAAAGTATAACCCTTACATCGTTTTTGATAATGTTAAATTTAAAACGAAACTTAAATAAACTAAGTAAAACGATAACTGCTCACCTTTGTCAAACAAAAAAGATGTGCGAAACGCGCAAAGCCGAGGGCCATCTTTCAGGCTTTAAATTAGCCGATTCTTCAATGGGCTGCTTCGGGTTCGGATCCAAGGGGTAGCCAGGCTACCCAAAAAACATATAATGTTCTCTGCTCACTTGCTCTCTTTCAAAAATGGGTGCCCAAACATAGGCGAGCAAAATTAAGGTCAACAACTTCGATTCTTGCTCAAACAAGGCAGAGGAACTGCACGGTACTGTACAAAAAAAATAACTTCGATATCCACGACGATGTCAAAACGTCAATCGACAACTTCTTTTCCTCGCAACCCCGTTTGTTCTGGCAGTAGGGCATCGAAACCTTGCCCATAACAAAGGCAATAAATTATTAAGAACTTAGAAGATTATATCGTTGATCAATTATTGGAAAATTTAATGCTGATTCGCGTTGTACGAATGCGTTTTTTGAGCAATGTAATGCATCCTAGCATAAAGAACTCCAAAAGTAGTTTTGAGGAATTACCAGTTCGGAACTTTTTGACTTCGGATTCTCCAAGACAGATTCTGGAGCCCAGAGGATTCTGAAGGCGCCGAATCCGGTTTTCATATGTGAATTCGTCATCTACGGTATCAGATTAGTGTGTTTGTCAAGTTTCATCGATTTAAATTAACTTTAAATTTTGAAGTGTCATGGGGTCTTTCGGTTTTCCCAGAAAATGCGTTCTAATTCAAACTTATTGTTTTTATTACGCAGTTATTACAAAAAATGACAAACACCCAATACAGTATACCTAATCAACCAATTATGTGAAAATAATTAAAATAACGAACAAAAAAGGCACCAATCTCGTGAAGGGCACGTTTCGAAGCACTTCTCCAGCGTTAGATACTTGATCATAGTCTCTTTGCCGTAGGCCATGAACACAGGCAAAGCGTCATAACTGCAAAAGTTACGCGCATAACGGGTCAGCGCATCCATGGCACAGCTTGTCTGGCAAGCGTTGTCCTTGAGGACTTGATCCAACACTGGGTCCGGGCAGTAACCAGAATTCAGAAAGTCCTTCTCGGGTCCACAGCTGTTGACTTCCGTGAAGTTCCTGAAAGGTAAAAGTGCAATAACACGGTAAATCAAAGTGAAAAGAAGTGTCAAACTTACTTGCAAAGCTGATTGAAATCAGATTCCGTAATGTTTTCCATGGATCTGTAAATCTGCACAACTTTCAGCAGTTTCGTGGCGCAAATAAACTTCCGGGCAACAGTCGGCAAGTTGGGCATATCATCGACGGAAATGGCATCGATCGTGTCGTCGGGAAGCGAAATTGTAAGGTCGAAGCGGATCTGGCCATCATCATTGGCATCGGCACAGGGAAGCAAGCCATAGGCAGCGAAAGCGAGGATGAAGACGATCAGTTTGGTGTTCATGGTCGTTTTTGGCTACTGGAATGGCTGGTCGACGGAAAGAACGGCGTCGCTGACTTGGGTCGGTGTTTTCGCGCGTCGTCCATCGACTGCCTTGACTGGCTGGCTCGAGATGTGAAAAGTGGCAATGTCATCGTTTGTATCAAATTCAAGCAAAAAGTAAAAAAGTTTATTGTGCCAAAACAGCAAAAATGCACTCAAAATGTAAATATAAAGTGTAAATTACGGTTAATCACAATTATTGATGAATAGAAAGTTATAGCAATCCGGTTAACATAAAATTAGGGCACTTCTGGAAGCAGAATGGAAGATGCAAAAACTTGAAGCGCATGAGCCACCCATAATATTCGAAAGCGCAAACAGCTCCTGGCGCGCACGTCTCGGCGTATTTGGCGTAGTATTTCATCATGCAGACCTTCATGCAAGCATTGCCCTGGAAGGTTTCATCGACTTTGGCAGTACAACAGGGACGGATCCAGGCTTCGTAGACGTTCTTCTCCGGGGCACATAGAAGCGGTCCAGGATAGATGGCTGGACATTGGTGGCAACAAATTTGACGGCACAGCTCTTCGGGGTCACTGTTGGTGTAGTATTTCGTCGCCGCGTTGAAGCATTTCTCAATCTGCATCGCACGTTCATATCCGAGACGGCACATACGGTTGGCCACTGCGAAGATGGGCTGACCACAGATGTAGAAGTCTTCGCTGACACCGAGCAGGGTGCTGTGACGGTGGCGGTTGGTCAAGTCGGAGAGATTGTAGCAGTCGATGATTTCGGTGACGTTCCTGGAAAGTGTCATTAGTTGGGGTACTGTAGGAAGGTGGAAAGCTGTTTGGGTACTGTAGGACGGTTGAAAAGTGGTGGGGTACTGTAGAAAAGTGATGAAAAGATCAAACTTACTGGCAAAACAGGCCAAAATCCCTCTTCGTAACCTCACCCGCGACGGCTTTGTAAGCAAAAATGAGACGATTCAGCTTGAGATGACAGAGAAGTTTACGCTGATAGTCGGGTAGATCCGTGGATTTGTAGGCGTCACCGTACAGTAGGTGGTTATACGCGGTAATGTTGACGTCGTAGACACTGTAGGCTTCGTTGATGTTGTATTCGTAGTAGTCGGCGCAGACGTCGGAGCAGGTTGGATTTGAGGCCGAAGCGGTGGAGATGGCAAAAACGATGACAAATAGGAGCAGTTTGGGGTCCATGATGGCTGGCTGGCCGGATGGGATGAGTGAATGAAAGACTCGGCTGGCCCGATCTGGGTGGGCCGTTCGCGCGGTGTTTTCGGTCTGCAGATGCGAGGTGTGAAAAGTTGTTATCATCATTTTTGCAGGTTTGCAAAACTTTCCAAACAAAATTATCGCTAAATGTTCATTTCTATTTCAAATAAAGCAAGTATAAAATACATACAGTGTTAAATTTAGTAGTAGTAAACAAAGAACAGGCACATGAATCGGAGCAGGTTGGATTTGAGGCCGAACCGGTGGACACGGCAAAAACGATGACAAAGAGGAGCAGTTTGGGATCCATGATGGGTCGACGTGATGGGGAAAGGCTAATGAGGCTCCGAGTACGAGGAACAGGCGTCCCGGAGGCGCTCGTAGCCAAGGGCCGAAGCCGCAGACAGAAGAGCCAGTCGAGCAGGAGGAGACAGGTCACTCAGGAAGGCCGAAGCGATTGGATCCAATGCCGGACCATCCAGAGGCGCATAGCGCGGTTCGTGCTCATACAGGGTTGCAAAGGCAACGACGCGTTTCAGCGTCTTTTCGCTCATCGCGACCTTGATTGCCAAGGGGCCTGAAACGGCATGTATAAAATACATTCATTGAGGAAAAGGCAGACTCGAACTTACTTTTGGCCAGACTGCTAAACTCGTCCATTATCGCTGGAGACACATGTAGGTTAAAGCCGTTCTCAACAAAAAGCGTGAATGACGACGGAGGTTCTGGAACTGCTTCAGGCTCCGGGGGCGTGTTACTCGGCGAGTTTGGATCGAAATCGGTGAGGTCGGGAGAGGCGTAGATGGATTCAAATGAGCCGGGGGAGGACGAAATTGAGCGATCACCAGACATGCCGAAGAATTTTGGGAAGAATGAGGTAAGAATGACGGCGACCAACGCAGCCAGTCAGTCTCGATCGACTGGCGAGAGTGAGCACTCACTCGCGCACTCTTCTCCGAGCGATGGCGAGAGTGCGTTTCACACTCAAAAACGTTGCCTGGTTGTGCCGTGGAGGAGTTGTTTGAGGTCGGACGTGATTTGAAGCTTGACAACCTTGGTTCGATGGTCTTCCAGGACGACGCCGACGGGCAGACCCGAATCGGGCAGCTTTTCGGTGCGGACCTTGGCGATGATGAGTTGCTGCTCTTCCTCGGGAACGCCGTAGCTGATTTCGATGGTGAAGGGGTGGTAGATGGTGTGGCGGGTGCCGTAGAAGTACTAAAATTGTCAAAATGAAGGTCGAGTTTAACACAAAAGATGGAAAAACATACACTTTTAACGACATCATGTCTCGACTTCTGCCGCTGTGTCGTTGCTCGTGGTTCGACGCCGCCAGATTTCGGTTCGTGGACAATCTTGACGAAATTCGGCAAATCTTTCGTCAAATTATTGACTAAACGCTCATTTTCCAGCACAATGACAACATCAATCTTGAAATTCTTTGCTGCATGAAACAACGCGGTGTAGCCAGCGTCCTTGACGAAGCCACAGGTGTTGATCACGACGCCACTGGCATTGATTCGAGGGATCGTAGCACACTTTTCGTTGATTGTGGCGGCTAAAGTCTCGATAAGATGCAAATAATACTGCTCATTGGCCGTGGGGTTGATAATGCCGGAGGATAGGCGAGAGTGCTGGCCTTGTCGAAGCCTTCGACGACTTCCGAGGGCTTGCTGACGAGCAGAGCTGACACCGTGCCAGGGAGGGAGACAGAACCCTAAAAAATGGACTTTTATATATAAAAATTTGAACCTAAGCTTCTCTAAAGCACTCCAAAACCAACCTGTCCCAAATCCAAGTCCACATATATCGGAGTATGGTTGAATCGAACTGCATAGTTCAGCAACAACCGGCACAGGGTCGACTTTCCGACATCTGTCTGTCCTGCGATCATAACTCGTGGTCCATGGGCCTTCGGATCGCCAATGCTGATTCCAGCCATCGCGTTGCTTCGCATCTGCTCCAGGGCGTAATGGATGTTCAGATAGATCACCTGGAAAGGCAAAATTACAATTTCAATTTTCAAAAAAACATCAAAAACCCACCATTGGCGTCTGCGTCGCTATATAGGCGCTCTCCGGTCGTCCGACAATCTCGACCAACGCTCCCTTGTACGTGAAGATGGCACATCGGAAGCTGGGAGGCAACGTGTAGCGTTTATGGACGACCAGCGGCGTTCCGAAGATTTCGGCGAGCCCTTCGACGAGTTCGACGATAACCTCCTCGCTGCCGACCTCGAGACGGAGCTCATTGTCCTCGTTGAGCTTGTATTCACTGCGATCGGAAGCCTGATCCATGGCGACGGGGATTCGGTGGGATTGGGAGTCGGAAACGGGCGGCGAAGACGGAGCGATGTCGAAACACTGCACACAGAGCTGGGCGGCTGAAAAACGCTGTGCGTTGTGGGGGTTCTTTCGTGGTGGGAGTGCGATTGGGGGACACGGCGCGTGTAACTTTTTCAAAACGCGATTTGGGGCTACTGATAAACTTCCAAACACACTATTCTTTATCAATCGCGATATTTGACGACTAATAATCAATTAATGGTTTTATTTTTCAAGATTACAACCAAAAATGCACTATTTTGATGAGCCCTGTTCCAACACAAAAATACGATCATTGACCATGACAACTTTTCCATCAACTAATTGACCGTATTGAGGTTCTACAAAACTTTTTCCAAACAAAATTTCAAGTTGTGAATCTAATCGAGAGTAATCGGTTCGAAAGTTCAGATCAATTTGTAGCAGAAAAGAATCGCTTTGAGCCTAAAACACACTAATCAATTTCCATAAGCCCAGAAAACTTCATACCATCAAAAATTCAACCAATTTATCCCTCTCTACGTCTAGAACACTTTGTTTAGCAGCATAAATCTTAACCTCCTTCATATTTTTACAATTTGCGTCCGTGACACCATCAAGCCAGTCGTTTTCAAACGGGCATCTCGTATCAATAGATAAACTTTCCAATGGTTTGAAGGCAGTAAAAAGGGTAGCTGTTACACCCTTAAGATCGAATTTGCACTTTTCAAATTTGAGATGTTTAATAGGTCGCATCATCAATGTTGCCAAACTCAACACTTTTGTAGTAATACAGGTATATTGAAAAGTAACATTCTCAGGTGCCAAATAGTATTGGCTGAGCATTGATAAAGTACCAATTGTCGGAAGTTGGTGATTAGTGAAATAACTAGTGACGAACACGACGGTTTCATCGATCCTGTATATGCGTTTTTTAGTGTAGGCGGCCCAATACTCGTCATCATAATGACTTTCTTTGTTCAGCGCGAACAAACAGTATGGATATTTTTTGATTTTTTGGATTGGCTTTAGGCCAACAAAGTTTGGTGCAGCAGTTTGAAGCTTGTATGCTTCGAGAGGGTTAGCAAGTTCGCGGAGGCGTTGTCGGAAGCCATAGGGCAGAGAAGAGAGGGGAAATGGCATGATGTAGGCAGTTTTTATGAGATCTTAAAGTCGACTAATAAAATTTTTATCTATAAACGAACGCGCTATCGATGACACTAAAATTCTAAAACTATCAATGAGGATGCTCGACAAAATACGATAATTTGTTCATGTCAACAGGTTCTCCCAAGTATGAGCAAAGGGAGAGACAGCATATTGTAGAAGTCCCAAAGGCCAATGATAGTCCCCAAATTGGCTATTTATACAAAAACAATGTACACACATTCATAAATGCTTAATTCCCGCCAAAACCGACCAACAAGCCGAAGGCGGATCATAACCGTTGGCTAACTTGGCTTATGTGGGTCTGTTGCGCATCTCCAACCCCTTCTATCTCACCGACAGCACTGTAGTCCCATACTTAGCTAATCGCATTCGACTATTACGCGCGAGTCTTGACCAACCTTCGCTTTTTCCCCAAGAAGCTACATTAATAGTCCGCTTTCAAATTACAGCTTTACAAATCTTCTCCAATCTTCACCATTTCTAAAAATGTCTGAAGCTAACAACGAGAACGCGCCGCCAATGGCACTTATGAAGGTCCAGGATAAGTCTGGCAAGATTCGTGAAATCGGCCCAGAAGTCTACCGTGAAAGCGCCCTTCTCACCAACGCCCTCCGTAAGTTTTTTATACTTTTTGAACCCTTGATTCACAAAAGTTATTCAGAATTCTGTGACATAAATGAAGTCTGCGAAGTTGAGCTTGAAACCGACATGCTTGAGAAAGTAATCAAATTCAGCTCGCTGTTCAAAGACGAACCACCGTATGTCCCCATCCCTTCCTCAACGGAAGGAGAAGCGCCTCCAGATGACTCGCCTGGAATGCTCTTCTTCAAGGATGTTGATCACAAAGAGCAGTTCTGGCAGTACGTCAAGGCCGCCGACTATCTTGAACACATTCGAATGAGGGACTATCTCTTGTTTCATGTTTGTAAGCAAGTCAGAGGTGCATCCACTGAAAAGATGCGGTGGTTTTTCGAATTCAACGACCCCCTTGACCCTGTTGCCTTGGAACACAAGGATGAGAAGGGCTGGGACGGGGAATAGTGCGGGAGTTTTGGCTTGGTGTTCAATTGTTTGTTAATTGCAATAATTGGTAATTTAAGTGTTTCAATGTTAATAAATTGTATTTTGAAACAGTCTAGACTTATGAAAATAAGTTTTCATGCGTGAATTAAACTTCGGTGAAACAAGGTCGACCCCAGAAGCCAGTTCCAACCTTACCATTCCGAGGCTATACACGTCGGCGGTATTGGTCGGTGGATTGTTCAGGACTTCAGAGGCCAACTAACGTTCATTTCCGTCATAAAAATTTGCCTTATTGTCCATGGCCAGAATACGGATCGATCTAAAGTCGCCGAGTTTGCATTGACCATCGGCGCCGATGAACGTGTTGTCCGGATGGATGAAATCACGGTTGAGCAGATGGACAAGAGCATATGCCACAAAACCTATTGCCTATGGCAGCAGCTAGTCAATGGTAGTACAGACATTACCTTAGCTGTGCGCGCAAATGACGATTCTTTCCGGAGCACTTGGAAGTTTCCCGACCCTCTTGATAACCGCCATAAGCCATGGACAGGTACTTTTTTTAAGATTGTGGTAAAAGATATAAAGTCGATACGCTGATGATACACATTTTTAAGCCTTTTAGAAAATGTGCAGTCCGTTTTCAAAGAAAAATTTCCAGAAATCGCAACTTTTTGCACTTACCAGAACTCAAAAATGTTAAAAGTCGCAAAAATTGGTTCTGGTAGTTTTTGGGACACTCGGTTTTCAGGTCAGACTTGGTTGTTTTATGCCATTTTTACAATTTGTGATAAACTTTATTCATATAGAATTGAATTTTTTTTAACAAAACTACGGATTCTGGCCAGATTCTAAACTTTCAAAATTTGCGTTTTTCATGGAATTACCAGAAATCGATTCCATTGACGGTAGATTTTTGTGGATTGGACAGAAATGTTGTTTTGACAATACTTTATTCGTTGCGTCATACATTACATGAATTCAGATTTAAGGTAAACCAGTGTCATTGAACTCTTAAATTGTCAGAAAATCACGGTCATGGTCACATTTACTTCTTTCCGAATCCAGCTTGGGTGTTGGTGCCAAGTCCGACGCCGCCGGGGTAACCTAAATGGCAATCACTTGTTTATCAGTAACCAAAAAGATCAAACTTTCTTACCTCCAGCTCCGTTGACACCACCACCAAGTCCGACGCCGCCAACACCGGGCTGGACACCGACATTGGTGCCGAGACCGAGTCCAAGTTGGGGAGCGGCGAGAACGGCGGCCAAAACGGCGAACAAGAAGACGATCACGGACTTGAACATGGTTGATTCGACGGTTGAACGATTCTCAGAAGCGAGATGGCGATACCGGCATCCACGAAGGCCTTTTATACCGCCTCAAAGGCTTCTGGAAACATTAAACAACAACTGACGTCAGGCGTGGCGTCAGATGCAAACTACCTCTACCAAAGATCGCCGAACTGAGTTTTGTTTGTTTTATGTTACGTCTAAACTGGTCAGCCACCGTTTTTTGACTACGTTAGACAGGGTCGATTCCGTGATCGCCTTCTTTTAGTGACCAAACATCGTCTGCGCGACTGGCGTGAATGAAGTGTTGTTCCGAAATCACGAGATTCGCCTTTTTTATTCAGGACATGCAAACTTGCAAGAAATTGAACGATTGAATTGGGCGGAGGTGGACGGATTCTGTTCGTGAACTGTATACATCCTCGGAATAGACTGGACAGCTGTTTGGCGATTTGTGATAGCCATTTGATGTAGACGTTCAAAACAAATCAAAGTTTTTGTTGAACAGAACAGTTTGAAATGGTATAAAAGTGGGTTTGAGAGTGCTAGAACACCACCCTCAACAATTCTGACAGCGTCAACCATGTTCAAGTCCGTGATCGTCTTCTTGTTCGCCGTTTTGGCCGCCGTTCTCGCCGCTCCCCAACTGGGACTCGGTCTCGGCACCAATGTCGGTCTCGGTGGATTGGGCGGCGGACTTCTCGGTGGTGGTGGCTACAATGGTGGCATGGGCGGATATCCCGGCGGCGGAATGGGTCTCAACACGAATGCCAACCTCGGATATGGCAAGAAATAATGAAACCAACAACTTTTCGACGCTTTTTTACATTCCATTTCCACGATTCTTGTATTCTCTCGATTGCTAACAGTATAATGTTACAATTCAAATGTAATAAACTTGCTAATTCATGCGAACAATCACTTTTATAAAGTACCAAACTGTCAAAAGTACACAAAAGTAAGTCAAAAACAAAATTAGGTTAGAAAGTTAGTAGGAAGCTGTCAACAGCGTGCCTGTAACAGTGTTCGCGCTCATCGCGTTTTTCGTGGGTTCTTGCTGGAAGACGCTTCAGACGGAGCCGGCAAGTCCATCTTGCGCTTTTCACGCGTCTGGCGGGGTGGGCTTTCGCAATGTTCCGGTTGCGGCGCGTCGACGACCGCTTCTTGTCTCGGATTCGTGAAGAACAGACGCATCGCTTCCGGATCCATCGTTGTTAGGCGACTGTTGACGTAGGCGGCGCAGCTATCGATGAGGCGCGGATAGTTGAGGTAGGTGGAAGCTGCGATGAGTTTCGTCATCGTCGAATGATCCAGATCGTGGAAGAATTTGTAGGCGGCTTGGTCGAGCTCGAAGGGCTTGTCGTTGTCAGCGTCGTATGCCGGCTTGTCGGCATAGAGGGTGTAGAAGGCGATGGCCGCTTTGAGCACGGCGGATTCGAGTGTGACTGGAATCGGCTCGTCTAGCTTGCTGCATACCGCTGAAATGGCAAGAACTTGATCGATTCCAAGAATGATGTATAAAAATGAAACTTACGTTTGGCCTCTCTGAGGACCTCGCAGTTGTCCACAAAGTTTAGGTCAACGGTGAAATCCTCGCCGCTGGAGCTGACCAGTGTGAAAGTTGACGGAACGGGATCCATCGGGACAGTATCGGAAGCGTCTTGGTGAGCACTCATCGTGGAACGCGGGTTAGTGATGTGAGGACACCGGTTTGGACAGGCTGTGGGCCGAGTGAATGACCGATTGACCAAAGCCAATCCAGCCAGTCGATGGTCAGGACACACTGGCCATGCGTGGGAGGCATTGCCGATCCCGTGAGTCGTTCCTGCCAGCCGCGTCCGAACGGATTTGAAAGGCGGTCCGACTTTATCACGACGGTTTCGATCACGCACAGATTGACCCTCTGCAACACTGCTCATTTTGCACTTTTGAGCACAGTGTCGGTGGTTCAGTCGATGGAAACACTTTCAATCGATGACGCGCATTGATTGGTTTCATGCAAGAGAACGTCCCACATGGGACTGGAACTGTTCCGCGACTATTAATGAAAGTAAACTGCAAATTAGGCTTGGTAACTGTAGTTGACGACGCGGACGAAATGAAGTTGGCTCACTTTTGTTAAAGCATCTGGAAGTGGTCGACAACGTTGAAGACAACAAAGGAATGAAAGCGCAGAATGCTCAGTTAGAGATTGCTGGATGCGGAGGGGCGATTTGTTTGCAATTGGAGTCGTCGTGATGTCTTGGGAAGCTTTGACGACTGCACACTTTTGGAAAAACTTTTAGCAATATTTAAATTTTTTTTATTCTTGGCCAAGGTTGCAAGTATATTGACGGCAGTACAATACCGTAATGTTCTTTTATTTAAAGTCTCTTCGTATAACGACGACTCATCAAGTCGTTCGCCGTCGGCGCATCCAACGGTATTGGAGAACTTCACGGACACTTTAACAATCGATAGTATATGAGTGACAGTACACCACTTACATAAGGAATGGAACACTGTGTGTTCGTGTGTGTTGGCATCGTGGAGGTCCGCAAACGCTTGCAAAAAGCCTACGCATGTCTCCATCGAAGCAATGAAACTTACAAATTGCTAGAAAGCTTAATAAAGCCAAATTAAGTTTTGCATTCCACAGTACTTTATGATAAACCATGTTGAACGCTTTCATCCAAACCATTGTTGCGTGCATCTGCAAATTGTATAAACGTTTAACCCATCAACTTTAAGGTGCATTTCTCTTCATAATTTTGCATCATGCCATTCCCACTTTCTGCTCTGCCCTATGGCTTCCGTCAACGGCTCCGCGAACTTGCTAACCCAATTGAAATTTACAAACTTCAACTTTGTGCACCTAATTTCGCTGGCTTGCTACCAATTCAGAAAGTTGAACAGTTGAAAGACTGTGTCGTCAATTTGAAGACACAATCTGCATGGATTCAAAATCCGCTTGATTTGGGTTCTCCTGTACCCCTGAAAACTACCGATGTCAATTTATTTGATACTAAAGTTTTAACTTTCACAGATTCTGAAACAGATTCGAGCAACGTATCTTCGATTAAAACTCTACCCATGTTTAATCATTTTCGATTTACCTCGTCTCGTGTTACTTTTAGCGAATGCCTCGTCGACGCAAACTTGTTAAGTGTGGCTACAATGTTGCAAGGACCATTAACGTGGTTACAAATTAGTAATTGCAAATTTGTTTCACCGAACGCAGCACAAATGTTTTGCAATGCTTTCAAACACTGCAATTTTAAATGTTTGAGTATTTCTAACGTTTGCTCTACCGACAATGACTGGCTTGATGCGTTAATGAAAGCCAATTATGTCAATATGGATTTCATAACATTATACAGAGTTGATCAAAATGTTTTATTTGTCGAAGCACGGGCATTTGCCAACTTCATTAAGGTACAAATTTTTTAACAAAACTTACAAACGAACAAAAAATGTGCTTTTTCAGGCTCAAAGTAATTCATTTTGTTTGTATATTCAATTGTGCGAGTTGATTGATTCTGAACAAGTAGAGCGACAACTTGAAATCCTTTTCGGTGAACGTTTTGAGAGATTTTTTGGTATAGTTAAGGACAAAAAAATCGTTGGTGTGAAGTGGTTTGATTCTAATAACAAATTATGTACTCATAATTTTTTTTTGTTGTGAATATCGTATTACTAAAAACTATTGCTGATTAACTAAAATGTAAATTTTGTTTAAAACTTAATAAAATAAAAAAAAGTACAAGTCTAGATCACAAACAAATTACTCAACGTTGTCAAACAAAAAGAAGGTGCCCGAAACATACAGAGCCTATGGTTTTAGACTTCAAATTGGTCAACTTTTTACAACGCTCCTTCAGTGGGGAGTCTTTGAGACAGGCCAATGAATAAGAAACATACTTTTACCGTGAATTAATCTTCATCCAAGTCGATCCCAAAAGTCAGTTCCCACATTGACATCTTGAGGCTGTAGACAGAAACTTCCCAATCGATGATGGACGCGCACTATCTATACTTCCTGAGGTCCATGGGGCAAACAGACATCCTACAATGTGCAAGAAGTTTCGCGCAACCATAACTTATGTTCTCGGAGGGCATGAGACACACAGACATCATGCAATAGGTCATCTCTGTGCGTCCTCAGCTCGAAAGATGTGCCCTCCTCTAGCTAAACCGTATAAATAGCCATCCACAAGCATCAAAAATCAGTTCATCGGACTTTCAATCCACTGCTCACTTTCTCTCCTATAATACATAATCTCGATAAACCAAAAATGGCTTCCAATGGAACCCCCACGCTGACCGTCCAGGACAACTCTGGCCGCGTTACCGTACTCGGCCCTGAAATTATCCGCGAATGCAAGCTATTCGCCAATGTTGCCGGTAGGTTTTATTAGTTTCTCAATTTTTTTACAGTAAACCTAATCCTTATCCATTTTCAGCCTTTGCACCGAAGTCTACAAGGTCTATGTCGAGGCTGAATTGCTAGATCTTGTCATTGAGTTCAGCATGCTGTTCAAAGACGCTCCCGAATACACCACCATCAAAGGCATCCCTATCGATGCTCCGGAGTGGGACACTTCGCCGGCAATGGAGTTTTTCACCCGCTTTGACAACAATGAAATCTTGCATTTGATGAACCACGTTGATTACCTGGAGGCCCAACGTCTAATTGACTATGCCGTTTTCTACATTTGTCGACAAGCACGACATTTGAGCGATTCCGAAAAGCTGGTCTTTTACGGCTTGGCTGGTGAGCAAGCCGAAGAACCGATCCCCGAAGCCCCGCAAAATGCATCTGGTGTCGCACAAATACTTAATAAGTCGCGTCAGTATGGGTATTGTTAATTAATTTTCGTTATGTTTTCGGAGAATCGTCCCTCAAAGTCACTCAGATCAACTTGTTGGATAGATTTTTCATAGTTCTGTGCAAACTTTTTTGTAAATCTGACTACAATGGACTACCCTCATCTAGAATCAAATTGGCCAGCGCACCCAAGTGCACGCCAGGCCAGTGTCGCGCTGAAAGTTACAAGGGGCCGGTTGTTTACACCGGTGTACGCGCGCGTTTTTTGAACGCACCCGTGCTCGAGTCGGGTCGTGGGTCCATTTCAAAACGCGCGCGCGTACACGGGTGTAAACACGCGGCCCCAGTGTAACTTTCACCACGACACTGGCCTGGTGTGCACTTGGGTGCGCTGGCCAATTTGATTCTAGATGAGGGTAGTCCATTGTAGTTATTATTAAACTTTTACTTCTTTTGTTTTCAAATTTGTAATAAATTATACTTTTTATCAAATTCAAGGTGTTGTTTTCATGAAACAAAGTAGATTAAACATACATCTTGAAACACTTCCCTGCGGACGATTTTAAGAAAAAAGTCAATAAAGTTCAAATTTGCAAGTTCAAAAACATGGAGAAAGTAGAATTTATTCCAAATGCACTCAAAGCAACCCGATACGTGTATACAAATCCAAATTACAATAATGATTATGTGAGATATTCAACCCAAAAGATGATGTCCAAAACGAACGAAGCTGAAGGCCGCTTTTCAGGAGTAAGATGAGTCATGGCTCTAATGCGACGTTTTAGTAAGCCTCTGTGAATAAAAGACAAAGCGGCACTACGAGCATCCCGGTGGGAGGTATACTTCGGTGAAGCAAAGTCGACCCCAGAAGCCAGTTCCAACATTGACATTCCGAGGCTGTACACGTCGGCGGCCGTGGTCGGTGGATTGTTCAGGATTTCAGGGGCCAGATACCGTCCATCTCCGTCATAAACTTTGCCATTATTGTTGCTGGCCAGACGGGCTGAACCAAAGTCGCCGAGTTTGATGTTTCCGTCCAAGCCGATGAACATGTTGTCTGGTTTGACGTCGAGATGGATTACAGGGTCCTTGCGGCCGTGTAGATGCGCGAGAGCGGACGCCATGTCTTTGGTCCACTCCAGGACTGCCGATTCTGGAACATAGGCGGTGCATTGACGCATATCGGCCAGAGTATGGCGATGGCACAACTCCATTTGGATGTAAAGACGATCGCGTTCTTCCCAGGCCATGACGAAGTTGACCAGATTCTTGTGTGGGGGCAGACTTTCGTGGATCCGGACTTCCTGCAGCGTTCGATTTCGCCTCTTATGGCTACGGTAGACATTGCGCATTTGTTTGATGGCGTATTGGCGGCCGTCGGCTCGAGATGTGGCTGCATAGACCTAGAAAGGGTCAAAAATGGCAGTGTGAACTTGTCGAAAACAAGATAGTACTTACGATTCCAAATGATCCGCTGCCAAGTTCAGCAAACTCGCAGTAAGCCTGCTCCAAATAGGACCATGATGGGTCATAGGGTGATAATAGCGTCGGCGGCTTAGTGTCCTCTTTGAAGGAGACAATCTTCGCGGAAACGGCAAACTGTGGTTGGAAGCCAATATGATCCGCTGCCAAGTTGATTGGATCCGGCAGTGTGTATGGCAATGTGTTATGGACAAAAGGTGACCTTTGGGGGACCATTTTGAGGACGGTTAAGCCGGATGAGAAAGGACGAGGCCAACGACGGCAACGATCGGCACAAGGTGGTTGCAGAACGGCGATGTGATTGTGGACGTTGGTCAAGTCAGCATTTCGTCGCACGTGGTCGTTCGAAAGTTTGCGCGCGCGCGGAGTTTCGTTAGTTGCCAGTCGGGAGGTGCGTTTTCAATCGATGCGCGCATTGATTGGTTTCGTGAATAGGAATGTCCCTCTTGCGGGCGCGTTCAATCGATATTGCGCATTGATTGGTTTGGGCCTTAAAAAGTGCACGCACGCTGACTGCTGTTTATTTCGTTTTTTTGGCCCAATTAGTATTTCATTCAATTTTGATTTTTGTTACTGTAATGTTTTTGCAGCTTTTACTTTTCCACTTTTTACACTATTTCTCCATCCGCACTTTGACCAATCTTGTTACCATAAATGTTATCACTTTATCATCTATGAAAAAGGTCCACCGACGTCAACTATCTATTTTTGGCCCCCAGTCTGCGAAAACGGTTTAACCTTCAACCTTTGACATCTCTTTTCGATTCATGATTTTCACATGTCGCACTTTTTCCCATCCATGTGCAACATTTGATCTTTTCATTCCAACTTTTTCGACAAGACTGGAATTCGCTTTCAAAAGTTCGTCAAAAACATTTCGAAACACCTGCCTCAAGTGCTCTCATAACGAATCGAGCAGAGTTCATTCCGACCAATGGCTTTTCCAAACGTGTTTTTCTTCCCTGTTTTCCGACCCCCGTGACACACAGCTGCATGGATTGCTTGCCGCTTGTGCGGACGGGTCAGTCAAACGGCTGAAACCGATCCCCCTGAACCGTCTATTGATCCATCCATCCAAAGTGAGGGTTAACGATCGACTTTGTCCTGATGCAACTTTGCGAGAGCCAGCTTTTCCCCGTCATCATCCAGCCACGCAACCTTCACGTGCACTTCCTGATTGTAGGGTAAAATGATGTTGTCCCTGAGGGTAGTAGAGACCAACCTTTCCTCCTAGACAGGGGCCCGATGCGCTCTCAAACGTGCAAATTTCGAGATAAGTGGATGGGGGCGGAGTTTTGAAAAAGGTCGGCTCGTTTCGATAAAAATTTGTTGAAAGATGTTATTTTTGCATCGATGGGCTTTGCCTTTGCCGTTGGTTAGTTTCGCGAGATAAAATTGTATTGAATTGAGTTCCCGTGGGACGGTGGGACGTGAATAGCGCAGCTAATGGGGGGACGTGAAAAAATTGCTTGCGCACGCACTTGAAGGAAGCACGTTGCGGTGTTTCCGTGGCAACGTGGATTGGAATTGACGGTTTCTAGGGGTCGAGAAGGGGGATGAATGGCTTTGAAATGGGGTTTTCTGGGCAAAATTAGTCGAAATTGGCCATTTTGACGCGTTTTTATATATCCAAAATCGCAAAAAGCCATCTATTAGCCAGACTTGATGACTATGACGGAAGTCTTTCCATCCAAGCGTCCAAAAATCGGTCCTTGTTTTTCTTTCCGCACTCGAAAACGCGAAAAAATTGTGCGTGCATGTTGTTCGATTGGCTGGCCTTGTCGTTGCCAGCGGCGCAGTTGTCGGATGAGAGGCACTGTTTTTTCCATCAATTTCTTGCCCTCTGCCCTTTTCACTTTTTGCTGCATTTCGATGACGCCGAGGTTTAACCCGGCCTTGAGAGCGAAGCGACTAGCCAAATGGCGCAGTTGTCAGCCTTGAAACTTTTTTGCTGCTTCTTTGCTTTCGAACTTTTTCGAGGCCGGGAAGCGGTTTTCGTCGTCGACAACACATCAACGGACGTGACTGCAGATCCCTCTCCCCGTTAAATTCGATTTTTTTGTCCGAGTGAGAGCGAGCGAGAGGGAGACAGGCCAGCAAGCAGAGACTCACGTTCGGGGCGGAGAGCAACCGAACGAGCGACTCTCGCTCCAGCCAGTTCGGCCAGCCGACAACATCGACGGCAACGACGCCAGTCTCTGTCTCTGCCTTGCTGTCAGTCTGCGCCTGTGGGTCTCCCCTATCGCAGTTTTCACCATTGGCACGTCCGCCTTTATTTCCACACGTTTTTACATCGAAACCCTCTCCAAATTGCGTGTTTTGTTTTCGACTTTTCCGAGTTTCACCCCCAATTGGACCCAAATAACCACCCCCTTTCAATTCCAGACTTGACAAACTCCTTCAACCACCCCCATCATGGCCTCCTACTCGCAGTACCTCACCAAGGAGAAGGAAGATGAGCTCCGCGCGATCGCTCAAGCCATCGTCGCCGAAGGCAAGGGCATCCTCGCCGCCGATGAGTCCACCGGCTCCATGGACAAGAAGTTGAAGCCGATCGGCCTCGAGAACAACGAGGAGAACCGTCGCCTGTACCGCCAGGTCCTCTTCACCGGTGATGACGCTCTCGCCAAGAACATCTCCGGCGTCATCCTGTTCGAGGAGACCTTCTACCAGAAGACCGATGATGGCACGCCCTTCGTTGAGGTGTTGAAGAAGAAGGGTATCATCCCTGGCATCAAGGTTGGTTTTGGTTGGCTTTTTGGGGTGGATGTGGCTGGGGAGATGGTTTATTGCATCATTGAAAGCGGCGGCTGGGTGCCTTTAGAGATGTGTGTTTTCGAAAGAGAGGAATGTTGGCATTTGGAAATGGTGTTAGAGGGTCCTAGGGGGTGGAGTATTGATTTTTTGGCAAATTTTTTTTTGAGATTTTTAGCTTTTTTCAAGTTGAGTGTTACGTCCAAGAGTTTACCATGCCAAAATTTTTGAAAGTATTTGACCAAAATTTCTAATATTTTCAAAACTACCGTAACCCAGGGCTCTAAATTTTCTTTAAATTTTAGATTTTTTAAAATTTGTATTTTGTCCGAAAGTTTGTCCAACCAAAATTTTTGAAATTGTGCCAAAATTTCACTTTCTAGACTAAAATTTTTCAACATTTCCAAAACTACAGTACCCCAGTCCCTACCACATTCCATAAAACCCCCATAAATCCCACTTTCCCACTCATTTTAATCCTCTTTCAGCTCGACAAGGGTGTCATCCCGCTCGCCGGCACCATTGGTGAAGCCACGACCCAGGGTCTCGATGGTCTCGCCGCTCGTGCCGCCCAGTTCAAGAAGGACGGTGCCCAGTTCGCCAAGTGGCGTTGCGTCCACAAGATCGCCTCCCACACGCCGAGCCACCTTGCCCTCCTCGAAGTCGCCAACGTGCTCGCCCGTTACGCGTCCATCTGCCAGCAGAACGGCCTGGTCCCCATCGTTGAGCCCGAGGTCCTTCCCGACGGTGAGCATGATCTTGCCCGTGCCCAGAAGGTCACCGAAGTCGTCCTCGCCTACACGTACAAGGCCCTCAGCGACCACCACGTCTTCCTGGAGGGTACTTTGTTGAAGCCTAACATGGTCACTCCTGGTGAGTCTTGCTTGTTTCTTGCCTTCAGAACCAGGGATGCGAAAACGCGGCGCGTGGGGGGTTTCACGCGCGCGTCAGCTTAACGAGAACAAGAGGGGAAAACGGTCTGAGCAAGAAGCGGGCGATCAAAGTTTAAATTTGTCCTCCTTTTTGATGCAAATTTTTCGGCTGCTCACCTTACGGTTTATAATTATTTGACGCGCTCTCAAGAAAACCTTTCGCTGCTAGACCCACGCGTTTTCCTATCCGCGTCACGCACGCGTATTCGCATCCCTGTTCAGAACACGTTATAAGGTTGAATCTTCCAGGCCAGCAATACAAGGGCACCGCCTACTCCCACGAAGACATTGCCCGTGCCACCGTGACTGCCCTGCAACGTGGTGTGCCCCCGGCCGTGCCCGGTGTCGTCTTCCTGTCCGGCGGCCAATCGGAAGAAGATGCCACGCTCAACTTGAACGCCATCAACGCCTTCCCCGGCAAGAAGCCTTGGGTCCTCACCTTCTCGTACGGTCGCGCCCTCCAAGCCTCGGCCCTCGCCGCCTGGGGCGGTAAGCCCGAAAACGTCGCCAAGGCCCAAGCCGTCCTGCTGCACCGTGCCCAATCCAACGGAGCCGCTTCTCTCGGCAAGTACCAAGGCACTGGCGAAGCTGGCGCCGCTGCCCAGTCCCTCTACGTCGCTAACCACGCTTATTAAAGCGACAATCTGGTCTGTCCCTATGGTTTATGTCTACGTAGTTGCTTACCGTTTCTTATACCACCCCGATTGTATCTCATTTAAACAGCTATTGAACACGTAAAACTAATTTCCATGTGTAGAGCAAACCCTAATACTGTACTGAGTGTGTGGCCTAGTCAAATAGGACCGAAATATAAAGTATTTAAATTGGAATTTGTATTTACAGACATTGGAAAGTACAAAAAGATGGCTTATTTAGTTTCAAGAGGGGTCGATGGGGGTGGAGGTACATGATTAAGTGGATTGAAAATGATCGAGGTTGTTGAATTCGTGGCGCTGCTGCCTCCAGATGGCGTACTTGGCAGGTCAGAGGCCAGGGGCATAAGTCGACAGCCAACTTCATCGGCGACAAGCTTGACGTAGCGCTCCTGTTCGACGAGGAAGTTGTAGGCTTCTTCTTGGGTGGGGAGGTAGAGGCAGGCTTGGAGCTCGGTCACTGATAGAAGCTGAAAAGGACCTTATTTACCATTTTTAAAGCGCGTTGAACCAACCTCTTTCGTCTCCGCCAATGTAATCAACTTCAAAATCCGCGCATTCCGACACATCGTACTCAGCAGCGTCCCTGGCTGGAAGCTCGCACTCAATGCATCGATATTGCCATCAGTGATGTATTCGACGATCTTCCGTTGGTCCAGCGACAAATTCGTGCAGGGGAGATGGATCAAGATCTTCAGATCACGAACAACAGGTCGGGTCGCCATGGCTTCGAGCGTTTTCGCCAGCAATGGCCCAGCAACGTCGGCTTCGGCCTTCTCCATGAGCGCGAGTAGAAACAGCTCCAAGTAGACGACATTTGACAAGTGTTGGCCTTGTAGGACGGCATGCCGGGTGATAGCTGCGACATCGGGTTTGGAAACGTTCAAACTGCGGAGAATGTCGAACATGCTGCGATAGATCTGGATGATCTCGTGCGGACTCGTGGCAAGTGAGTTGATGAACACGTTGGCTACGGCCTGGACGTCGACTGGGAGGTTTGTGGCTGCTGAAAAGAGTAGATATCAACATCTGACAGCGTTATGAGAAGATTGAAACATACTCGTCGGATTGTAAGCCAAGATCTCGGTCATAACATCCCGGATATCATTGCTTATCAGAGAAATCGGTTCGGGGGCTAAGACCAGGTATCGGTTGACTTCCAAGCGGAGATTCCTGGACTGAAACATTACCAATGAAGCTTAATTCAACTTTTTGATATATAAAAACTGTCAAAAAACCCACCAAATAGTGATCATAGGTCGAAACATTCGAAACCACAGTCAAAACGTCCTCAGGTTTCTCGCACCGCATCATTTCCTGCAGCTTGGTGAAACCGATGTACTGAAAACCCAATCCCATTGAAAACAACATAAAATTATATATATAAAAATCAACTCACATCTTGAAATTTCAATGTCTTCCATATTACGTAGCATCGATAGAATCGCAGCAGCTGGTGGCCATCTTTTTTGAGCGTACTTTCCAGAAACGTCTTATTCTCCGATAGAAACGTAATATAGCCGTCAATATCCATAGTTTCAAAGAAACTGACAAAGGTTTTCAGGCGTTCATCATCGGGATTCGTGGAGTTCGCCACGAGGGCCGCCGCCGGCGACGAATCCTGGGACATCGGTAGCAACAGGGCTGGAGCGGTGGGGGTTGCTTTGGGGAAGAAAAAAAAGTTCGAGAAATGGAATTTGGTCGCGGAATAGGCGATCAAAATTTATGAAATTCGTAAAGCTGGGTGGTTCAATCGAAACTGCTGGGGGACATGTGCAAGTTGGGGGCTTTCGTGGTGGGAGTGGGTTTGGGGGCACGTTTCGGGTGTAAAATAGAGGCGACTTTTTTAATATTTAAAACTTATAATTTTATGGGCGGTGTAGCTGCGAATCGGTTAAATTTTTTCACACTATACTCATGTTGTGTTGTTTCAACTTTCTAAAAAATAAAATTTTAAAAAATTAAGTTTTAGTTGAAATATTCGTATTCAAAGTTGACGGCTGATGTCGTTTTTGCCACCTTATGGGACACCCTTCATTAATTCACCCATAACTTGACCATTTCACCCCCCAATATCATAATTACGCTTTTATTCAGACCATACTTAGCATCAGCATATTTATACACTTATAATTACATAAAGCAAATTAAAAATAAGGCAGTGATATCCCAACGAACGCCCCTCACTTGTAATGCGCGATAAACTGCTGCACGGCTTGTCGAACATGCGCATTCACGGCGAGCCTCATCATGTTGGTCTCCTTGTCGATATGTGAGATGAAGTCCAGGATGAACTTGACGATGTCACGTCGGGACAGTCGCATGAGATGGTCGACCGTGATGAGGAAGGTGAAGTCATACCCGGGCAACGGCTTCTTCCGCATCACATACAGCTCATCGGATCGCTTCTGCATGAAGGATGCCACCATCTGGACGAGATTTTTCTCGAGATCATCGAATTTGCGGATACAAATGTTGACGCGGACACTGTTCGGCGAGTAATCGATGACGGTGCGTTCGGCCGTGCTTCGAGCGATCGTCACGCTGCCCAGAGGCACGAACGTGCCACCACTGTTGCCGTCGCCTTCGATTTCGGGCCGTTGCCCACGGTCGCCCATGAGGTTGGGGTAGGTTTCAAGGCACAGGACCGAGTTCAGCGTTCGGCTGATCGCGAGGAGGTACGGCTGCGCGGCGTGGCTCATCGTTGATCTGGGCTGGAAATGGGGATATTATGAGTGGGTTCCAGAGGCTACGCGGAGTTAAATATGCGCGTGGGGGAAGAGGGGAAGCCAAAATCGATGCGAATATTGAAGACAGCCGACGGGGAAAGTGATTCATTCAGCAAAGCTTTCATCGAAAGACGCGCAACTAATCGCCGAGGTTCGGGACACTACGCCAAGCGTTTTTGAGCTGTCTTTTTTCGAGCCTAAATTTTTGCTGTCTCTTTTTCACGCAGCTTTTTGCTTCTATTATCCAGTTTTCACCTTACATTTTGCTTTAATTTTATTCCCCAAACCTTCCAACCGCCTCTGGCAACAGTTTGATACCATTATCTGCCATAATTATATATAAAAATGTGTCAAATTTTGCGATCGAAGTTCATTTTGTGCAACTGTGTGTTTCCATCAGTTTTTCAAATTCAAATTTACTTGCCACATTTTGATTAATATTGTTCCTGCTGATAACCAGTTTTGTTTTTTACCGCTTTATAACAAACCTACTAAATTCGAAACAAAACAAAATTCTCAAAATTGGGTGAACCCCCGTAATAAATTGGCCTTAAAATGCGAAATGAGAGCGGCAGAGGCATAATTTTAAAAAACTATCAAACTGTTACAAGAAATGAGACGGAATGGGAGACACCTTTGGATTGAGAGGTTTTCGGTAGAAATAAGGCATCTAATGTTTTGATGGAAAAAACAGGGAAGGGGCTACAGTATCAGCTATGAAAGGTGTAAAAGTTGAACAGAGATAGAAAACTGAGTTCTATTTGGGGCTCAAGATGGTGTTGGCAATGAGCCTGGATGGTTAGTGGCTTAGGCGCGGACGACCATGGCGGCGACGACGGTGAGGAGGGCGCCGAGGCTGGTGGCGGCGGTCGAGGCGGGGTTGCAGGGGGTCTGGAATGGTTTATATTGAGAATACGTATTGTTATTTCGAATCGGGGATGGCATTTCGTGGATTTGGAGTCGTTTTTGTCAGATTTTTCTCTCGGAACGAAATTTACAAAGTTGAAATGAACTTCCATTTTGGCTTTGTAAATCTTGTTCCGTCATAAAAATCTGACAAAAACGACACCAAAGTCACAAAATGCCATCCCTGATAACAGTTATGTTAAAAACTCACAGCAGCATCAGTGTTCTCGCAGGTGTAGAAGTAGCTTCGGATGCCCTTGCTGCCGGTACGCTTCTTGCCATCGACGATTTCGCTGGTGTAGGCGCATTCACGCACGATACGCGGATGCTCATCCTTGAGGATCAGTTCGATCTTACGGCACACGGCGGCCTTGTTGTTGCCGACGAGGGAGGTGCCCTTGGGGATGGCCGGGCACGGCTTGATGAACTTGGCGAGCGCTTCGGGTTCGGTCTTCTCACAGTCCTCCTGGCCGACAGTAGCCGAGTTGCACTGGTAGCACTTGACGGCGCCAGCGGCGGCGGGCACGGCACCGGTGCCAACCTTGGCCGGAGCGGGCGCAGCAGCAGCCGGAGCAGGCGCGGCCGGAGCGGGAGCAGCCGGCTTCTTCACGGTCTCGGCAGCCTTGACGGCATCAGCGGCAAGGGTGGCGGCGACTAGGGCCAGGACGGTCAGGGCGATGAGGCAGCGGGACATGGTCGGTCTGAAGTTACAGTATTATATATCGTAGCCAAACTAACAACAATTAAAGATAACAACGGTCTTCAAACCGTAATTCAATCAATAAATCAATACAAAAACAAAATTCTTTATTCCCAATTAAAGCTCCAAAATACCTAATTAAATCACTTAATACTGTCAAATGATAATCAAAAATTCCAATAAATTTACAAATACTCCCAGGCCGGCGCAATGCCAACTCGCAAAAACGCGAGCAAATTTCCGGGCAAGACCCCTCGAAGGCCTTGAACCACTTCGAGGGCTTCTTCACGCCGAGAATCCAAAATGGTCCGTCGTGCCGCTTGCATGAGTGTCTCTGGCTGCTTGGCTCGGTGCATTTCCATTAATTTTGTGCATATCCGTAGTTGCAGCTGGCACATTCGGTAAAGGGCTTGCTTATACACCGGATAAGCTGGTGGTGACTTTGATTTACGGGCCATTTGAGCTTCTGACGGGTTTTGGGTTTGGTGAAGAGGGTGTAGATTGATGTGGGTTCAATAGTGTTTAGTTTTCGATCTGCAACAGAAGCATTTTACAATTTTTGATCGTAAAAAGTCAAAATGAAACTTTAAAAAATGGAATTTTAAAATTTTTGTAACAAATAGCTTGTTGTTTAAAAATATTCGAAGACAACATGTTAACAATGATAAGCACAACATTACAAGCATTTACTTCAACATTAGGCAACTCTATTTGCAACACGGCTTAAGAAAATTACACGCTTTTTTCCTGCCGGTTGTAAACAGATATTACTCCCGTTTACAGCGGTGCAAGTCGTCGGGGATGACAGATTTAGTGTTCTTTAAAGACTCAACGCCAGTCATAAAAGCATCCATGAATGCTTGGCCCGATTAGCCCAAGGCCAGCCACTGGTTTCTGTCCTTTTTTCGGGAGCTAACATGAGTTATGTTAAGACGGAGTCCAGGAGAGGTTTTGAAGTCGTATGACACTCATTTTTCTTTTATTTCAAAAATCGATAGGGCTATGTGAGCAACTGCTAAAACCAAAATATCGCGGTCTGAAACCGCTTCTGAGCGGAGCTACGATTTTTTGAAAATTTGGCCCCAAAATCGATAAAATTAACATAACTCAATCCGTTCTTCTTATAGAAGGCTGAAACTGCGGTTCCAGCGTCAACTTTTGATGCTGAATCCAATGGTGATATCAAAATTTTGTTATCAGTAACTCTTATCACTGATAAGAATTTTTTGAAAAATCAACTTTTTCAGTTTGGCCGCGGGGCGCTGTTTTATTGTAAAAAATCAATCTTCGATTAATGCCAAACAATAAAAAATTTTTGAACTGCAAGATTTCGTAGCCGTTTGTGCGGATTCTGGTCTCAAACATAGTCATCAAAAACTTTTTGGCTCAAACCTTTATGAAAGTTACATATTTGGAATCAGCATAAAAAAAGGAATCGATTCATGTATAAAAAGTGATACTTTTGATAAGTTTCGAAAAAAACGTATTTATAGGTAAAAAGAAAAAAATGAACACAGGAGTCGAACCTGCCTCGTTTTCTTTCCTAGTGTGGTGGTGTACAGCGCTGGGTTTGCGCGCGCGGGCAGGTTCGACCTCGGCGCGTCCTTTTTCTTTTTTACCAATAAATATGTGCTTTTCGAAACTTATCAGAAGTACTACTTTTTATACATGAATCGACTCCATTTTTTATGCTGATTTCAAATATGTAACTTTCATGAAGGTTTGAAGAAAAAAGTTTTTGATGACCATGTTTGAGGCCAGAATCCGCACAAACGGCTACGATATCTCGCGGTACAAAATTTTTTTATTGTTTGGCATTAATAGGAGATTGATTTTTTACAATAAAACAGCGCCCCGCGGCCAAACTGAAAAAGTTGATTTTTCAAAAAATTCTTATCAGTGATAAGAGTTACTGATAACAAAATTTCGATATCACCATTGGATTCAGCATCAAAAGTTGACGCTGGAACCGCAGTTTCAGCCTTCTATAAGAAGAACGGATTGAGTTATGTTAATTTTATCGATTTTGGGGCCAAATTTTCAAAAAATCGTAGCTCCGCTCAGAAGCGGTTTCAGACCGCCATATTTCGGTTTTAGCAGTTGCTCACATAGCCCTATCGATTTTTGAAATAAAAGAAAAATGAGTGTCATACGACTAGGTGAGGGTCAAAATTTTCTCCTGGACTCCGTCTTAACCAGCATTTATAAAGATCTTTGCAACCTCAATTGGCGCCAACTTCTACGTGCAGATGCAAAGCCCAGTTACACGGCGGTGAGCTTTGACAAAAACAACCAACGTTCAGAGCAAAGAATAGTCCTAGGCTTTGTTGTGAAGATGGGCGCATAATGGCATCGGGGACATCAACAAAGCCGACGACGACTTTTTGGCGGGCAATGCTTTTGTGATAAACACTGTTAGGATGGAAATAGAAATGGTGGGGGATGATGAAGAATCTTTGGGATCCTTCTTCATCTTCATGGCGGCCTTCAAGAAATTGGAGTTGTTATAGAGGCGGGCAGCCGGGGGAGACATATTAACATTATTGGGCACAACGACCAAAGCGCGCGGAGAGCCAGCCCTGAGGGCGGGTGGCTGGCTGGATGGACCCGTCAAGCTTTCAGGCTAATGCCCCGGGCTTCAAGCTTTGACTGAGCTGCGAAGCGAGCAAAAAATGAGGGGATTTCCTCGTTTGAAACTGGCCTTGTTTAGCCACAGGGGGTCAACGACGCCTCGGGCTCGAGGGCAGGGTCGACTTTTTGGTGTTGCGTCGCAATTGTTGCTTTGAAGAGCTGCCAAAAGAGTCAAGTCAGCTTTGGGTTTATCGACCGACTTTAAGTAACCCAGAAAGTGGAGATACGATACTTTTCGTAAAAGACGGAATTTTGTAGCACGCAAAAAAGTTGTAAAATTTTTGGAACTGTAATTAAGCATGCCAAAATAAGAATGGCGAATGTCTTTCTGCATGGCTAAGACAAGGTTGTTATTACTTTAGCTATGGGAAACGTGGAAAATATCGAAAATAACGTTACAAGATACAGGGGCATCCATCAGAATCCAAAATCTCACAGACAACTAAAACTAATAGCGTGAAAACGAGAGCAACTAACGCTTCCGCAAAGGCAACCGACAACGGCTATGCTCCGATGTCGGGTGCAAGTCGATTAATTGCTGTTTGAACCAACTCAGTTTCACAATTCACGGGGTAGGTCCAGCTTGGCATAGTCAACTTGTGCTTGAGATCGGCATAGAATAAATTTTTGGTACATTTACAAAAAGTAACTTTCTCTTTCTCAAAATTTTATAACTAAAAAACAAACAATAAATGTAAAAGCTAAAAATGTAAAGTTCCATGCTTTATCTAGCGCTCTATAAGGATGGCATGCTTTATCCACCCTCCTCCGGAAAAGCGGCAAAAGCAGGCCAATAAAATATGCAAATTAGCGTTTTGAATACATAACGTAAATCGCAAAATGAGCAGGGTTGAAGCTTGCTTCAAAAGCTCAAAATGGTCAAAAGTAAACAAGATAATAGATGCCAGAATCCCCCAGACCAAATTTCCAGTTCCAATTCCCTTTACTCACCTCAAACCCCAGTCAACGGTGTCCCCAATGGTCTCTGGCCTCTGCTCCATGCGTCAAAATCCACGGAAGTTTACCCTCGACGTCGTCTTTGTAGCTGAAGACGGTCGGGGTCGGTGACATGACTCTGCTCTTTCTGAAAATTTAAAATGAAACTTGATATTTCGGTACGCCAAGAAGTAACACCCGGGTCTATTTATACGGTAACTAAAAGAATAAAAACGCGCTGCCGGGTCAAGAAGACTTGAGGGTTTCGACTTTGTATGCAAAGAACAACTAACTAAAGAAAAGGAAAAAACTTTGTCGAATATTTCGTTCGATTTTTTTGTTTAGCTTGTCTTACGGCTGTCACGGAGGAAGGGGCGAGTTTTGAGATAGACAGGAAGCAAGCGACGCTTGGGGGCCAAAATGTGAGGTTCGTCGCAATGTCAATGTTTCTCGGACGAAGGGGAAAGGGTTCTGCCGAAAGCCGTTTTCGGGCGATGGCGCCAGTCGGCGGCGACACACTTGGCACAACAAAGGCACGAAAAGGGTACTTTGCCAAGTAGACGACAGCCTTTTTGGACGCTTGTTACATTAGTTAGCAAGCCCGCGGGCCTTAGAGGAAGTGATGAGAATCAATCAATGAAAAGAAAGGCCTTTGAAAATGGGTGCCCGTCGGCTGGAGCGATGGCCTTGAAAGTGCGAAGAAAAATTAAGGGGAAATTGAAAAGGGAAAGGTTGTTCGATCAAAGAGTAGATGGTAGATACCTACATTGGACACAATCAAGGTGACGAATTGTGTTAGGGTTAGAGTTGGGACAACTTTTAGAAACACGAATAGAAGCGATTGACGGAAATGCGAATCGGAGTATAATCGACAAGGCTGTCCGCGCGGAAACAAGGGCTGAATAATCGGGTCGACTGGCGGCAGTATTGGGGATGGAGAGCCGTTTTGTCTGGACCAAAAAGTGAAAACACACAACATAGTCGTTGCTTTTGAAAGAAAGGGTATTATTGTCGGAAGTGGTTGTCTGGCTGGGTTGTAGTGATGTTTTTCTGACAAAAAGGGTATTTTAAATTGGAATTCAGTAAAAGAGGTGCTTCTTGTTGGGCTAAAGTTTTTGAAAGAAGTTTACTTTCAGTTTTTTTAGCTAAAAAAATTGTGTTAAAGTAAAAAAAAGTAGTTTTGTGATTGTAAAACTTTAAAAAAACACTCTAGATAGTATCAAAAATGGTAGAATGAGACGTTGCTGGTCAGGTTATACATTTTAAATGTACCTCAAACCTTAAATTTTATATAAAAAGCCACTTCCAACCATCAAAAAAGATGCCCGTTAACAAAGAACAAAATCAAACACGACTTAACGAACAACCAACAAGACAAAAACTGTCTTTGTCGTACATACAAGACAGTCGGTGAAGCTTCTACTCTATTGCTTCGATTCCGCCTCTGATCACCGATGAACTGCAAGGTCGGGGTCGAAAACTGCTAGCTGCCGGGGCGCTCGCGAGCAGTCGTCGTCCCCGTCGGCAAGAAACCACCGACCTAGTGACGTCAGCCTACGAGCTGCCAGAGTGCTTTGCTAGCAAGGCTTGCAAGTCAGCGAGACAGGGAGACTGTGTCGATCGGCGGCCCCCTCCGGCCGACCAGAGGGGGCCAACAACACCCTTTCCAGCTGCTGCTGCGATATTTTTTGATAAAACACGGGAATAATGACCGGAGCGAAAAGAAGCAGCATCAACATCATGCTCATCGGATAGGAAAAGCATTGACCGGTCAATTGTTACAGGCAGATCAAAGTTGAGAATATGGATTGAAATGGCAAAGTTGGTGTCAAACTGCCAGAATGTGATGGATAGAGGGTTGAGAAATGTGGAATTGCAGAAGTTGTAGGCTAAAATAATGAATATTTGAAGAAGCCGCTTATCTTCGCCCCAAAAAGTCCGCTTTTATCTGCGTCATTAAAAGTGGTTGCTCCAAGTCCTCAAATTTCCGTCATAAAAGCCTCCAAAGGCGCAAAGGTACATAAAAGTTGAAGAAATGTCTAGTGTTACTGAAATGATAAAGCTGGATGTTTTATGGCACATTTTTTTGAGAATTGCATCATGAGAAGTCAGGTATACATCCTTATTAGTGACAACAGTGGTGGGGATACTGTATTTTGGTAACAAATTTCAAGCAATGACAGCTATTTTAATTATAAAACCGTCGAAATTGCCAATCTCGACACTCGCTTTATCTCCAGTTCAACTATGCCTTGTCAACAGCGCAAAACATGTTCAAGTCGATTGTGTTGTCTGTTTGAACTTTCCTTTTAGCCGTAATCTAGTACGGTATGTTGAACGACAAATTATAAGCATTGACAAAAAGCGTGATGAAATCAGCAGAAAAAGCCAATCTCGACTCTCGTTTGACCCCAGTTCAACATTTCAAAGCCCTGTCAACAGCGCAAAACATGTCCACGTCGATTGCGCGCGCCATTGTCACTGTCTGGCGACAGATCTCGACCGCCAGCTTTGGCCATCCCGACCCCCCGGTCAGTCATTCGACCCACTTTTCGTCTCATCATGAAGACGACCATCCTACTCATCCTTCTCGCCGTTTGTGCCATCCATACAACAACAGTGAAGCGGACCAGCATCGACCGTGACAACTTCACTGATATCGATTTGGATTTCCTCGAAGACTGGCTCGGCGTATTCGATACTGTCCCGTACGATGATTCTCGTGTTATGAATGAGTGGCGGAAGCTTATCTGTGCCCTCAAGCTGGGACGGACGTCCAAGGATTACCAGCATCACAGGAATGCCACTAAAGCCGACTTCCATCGGCTTTGCGAGTGAGTTTGACTTTCTTTTGCTTCACATTTTGCAAAGTCATCAATTTTGACCCTTTTCAGAAAGTTCCGCGACCTCTACACTTGCTTCTCCGGCGCAACATACGGCAATGATCCTCTCGCAGGCGAAGAACGCTTTCACATGACAAAGTCGGGCATGGCCGACGACCTCTACGAATGCGCCAAACCGACGTTCGAAGTCCTCAACGGTCTCTGCAGTCTGAGCTATGAAGCCGCCAAGAAAGTCGAAAACTGCCATGAACTGGCTTCGATGTTCTACCGAGGAAGTTTCGAGATTCTCGATTGCCGTGAACGGTGCTGCCATGATTCGTCGACGTACAACGCTTCGGAGCCGTATCTCTGTGCGCCGGAAAAGGCGTTCTTTGATGGCTGGTTCCGCCCTTGTTTGAAGCCCGTTCCCAGTCAAACTTTGAAGGATAACGCCTGCATGCGCATCTGCACGACGAAGCAATACGTCAAGTATACCCGGTGGTTCTGCAATCAAGATGCCAAGGCCGTTTTCCAGACCTATGCCGGCGAGATGCTTAACAAATATCAGAATATGGGAAGGTGCTTTCAACAGTGCCCGATGGCCCCACCCTCTGAAAAGAAGACAGCTTGAGTTTTGATGATGATTTGTGGTTTTTTTAACTTTACTAATTTGTTAGCATCGATTGTTTTTACCATTTTGCTCGTTTTAACATTGTTTATCTTTGATGTTTGAATTATTTTACATTGGAATGATAAAGTTTTGCAAAGATTTGTTTTGAAATTTTTGCAAAGCTGCAAAAATGATGATAACAGCTTTTCACACCTTGCATCTGCAGACCGAAAACAGCGCGCAAACGGCCCAACCCGATCGGGCCAGTCGAGCCAGCCGAGTCTTTCATTCACTCATCCGATCCGGCCAGCCACCATGGACCCCAAACTGCTCCTCTTTGTCATCGTTTTTGCCATGTCCACCGCTTCGGCCTCAAATCCAACCTGCTCCGACGACTGCGCCGACTACTTCGACGAAGCCTACAGTGTCTACGATGTCAACATTACCGCGTATAACCACATACTGTACGGTGATGCCTACAAATCCGCGGATCTACCCGACGAACAGCGCAAACTTCTCTGTCATCTCAAGCTGAATCGCCTCATTTTTGCTTACAAAGCCGTGGCGGGTGAGGTTACGAAGAGGGATTTTGGCCTGTTTTGCAAGTAAGTTTGACCTTTTCATCACTTTTCTACAGTAACCCACCCGCTCCTTCAACTTTTGGCACAACTACAGTACCCCAACCCATTCCAGGAACGTCACCGAAATCATCGACTGCTACAAGTCCTCCGACTTGACCAACCGCCACCGTCACAGCACCCTGCTCGGCGTCAGTGAAGACTTCTTCCTCTGTGGTCAGCCCATCTTCGCCATGGCCAACGGTATGTGCCATCTCGAGTATGAACGTGCGATGCAAATTGAGAAATGCTTCAACGATGCGACGAAATACTACACCGATAGTGATCCCGAAGAGTTCTGCCGTCAAATGTGTTGCCATCAACGTCCGACCATCTATCCTGGACCACTTCTGTGTGCCCCGGAAAAAGACGTCTACGAAGCCTGGATCCGTCCCTGTTGTACTCCCAATGTCGATGAAACCTTGGAGGGCAATGCTTGCATGAAGATCTGCATGATGGGTCACTACGCCAAATACGCCGAGAAGTGCACGCCAGAAGCGGTGTGCGCTTTCAACTATTACGGGGAGCTTATGCGGTTCAAGGTTTTGCATCTTCCATTCTGCTTCCAAAAGTGCCCTAATTTTAAATTAACCGGATTGCTATAACTTTCTATTCATCAATAATTGTGATTAACCGTAATTACCTTTCTAATGGCATCGTCGAAGAGACTGACAAAATCCGGGATCTAGGCGTTACCATCTCGTCCGACATGGATTTCACCTCCCAAATCGAAAATGTCGTCTCTCGAGCCAACAGAAAAATGTTCTCAATTCTTCGGTTTCTTGTCACCAAAAATCCCACCGTCCTTACCAAAGCCTTCACCGTCTTTGTGCGACCACTCCTGGAATATGCCACCCCTGTTTATAACCCCAAGCTAAAACGTCTTGTCAATCTTTTTGAAAAGCCTCAACGCATCTTTTCTAAAATTGTCACCAAACGGTCTAAACATGTGTCTCTTTCCTACCTAGAACGTTGTAACCTTCTCCATCTCAACACCCTGGAACATCGTCGAACCACCTGCGATATTGTCTACGCCTTCAAAGTTCTCAATAATCTCTGTGCAGCCTCCTCTGAACTCATCCGCTTCCAATCTTCCAAATCCCGCAAGGGTGGCCACTTTGTTGTTCCCAAACACTCAAAGTTTAGCAAACTAACATTTGCAAACCGAGTGTCTTCCGTCTTAAACAATTGTCCTTTTTCTCTAGACTCATTTAAAAATCCAACTGATCTCTCTAATAATATCAATAACATTGACTTTTCTAAAATCATTCCGGTTGTTTTTACCTAATTTAATACTTGTATTGTCAAATACGCGTCAAACCTTTGTAATTGTATGTTTTTTGTTACCTTTTTCTCAGTGTACTCCGGGTATGCAAATAAAAATGAAAAAAATTTACACTTTATATTTACATTTTGAGTGCTTTTTTGTTATTTTGGCACAATAAAGTTTTTGACTTTTTGCTTGATTTTGATACAAACGATGACATTGCCACTTTTCACACCTCGAGCCAGTCAAGACAGTCAAAGAACGACGCGCAAGGCCGACCCAAGTCAGTGGCGCCATTTTTTCAGTCGTTCATCCACTCGACCAGCCAATCCAGTCGTCAAAAACGATGATAAATCCCAAACTGTTCGTCTTTGTCATCGCCGTTCCGATCTTCACGATTCTTACTGTTGACTTCTATCAAAGTCGTGGATTCGACATAACCGAAGACGTCACTCCCGATCAATGCGGTGTTGCGAATAAAAAGATGGCCAGCATGCGTAAACTGATTCTATTAACTCGTGCCTTTATCAAGTTGCCAGATGTCCCGGAAGTAGAGTTCAACCAGCTTTGCAAGTAAGTTTGTCTTTTGAAGATCTATCTATATACCAGCACTCCTTCTATTAGGAATGCCACAGAAGCCCACAGCAAAATTCCAACGACAACGTTCAACAACGACCGTAGTACCATCGAAAACTCCTTTGATCATTATTACAACTGCATGTTTCCGACATACACGATTGCCTATCACTCCTGCCAGTTGACCTTTGACGACACCGTTACCACCCGAAATTGCTTCTTTGATGCTCGTTCGTACTATTCCGGAAGCCCCGAACAAGCCAACTGCCGTGAAACTTGTTGCCCTGATTCGTTGACGTGTGGGGCGAATGGCGTCGTCGAGAAGAATACGCTTTGCAAGAATCCTGTTCTCAATCGAACCCTCAAAGACAACGGCTGCCTGGAGGCTTGCATGGCACGATTCTTGGTTCGATTTGGAAAGCAAAACTGCCGTTCTGGAGCTGTTCGTGTTTTCGAAGCTAATGGTGAGGAAATAGAAAAGAAGTATTTGACCGATGATCAGTGCTTTATGAAGTGCCATGATGAAGATGAATCTTGATTTTTCGTGTTAGTTTTGTGATAGGACAATCTGTCAGTTTTGATGTAATTTTTAAAAATTGTGTTTTGAATAGTTTAATAAACATAATTTGTACGAAAATGTTGTTTCGACAGTATTTTATTTGTTGAAAACACTGTGTGCCAATCGAAACGCAAAATGAACCCGAAACAACGCACGCACTGCCACTTTTCACACCTCGAGCCAGTCGAAGCAGTCGACGAGCAAAAAACTCCGGAAGCCCCGAAGAAGCCAAATGCCGTGAAACATGTTGCCCTGAGCAGTCAACTTTCGATGATGATCAACCGACTGTATGTGGGCCGGCAGAAAATGACATCTATGGCAGTTGGAATCCTTGCAAGAACCATGTCCACGACCAGTCACTCAAAGACAACGATTGCCTGAAGGCTTGCTTGGCGAAATCATGGACCCTTTATGCGAAGAAGTTTTGCGGCGTTGAAGCTGTTCGTGTTTTTGAAGTTTATGAGGAAGAGATCGAAAAGAAGGCTTTGAACGATCAGTGCTTCAGGAAGTGCCCTGAGGACATTGAATATTGATTTTTTTAATTAGTTGATTAGGTATACTATAATTTGCGTTTATAGTTTTTTGTATGTAATAAATAAGTAGTAAACAAAGAAAGTTTCATCGGATCTGTTGTCGTCGCGTTTTTTGGTTTCAACCAATCAATACCACCCACGTTGCCACTGTTCACACTTCATTCATGCCAGTCGAAACACGGCGCAACCCCGTTCAACCGAGCCTTTTTTCAGTCGTTCATCCCCTCGACCAGCCATTCCAGTCGCCAAAAACGATGATGAACCCCAAACTGCTCGTCTGCATCCTCGCCTTTGCCGCTTGTGGCTTGCTTTCTTCCGCCGACGCCGCTGATGATGGCAAGATCCGCTTCAATTTCACAATTTCTCTTCCTTACGACGAGATCGATGCCGTTTCCGTCGATGACTTGCCGAACCTGCCGCCTGATTATCGGAAGGCTATCTGCCATTCGAAGCTGATAAGAGTTGTGCATGCTTACAGAAACATGGAGAACATTACGGAATCTGATTTCTCTCAACTTTGCAAGTAAGTTTTAAACTACTTTTCACTTCTTTTTATCTCATTTTGTACTTTTCAGGAACCTCACAGAAGTCGACAAGTTCTACGCCAATGTCGGATCCGACTCAACCCTTATGGACGGTTTTCTTGAAAACGTCTTCATGCGCCCCTACGAATGCAACAAGCCGATTTTCAAGACTGTTCTCCGTCTCTGCAAGCTGACCTATGAAGACGCCATGGAAACTCGCAACTGCTACGACAACGCTGTGATGCAGTTTTCCGGAAGTGCCGACGAAGCTGCGTGCCGTCAAAAGTGTTGCCATGATCCGTCGACTTTCAATGCTTCTGAACCGATGCTATGTGGACCCGAAAGAGACATTCTGGCTTCTGGTCATTGTCCGAAACCCGTTTTGGATCAAACCCTCAAGGACAACGCCTGTCAGACAAGCTGTGCCATGGATGCGCTGACCCGATACGCGCGAAACTTTTGCAGTTACGACGCTCTGCCTCTGTTCATGGCCTATGGCAAGGAGACTTTGATCAAGTATTTGACGATGGAGAAGTGCTTTGATACGTGTTCTGCGTTTGATTGATGTGTTTTTTTGGTTTCTAATTTGCATTGTTTATGGATAGTTGGTTGATTGGGTATACTGTATTGAGTGTTTGTATCTTTTTTTGTGTAATCGTTACGTTATAAACAGTAAGTTTCATTCAAAAGTGTTTTGTCGTCGCTTTTGTTGGTTTCAACCTATCAATACCACCTACATTGTCACTTTGCACACCTCAAGTCGGCCATGCCAGTCGAAATCTGACGCGAACCCATTTCAACCGAGCCTTTTTTTCAGTCATCCATCAACTCGACCAGCCATTCAACTCATCAAAAACGATGATGAACCCCAAACTGCTCGTCTTCGTCATCGCCTTCGCCGCCTGTAGCCTACTTCCGTCCGTCGATGCCGACGACATGGGAATCACTGTAAACTTGCCTCCTGAATGGGTCGACGCCCCGGTTGATGACTCTTACAGCGACTCAATGCGCAAAATGGTGTGCTATGTGAAACTGAAGCGTGTCCTTGATCTTTACTTCCGTACGAAATACGTCACTAAAACAGATTTCAAGAAACTTTGCAAGTAAGTTTTTACTGTTTCATTACATTGTCACACTTGCTTATCTATTACTGTTTTCAGGATTACCGAAGTCTACGACTGTTTTTCGAAGGCACAGTACACCATCGACTATCCACAGAACGTCATTTTCGGCATCATTGAGGACTTGTACGTCTGCGGCGGCCCCATCTACAAAACCGCTGAAGCCGTCTGCAAGCTGACCTATGAACGTGCGATGGCGACTCGGAACTGCTTCAATGCCGCTATGGCGCACTATTACGAAAGTCCCGACGCAGCCGAATGCCGTGAAAAGTGTTGCCATGATCCGTCGACGGCCGATGCTTTGGAGCCGATTCTGTGTGGACCCGAAAAGCATATCTACCAAGGCTGGATCCGTCCCTGTGAAAAGGCTTTCTTCGACCAAACGCTCAAGGACAATGCTTGCCAGAAAGCCTGTATGATGAAGCCGTTCGCCCGATACGCCAAGTACTTCTGCAACGCTGAAGCTGCTGCCGTTTTCGACGTTTATGGGAAGGAGATGAAGAACAAGTATTTGGTCGCTGAATACTGCTTCGAAAAGTGCCCTGATTCTTAATTGTTCTGTATTGGTAATGTAGTGTGTACAATTATTGCGCTGTTTTACGTTTTACATTTGTGAATAAATTTGAAAATAAATTGAAACATACGACGGAAGCAAAAAAAAACTCGACTCGTACACGTTCGGACGAGATTTATTCATTAAAAGCCTAGTTTTATCACCTCGAGGACCTTTTTGTTACAATTCTTGACGTGATTTCTGTGTTTTTCAACCCAAAATTGTATTTACCGACCCCAATTCCACGGAAATTTGTCATTCAACAAATGCGGTTTTCAGGTATTTCATGCAAATCACAGATTCCGAAGGCAGAATCTGGTCGGAATCTATCATTTTATGTCAAAATTTAATTGCATGTCATCGAACTTGATCACACAGGCCAAAAATATCTTAAAACAATCAAGTCAGACTCGAAAACCAAGGTCGCAAAAACTACCAGAACGATTTAAGGTTGACTTTTGACACTTTTGGGTTCTGGTAGTTGCAAACAGTTGCGATTTCCACGTCTTTTTTCATAGAATCAGATTAGACATCTGCCAGAAGACTCAAAAACGTCTAAATTCTGCTTTTACACCCCTCACTTTGTACCATATTATTTAAAAAAGTGGAAAAAACGGAAAAAACCGCATATTTGACTTGTACGTTGCCGATGGCGGTTACAAATGGGGTCGGAGAGTGGCTAAAGAGATCATAAAGGTAAACTTGAATCATAATGGATAAAATTAACAAATAAAATCCTAATCAAAATCGATTTTTGGCACCGACAACACACCGACTGGTCCCAAAAACAACGCCCTGCCACTTTTCACACCTCTGACGAAAACGCAGCCGAGCCAGTCATGCCAGTCGATGAACGACGCGCGAAAACGCCGACCCAAGTCAGCAGCGCCGTTTTTTCAGTCGTTCCTCCATCGACTTGACCAGCCACTCCACTCCAATCATCAAAAACGATGATAAATCTCAAACTGCTCGTCCTCGTTGCCGCCGTCGCATACTTCACATATCCTACTGTCAACTTTTATCGGAAAGGTGGAATCGACGTAACCGAAACCGTCGATCCAGATGGCTTGCTGACCCGCGACTTTAAGTTTGAATTTTCCCCTGAAGCGCTCGATGATCTTCCTGCCGATGCTATCTCGAATTTGCCGGCCTTGACGCAGAAGATTATGTGTTCCCTGAAACTATTCCGGGGGTGGCATGCTTATCAAGCTATGGACAGCTTTACGGAATCCGATTTCAATCAGCTTTGCAAGTAAGTTTGACGCATCTTTCAAAGTTTTTACGGTATATTGATATATAATTTACGTTTTTATCTTCCAGGAACTTCACCGAAATCGACAAGTGCTACGCCAATGCTGGCTCCGGCTCCGACCCCTGGTCCATTGTCATTGATAGCATGCATGGGCGCCCCTACGAATGCAACAAGCCGATCATCAAGACTGCTCTCCGTCTCTGCAAGCTGACCTATGAAGATGCCATGGAAGTTCGCAACTGCTACCACAACGGCATGATGCAGTTTTCCGGAAGTGCCGACGAATATGCGTGCCGTCGAAGGTGTTGCCATGATCCGTCGACTTTCAATCCCTCGAAACCGATGATCTGTGGACCCGAGAAGGACATGCTGACTTCTGAATACTGCCCGGACCCCTTCTTGGATTACACCCTCAGGGACAACGCCTGCCAGACGTACTGTGCCGTGGACGCGTTGAACCATTATGCGCTGAATCATTGCAGCGATGACGCTCTGTCTGTTTTCATGACCTACGGCAAAGAGACTATGATCAAGTATATGTCGTCGGAGAAGTGCTTTGAAACGTGTTCTTGGTGAGATTGATGCGTTTTTTGGTTCAAATTTGTATTGTTTTTATATAGTTGACTGATAAGGTATACTGTATTTTGTGTTTGCATAGTTTTTCGAGTAATCGTAATAAATTATAAGTTTTATTGAGTTTTATCGTCGCTTTTGTTGGTTTCAACCAATCAATACCACTCACCACGATCAAATCAGACTCGAAAACCAAGTGTTGCAAAAACTACCAGAACGATTTTATGTTGACTTTTGACACTTTTGGGTTCTGGTAATTGCAAAAAGTTTCAAATTTTGGGTCTTTTTTCATAGAATCGGATTGGACACCTGCCAGAAGACTCAAAAGCGTGCAAAATCTACTCACCATGTAGTTTTTATACTTCCAGTCAGCCATGCTATTCAAAACACGACGCGAACCAAGTTCAAGTTTGCCTTTTTTCAGTCGTTCATCCATTCGACCAGCTACTCCAATCATCAAAAACGATGATAAGTCCCAAACTGTTCGTCTTTGCCCTCGCCACCGGATACTTCACATTTCTTATTGTTGACTGGTATCAAAGTGATGATGGAATTACCGTAACCGAAACCGTCGGTCCCGATGGCTGGGTGACCCGCAACTTTGAGATGAAATTTTCCAATGAAGCGCTCGATGCTGTTTCTGCCGATGATATCCCAAAATTGCCGGCCTTGGCGCAGAAGATTATGTGCTCCCTGAAACTACTCCGGGGTTGGCATGCTTACCAATCCATGGACAACATTACAAAATCTGATTTCACTCAGCTTTGCAAGTAAGTTTGAGATATTTTGAATGCTTTTTACAATATATTTATGTGTAAATACAACGTTTTGTCTTTCAGGAACGTCACCGAAGTCGACAAGTGCTACGCGAATGCCGGCTCTGGTTTAGGTACAGACGACTGGTCAGGTGGCTACGCCAATGCCGATTCTGGCTCCCACCCCTTTGCCGCTGTCTTTGAAAGCCTGTATGACCGTATCTACGAATGCAATAAGCCCATTTTCAAGACTGCTCTCCGTCTGTGCAAGCTGACCTATGAAGATGCCATGGATGCTCGCAACTGCTACGATAACGCTATCATGCAATTTTCTGGAAGTGCCGAAGAAGCTGCGTGCCGTCGAAAGTGTTGCCATGATCCGTCGACTTTCAATGCTTCGGAGCCGATGCTCTGTGGACCTGGAAGAGACATTTTGGCTTCTGAACATTGCCAGGACCCCTTCTTGGATCAAGCCCTCAAGGACAACGCCTGCCAGACAAGCTGTGCCGTGGACGCGCTGAACCATTATGCGGGAAACTTTTGCAATTATGACGCTGCGCTTTTGTTCAACGCTTACCAGAAGGATGTTTTGATCAAATATGTGACGATGGACGAGTGCTTCGAAACGTGCCCTCCGCGAGGTTGATTAGTTTTATTGTTCATCATAAGTTGATTTGGTATACTGTATTTTCTATTTTCATTATTTTTTAAGTAATCGTAATAAATAATAAGTTTTATTGAGTATTTTATCGTCGCTTTTGTTGGTTTCAACCAATCGATACTACCCACAATGTCACTTTTCACACCTCGAGTCATTCATGCCAGTCGAAACCCAGTTCATCAGAGCCTTTTTTCAGTCGTCCATCAACTCGACCAGCCATTCAACTCATCAAAACGATGATACACCACGAACTGATCGCCCCTATCGTCGTTTTCACCTCTTTCTTCACAGCTATTGTTTTTGATGTCTATCAACGTCACGGAATCGTCGAACCTGAATCCAGCGAGCACCTATGCACGTTTCCTCTTGATAACATTCAAACTTTGGGTAATATGAGCCGTTATTTTGATACCTACTCCCATTTACCAAACTTCGCGAAAGCCGAATTCAACCAGCTTTGCAAGTAAGCTTTTTTGACAACTTTAATAAAACCCAAATCCATTTCGTCTTTCAGGAATCTCACTGAAGTTTACGATTGCTTGGCAATGAGGGACTTCACAGAGAGAGAATTCGACCGCACCAACATCGGCGGCTACTTTCCCGTTTACATCACCTGCAACCTTCCGAATTTCAAGACGGTACGTCACCTCTGCAATTTGACCTTCGACGACGCAGTTAACGCCCAAAAGTGCTTCAATGCTGCTCGATCGCACTATTCCGGAAGCCCTGAAGAAGCCAAATGCCGTGAAATCTGTTGCCATGATCCGTCAACTTTCAACGATGATCAACCGACTGTGTGTGGGCTGGCAGAAAATGACATCTATGGCAGTTGGAATCCTTGCAAGAATCACGTCCACGACCAGTCCCTCAAAGACAACGATTGCCTGAAGGCTTGCTTGGCGAAATCATGGTCCCTTTTTGCGAAGAAGTTTTGCGGTGTTGAAGCTGTCCGTGTTTTTGAAGTTTATGAGGAAGAGATCGAAAAGAAGGCTTTGAACGATCAGTGCTTCAGGAAGTGCCCTGAGGACATTGAATATTGATTTTTCGATAGTTAGTTGATTTAGTATACTGTAATTTGCGTTTGTGGTTTTTTGTGCTTAATGAATAAGGAATAAGCGAAAAAAGTTTCGTTGGATCTGTTGTCGTTGCTCTTGTTGGTTTCAACCAATCAATACCACCTATAATACATGTTCACTGTTCACACTTCAAGTCAGTCATGCCAGTCGAAACACGGCGCAAACCCAGTTCAACCGAGCGTTTTTTCAGTCGTGTCTACTCGACCAGCCATTCCAGCCCCCAAAAACGATGATGAACCACAAACTGCTCGTCTTCATCATCGCCTTCGTCGCGTGTGGCTTGCTTCCCTGTGCCGAAGCCGATGGCAAGTTCAAGATCCGCTTCGACTTTTCCGCCCCGCTGGAAACGATCGATGCCATTTCCGTCGATGATTTGCCAAAATTGGTCCCGGCTGCGCAGAAGTACATTTGCGCCGCGAAACTGGCAAGAGTTGTGCTTTCTTACAGCAGTTTGGAGACCATTACGAAGTCTGATTTCGCTCAGTTGTGCAAGTGAGTTTGTGTTTTGGCATCTTTATTGGTTTCTACAGTGTTTTTATATAAAAACATTACGTTTTCATCTTTTAGGAACTTCACAGTAGTCAACAAATGCTACGCGAATGCCGGCTCCGGTCTAGGCTCAGACATCTTGTCCGATGGCATCGAACACATGTATGGCCGTCTCTACGATTGCAATCTGCCAATTTTCAAGAGTGTTCTTCGGCTCTGCGACTCGACCTATGAAGACGCCTTGGATACCCTCAACTGCTACCACTACGGCATGGCGCAGTTTTCTGGAAGTGCCGAAGAAGCCAAATGCCGTCAAAAGTGTTGCCATGATCCGTCGACGTTCAACGCTTCGGAGCCGATGCTCTGCGGACCTGGACGGCACTTCATGGATACCCGTTACTGCTCGAACGGAGTCTTGGACCAAACCCTCAAAGATAACGCCTGCCAGGCGAGATGTGCCGTGAGGGAGCTGACCCATTATGCGCTCAACTTTTGCAGTGATACCGCTGCGCTCGTGTTCAACGCTTACCAGAAAGAGGCTCTGATCAAGTATATGTTGTTGGATGAGTGCTTCGAAACGTGCCCTTCGCGAGATTGATTAGTTTTTTGGTTTTGTAGTTTGCTTTTTTTGTATAGTTGGTTGGTGAGGTATACTGTATTTTCTGTTTGCATCATTTTTTGTGTAGTGATTACGTAATAAACAATAAGTTTCAATCAAAAGTGTTTTGTCGTTGCGATTGTTGGTTTCAACCAATCAATACCTCCCACATTGCCACTTTTCGCACCTCAAGTCAGTCATGCCAGTCGAAAGCCTGTTCAACCGAGCCACTTTTCAGCCGTTCATCGACTCGACCAGCCATTTCTGTCGTCAAAAACGATGATGAACCCCAAATTGCTTGTCTTCATCGTCGCCTTCGCCGTCTGTGCCATCCTTCCTTCCGCCGATGCAGACGACATGGGAATCACTGTAAACCTTTCCCCTGAATCGCTAGGTGGTTCTGTCAATGCAGAGAAGATAAAAGCAACGCTAAACTTCCCTGCCGAGATGTTCGATGGTCCCGTCGACGATTCCACGCCGAATGATGAGCGGAAACTGATTTGCTTCGGGAAAATGCGGCGTCTGCTCGCTGCCTACAGTCAATTGGAAAAGATCACAGAAGCTGATTTCAAGACGCTTTGCAAGTGAGTTCGTCTTTTGATGATTTCAATGTGTAAAAGACATACAGTACACTCTATCATTTTGCAGGAATGTCACGGAGATCGAAGACTGCTTTTCCAAAGCCGACTTCCACGACCACTTTGAGCACAATACCCTCTTCGGCTTGATTCACGATTACTACACCTGCAGCCGTCCGTATTTCAAGACAGCCTACAACTTCTGCCAGTTGACCTTTGACGATGCTGGTCACACTCAACAGTGTTTTGAAGCTGCTATCAAGCATTACTCCGGAAGCCCCGAAGAAACTGAATGTCGTGAAATTTGTTGCCCCGATACGTCGACACTCGATGCTGTGGATCCGATCAAGTGTGCGCCGGAAGGATCTATCAACGATGGCTGGGCGCGTCCTTGCGAGGAGCCTGTCCTCAATGGAGCGCTCATCAGCAACGAGTGCCTGAAGGCTTGCTTGTCGAAAGCGTGGAGCCGATTTGCCAAACATGCTTGCGGTGCCGAAGCTGCTCGGATCGTCAAGGTTTACGGAAAGGAGATGCATAAGAAGTTCACGACTGCTCGCCAGTGCTTCGAGATGTGTCCTAAAGCTTAGTTTTTGGGATTCTGTTGATAGGGTATGAAATAGTGATGTGAATTTTTAAGTTTATTTTGCGTAGATTTCTATTTGTCTTGATTACTGTACAATAAAGTTAATATTTGGAATGTGTGTTTCATTTGATGTTTACTTCCTGCCAAAACCAGCATTCGTGTTAGTGTTCAGGCCAACGCCACCGGGATAGACTCGGGCACCACCGTTGAGTCCAAGGTTGCCTCCAGGGTATCCGCCATAGCCGCCACGACCACCACCGTAGCCGTTTACGTTGCCACCGTATCCTGAAAGATGCCGCTTAATACAATTTTATGTTTTGTGCAACATACCTCCTTGGCCACCATAGCCCTGACCTCCATAGGCTCCTTGACCGCCATAGGCACCCTGGCCGCCATAGCCTTGACCTCCATAGCCCTGTCCACCGTAACCAGCTTGTCCACCATAACCACCTCGGCCGCCATAGCCGCCGCCATTGTTCAAAAGTCCACCGACAAGACCTCCAGGTTGAACGCCAACATTTGTTCCGAGGCCTAGTCCGAGTTGGCAGTTAACAGTGGCCAAAACAGCGACCAAAACGACAATAACAACTTTGAACATTTTAATTTACAACAATTACTTATCGACAAACTGTGACAATTCCCCGACATACCCATCCATTTATACTCTATTCTCAGACGACTCCACCCTCCTGGAATTCGGCGTTCGTCAATCGACGTCACATGTTACCAAAGGTTGAAAAAGTTGAACGATAAAGTGACCCTCTTTGCCCGAAGCCGTGTCGTCACTGTCGTTCAAACTGGTCAAACCTTGATTCCAAGATGGGAAGAACCCGAAGCGAACTGATCATCTATTTACGGGCGCGTCTACGTAGTCGGCGAAAAGGGCTATTTTAGTAGCCTGTTTATCGGAGAACGTTCGTATAGTTGTTCTTTCGTAGTAAACAAATGGTGATTGAAATGGGCGTGGACGTGATTTGCGTAGATGCGTCAATCAGACCTAGTTTTGTGCAAAAGTAGTCAACAAAATGTACATTATGGGCCAAAACAACACATAGGTATGTTGAAACGATCAAAAACTGCATCCAATAATAAAATAGAACCCGAAAATTTTATTTTGTAAGTCTACAGTCTGGTCAGAATCTTTCATTCTGTTTGAAATACGGTTTTACTAATGAAATCAATTATGTTAAACAAAAAATAGCAAAAAGAACCGTTTTCACTTCGTTCTACTACGTGAAAACTAATGTTTTGACTACGCGCGACCCCTCTGGGTCGCTTCCTGCTCCCTCTTCCTCGCACCCCATTGCTCCTGTCACTCAAATGGGGGGCGCCACGGGTTTATTGAGGTACGAAACTGATAAATGTAAACGTGATTATAAGTAGTGATTGACAGAGACAATAAAAAACGAAAATAATGGCAATAATTCTTTCGACTGATTACTGAATTCTTCTGATGAGTCGGGATTCACTGCTCTTCTGTCGGGTTCGGCTGGTTGATGACGTCATCCTGTGCGATTCGGAGACCTGCTGCGATTGCGTTGGTAGTTCCTTGGAGGGTTCGGGTCGTCTTCTCGATGTACGGCTTCATGGAGTTGGGGTTGGACCATCTGCCAGCTCTCTGAACTGCGTCGATGGGGATGCCGGCTTCAATACAGGTTGTGGTGGCTCCGCCCCTGAGGCCATGTAGGGTGAAACCCTCCGGGATGATGCCCTGGGATCGGAGTTTACGGATTTCGCCTTGAACTCGGTCCACCTTAATGTGTTCGGTGACCACATTGAGGTTCGGGAATAGCCACTCCGAATTCCTCCTTGCAGGATCCGCTATCCAAGCTCTCACTGCCTTGATCGGGCAGCACTCGTGATCCGGCAGCTCATCTACGATCGCCAATTGGGCTGGTCCATTCTGGTTTGTCTTCGTCTTCTGGATCTGGATCCGCATCTGACTGCCGTCAAAGGTCACGTCGTCCACTCTGATGGCGACCCCTTCTGACGGCCTCATAAATGTCGCATAATTCAGCAACACGAGGGTGCGGAGTCTTTTATCGGGACCCGAATTGGACTGTTTGAGGTGGGTTGCCAGGCCAATTAGGTCCGATGTGAGCCATTTTTGTCTGTGAGCTGGTTTTGGCTTCTCGCGTTCAGCCGCGGCTCTGAGTAAAGCCATGGCGTCGCTGTCCAGGGGGCTGGGCGAGACTCCCTTTGCCACAAAATGGAGCCTAAGAGCTGCCGCTGCCGTTCTGAACGATGCTTTTCCGAGGTAGTTCTTTGTCAGGAATGCAAAGACTAACGAGCTGTGGGATGCTGCTGAGTTAGCTGCGAATTCCTCGTATCGCTGGATAATAGGCGTGTAGATGCCGAGGGTTGATGGTGCCCTGACCGAGGACATGATGCGATCGGCGAGAACCCTTGCCTCTTCCTCTGGCAGCGTCAGTGCAAGCTCGTTTCGGATGTTCGTGGGATCCATACCTAAACTGTAAATGAAATGTCAGTTTTGCGTCTTTTCTTTCACTTTCACTTGGGATATCGTTGATTCTGCGCGACCCGCGCGTAACTCGGGCTAGAATAACGACTAGCCGAGTTTCACCTGCTTCCTCGATCGAGTGCGCAGGCTTTCGCTCCAGGAGCCCTGTGTGTTCGGAAGCGTGCGCACTTCGCTCCCCACGAGGGAACGCACTCCGTCAAAACCTGCCGAATAGGACACGAAAACTGAGTGTTGCAAAAAGTTGCGATTTCCGGATTTTTTGAATTGAAATCGAATTTCGCACTGACCAGAGGGTTCAAAATACCATTTCAAACTGTTCTGTTCGGCAAAAACTTTGATTTGTTTTGAACGTATACGTCAAATGGCCTTCTCAAATCGCCAAACAGCTGTAAATTCTGAGGAACAGAATCCCGTCCACCTCCGCCCATTTCGATCGTTCAATTTCTTGCAAGTTCGCATGTCCTGAATGAAAAGGGCGAATCTCGTGATTTCGGAACAACACTTCATTCACGCCTGTCGCGCAGACGATGTTTGGTCACTAAAAGAAGGCGATCACGGAATCGACCCTGTCTAACGTAGTCAAAAAACGGTGGCTGACCAGTTTAGACGTAACACGAAACAAACAAAACTCAATTCGGCGATCTTTGGTAGAGGTTGTTTGCATCTGACGTCCCATGACGTCAGTTGTTGTTTAATGTTTCCAGAAGCCTTGAAGGCGGTATAAAAGGCCTTCGTGGATGCCGATATCGCCATCTCGCTTCTGAGAATCGTTCAACCGTCGAATCAACCATGTTCAAGTCCGTGATCGTCTTCTTGTTCGCCGTTTTGGCTGCCGTTCTCGCCGCTCCCCAACTGGGACTCGGCCTCGGCACCAATGTCGGTGTCCAGCCCGGTGTTGGCGGCGTCGGTCTTGGTGGTGGTGTCAATGGTGCTGGAGGTAAGGAAATTTGATTTTTTTGGGTACTGATATGCAAATTTTTGACTTTCAGGTTACCCCGGCGGTGTCGGACTTGGCACTAACACTCAAGCTGGATTCGGAAAGAAGTAAATGTGACCTACTGTACGTTGTATAAACCTTTGCTTAAAAAATATGTTTAATTCACCTTTTCTTTGACAACAATTTAATTTGGTAATTTATTATGTAAAAACAAAAGAAATAAATAGAAAAAAAATCTGCTTTACAAGAAACCAAACTATGAACTACCGATAAAGATACTCAAAAATCCCATTTAGCGTTGTACGGTTCTTTGGGCTGGTTGTTTTCGGGCAAGCCGAAAAACGCCAGCTTTTCGGAATCGCTCAGATGTTGTATTTGTCGACAGATGTAAAAAACGGCATAGTCAATCAAGCGTTGGGCCTCCAGATAATCAACATTATTCATTAACCGCAAAATTTCGTTGTTGTCGAAGCGGGTGAAGAAATGCATCGCCGGCGAGGTCTCCCACTCCGGAGCATCGATAGCGATGCCTTTGAGCGTGGTGTGTTCAGGCTCGTCCTTGAAGATCTTGCTGAACTCGATGACGAGATCCAGCAAGTCCGCGTCGACTTGGATCTTGCAAACTTCGCTTGTGTCGGCAAAGGCTAAAAATAGATAAATAAGAATTACTGTAAAAAAGTGGTAAAACGAATGTAACTTACTAGCGACTTCAGTCAAAACCCTGCATTCTCGAACGACTTCGGGGCCAAGGATGGTAACGCGGCCAGAGTTGTCCTGGACGGTCATCGTCGGGGTTCCGTTAGAAGCCATTTTTTGTTGATTGAGGGGTTGTTTTGAAAGATAGAAAGTGAGCAGAGGATTGAAAGTCCGATGAACTGATTTTTGGGGCTTGTGGTGGCTATTTATGTGGTTTAACCAGGGGAGGGCACAACTTGCGAGCTGAGGACGCACAGAGATGGCCAATTGCATGAAGTCTGTGTTGCTCATGCCCTCCGAGAAGTTTGGATATGTGTGCGCGAAGCTTCGTGCTTATTGTATTATTGTAGGATGTCTGTCCGTCCCTTGGCCAACCTATATTTCCCACGGCAGCCGTATAAGGATGGTTAGCGCGCGCTAACCTTCGATAAGCAAGCCTGGCTTTCTCATTTGCTTGACTCTTAGTTTGTCCAAGCCTTCATCCACAACAGTAACCGCGTTCAATTATGAGTGCTCAAGAAGAAGTTTCGACCCCGAAGGAAGCGACTTCTTCTACGGCTGCTCCAGCTAAACCGATGCCGGAGGGGACGGAAACCACTGGCCCTGCAACGGCTACGGTAAATGCTGAATCTGCTACGCCGGCCGTCAATGCCACTCAAAATCTCCAGGAAGACGTTCGAACGGAGTCCGAGCCTGAAAAGCCCGCTCCCGAACGTGAACCGACCCCTCCACCAACCTTTACATTAGTCACCAAAGACGGCAAGACCTTCACCGTCAACCTGAAGTTCATGGACAACTGCAAAGTCCTCGAACATGCTAAATGTAAGTCAATTACTATATTTCTATCTCCAAATTCATCCCCATTGTGCCATTTCAGCGGTCGGCTGCGAGTTGGACGCCCCGATCCCCATCAATGGCATCGCTTCCCCCATTCTGAAGCGTGCCATTGACTTCAGCGCCCTCTACGACGACAAGCCGGAATACCAACCAGTCGAAGAGAATCTGGACTGTACTGGTGCCTGTCCCATCGACCAAGCTGCCCTTGACTTCTTCACCGAGCTGGACGGGCCAACGCTGATTGCCCTCATCAACGCCACCACCTTCCTCGACTTTCCGCGCCTCACCGACTACTGTTGTTACTTCATCGGCGAACTTATTAAAAAAAAGAGTACGGAACAAATGCGCAAGTTTTTCAAGGTCAAAGATGCTTTTACTATGGAAGAGGAGGAGCTTCTGGACACTGACCAATGGGAACAGGAACTGCGGGCGAAGGAGCAGACGGACCGCTCCAAGCGCCGTCAGGAACGTGAAAAACGAAAGTTGGACTCGGATTCTCAACCTTCATCCAGCAAGAGAACGCGTTAAGAGTGTGAAATGGTTGGCAAATTTCGTTGTCGTGAAGTGTGACGTTTATTGGCGGTATTTTAACTTAAATTTTCATTGTGTTTGAAGCATTTGGGAATTGACTCGCGTTAAATAAAGTTGAACTGCGTTTTTGATGGACTTTGACATTTCATCAAATGATTTTGCACACAATACGACAACGTGATTCACACTTATTGTCAGTTTGATCATACCATAAGGAGAAAGAGTACGAACCATGTTGTATTTAAATCTATTCAAAAGATTTCATATCTGGACCCGAAAGTTCTGTACAACCCACCTCACCACGGCCGCCGATGTGCATAGCCTCGGAATTTCAATATTGGAACTAGCTTCTGGGGTCAACTTTGTTTTACCGAAGTTTGACGGCAGTCAAACTTCGGTAAAACATGTTTTTTGCTAGCTACCGCCTTTTCGATCCGTCTTGTCCCATAAAACCAACACCGTTTAATAAAGTGTATAATTTATTATAAATAAAAAAGAAGTAAAAATATAATAACAAAAAATCAAATTTACAAAAAAGTCTGCACAGAAATTTAACAAGTTGCTTAATTGACTTTGAGGGACGATTCTCCGGGCTGATCACCAGTCAAGCCGAAAAACTTCAGCTTTTCAGAATCGCTCATACGCTGTGTTTGTCTACAAATGTAGAAAACGGCATGGTCAATTAGACGTTGGGCCTCCAGGTAGTCAACGTGGTTCATCAATCGCAAGACTTGATTGTTGTCGAAGCGGGTGAAGAATCGCATCGCCGGCGAGGTATCCCACTCCGGAGCATCGATCGGGGTACCTTTGATGGTGGTGTATTCGGGCGCGTCTTTGAAGAGCTTGCTGAACTCGATGACGTGATCAAGTACATCAGCGTCGACTTGGATCTTGACGACATCGGTGGTGTCATAAGCTGAAAACAGACATCAATTAGGATTACTGTAAAAGAGATTATACGATTAATACAACTTACCAGCAGCATCGGCCAAAACCTTGCATTCTCGGACGACCTCGGGGCCAAGTGCGGTAACTCGGCCAGAGTTGTCCTCGACGGTCAGCGTAGGAATTCCGTAAGAAGCCATATTTAGTTTGTCGAGGGGTTGTATTGGAAGAGAGAAAGTGAGCAGAGAATGGGAACTCCTATGAACTGATTTTTGGGGCTTGTGGATGGCTATTTATACGGTTTAGCCAGGGGAGGGCACATCAGCTAAGGACGCACAGAGGTGTACGGTCTGTGTGTTGCATGCCCTCCGAGAAGATCAGATATGTGTGCGCGAAGTTTCTTGCTCATCATAGATGGTTTGTCCGTCCCTTGACCCTTAGTTTCCGCTTACAGCACCGGGATGTCAATATTGAAACTGACTCATGAGAGGCGTCTATTGTGTTTGGGCTGTTTCGGAAATTATATAATTATGGTTGTATAACGTTGATTTGTACGAGAAGGTTATATTTATTAAACAACGTATGGAATTTTATGGCATGTATTTAAAGTTATTAACTACACGTTTTCTTAACACGATTTTCACAAAAATAGTAGCGATGTTTATATAATTCGTTGCGCCATTCGTCGTACCAGCATACAGTAACGGCCTTTTTCCCTGCAGTGACGGATGGATAACGTTCAAAATGTTTACCGAAAAGCGTTTGAAGCTGTTCTTCTACTTGATAACAATTAACAGGGTTTTCCAATCGAATATAAAAAAGAAATAAATCACTCTGATCCTGAAAGTGCATGCTTTTGTGTTAAAAAGTTAAATTTAAATGTAAGCCTACCGAAACGAACTGAGCAAATGAGCGTGCGTCGACATCTAAAACATTTTGATGCGCTCCGTCGAATGATATAGCGTCCATTTTAACAAAATTGGCCTTCATGAACACATCCAACCATTCGTTATTAAAGGGGACACCTCCGTTAATATCCAACCTTTTTAAGTTAAAGTGTTTCAAGGCATTGCAAATCATTTCCGCTGCAATTATTGGCGTAAACTTGCAACAACGAAAGATTAAATGTTCTAAAGGATGCTGCAACAACGTAGTCAAACTCAATAAATTTGCGTCGACAAGGCAGCGGTGAAAACGAACGCGTGACGGCGACAATCGGAAATGATTTAAAATCGATAAAGTTTTAATCGAAGGTACACTACCAAGTTTTACTCTAGAACCGGCAAAATTAAAAAATTTAGCTTCAAACAAGCTGGCTTCCGTAATTTTGAGGGGTAATGAGTAGTTACCATCAAGCGGGTTCTTAGTCCATACAGACTGTGTCTCTAGACGAATGAGACAGGATTCTAATTTTTTTAGTTCTTGAATAGGTTGCAGTCCAACAAAATTAGGTGCGCAAAGTTGAAGTTTGTAAGCTTCATTTGGGTTGGCAAGTTCGCGGAGCCGTTGGCGGAATCCATAGGGCAATGCAGAAAGTGGAAACGGCATGCTGTGAAGTTGTGATGTAAAATTGACCTAAAAAGTGTAAAATGAAACGTATATTTGCAGGAGCGCGCAATAACAACGGTTGGGATTAAGACGATCAAAAGGGTTTTCAAAACATAAAAGAGTGGTGGGCGCTTTCTAACGCCCTAGTTTTTTTGTAAGTTCTTTAGCTCCGATGGAGGCTTTTTTCGAGCGTTTGTGGACCACCACCATGTTAGCGCGCACGAACACACAGTGCTCCTTTTCCTAAGCAGTGTACGGTCACTCTTGCACGATCGATGAAAAGTGTTTGCGCCAAATCTGAACGACCAAAAACGATGCTCACTTTCGCCATCTCTTCCAAGAACAATAGTCATCCCCACTCGTAATGTTGCTTTAACTGAAATCAGCAAAGGAAAGTTAAAACAGTGTATTAAAGGCATGACAGAAGTGAATCCAGTTAACCGTCTGACGGCTTTAAACGTTTCTGACAAAATTTTCAGTTTAAACTTGTTGAACAAGCGTGATTACGCCTGATTTTGTTGTTGATCCGTTGAGTTTTGTCATTGTTCCGCTTATTTTTGTAAATTCCGGTGCACCTATTTTGTTTTTTGTTTGATAAACTCATTTTAAAACTACTTCCGATTCCGTTGATAAAGATAAAGCCGTTAGTAGCCCGCGTTGTCAGTTTCGACTACTGTTTCCAATTTGCCCACAGCAATGACTACCAACGGCGTACCAGTCCTCGCCCACATGCGGGACACTCTTTTGCATGAAATCAATCAATGCGCGTCATTGATTGAAAGTGTTTCCATCGACTGAACCACCGACACTGTGCGCAAAGGTGCAAACCAAGCAGTCCGACTTTGATGGGTCGTTGTGGAGGGTCAACCTGTGCGTGATCGAAATCGCCTTGATAAAGTCGGACCGCCTTTCAAGTTCGTTCGAGCGCGGCTGGCATGAACGACTCACGAGATCGGCAATGCCTCCCACGCATGGCCAGTGTGTCCTGACCACCGACTGGTAGGATCGGCTTTGGTCAATCGGTCATTCACTCGGCCCACAGCCTGTCCAAACCGGCGACATCACTAACCCGCGTTCCACGATGAGTGCTCAACAAGCCGCTTCCGATGCTGTCCCGATGGATCCCGTTCCTTCAACTTTCACACTGGTCAGCTCCAGCGGCGAGGACTTCCCCGTTGACCTGAACTTCGTGGACAACTGCAAAGTCCTCACAGACGCCAAATGTAAGTTTACTTTTTATACATCTCTATTCGAATCGATTAAATTCTTGCCTTTTCAGCGATGTGCGGCAAACTAGGCGAGCCGATTCCAGTCACACTCGAATCCGCCGTTCTCAAGGCGGCCATCGATTTCTACACTCTCTATGCCGACAAGCCGACATACGACGCTGACAACGACAAGCCCTTCGAGCTCGACCAAGCCGCCTACAAATTCTTCCACGATCTGGACCATTCGACGATGACGAAACTCATCGCTGCTTCCACCTACCTCAACTATCCGCGCCTCATCGATAGCTGCGCCGCCTACGTCAACAGACGCCTAACAACGATGAATCCGGAAGCGATGCGTCTGTTCTTCACGAATCCGGGACAAGAAGCGGTCGTCGACGCGCCACAGCCGGAACACCGCAAAAGCCCACCCCGCCAGACGCGTGAAAAGCGCAAGATGGACTTGCCGGATCCGTCTGAAGCGTCTTCCAGCAAGAACCCCCGGAAAACGCGATGAGCGCGAACACTGTTTCTGGCACGCTGTTGACAGCTTCCTACTAACCTGTTTTTGACGTTCTTTTGTGTATTTTTGACAGTTTGGTACTTTATAAAAGTGATTGTTCGCGTGAATTATCAAGTTTATTACATTTGAAATGTTACATTATACTGTTAGCAATCGAAAAAAAACAAAAACTGTGGAAATGGAATGTAAAAAGCAGTCAAAAAGATGTTGATTTCATTATTTCTTGCCATATCCGAGGTTGGCATTCGAGTTGAGGCCCATTCCGCCGCCGGGATATCCGCCCATGCCACCACCGTAGCCACCACCACCGAGAAGTCCGCCGCCCAATCCACCGAGACCGACATTGGTGCCGAGGCCGAGTCCAAGTTGGGGAGCGGCGAGAACGGCAGCCAGAACGGCAAACAAGAAGACAATCACGGACTTGAACATGGTTGACGAATTTGCAGTTGTTGAGGATGGTGTTCTGGTACTGTTAAATGAGCTTTTATACCAATTCAAACTGTTCTGTTCGGCAAAAACTTTGATTTGTTTTGAACATCTACGTCAAATGGCTCTCCATAATCGCCAAACAGCTGTCATGTCTATTCCGAGGGTGTACACAGTTTACGAACAGAATCCCGTCCACCTCCGCCCATTTCAATCGTTCATTTTCTTGCAAGTTCGCATGTCCTGAATAAAAACGGCGAATCTCGTGATTTCGGAACAACACTTCATTCACGCCCGTCGAGCAGACGATGTTTGGTCACTAAAAGAAGGCGATCACGGAATCGACCCTGTCTAACGTAGTCAAAAAACGGTGGCTGACCAGTTTAGACGTAACACGAAACAAACAAAACTCATTGCCGCGTTCTTTGGTAGAAGTTGTTTGCATCTGACGCCACGCCTGACGTCAGTTGTTGTTTAATGTTTCCAGAAGCCTTAAAGGCGGTATAAAAGGCCGTCGTGGATGCCGATATCGCCATCTCGCCTCTGAGAATCGTTCAACCGTCGAATCAACCATGTTCAAGTCCGTGATCGTCTTCTTGTTCGCCGTTTTGGCTGCCGTTCTCGCCGCTCCCCAACTTGGACTCGGTCTCGGCACCAATGTCGGTGTGCAGCCTGGTGTGGGTGGCGTCGGTCTTAACGGTGGTGTCAATGGTGCTGGAGGTAAGGAATTTTGACAGTTTTTAGTGACTGATAATAAGGTGATTGTTTTTAAGGTTACCCCGGCGGCGTCGGACTTGGCACCAACACTCAAGCTGGATTCGGAAAGAAGTAAATGTAACAATGACTTTAATTATCTGACACTTTGAAAGTGTAATGACACTGGTTTATCTTAAACCTTTTAACACATATAATGTATGACCCAACAAATAAAGTACTGCCGAATCAACATTACTATAAAATCGTGGAATATCACCGTCAATAGATGCGCTTTTCGTAATAACCATTCGGCGGATACGATTTTTGCTGTTTTTTAAAAATGCAAATTTTGATTGGTTTGAATCACATCAATCATCAATTTGTGCCAAAACAAAATTTAAAAACTTAAAAAAATTTTAATAAAACTAGTCAAACACGGTATAAAACACCCAAACAAACTAAAAAATCAAGTGTCGCAAAAATTACCAGAACCGACTTCTTGCGACTTTTCGCAATTTTTAGTTCTGGTAAGTGCAAAAAGTTGCGATTTTTGGGTTTTTTCCATTGAAATTGAACTGCATATTTACCAAAAAGGTTCAAAACCGTGCATGACCCGCGTCTAAACTTTATAACATCTATCGCGATCTTAATTTTAGTTAGGAGAGAGCACAAACTCGGATGATGGTGACCGGGTAAGAAGTCTGTGCTTCCTCTCTTGCCCTCCGGGAAGGAGCGCTATTTGCGCGCAAAGCTAGGATGTTGTATCTCTGTACTACCATTGATTAGCTGCAGCCATACACAAGAGACTTTGTGGAATGTGCTCTTGTCACTCTCCACGATCGCGACATCATCCATCTCGGCATCAAACCAGACAACATGTTCATCGGCTTGGACGGCTATTGCAAACTCGGCGACTTTGGGTCGGCCCTGAATCTGGGTATCTGGCCCCTGAAAACCTGAGCAATCCATCGACCAAGGCAGCCGACGTGTATAGCCTCGGAATGTCGATGTTGGAACTGGCTTCTGGGGTCAACCGTGTTTCCCTGAAGTTTAATTCACGCATGGATAGGGACCGGCAGGTAAAAACAAATGCCGCCCAATTTGGCTGCAATCGGTCTTTTTCGACGCTAAATCATCGTAGATTTTGATTGGAAAAAGAATTGGAATTTTAAAAAAATCTTGAAGGCCCGAAAATGCCGAGCAAAGAGCGCAAAAATCCAAAAACTTTTTCCAGGGGGACTCACGTCTCGTTTTCGCGTACCGTCGTTGTCAGTAAGAACGCTTTGCCAAGCCTTCCGCAGTACGCGTTGTCTCTATTGACGCAATACTTTTCAACGAACGCAAATAATGCATTTGCACATGCGCGCGAACCAATTCGTGACATTAGCGCGGCTCTTTTCAATATTGAAATTGACAATTCCCATGCCATAACCATGGCAATGTGGTTTTGACAGTGCAAAACAACATGAATGGCCATTATAGCAAAGTTTTCTAACTAATAAACCCCTTTTTGATGCAAAATAGTTTTTGGAAAAAAAAACTTTAAATGTCGTTTTTGGCACTTTTTAAGGTATTTAGGGCAGAACTATTAACATCGGTCGATTTGTCGTACCTAAAAAGACGTATACAAATGGTTAAATCACTTGTTTTAGCAACATTTGTTTTCGGCATTTTCACCCAAAAAATAGAGGCACATTTTGGGGGTCTTGCGGGGTCTTCAAACTTAAACCCCCAATGTAACTTCTTACGCTGCGTCGAATGGCATAGGTGCTATCCGACGGCGCGAGGCGGCGCATGTCGAAAATTTTGAAAATGTAATGCGAAATGTCAGTTTCGGCACTTTGTGACGGCTTTAGAGCAAAACAAAAATTACCAATCGATTTCGCAGGTATGAAAATGGGGGTGTAGCCTTGCTAAATACTCAAATTGATCAACTTTTGTTTTTGGCATTTTCACTTAAAAAATCGTGGCACATTTTGGGGATCTTGCGGGGTCTTTTCCGCTTCACTGCCGATGCAGTTTTTTACGCTGAATCGAATGGTATAGGTGCCATCAGACGGCGCGAGGCTGCGCCTGACCAAATTTTCAAAAAACCGTCAAAAATGTGGCAAAAATGAGCGTTTTGGCACTTTATAGCGACTTTTCACTGAATCTGATAACATCAATCGATTCGGAAGGAAGCGAAACGTCCAAATCCACTATGTGTTTTTGGAAATAGAACAAAAAAATTTTCTACAGTATCCCGCGGGGACACGCTCAGGGCACTGTGTGACGAAGTGTTCGGTGGGTTGACGTAGTTCTCACTTTGCCAAAGCGCGGGCAAAAGCAAGCCTAAGCTATTCGTTTATGAATAACTTAATATTCTGGACAGATATTGGAATTTCCTTTTGTGAAACTTCGAAGCGACTTACCGTGATGGTGAACGAAAAATTTTGTGGCAAAATAACGACTTTTACCATGTCAAAGTTACAATATACGCGAGCGTTGACATTTTTTCATTTTTGGCATTTAGTTTTGATCCAATTCCAGTTTTTTTGAATTCCACGGATTCAGGACGGTTGTGGTAAAGAAATTACAGTTGATCTTTTCTACAACTAGCGTAGTTTTTTTTTAAATTGCCAAAAACCGTAAAAAAATCTACATTTTGCCATTTTTAGCAAACAGTTTTGCCTAAAGTCCGGTTTTTTTCTATCTCAAATCTTTATTATAATAATATTAAAAAAATTACAGGAGAACCTGGTATTCTATTAGAAGGTTGCCGAAAAAAGTTAACTTTTGTGTAATTTGGCACATTCGTACCAATCCTCACACTTTTTTGATTTTCTTAATCTATATGCGCTTATAACATGTTGAAAACACTTTTGGTAATTTTTGGTTGAGTATTTAGCCTTTTATGCAATTTTTAAAAAAAGTTGACGTTGGTCACACAACGCCCCAACCAAACAGCGCAAGGTGAACTCGTCACGCAGTGTCAGGGTGACCGAGTGTTCTCCGCCTGCCGGTCCCTACGCATGGAAAGCCATTTTCACAAATCTAGTCTGTTTAAAAACATAATTTATTAATATTAAAACACTTAAATTACTATTTATTAAAATTAACAAACAATTGAACATCAAGACAAAACTCCCGCACTATTCCCCGTCCCAGCCCTTCTCATCTTTGTGTTCCAAGGCAACTGGGTCAAGAGGGTCGTTAAATTCGAAGAACCAACGCATCTTTTCAGTGGATGCACCTCTGACTTGCTTACAAACATGAAACAAGAGATAATCCCTCATTCTAATGTGTTCAAGGTAATCGGCGGCCTTAACGTACTGCCAAAACTGTTCCTTGTGGTCGACATCTTTAAAGAAGAGCATGCCAGGCGAGTCATCTGGAGGCGCTTCTCCTTCCGTTGAGGAAGGGATGGGCACATACGGTGGTTCGTCTTTGAACAGCGAGCTGAACTGGATCACTTTCTCGAGCATGTCGGTTTCAAGCTCAACTTCGCAGACTTCATTTATGTCACAGAATTCTGAATAACTTTTGTGAATCAAGGGTTCAAAAAGTATGAAAAAACTTACGGAGGGCGTTGGTTAGAAGGGCGCTTTCACGGTAGACTTCGGGGCCGATTTCACGAACATTGCCAGACTTATCCTGGACCTTCATAAGTGCCATTGGTGGCGCGTTCTCGTTATTAGCTTCGGACATTTTTAGAAATGGTAAAGATTGGAGAAGGTTTGAAAGCTGCAATTTGAAAGCGGACTATTAATGTAGGTTCTTGGGGGAAAAGCGAAAGTTGGTCAAGACTCGCGCGCTATGGTCGAATGCATTTAGCTAGGTATGGGACTACAGTGTTGTCGGTGAGATTGAGAAGGTAGAGGAGGGTTGGAGGTGTGCAACTGACTTACATAAGCTGAGTTAACCTACGGGTACGGTCCGCCTTCGGCTTGTTGGTCGGTTTTGGCGGGATTGAAGCATTTACGAACGTGTTTGCGCATTGTTTTTACACAAATAATCTATTTGTGGGCTATCATTCGCCTTTGGGACTTTTACAATTTTGAGACGACAGAGTTGTCGGGCTGTTTGAGCACGTTTCTTACGAAATGCGGGATTCACGGCCTCTGTTTCGTCGAGCGATGCGTTCTGTAAAAAATGATGTTACACTATTGCAAGGCAAAAAAGATAAAGTGTGGGCGGCATTGATTACACATGAATACCACCAATAACAAATAAAACAACATATCACAATTTGCGAAAAGCAACAGTACCGCCGAAACTACATTTCTATTCATTTCCAAAGAACGCAATGTCAACGGGTGCGAATTGCGGTTGTTCTAGGAAAACTGCAGATTCTAAAGGTTCAGAAACAAACCAGAATCCGTAGTTTTTTTTTTATCAAAATACGATTTCATATTGTTAAAATTGATCATAAATAGTAAAATTGATATAAAATAACCAACTCAAACCAGAAAACCGAGTGTCGCAAAAACTACCAGAACCAATTTCTTGCGATTTTTCACATTTTTGAGTTCTGGTAAGTGCAAAAAGTTGCGATTTTGGGGTTTTCGTCATCAGAATCGGATTCCACACTTTCCCGAAAACTTAAAAACGTGCAAGGTTTGCTTTCCATCATTTAATAAGTACCGGAAACGCAAAAAGAGTGAAAAAAGGGGGAAAACTCAAATTTGAAAAGTTTACGGTTCGTGGCGGTCGTCAATTAGATCGGAGAAATTCCAGAGATGCTATTTGCGTATTGCCGATACCTTTCAGATTACTTTGGCGGCGTTTGCACTTGGCAACAACACTCAACGAAGTGTTTTGTTTAAATATTTCAAGTTTATAATAATGTTGTAATTTAGAATTGTGTGGTTTATAAAACTTTAAAATAAATTGAACAGTGTTAGCCATAGTACGTTGTTGATGTTACATTTTAGTCAATTGATAAAAAATATTGCTGAGACTTTCGCGACGATTTGAAGCGAATGTATCAGTCACGACGGGATTTTGGGGACCCTACAAGAAAGCGCGCGCACACACCTTCCTCGAAGCAATTGCGTCAAAAGGCTTGGGGTCAAAATGAGCGATAAGCCATTTGAAGCAGAATTGTGCCAAATTTCATAATTTCATTTAAATTTTGCAATTTGATGTTGCTTACTTAATTGTAACATCCTAGAAACGTAAACTTGTCGCAATGGCATCACATAAGTGCCAAAACGAGAACGTTTTTGTCAGGGCGCTTCTCAATCGAGCAACTTGGCACAAACTGAACCGATTTACACGCGGTTGGTCGCAAACGGACCGCAATTACAAAATAAACAATCGCTGAGCCGATCAGGTTGATACGTTGATGTTCGAGTCTTAAAAATATATAAAAACCTTCAAAAACGTCCAAAATGTCGTTTTTGAGTGCTAACAGCACTCGAAGTCTTCCCCTTTCCAATCGAGCAATTTTGCCAAATCTTAACCAATTCAGGCCTAGTTGAGCGCAATCGATAGAGAACATTAAGGCGGACAATTTCCTTGCCGGAAAACGGCATGGCACTTTTTGTTAAGATTATGGATATATAAAAACTAAAAATAAAAAAAAACTTGAAATTTGTTTGCATCAGAGAATTTTTGCGAAACGGTTATAACTGGCTGCCAATTTTATTTTACAGATAGGTATAAACCTAAGCAACAATATGTGGTATAGTAAAGGGCAGAAAGATGCGTGTTGGCATCGGATTCTTTAAAAGTTGGCAAAACCCGTTTTTTCAAACGATTCGAAAAAAAGCATCAATCATGTTGAAACATATATCCGGCATTGTTTTGTTGTTTTTGACATGCTTTATAAAGTTTCGGATCGGTTTTATCCAATAATGCATTTTTTATTCGATGAAAATGTGCTACGCGCGCGTGGTTCTTGTAGGGTCCTCTTTCCCCTTTGGAATCCCGTCGTGCAGTGTGAACATGATCGTCATGAAACTGGTGTGAATGAATAAAAATGTGATGTGTTGTTCGAACCGTCCCAATACACAATGACACGTTGTGCAACCAGTGTGCGTGATTTTACAAAATGTTCACCGAAAAGAGATTTTAGTTGCGTAACTACTCGTTCATAATCAACAGGACTGCTTAATTGAATTGACAGATAAAAAAAATCACTTTGAGCCTAAAAATGTATACTTTTTTGTTTTACAAAGTCTATTTTTACTGTATGCTTACCTTAATAAACTGAGACAGTGACCGTCCGTCGATATCTAAAACATTCTGATCAGCTGCGGATAATACTATATTGTCCATGTTGACATAACTGGCTTCAATAAACGCATCAAGCCAATCGTTATTAAAAGAACAAGTATCGTAAATAGCCAAAGTTTTTAAATTGAAATCTTTAAAAGCATTGCAAATCATTTGTGTTGCATTTGGTGACGCAAACTTGCAATTATTAATCTCTAATCTCGTTAAAGGTCCTCGTAGCAATGTAGCCACACTTAACAAATTTGCGTCGACGAGGCATTCGCGAAAAGTAACATGTGACGGCGACAATCGGAAGTTATTAAAAACTGGTAAAGTTATAATCGAAGAAACATTGCCCGGATCTGTTTCAGAATCTGTGATAGTTAGAAACTCAGCATCGAATAAATTAATTTGGGTAGTTTTAAGAAGTGAATCACTTCGTTCGTGAATACCTGCAGATTGTGTTTTCAGGCGGATGATACAGGCTGTTAACTTTTGAATTTTTACAATTGGTTCCAGGCCAGCGAAGTTAGGTGCACAAAGTTGAAGTTTGTAAGTTTCAATTGGATTGGCAAGTTCGCGGAGCCGTTGACGAAAGCCATAGGGCAGAGCAGAAAGTGGGAACGGCATGGTGGAAAGGTAAGCTCAAAAAAAAGATCTCGTTAACACTACTAGAGAGATTAAGCTGTGACGTGGTTATGGATAATAAAATATTACTTTATATATACGACAACCGCAATTACACAAAGAAAATGTACTAGAAAAGGCCAATATGTAAAATAATTGCTAACAACGCGAACAAGCCTGCCACAAGTCGATAGATATTAATCTTTAGTATTTATATACGGGTCCTGGGCAATCGTGAGGTGAGAGAAGGCGGGCGTTCCTGTGGGTCTAGCAAAGATAAGTCGGGGTGTTGTGGATGAAAGCTCAAAGGAGCTAACGCAAATATTAAAAAAATGTATTGTGCGCGGAATTTTTGGAACGATACCGCTTCTGGGTATACAAGCAAATCAACGAAAAGCTTTTTTGACCATAGACATAAACCATTTCCCCGAAACGATCTTTTACTGAAAGTGCATTTTTGCATTTTCATTAATTAAACCAAAATACCTTTTTTACAAGAAAGTAGTAGTTTTACAAGTTTATTATACTTTTAAAAATTACAAAATACAGTATGCCTCCGAAAGAATATACGGCGCAATAAAATGGAATGTAAAAAGCAGTCGAGAAGATGTTGATCTCATCATTTCTTGCCATATCCGACATTAGCATTCGTGTTGAGGCCCATTCCGCCGCCAGGATATCCGCCCATGCCACCACCGTAGCCACCACCACCGAGAAGTCCACCGCCCAATCCACCGAGACCGACATTGGTGCCGAGACCGAGTCCTAGTTGGGGAGCGGCGAGAACGGCAGCCAAAACGGCGAACAAGAAGAAGATCACGGACTTGAACATGGTTGACGTTTACGTAACTGTTGAGGGTGGTGTTCTGGCACTTTGAACCGCGCTTTTATACCATTTCAAACTGTTCTGTTCGGCAAAAACTTTGATTTGTTTTGAACGTCCGCGTCAAATGGCCCTCTCAAATCGCCAAACAGCTGTCATGTCTATTCTGAGGATGTGTACAGTTTCACGAACAGAATCCCGTCCACCTCCGCCCATTTCGATCGTTCATTTTCTTGCAGGTTCGCGTGTCCTGAATAAAAAGGACGAATCTCGTGATTTCGGAACAACACTTCATTCACGCTTGTCGCGCAGACGATGTTTGGTCACTAAAAGAAGGCGATCACGGAATCGACCCTGTCTAACGTAGTCAAAAAACGGTGGCTGACCAGTTTAGACGTAACACGAAACAAACAAAACTCAATTCGGCGATCTTTGGTAGAGGTTGTTTGCTTCTGACGCCACGCCTGACGTCAACTGTTGTTTAATGTTTCCAGAAGCTGGAAAGGCGGTATAAAAGCCCTTCGTGGATGCCGGTATCGCCATCTCGCTTCTGAGAATCGTTCAACCGTCGAATCAACCATGTTCAAATCCGTGATCGTCTTCTTGTTCGCCGTTTTGGCCGCCGTTCTCGCCGCTCCTCAACTGGGACTTGGTCTTGGCACCAATGTCGGCGTCCAGCCCGGTGTTGGTGGCGTAGGTCTTGGTGGTGGTGTCAATGGTGCTGGAGGTAAGAAAATTTGATCTTTTTGGTTATTGATAAACAAGTGATTGTTTTTAAGGTTACCCCGGCGGCGTCGGATTGGGCACCAACACCCAAGCTGGATTCGGAAAGAAGTAAATGTGACCATGACTGTGATTATATCCGACAATTTGAGAGTATTTATAAATACTTTTATGAAAATGTACATTGTATAAACCCTTTATTGATGATTATGTTAAATTACCCTTGTTTCTTGACCTCGATTTAATTTGGTAAAATTTATTACAAATGTAAAAGCAAAAGAAATAAATGGAGAAAAAAATTTGCTTTATAAGCAACCAAACTATGAACTACCGATGCAACGAAGTTACTTAGTCCCAGTTATCATCGAACTTGGGCTCGGTGTTTTTGGTCAAGCCGAAAAACTTCAGCTTTTCAGAATCGCACATATGTTGGGTTTGTCTGCAAATGTAGAAAACGGCATGGTCAACCAGACGTTGGGCCTCCAGGTAGTCAACGTGGTTCATTAACCGGAGAACTTCATTGTTGTCGAAGCGGGTAAAGAAGTGCATCGCCGGCGAGGTGTCCCACTCCGGAGCATCGATCGGGGTGCCTTTGATGGTGGTGTACTCGGGCGCGTCTTTGAAGAGCTTGCTGAACTCGATGACATGATCGAGTACATCAGCATCGACTTGAATCTTGACGACTTCGGTAGTGTCATAAGCTGAAAACAGACAAGAATTAGGATTACTGTAAAAAATGTATAGTGTCAATACAACTTACCAGCTGCGTCGGCCAAAACCTTGCATTCTCGGAGGACTTCGGGGCCAAGTACGGTAACGCGGCCAGAATTGTCCTGGACGGTCAAAGAGGGGATTCCGTTAAAAGCCATTTTTGATTTTTGGTAGTTTAAGGAGTTGTTTGTGGAAGAGTGTAAGTGAGCAGAGGATGGGAAATCCGATGAACTGATTTTTGGGGCTAGTGTATGGCTATTTATACGGTTTAGCCAGGGGAAGGCACAACAGCTAAGGACGCACTGAGGTGTACGGTCTGTGTGGCTCATGCCCTCCGAGAAGTTTGTATACGTGTGCGCGAAGCTTCGTGCGTATTGTAGGATGTCTGTCCGTCCCTTGGCCAACCCATATGTCCCGCGGCAGCCGTATAATATTGGTTAGCGCGCGCTAACCTTCGATTAGCAAGCCTGGATTTCTCATTTGCTTGACTCCTAGCTTGTCCATAACAGTAACCGCGTTCAATTATGAGTGCTCAAGAAGAAGTTTCGACTCCCATGGAAGCGACTTCTTCTATGGCTGCTCCTGCTAAACTAATGCCGGAGGCGACGAAAGCCACTTGCCCCGCAACGGGTACGGTAAATGCCTTTTTTTGGTTATTCCGTGGACACCGCAGATTCGAACGGTATAGAGTCTGGCTAGATTCCTTAGTTTTGTTAAAAATGTATTTCAATATCACTTAAATCAATGACATAAGGCTAAAAAAGCTTGTAACTGGCCAAACAAACTCAAAAATCAAGTGTCGCAAAAACTACCAGAACCAATTTCGGCACTTCTTCCGATCTGGTTTCCTCTCCCCCACACTGTGCAGCGGTATATAGATGTGCGTACCCCCCTGCGCGCGGCCAGGGATATGGAGGTGCGCACCCGCGGGATCAGCGAGACCAGGACTGTGCCTGAATTAGGTGCATGTACATCAGGGCTATAAGCAATACCGCTTGATGTTTCACGTCAGATTCTGAATTTTAGAATACTTCGAAGTGTTCAGATTTTTGACCCCTTTAGATGTTACCCTTTCGGATTGACACTCACATGTTCGAGCGTATCCACCTTACATGGCTTTATGGGGCAAAAGGGCGAAGCCAATTTGGCCAAATTAACTTTGCCATTTGAACTTGTTCAGATCACAACCGTTGAAAAATTTAAGACTGAAAAGAACCCCATTTCAATTTTTGCAAACTTTGAAAATGAAAGCGTTGTTGCGCCCTTCGAAACTTTACCTTTTGTCTTCATGAAAATTGAAAGGGTCCCCCCTTACACCCAGGTTGCGCAGTGGCCATGAACATCGTTGAGAATGAATTGAATCCCGACTCATGTGAAGAAAGGGCACAGCATTATCAGATCTTCGTCAAACTCTGAATCTTTGCTCCAACTCGCCTCCCCTAGATGCCCGATGGTTCCCCCTTACAAATTCTTTCTTCTCGGCTCGCGCGAGCTGATGGTAATGGTCCCCCTTTACAGGGGCGTATTTAGAAAAAATTTTTATGGGGGGGCATCCCGAAAAAAAGGTAAGGGGGGACCAAAGGGATTTTTTCGGGAAAATTTTTTGAGCGCTTTTTGGAAAATCCAAAGGGGGTACCAAAGGAAAAATTTTTGCCAAAACCGTGAAAAACCACAAAATTCCCTTGGTCCCCCCTTACCCCACTTTTGGCGGATCCGAGATATGGGGGGGGCGCTGCCCCCCCTACCCCCCCCTAAATACGCCCCTGCCCCTTTACTGTGGCTTGCTTCTCGGCTTGCGCGAGCTTCTTCGCACTGCGGTGTAACTACTTGCCCCTGCGAACCATAGTGTCGACGCGAGTATGGCTTCGCGGTGAGCGGGCGGATTGGCATGTCCAAGATCCGGGGGTTCGATCCCGGCCGGATCTTCCACCTGCCCTCGCGCAGCCAACTTTGTCAACGCGAACGGCAGCTGTCCGTCCGTCCGGGCCATGTCCGCCCGGACGCACGGGAGGAAACCAGATCGGAAGGAGTGCCCCAATTTCTTGCGACTTTTTGCAATTTTTCGTTCTGGTAAGTGCAAAAACTTGCGATTTCCGGGTCCTTTTCGTTGAAATTGGATTTCACATTTGCCAGAAGGCTCAAAAACATGTATGATCCGCGTCTTGACTTTATAACTTCTGCCGTAATCTTAAAATATAAGAAGAAAACCCTCGTTTTTGGTTTTTTGGGGTAACATCGAGTCAAAGGAAGTGTGATAGTTTGTATTTCTGGTTACCCCGGCGGCCTCAATATGGCCATAGACGTGGTTATCAAATACAGTACTGCCGAAACAACATTTCGTAATAAAACTTATTTTTGTTTATTAATTAAAACTACGCCAGACAAACAAACATACAAATTAGCAAATCCCAAAACTAACCCAAAAAATCAAAGTTCATCTTCATCAGGGCACTTCATAAAGCATTGCTCACCGGTGAAATACTTCTTTTCGAATTCCGCTTCGTTAACCTTGAAAACATGAACAGCTCCAGAACGGCAGTGTTGCTTCCCATATCGAGTCAAGAATCGCGCCAAGCAAGCCTTCAGGCAACCGTTTTCTTTGAGCGTTTGATTGAAAACAGGATTCTTGCAAAGCATCGTGTTATCGGGGATATCATCCGCTCCACACTTCGACGAATCAGGGCAACACGTTTCACGGCATTTGGTTTCAACAGGGCTTCCAGAGTAGTGCGACAGAGCAGCTTTGTGGCATTCTTGGGTGTGAACTGCTTCGTTAAAGGTCAGCTGGCAGGAGTGATACGCAATTGTGAATGTCGGAAGCTTGCAGTTGTAATGATGCTCAATGAAGCCGTAGACGGTACTACGGTCGAAGTGCTTGTTGAAGTTTGCTTTCGAAAAGCAGTTGTGGATTTCCGTGACATTCCTGAAACGGTAAAACATGTGTTTTATATAAGTAAAAACCATCGAAAGATGAACTTACTTGCAAAGGTGACAGAACTCTGCTTCCGGGACCTCTGGCAATTTGTTAAAGGCATCAAATAACGTCGTCAGATCCCACAAGCAATGCAGTTTTTGAAGCGCAACATCGCGTTGTTTGGGACGGAGGTCTTCGGTTGTGTCGAAATCACGACTTTGATACCAGTCAACAGTAAGAATCGTGAAGATCGGAACGGCGACGATGAAGACGAGCAGTTTGTGGTTCATCATCGGTTTAGACGACTGGAATGGCTGGTCGAGTTGATGGACAACTGAAAAAAAGGCTTGGTTGAACGGGGTTCGCGTCGTGTTTCGACTGGCATGGCTGATTGTGAGGTGCGAAAAATGGCAATGTGAGAGGTATTGATTGGTTGAAACCAAAAAGCGTGGCGAAAACACATCCAATAAAACTTTTTGTTTATTGATTACACAAAAAATGATGCAAACACAAAATACAGTATACTTAACCAACTAACTATCTAAAAACAATGCAAATTACGAACCAAACAACTACTCAATAACCAAATGGATAACACATTTCAAAGCACTTTTCCTGCGTCAGATACTTGACCGTAGCCTCTTTGCCGTAGGACATGAAGGCAAAGGCGGCGGCATTACTGCAAAAGTCTAGCGCATAATTGGTCAGCGCATCCATGGCACAGCTTGTCTGACAAGCGTTATCCTTAAAGGTCTCATTCATGACGGGGTGTGAGCAGGCGCTAGAATCCAGAATGTTTCTTTCCGGTCCGCAGAGCATCGGTTCCGAAGCATCGAACGTCGACGGATCACGGCAACACTTTTGACGGCACGCAGCTTCGTCGGCACTTCCGGAAAACTGCATCACAGCGTTATCGTAGCAGTTGCGAGTTTCCATGGCATCGTCATAGGTCAGCTTGCACAGACGGAGAGCAGTCTTAAAAATCGGCATGTTGCATTCGTAGAGGCGGACAAATAGGCTGTCAAAGGCGTCGGAAAAGTTGTTTGTGCCAACATAGACACCAGCGCCGCCATCCACGAGGCATTTGATGACTATTGTGAGGTTCCTGAAAAACAAAAATTTAATGTTTTTATAAAAAAAATGGTGTAAAAACCTCAAAGGATACCTCAAACTTACTTGCACAGCTGATTGAAATCAGGTTCCGTAATAGTTTCCAAACTGATGTATGTCATCACAATTGTCGCCAGTTTCGCGCTACAAATCATCGTCCGCGTACCGGGCTCCAAGTTTAGCACATCATCGAAAGGGATGGCACTGAGCCTGTCCACCGGGAAAGGGATGCTCACGATATCACCATCGGCTTCAGCACAAGGAAGTAAGCCACAGGCGGCGAAGGCGGCAACAAAGACGAGCAGTTTGGGATTTATCATCGTTTTTGATGATTCGAGTGGCTGGTCGAGTTGATGAACACTGAAAAAAGGCTTGATTGAACGGGGTTCGCGTCGTAATCGACTGGCATGACTGACTTGTGTGAAAAGTTGCAATGTGGGTGGTATTGATTGGTTGAAACCAACAAAAGCGACGACAAAACACTTTAGATTGAAACTTATTGTTTATAACGCAATGATTACACAAAAATGATACAAACACTCGATACAGTATACCAAATCAACCAACTATACAAAATCAATGGCAAAATACTAACAGAAAAACTCAATAACCAAATGAAGGGCACGTTTCAAAACACTTCTCCATCGTCAGATACTTGATCAAAGTCTCCTTGCCGTAGGCCATGAACACAGGCAGGGCGTCATAACTGCAAAAGTTTCGGGCATAACGGGTCATCGCGTCCATGGCACAGCTTGTCTGGCAGGCGTTGTCCTTGAGGGTTTGATCCAAAACGGGGTCCGAACAGGAACTGGAAGTCATGAAGTGCCGTCCAGGTCCGCAGAGCATCGGCTCCGAAGCATCAAACGTCGACGGATCATGGCAACACTTTTGACGGCACGCAGCTTCGTCGGCACTTCCGGAAAACTGCATCACAGCGTTATCGTAGCAGTTGCGAGTATCCATGGCCTCTTCATAGGTCAGCTTGCAGAGACGGAGAGCAGTCTTGAAGATCGGCTTGTTGCATTCGTAGATACGGCCATACATGCGTTCAAGGCCATCGGACCAGTCGTTTGTGCCTAAACCGGAGCCGGCATTCGCGTAGCATTTGTTGACCACAGTAAAGTTCCTGAAAGATGAAAGCGTAATTTTTATATATAAATATACTGTAAAAAGGTTCGAAGATGTAAAAGTATAAACTTACTTGCACAGCTGAGTAAATTCAGATTCCGTAATGTTTTCCAAACTGCTGTATGTAAAAAAAACTTTTATCAGTTTTGCGGTGCAAATCATCTTCCGCGCAGCAGGCACTAAGCTCGGCAAATCATCGACAGAGATGGCATCGAGCTGGTCCAGCGGGAAGGTAACATTGAAGCGGAAGCTGAACTTGCCATTGGCATCGGCATCGACGGAAGGAAGCAAGCCATAGGCAGCGAAAGAGAGGATGAAGACGATCAGTTTGAGATTTGTCATCGTTTTTGATGATTGGAGTGAAGTGGCTGGTCGAGTCGATGGAGGAACGGCTGAAAGAACGGCGCTGCTGACTTGGATCGGCGTTTTCGCGCGTCGTCCATCGACTGGCATGACTGGCTCGAGGTGTGAAAAGTGGTAGTGCGTGCATTCTTTCGGGTCTATTTTGCGTTTGAATTGGCACACAGTTTTTTCAACAAATAAAGTAGTGTCGAAACAACATTTCTGTTAAGATCCATGTTTATCAAATCATTCATGACACAATACAAACTACGCAATACAAACAGACAAATTGTCCTATCACAAAACTAACACGAAAAATCAATATTCATCTTCATCGGGGCATTCCATAAAGCACTGATCATCGGTGAAAAACTTCTTTCGAGTCTCATCATCGTAAACTTCGAAAACATCAACAGCTCCAGATTTGCAGTTTTGCTTCCCAAATCGGATCAAGAATCGCCCCATGCAAGCCTTCAGGCAACCGTTTTCTTTGAGGGTTCGATTGAGAACAGGATTCTTGCAAAGCGTATTCTTCTCGACGACGTCATCCGCCCCACACGTCAACGAATCAGGGCAACACCTTTTACGGCATATGGCTTCATCAGGGCTTCCGTAATACTGCGAACGGGCAACGATGAGACAGCTATGGGCGTGAATTGCGTCGTCAAATGTCAATTGGCAGGAGTGCAATGGAATGGTGTAAAACGGAAGCAGGCAGCTGTAAGACTGATCAATGAGGCCCTCTTTGGTACTGCGGTCGAAGTGCGGGTAGAACTTTGTTTCGATTTTCGGAACTTTGTCGTAAGCTTCTGTGGCATTCCTGAAACATCAAAACGTGTAATTTATGTTTGTAAAACCCTTCAAAAGGCAAACTTACTTGCAAAGCTGGTTGAACTCCTCTTCCGAGACACTTGGCAAGTCGAGAAAAGCACGAGTTAATAGATGCAGTTTCTTCAAGCAGTCCACCTTTTTATCCGTAAAACTGCGTGGATCGAGAGTGAAAGGTTTGATTACGTCGATTTTATAGTAATCAACAGTAAGACTCGTGAAGATCGGAATGACGAGGATGAAGACGAGCAGTTTGGGATTTATCATCGTTTTTGAAGATTGGAGTGGAGTGGCTGGTCGAGTCGACGGAGGAACGACTGAAAAAACGGCGTCGCTGACTTGGGTTGGCGTTTTCGCGCGTCGTTCATCGACTGGCTCGGCTGCGTTTTCGGCAGACGTGTGAAAATTGACAGTGCGTTGTTATTGAGACCAGTCGGTGTGTTGTCGGTGCCAAAATTCGATTACAAATGCCAATCGCCAATTAATTTTATCAAACTAATTGCTCATGCTGACTTGGGTCGGCGTTTTTGCGCGTCGCTGTTCTCGGCTGCCTTGACTGGCTCGAGGTGTGAAAAGTGGCAGCGTGTGCATTGTTTCGGGTTTATTTTGCTTTGGAACTGGCATTGTTAAAAAAGATGATCAACATTTTTTATTTGTTTGTTTTGATGGCTATTACATTGGTACTTTTTACGTTTCATTGGTCTTATTGTACACATTTGCAACATTTTTTCATTATGTTCGCACCACTTCATACAAAACCAAAAAACCATTACCCTTTCAAAAAAAACCTGACAAATCACCAATAGCAGTAAGCAAAAGTTCATGAACCAACTTTCATCAGTCTAGTTGTTGAATACATTGTGGATAGACATCAACATCATAGCACCACGCCTTCGATCAATCTTCCACCGTGACAGTAAACATATAAAAGCCGGGTCAAAGTTGTTTTTATCAACCAATCTTGCTGCCATCATGTTCAAACAAGTCCTCTTCTTCCTGTTCGCCGTTCTGGTCGCCCTCGCCGTTGGCAAGCCTCAAATCGGCCTAGGAGCCAACGTTGGAGAAGGAGCCACAGATGGTGGATTACCTGTTGGTGGCGGAAACTATGGCTCAGGCTCCGGTCAAGGCGGTCTTCAGTCCGGTGCTTATGGGAACGGGGCATTTGGCCGTTAAACTAAGGCTAGCTAAGTCTGATTATTTTTACTTTTGATTGTTTTGAAGAGCTTCAACTTGTTTGATGCCGTTTTTCATGAAATGAACTTATATGTTTTACCGTAAATGACGATTTTTAAATTCAAATGAAGCCAATAAAATTGCATAGTTTTATTTTTGGCGAAACGTGATTAACAACTACATATTAATAAAGGGCTGCTCAAGTTCTCAACTGAAACAAAACATCTGTGTTGAAAAGTTTATTGTGCCATTTTTCGACTAATACTTTGTTAAATCTATTACATTTGACACGTTTTCTAAAGATTGGTTAACGTTCCATTGGCCGAAGTGCTCACCAATATTACAGTTTTGCAACATTTGTTCATGTGTTTGCATCACGTCAAAAAAACCAAAAAACCATTACTCCAAACTCCAACAAATCATCATTAACAGTAGTACGCAAGCGTTCATGAACCAAGTTGCGTCAGTTTAGTTGTTGGATACATTGTTGACGTTTAACACGCCTTCAACCAAATTTCCACCATGACAGTAAACATATAAATACCGCTTGCAAAAGTACATAGTTATCATCAAGTTGTTTTTATCAACCAATCTTGCTGCTACCATGTTCAAACAAGTCCTCATCTTCCTGTTCGCCGTTCTCGTCGCCCTCGCCGTTGGCAAGCCTCAAGTCGGCCTCGGCACCAATGTTGGAGCCGGTGGATACCCTGCTGGTGGCGGAAATTATGGCCAAGGCTTCGGTCACGGCGGTCTTCAAACTGGCGCTCACGCCAGCGGGGGAATTGGCCGTTAAAAAGTGAACTCGTGTACGCTGATGACTTTCTGTTCTTGTTTTTTAACTTGTTAGATGATTTTTATGATGAATTCAATCAACATGTTCTACTGTAATTAACGATGTTGGAATTTTAATGTAAACAATAAAAATGGTTAAACTTCTTTTTGGCAAAATACAACAATCAAGTGCATTTCAATGAAACGGATTAGGCAACTGCAAATGATGTCATAATGTCAATGCCAAAGTTAATGATTGAAAAAATATATTTGTGTTTAACGTTCGAAACGAGTTGTTTTTCGGTTCCAAATTGCAAGTAAACATTCAAATTTCTGACATTTGCATCTTTCTAGCAAAAAAAGTGATACAGGTTTACCAAATCGAATGATAACATCAAGAACTTTAGCGAAACTTGATCTCAACTGTGCAAGATTGCATCTTCAAATAAGTTGACTGCTCAAGAATCATGAAATTGTTGTCCAAGTTTAGAAACCACGGCAACAACATGCAATGATTCCAATCGGTTCAAACCCTATAAAACGGCAAAACCATCTTTCAAATCGACAGTATCTTCTCCTACAATGTTCAAGTACGTCCTTATTTTCCTGCTGATCGCACTGATTGCGCTTATAACCGGCAAGCCCCAACTTGGTGGCCTCGGTCTTGGTGCCAATGTCGGTACTGGAGGCTACCCCGGAGGTGGATACGGTCAAGGTGGATTCCAGGGCGGCTATGGTGGTGGTTAGTTTTTGCAAAAACAATGAGGCAATATCTTATGTTTTGACATTTCAGGTTATGGTCGTTAAAGAATGTGATTCTAAATGACCCAAGTGCGAAAACTATGTAATCTGTTAACTATATAACAAGAATAGATTAAATAAACTTTTTTTTTTAACAAAAATTATTATTAACAATCAGTAAACCATGTCCCACCTTTCGCAAAATCAGCGAACGACATGGGCTCGACGTGGGGATGATAAAACGTTATTTTATCATCTTTGATATATCCAGTAATTGGCTCGAGAAACTCACTTCTGCCTCTAAAATACCAGTAAATAAGTTAAAAAAAATGAAAAATGATGTCAAAGATTACGTTTTCGCTTTGACGCTGTTCTTCTGTGGATCGTATGCTACGACCTTATTCTCTGCCCCTTCTCTCGTAGTTGCGCAAAGTTTCGAATTCCCCGGATATTCCTCGAAATTGACCATGTGTAAATTTACCCCGTCACACTTGGCAAATATTGCCATGTGAGAAATATTGACACCAAAAGTGCGATACGGAAAACAGAATTTAATCCTATGCAAAGCACTTGACATTTCATATATATTGACCTGAAAATTATTCTCAAAATACGTTCAAAAGCAAAAATGTAAAACGAACCTCAACACTATTCCTACGAAATTCAAAAGCAAGAACAAAACTGTGAGTTAATTGAAGTAATTCCGGAAGACCGCCGTGATTCTCAAATATTATTACCTACAAAATGGCATATACAGTATTATACACGAAGGCTATGTATTGTAAAGTCAAAATCACCCCGTTCGAAACTCTAAACCAAAACACCGGGGTCGTTTCATCGCCGAAATAAACTGTAAAGTCTTTATCTCGAGTTTTGGCAGCAATGTGACCAAAAATGGAAATCCTGTTAGCGTTATCGATTGGCATTTTCTTCATAAAAGGTTTCAATTTATCATCTTTGATGGTGTTTGTGTTGAATTCGGGGGCATCCTCAAGAATTTGAAAGTATTCACCAGGTAGACTGTAACGGTAATAGTGGGCTTTGTCTTCGCGTTTATGAGGTGTGGTACAGTCGCTCTGTAAAATCGATCGATAAAAACGAAAAAAAGCTTCAAAACTGACAAACTTGTTGCCTTTGATAGAATTGATGAATAAACATATGACAGGTAATAGCGTTTTGAGATCCATTGGTACAGATTTTGGAATTGGCAACTTAAAAGTAAAAAAAATTGATTGACAATTTGGCATAACAGGTCAAAATTTGCATTTTTTTTTACTTCTGTTCGAAACTTGAAATTTCAATGTGCAGTTGAAGTTTGAATTCATGCAGATTCATAATGCTGTGATTCACCCACTTCAGGTATTCACTAAACTCGCCGAATCTATGAATGAACGTCTTTTTTTCCGACTTCCGTTCGAATTTCCACCACGCAGAAGTCAGTCATGCATTTTTATCATTGAACTCGCCAAAAACAATGATCGCATCAGTCCGCTGTGTTTTGTTTGCTCCGTCCAACATGACCGTTCGTACTTCCCTGTCCGCCATGTGTCAGCCCCATGTTTGGCGACGACCCATCTCGATTGACGCAGGCAGCGCCATCTTTTTTGACGCTTATTCGATCAAAGAAAGAACAATGTAGCGACGGCCCGCGTGGAGTATAAAAGCGAAGCCGTCTTTTTGGCAAGACATCAGTTCACAGTTCAAGTCTTCTAACTACTTCTTTCATTTGTTCTGCCTTCTGAAAAGTTTGGTTTCAACATGTTCAAGCAGATTCTCGTCGTCCTTTTCGCCTGTCTCGCAGCCTCTGTCTTCGCCATGCCTGGTGGTTACGGTAGGCCTGGCGGCTATGGTGCCGGTGGCGGCTTCGGTGGCGGCAGTGAATTCAACCAGGGCGGCGGCTTCGATGGTGGCAGCCAATTCGGCCAAGGCGGAGGATTCAGCAGTGGCTTTAACAGTGCCCAGAGTGGATTCCAACAGGGAGGATGTGAGTTTCCACCCCTTAAAAGTTCTAAAAAATGACAAAAACCCCTTTTCAGTCAGCAATGTCGGAGGTGGATTCCCAGTCGGTGGTGGCGGCGGCGGCTACGGTCGTCCTTACTTCTTCTAAACTACCCATTTTCAACATCCACTTCATCGACACCGACGTCTTCGCATCGGAAACCCTTATCACAGTGCTCCATCTTATCCTTAATGTAAAATGTGTCCAAAATAAAACGAGTAATAACATCTCAATCAACAATCAACAATATGAACGTTCAAAAACCTGTCAAAAAACGTCAATGTTCGCGCAGCTGCGCAAAACATGACGAAAAAAAGTTGACTTAATCAACGCCAATGATCAGCCAATTAATCACTCTACTTAAGTTTACTTCGATACCTGTCCTGTATTGACAGAAAAACAGATACATGCCTTCAGGCCGTTCGAAAAGTAAGGGACAAAAGTTTGACATTCAGTTCTGACAGTATCTATTGTCGAATTCAACATGTTCAAAGTGTTTCTTTGTCTTTTAGCTTTGATGGGTATTGTTGTAATGGTGCCGGTTAACGATTCCTACATTGGCAAACCACTCGGTTATGGTGGCTTCGACGGCGGCGGATTCAAGGAAAGCGGGTCAACGCTCCAGGAGCAGGTCTTCAACATTTTGAATCAAAATAATGGCACTATATTGGGTCGATGTGGGTTTTTGAGTCATAATTTTGTGTAATTGAAGTTCTTTTCAGTGAACGGCAGCAAAATTAGTTACGAAAAAACCAAAAATTAGGTTACTTGTCAATTGAAATTTCTACCAAACTGCTAAATTTATTAGTTAACACATAGCAAATGTGAAGATGCCAAAAAAAGTATAAATAAATTCAACAAAAATTAGTGCGCCAAAGGAAACATGAGCATTTTAAAAGGTAGGCGAACTGTTGAAGGGATCAAGTGACGAATTTCAAATAATGGCGGAACATCAGACAAATTGCTCACCAACAAGGGCATATTGGACACGTTCCGGGGGTAGGGCAAAATCGAGCCAATCGGACGCGTGATTCGGGAGCAGACCCATGCTGTGGCACTTGTAGATGCCCAGGGCGATGGCGGCCAGATTGCCGAGGGTGTAGACGAGCTTGTGGACGATGAGCGAGCCATTGTGTTCGGCCTGGAAAGATTTAACTTAGAAAATTGAAAATTTTGTTGAATATAGGTAAACGAACCTCAATCGGCTTGAAGACAGTTCCAACTTTCATGAAAGCCTGCAGTGGGCGCCAGACCATCATGGCCACCATCATGATCGGGAAGATGGAGATGGTGTTGCCCGACATGTACATCATGAACACGTTCATGGGGAGCGATTTCGTCGGCTGAAGGGCCATGTCCCAGGCACGTTTGCTCAGCAGATGTTGCTGGGATTCGTGGGCCGAGGCGCCTTCGACCTCCTTCGAGGATGCAGCAAAGGATGTGGAGTAGCCAGGCGGGTTGAGGCCCTGTTCGACGTTGCGGGACGCTATCCGGGAGCCACCGGTCGACAGGTCGAGACGCCACTTGTTCATGAGGTTCTGGGAGGCCATCTGAATAAACCAACTTGCTAAAAACATCAAAAAAGCAAATAAAAAAGGTATGAAAACAGCCAAAAACTGTCAAATTCCTCAAAAAATGACCCCATATCACATCGATTTATACAAAACACGTAATAGAATCACGAAATAACTCGGTGTAAAGCGCAAATTACAAAATAATACAAGCTTGATAATCATTGGAAGTTTCAAAAAAGACAAAGAATAACTTATTTCGGATGGATTTCCGCGAGCTCGTGGTGCTTGCCGGAGCCATCCTTGTAGGCATAGACGAAGCTGTAGTGCTCCAACAGCTGCGTCAGGAGCTCCTTTTCATCCAAACGCTCAATGGCTTCGATCCGTTCGATCTCAGAGGGGCAGAAGAACTTTTGGTAGACGTAAAGAACAGTCCAGGCATGGATTGTCTCAAAGTTGGCCGTGCGGAAGTGGTTCTTCTGCGTGTCGAGATTGGTGCAGATGGCCAGGCCGGGGAGATGGATTCCGCGGTCTTTGAGGTTCTTGACCATGATTTCGCCGAAACGGTCGTCCGTGTTGACCTGGAATGGGCGAAAATGTTGTTTTTTAAAGGAAAATTGGTGTTTTTGGAGGTAAAAATGTCATTTTTGAGGGTAAAAAGTACGGTAGAATCGACAAACCTGCTCATAATTCAAAAATCCAATCGTCTTAAACTTGTTGGCGAGATGAGTCAACAACTCATGCGACTTGTCCGCCGCCATGTAAACCAAAACGCATTCAGCAATGACCAGCGTCGGAAGCTCGGGATCGAGATCGCTCAAGTTGAGCTTTTCGTCGAATTCGGCGATTTGACGAAGATCGGCGCCGATGAGGTGGTAATCGCCGGCGTGGAGGTCGGTGTGATGGTCATCTTTGACTGAAACGGGCAAATTTTAAAACTAAGAAAACCACCAGAACGATTTTTGTGACTTTTCGCAAAATCGGGTTCTGGTAGGTGCAAAAATTTTGAGTTAGACCACTTTTAAGTGTTTCTGAACTGTCAGAACATGAGGATTTTCAAAAAACTTTAAAGAAAAAAGTAAGAAAAACGAACTTGGCTGGCTGAAGAAAGATGGCAGTGTCGGCCAGGCATGCGGCTTCCGGATCAGACGGATCTTCTTCGCTGTGACGGAGGAGAAGTCAACCTCGACATAGCTGTGGACTTCTTGTTTGGTCTCCTTCAGACGCCAATAGAGCGTGTCGAAGCCGGCTCCGAGGCTGATGATCTGGCAACGACCGCCGGTGGCATCGATAAATTGACGCACGACCGACGTGACGGCAGCGACACGGGCCCAATAGCCGGTGGAGATCTCGGGATCGCGACGATGGACGCCGTGGGTAAAATAGTCGATGAAGTTGTCGTAGTAATAGTTGAGCTGAAGGAAAACAACGCTCAGACCGTCCAAAAACATCAAAAAAGCCATCTCAAACCTTGACAGCAGCATATTTCGACTCGGTCGCATCATCATTCGTCTTCTGAACCGAGTAGTCATCCGAAATCGAGGCCGATCGACGACGAACACCGACTTCAGCGCCGAAAGAACCGTCTCCGAGGGCAGCTTCACCTTCCATGTTTCTGCAACACAATTTATATATATTTTTCATCCCATTTCCCTCAAATTCCACAAATAGTCAAGGTATTTCAACCTCTCAAGCATCCAACACCATATACAATCAAAAGCATTAACTTTTTATAATACAAAACCCGCAATTAAAGCACAAAACCAAAATCAATCCCGCTCGTTAATATCCGGACACAGTTCCTCCCTGCGCTGCTCCAGAATCTTCTCCAAATCAGGGATCTTCTTTGCGTCGAGGAAGAGATGGGTGTCGTCGAGCTCTTCAATGACGAACGTGCATCCGAGAGTGCGATTGGCGTCTAAATACTTGATAAGCTCGCGCATCGACGAATCGCAAGTGACGTAGATGCCCTTCTGGCAATGCAGCTGGTCTGAAAACATTATACATGTGGGAGAGATGGGGATAGGGTAGAACTTACCGATTTTGTCGACGTCAGACATGGTGAACGATGGGACGATCCGGGCAAACTGTGAAAGCCAGCGAAAGTGGTCGTTGACCAACGAAGTCATTCACAACATTAGCTGTTGTCAATGGACGATGTTGAGCCGGGTTTTGGTTTGTTGGGGAAAGAATGACGCACGCATGAAGTTAGAAGGGGTGTAATGTGCGCGCAAGGGTTTGCGTGTTTGGAGCAAAAAAGCAGCCATTGAACACAGCACATTGAGCCGTTTTCGTGGTGAGAGTAAGTTTGAGGAACTTGTGTGCACAGGTGTAAAAAAGATCACCTACAATGCATAGTCAAAACAGTACATAAACAGTATTAAAATATTTTATATTGCCGGCGTTTGAGGTACACTTAATTTTTTGTCAGTTCTACTATTGTTGGTTCAGATTTCGATTTGGCCTTCTTGAAATTAAATTTTTTTGTGTTAATTTTTGTGCAAATACGGTTAAAATCCATGTCCGTAAAAATCAGACCAAGTAATCACAACCCACAAACCCAATTTAGCCCCATCTTTCATCATACTTGACCATTAACCCAAATTTGGCCACGGGGCATGCAACCATGTAAAACCGCGCAGCTGGCCAAAGTGACCCCACGCCTATCTGTGGCTGAAGATGACTCCCATGATGGAATCCCTGTTTACGCACCTGCGTGGATTTCGGCTTTGACTGACCACCGTTTGCTATCGTTTTCAATTGCCTCAGGGGGTATGGTTCATTTACCTGCCTTCATTGATGTGTATAGTCGACCATGTTTAGCTTGTAATTGCCCCTATTTTCTCGATTTGAGTTTAAGACCACTTTGAACTAGTGTTTCTGAATCGCCAGAACACGGGAAATTCAAAAATGTTACTTGTTCCGCGATGGGATCATCGGTTAACACCTTATTTACTGATAAGTATCATTTTCGGTTAATTTTAGACGTTTTTGGACTTGGAAAGTGCAAAGACTTTATGCTAGATCACACTAATTAGGTTTTTTGAGATTTCTAAAATATGTAGAATTTAATAATACGGCGCAAATTGCCCTTTGATTGAACGTTTGGAAATTCGAAAATTACCAGAACGTTTTTTGTTTGACTTTTAGCAAAATGGGGTTCTGGTAGGTGCAAAAATTTTGTGTTAGACCACTTTGGATAAGTGTTTCTGAACCGCCAAAACACGGGGAATTCAAAAATTTGACTCAATTAGCGATTGGATTAACGGTTGATAAGTTATCAGCTAATAAGTGGTATTTTTGGTCGGTATTTGGTGTTTTTAGTCGATATTTGGAATTTTCGGACCCGTAAAGGGCTGATTTCATGTCAAAAACCTTTAAATATGTGTTTAAAGGTTACCAAAATGCGTGAAATTTTAAAATGCTTCTTAAGTTAAACACAAAACCCAAGTTAGCCCTTCTTTGACGTGCCAAGCCTGATCCAACTGTTTTCGCATTGAAGCTAGACGGACCTCAATCTCTCGAGATCAAACCCGCCATCTCGACCCCACCACACTTGACGATGACGGCTACCCGATCTCATCTGCTTGCCTTCGCTCCTTTTTCGGAAGCCCCCACGATAAATAGATAGATATTGTTTCTGCGCGAAAACTTGATGAGGAGGCGCGCCGAGATGGGTAAGAGTGTCGGTCGCTTCGGTGTTTACCCATTCCTTTTAAGTTGAGCCTTCCGCGTGCCACTCACCTTCTCCTGGCCGTGGCGCCACTCTATCGAGTTTTGGAGAGGCTTTCGTGGCAGCCGTCAACTCCGTTTTGTTAGTTTGGCCACTTTTTTATCCAGTTAGCCGCATCACTCTGATTATTAAGTTTACCTCTGTTGGCGCGACAAACCTATTTCTTCTTCTAATAGCCCAAAACTTACAGTAATCCGCCAATTGGCAAAAACCAAACATGCCTCCAGGCTATGTTTTTACATTGGCCGTGGTCATATTAGCCTCAGTAGCTCATGGGGTCACCATTGGAAGTGCATTGGGCTCAAGATGTACGATAATCGGATTCAAACTGCCATGTGCTGCTAACAATAGTCTATGTTTGGACGGAATTTGTGTTTGTATGCCAGGATATCGAGTTTATGGCGAAAATTGTGTCACAAAAGATCAAAGTGAGTTCAAACTTCAATATTTTTACCTTAAAAATAGCAAAATTGATGTTTCAGACGCCACTGCCGGTGAAAAATGCGAACACAACGGCGACTGCCGCGGACACGGAGAATACTGTAGTTCGTTCAACGTTTGCATGTGTCTCTCGACAAGTGTAGAAGTTGATGGGAGATGTTTACCACGTAAGATTACAACTTTTAAACTTACAAAATCTATAAAAACACTTTCCAGTCGTATATCCCGGCCATTTCGGCTGTCTCGATTCAAAACAGTGCTCCAAAGCCTTCCCCGGCGCTAAATGTGATTCTCAATTGCATTGTCAATGTCCTAGCGGTCTGGTGCCTGCCGGGCATACTTGCCAGCTCGGTAAGTGTAAGTTTTTAAATTTGTTGCAAACTTCCCATTCGCACACTTTTTCAAAAATTTGACCGAACGTGAAATTCGCGTTCAGCAATGTCAACTCGTAAAAACCGTTGTAACGACCCCTCCATTCGCACATATGCATTTGTAGGAATTTTGATACAAAACTAAAAAGTGCGAAATTTCTATATTTTGACTTTAGCAATGTCTTAAGAAACATCCTAGCATATGTTTTAAGCAATTTTTAACACAAAATGACACTTTTTTACAATGAACTTTATCCAAAACGAACACAAAAGTTTGAACAAAGTTCAATCCTCGCAGTTGTCTCACAATTTGACATTCTTTTTGTCACTTTTTCGTTCCGCCGATGACTCACCCCTATCATCGTTCGAGAAATTCCACCTCCCCCGAGGGAGTTATGCCTTGCGGCTAGCTAGGTGAAAAAATGATCGACAGTTGTTCTGTCACAACTCATTTTTTACGTCTGCCTCGGGCCGCTATGCCTCAAAGCTCACTTTCATTCAATGCCTGAGGCTGGCTGATCCCATGGACACCTGATAGAACCCAAAATGTGGCCATTATTTTGGCTTTATTATGTTTCGATCTGTATTTGTGTCACTTCAGCCAAACCCGATGTCAATGCTAACGACATTTTCGCCGACGCATCTTTGGCGTCGCCGATTCCGTTGAAAAAGTTGGCAGCCTATGCCCCTGGGGTCGATTCAAAACTGTATTTCAACCCAGCCAAAAGTGGAAATGTGATCGGATCAACTTTTGCACGGCGGCGATATTATCAAAACCCGGCCACAGTCGATAATTCATTGGATTCGCTCGGCTTGGCGCCGGAGTCTGTTTGCAGCTCGGATTCTGCATGTGCCGGTTATCCATTAGCGTTTTGTGACGGCACTTGCAAGTGTCGCGAAGGCGCCCTCAATGCTGGGTCGACTTGTGTGGCTGGACAGACTGGAAGTTATAGCAGTTACAGTTGTCCGTCTGGACAGGTTTATGTGTCTGAAGTTGGAGCTTGTATGGCGCGTGAGTTGTTTTTATCTTTTTTGAATTGGACATTTGGTCAAAATAAAAGTTCAGAAGTCACCCCCGGCGGTCCATGCCAATACTCCCAACAATGCAGTGCCGTGGAGGCCGGTTCATTCTGCAATCGGCTATCTTGTGAATGCGTTTATGGCATGACAGCGACTACAGATGGCCAGGCTTGCACTTTTATCGATCGGAATTGTACCAGTAAAGGGTCGATTTGGATTGCTGAGTTGGGCGAATGCAAGCAAGGTGGGCCTAAATTGGCATTATCTTGCAATCTTATTGTTCTTTTACAGTAATCCCACCCGGCAGCGGCCCCTGTAGCCACTCCATGCAATGTTCCGCTGTCGTTGACGGTGCTTATTGTTTCCTTCAACGCTGTGTCTGCCCATCGAACCTCCCCGTCGCTACTGATGGCACTTGTGGTCTGAACTGCACCACTGGCTATGTTTTCAGTGCTGTTACTGGATCATGTCTGCCAAGTACGTCCTATCTTTACTTTTTATAGCTCAATATTCGCCCTTTCAGTAGCTCAGCCCGGCGGCGATTGTCTCTACTCCGCCCAATGCCATGCCATCTACCCCGGCATGCTGTGCGACCTGAATCGCTGCCGATGCCCCAACGATGAAGTCTTTTCCGGCACACGTTGCACGACTTCCTGCCCTCGGGGATACATGCGGAACTCCTACGGCGTCTGCCAACCAGGCTGCCGTGCCAATCAGATCGAATACAACGGCGAATGTCTCGACAAAGCCGTTCCCGGCCAGGCATGCACCGTCAATCGTCAATGCAGCGGCGGCTCACTTTGCACGAATGAAGTTTGCACATGCCCTCAAAACATGGTAAATACAAACAGCATCTGTATCATCGTCAGAGCATTGCCTCAAGAATCTTGTGTCCTCGGCGAACAGTGTGTAGGCGGAGCTTCCTGTGTTGATGGAACTTGTGTCTGTCCAACCGGGACAAATGCTATCAATGGAAGGTGTACGACGCCGATGACTGGTGAGTTATGCTAAAGTTTATATAAAAGTCCAAAAAGTGTTAAAAACGGAATTCCAAAATTTGTTGTAAACTTGCTATTCGCACAGTTTTGAAAATATTGGTTCGAACAAGAAACATCCATTCGCATATTTTTGAGAATATTGACTCGAACTAAAAATACCCATTCGCACACTTTTTGCACTAATGTTGCTGAACGCAATTTTGACACAAATTTCAAAACACCAAAAATCGATAAAATTTTCACACAAAACATAACAAAACATCTAACAATGCCCTAATCCACTCCAGTACCCCCAAATTCACCATGTAACAGCGCCGTCCAATGCGGCGGTGGCTCATCTTGCATCACAAATGTTTGCACGTGCACTTTACCGCTCCAGGCGATCAATGGCACTTGCCAGTATCCACCGACAGGTAAAATTCTCACTTTCTAAGCAATTCTAACAACATATGCCTGTAGTCCTCCCCGGCCAAGCCTGCCCCACCGGCCAGGAGCGCTGTCTCGGTGGATCAACTTGTGTCAGCGGAATCTGCGTCTGCCCCCTCGGCACTGTCGCCAGTGGCACTGAATGTGCCGTCATCGAGCGAGTAAATGCGGGCCAGGCTTGCTCGGCTTCGAGATTATGTCAAGGATACTCAGTCTGCGTACAAGGTGTCTGTACGTGTCCGACGCCGTTTGTCATGCAATCCGGAACGTGTGTCATGGCGACGACAGTTTTGGCTGGAGAAAGTTGTGCCAATGGAGAAGAGTGTGGGGCCAATGCGTATTGTAATTTTCAACAGGTATGTCAAATGATTTCAATTTTTAAATTGTTTAAAAAACGGTTTTGTAGCAATGCGTCTGCATCCCACCCTCAAGCAGCTCCAACGGCATCTGCACCCTTCGCACATCAGCTGCCCCCGGTGAATCCTGTGCCAGTGGTGAGGTCTGTACCGGCAGTTCAAATTGCGTTTCCAATGTTTGCGTCTGTCCTGTCGGCATGGCATCTCAAGGCGGCCAATGCACACTGATCACTGGCTCGATGGGGCCGTGTAGCGATGATTCGCAGTGCATGGGTGGCAGTAGTTGTGATGTTGAACGGCGAATTTGTGTCTGTCCTGGTACGTAACCCCTTAAAATGTTCCTTCCATCTTTTAAAAAACGCCTTCCAGCCGATCAAATAGCCGTCGGCGAGCTCTGCATCAACGTCTATCGCTCCGATGAATACGCCCGCCCACGCTTATCCTTTGCCAAACTTGCCATGGCCCAACCACTCCAAACATCCCGCTGCATCTCCGATCGAGACTGTCTCGCTGATTGCACCACAGCACGTTGTCGCTGTGTTCGAAGCTCACCTTTCGCTGGCGGCTACTGTAGGACAATGCGTGTCTACAGTGCCCCAGCTAATCTAAACACCTTTAAAAACACGAGGAAACGTGTCGCACGTGATGTCACTTCTAACTATGCACCATACAATAATGATTGTAAGATACTTATTTAAACATAATTGCACTGGGTTAGGGTTATGGTGTTACAGTATGCCTAAATTAGGGAACCGTTTTAAATTTTGGGATTTTGTTTTCTTAAGTTTCTATTTGGGTTCTCACAGATCTCTCAACATCAACATCAAGATCGACATATGCCTATGAACCAACGAGTTTAACGCCAGTTGGACCGGGTTCCAGTTGCGTTCGGGTTGGGGTCAGATGCGCGTATGGATCGACATGTGTTAGTGGTTATTGCGTCTGTTCCGCCGATACGGTGGCTAATGCCGGTCGATGTGTTAGGCATGCGGCTGGTTCTGCGGTGGCTACGACTGGTTAGTTGTGTTTTGAGACTGATAGAAGTTTAAATAGCGGTTTTTCAGCCTTCCCCGGCGAACCCTGCTCATCCGGAGAATCCTGCCAACGAAGCTCGCACTGCGATGGCATGACACTCCACTGCGTCTGTAACGATGCCACGACCATGCCTATTGGCGGTAACTGTGTCCAAAGATTGCGCAGTCACCCAGGCTTCCCTTGCGATAACGGAGAACTTTGCTCTGGAGGCAGTGTTTGCGATTCTGGGACGTGTGTCTGTCTGCCTGGGCATGTCAAACGTGATCGCGTTTGCGTGGCATTGATGCCTGAGCCTGTTGCGGCGCCACAAGCACGTCAGTTCACAACTTTTTCATTCTAAATTTCAAATTTTCCGTTTCAGTCCGCTTAGGCGACCCCTGTACCCCGTCCCAACAGTGCCCCTACGCCTCAGAATGCGACTACAACCTCCAACGCTGCACCTGCAAACCCCAACATCGTGCCATTGCCGGCGTCTGCACACCCTTCCGTTACGCGCGTCCCGGTGACCCTTGCCAGGATTCCGGATCCCACTGCACTGGAGGATCCTATTGCAACTCTGTCAGCATTACTTGCACATGCCCCCAGGGCACAACCTCCGTCGCCGGCGCTTGTAAGAAGATCGTCAAAGCTCTCCCCGGCCAGAGTTGCCAAGCCGGTGAAGAATGTCTCGCATTATCAGTCTGTCGTGACGGTGCGTGCCAATGCCCATCCTCACGAATCCTTCGTGCCGGCCGCTGCGAAACACCCGGCACTGTCGCCGTCGGCAAGCCGTGCCGTAGCGGTGATAGCTGTCTCGGCGGGGCTGAATGCTCTAGCCAGCTGTGCCAATGCCACTCCGATGAAGTCCTAATCCGTGGCCATTGTGCTAAAAGGCATATTTTGAAACCAGATGATAGATGTTTTGCCGGAGATGTCTGCAGTGGGAACAGTGCCTGTGTTCGGGGGTACTGTACATGTTTGCCAGGCTATGTGCTTCGAGGAGAACAGTGCCAACGACCACCACGGGGTATCTTTTTCGGGCTTTTGTTTGGTTTTTTTGTTTTGCTTTGCTTGAGTTTGGCTTATTTTGATGTTTTTGTGTTACCGTATGACAGTGCTCGTCCTTCCAGCCCACCCCGGTGATGCCTGCAACCCGAAATCAAAGACCTGTACCGGTGGTGCCATCTGTATCCGTGAAAAGTGTGTCTGTCCGGCCGGTCAGATTTCAAAAGACAATGTTTGTGTCAAATTAGTCGAAAAATCCACTCTCGGAATGTCCTGCTCTCGAGGTCAGATCTGCACAGCCGGGTCAAAATGCCATCCAACAAAGCTTGTCTGTGTCTGTCCAAGTGGATTCCAGCGATCTCGGAATGGTTGTGTTCGAGTCAATGGTCTGTTTTTGTCCATGTCCTTCCCCTTTCCAAATTAAGCTTTACAGTCGCCGAACAAACCCGAAACATGCCAACACCAAACCCCTTCACAGTCACTCCATCGACCCCTTTCATCTCAAAACAGCCTGCTCCCACAGCGAAATTCCCCTGCACGAGTGATTCCGACTGTGCCGGAGGTGCTCACTGCCGAAATGCCGTTTGTGTCTGCCCTGCAGGCATGCTCATGCGTGATGGCACTTGCAAGCGACCCTATGCCGTGACAAAAGGCCAAGTCGGCCTGCTCGGAAACTACTGTACCCGCAACGATGACTGTCTCATCGCCCATTCCGAGTGCCGGAACAGTGAATGCGCATGCATTGGCGGATTCAGAATCTTTGGCTCTACCCAATGCATTCCTAGAGGGGTTCGAGGACTTCAGAAGATTGAAATTCTCAAAATGATCTACGTCGAGATCGGTGATAGCTGCAATGTGACCCGTCTTTGTGGAAAGGGCGGAATCTGCGACAAAGGCCTCTGTAAATGCCCTGAGGGCACAACTTTAGATGGAAAAAGATGTCTCAGCGCTCAGGTCGTTCCACCATTGTCTTCCTGTGCTGAGGGAGAGATCTGTGGCGGAAATTCGCAATGTCTGAATGATATCTGCTTCTGTCCGCATAACCATGTCCTTTATCAAGGATACTGTCAATCACCTCATCAGAAGTCGACTTTAGAGAGTGAAAAACTGTCAACAATGCCACCACCGAAAGGAAGAGAAAATAGACTTTTCCCGGAAATGCCAATTTTAACCACCCCACCACCCTCGACAGTTTCACCAATCACAGACGCCCCCGCATTGCAGTCATTGGCGAGAATATTGCCGCATTTGATTACAAATGGAAATGGTGGTGACGATGATGACAATTTGCCGTTTCCCATTATTCCTAATTCTGTCATTCGGAGTATGCTTCGGTCGAAGGATTTAAAAACGTTAAATTTTTAACCTCATTTCAGTTTCAAAAGCCGGCGAATACTGCGACGACGAAATGGTATACTGTTCAAACGGCTCAATCTGTGTCCAAAATCAGTGTGAATGTTCCCCAAATTTGGTTCTTCAAAATGGGTCTTGTGTGAAACCGTCTGATGGTGTGCCCTTTTCATGTTTTGTAAAACTAACAACTGTAATTTAGGCCAATTTTGTCTTGCGTCCCATGAATGTCCGTCCGGTGCCGAGTGCGTTAACGGTTTTTGTAAATGTCCTGAAGGCATGAGGCCTGCTAGGATGGGTATTTGTGTGATTGTTGTGAAAGGTGTGGCATTGCTTGGCTGTTTGATGTTTTTCAGTCTTTGAAATCTAAAAAAAAAAAAAATGATGTTTCAGTCCCGCCAGGATCCTCCTGCCTCGACGGCGAAACCTGCGATGGCGGTAGCTTCTGTTTGAACGGTCTCTGCGAGTGCCCGGCAATCGCTCCCAAAAATATCAATGGCATCTGTACACCGGAATCTGAAGGTAAGTCCACCCTTTCCATCTATCTTGTAACACTCTTGCCGTGACCACTAACACACCTAACATAACCTATTTCTAACCCAACAGATGAAAATCTACAAAACCTCCGCCCACGACGCCGCAGGGTAGCTGTAATTCAGCACGATGATCCATCGACGGAACCGCCGAAGGATAAACCTGCCAAAAAGAGAGCGCCAAGCAAGTTCCATCAGAACCTAGTTCAAGTGCCGTTAGCTGATACTTCTGGGTATATCAATAATGTGCGAATCAACCTTCAAAATCAGCAAAGAAATCCAGCTTTCGTTCAACAATATCAGCCAGCAACTTCCGGATGGACTCCATTGGGCGCTCCTTGTGGCACGCTTCAATGCCCAACCGGAGCCGGATGTTCTCAAGGTGTTTGTCAATGCATGCCGACTTTTGTCCAGGCTGGGCCGTTGTGTATTGCGAGAAATCAAGGTAATTTTCTATTTTAAAAAGTTGAAATTTAGTACAATTTTTCACGCCGAAAAAAAATTTGGGAATAAAATTCATCAACCAAATTCATCAACCAGTTTAAAGTTAAAAAAAGTAACTAGACTTTGTTCGGAATATAACTATTAAAAAGTCAAATTGAAACGATGGAAAAAATCTAATTTTGCTTTTCAGTCTCGAACCGCATCGTCTCCGCCGGCCAACCCTGCCTCCAAACCGACTTCTGTGACGGTGGCTCCGTCTGTCGAAACAACTACTGCCAATGTCCTCCTGGCCTGTCTCCCCAGCCTCGTGTCTGTGCTCCATCAGTGATTCAAGTTCAGAACATTTGCGGCGGTATTTCCTGCCCTCCGCCCAGTGTTTGCTCCGCTAATCAGTGTCTTCCGCCGAGTATCGGTGTCCCCGGCTTCCAACCACCCCAACTTCTGCCAATCCTTAGCCCAGGCCAATCCTGCGTCGGAATGCCAAATGCATGTGGTGGGAATTCCATCTGTCTCGCTGGAACATGCATCTGTCCCCCAGGACTTGTTGAAGTCAACGGCGTCTGCGAGCTTCCACCAACTCGTTCCGCTCAGCCTGGCGAAAGCTGCAATCGTGAACCGAACACGGTTGAAATCATCCAATGCACTGGTAATTCTGTGTGTGCTAATGGCTTCTGCACGTGTCCGAACGGCGAGCAAATTCAAAATGGCCTCTGTATCAGCGTGAATTCGATAGCTGGCCCCGGTGAGCCTTGCGTTTTGGGAACGACAACCTGCATCGGAAATAGTCGCTGTATCAACGGAATCTGTTCCTGTGCCAATCAACAGTTCACACTAAATGGCCAATGCGCTAGGATAACAGTGCTGACAGCCTCACCCCGCCAATCTTGCAACAACAATGCCGTCTGTATCGGAAACAGTTACTGTAACTCTAATCAGTGCCAATGTCTACCCGGTACAGTCTACATCGCTTCGACAGGGCAATGCCAAAGTGCTTTCAACAACATGCAAAGAGAGCCGATATTGTCTGGATTACGCCCAGGGGCAAGTTGTAACAATGGTGGGTCGTCCCAATGTGCACCAGCTTCATCCTGTAACAACGGTATTTGCGTTTGTATGAATGGCCACATTGTTTATGGCGACGGATGTGTGCCATTTGCCGGAAATGCCAACCCTGGAGAGCCTTGCAACAATCCTGGAACTGTTTGTATCGGCGGAGCAGCGTGTACAGAAGGCATTTGTGCTTGTAATGGAGGATATACGCCTAATGGAGCTAATTGTGTGCCGTATTTTGAGCCGCCGGTTGTTGTTTACTGTAAGTTTTCAACGTTTTCAAAAATTTTTTTTTCAATTTTTAAAAGTTTTAATATTTTTATGTTATTAAAAAAAGAATTCATGTTTTTGGCATGACTGTTTAAGACACAGTTTTTGTAAATTTAAGAAACAAAAACCTCATTTCAGTATCCCCTGGCGAAACCTGCAACTGCAACCAGCCCCAACAATGCAATCAACAGTGCAGTGGTGGCAGCAACTGCATCGACACAATTTGCACGTGCCCTCAAGGACAGTACGCCTCCGGTGGCATTTGCATTCCACTACCCATCTGGAGACCAACCCCGGCCCCGATTCGAAACACAGCTCGCCCGTCTGAAGCTTGCAACGTCAATATTATCTGCATTGGTGGCTCTTCCTGCGTGCTCGGAATCTGTGAATGTCCAACTGGGTATCGACCGACACTCGACTTGAACTCCTGCATTTTATCAACCCTAACCGAGCCACAAAGCATCAGTGGAGGCCTAGTTCTTCGATCGAGAGCACAAAAAGAATGTAACTTCACAACTGATTGCGCTGTTGACCATACTTGTGATCCGGCTTCAAAGACTTGCATCTGTCTCGATGGATTCCACGAAAATACGGAAGGAAATTGTGTTGCACCGATAGATAACCCATTAAGTGATCACAAGAGCTTCGAACCGACAGTTTCAACGGCTGGAAAGCGTCCTATTTCATCGGGATATCCAGGAACACCGTGCACGGCTGAAAAGGAGTGTCTTCAGGGCGCTGAATGCAAGCTGTATCATTCGGGACACTTTTGGTGTGTCTGTCCGGAAAGAATGATTACGGATTCGAATGGGCAGTGTACTGTGCCGATGTTGAGTAATACACGGAAACGTAAGCATCTTTCAATGAACATATTATGTAGAAAAAAATTTGTTGCAACTTTGCAATTCGCACATTTTTTTCAAAAGTTTACTTGAACAAAAAAGATGCATTCGCACACTTTTAAGTTGTAACAAACTCTTCATTTGCGCACATGTCATTGAACGCAGTTTTGACAAAATAACTCATTTTCTTTCCAGGACTCCCAGGCGTCATCTGCTCCACAGACCCCTCCGAATCCTGCACCCACAACAGTGAATGCTCCGGCGGCTACTGCCTCTGCCCAGCGAACTACGTCGCTAATGGTGACGGATTCTGTCTCCCGGCACGAATGGCCGACAAAATGACGTCATTTTCACGGCACATTCGGTCCAAATGTGTAAATGATGCGGAATGCCCAGAAGCCCATCACTGCGCCAATCTGACATGCTATAAGAACGCGCTTCCTGGACACTTTTGTGACGATTCATCGGATCTGCGGTGCATTGGAGGCGCATATTGTGTAGATGGGCGCTGCATCTGTAGAAGTTTGGATGAACGCATTGTCAATGGCACCTGTAAACGGGTTCCACATGGTCAGTTTGAGCTTGAAAGTAATTAAGAAAGTAGTTGATTAATGCTTTTCAGTAGCCCCAGGACAGTCCTGTGCCAATGGCGAAATCTGCATGGGTAACTCAGCCTGTCATGGTGGCATTTGCCGATGCGCGGAAGGAGAAACTGTTGAAAACAAGCCGTGTGTGAATAGCGATGATAACTTTACTAACAATAATAAGAGTTCGCCGGTGCGAATTTATCGTTATCGGCGGATTCGGAGTGTTTTTGATGTGTTGTGTATGTGACTAACTTTGACTTTAACACTGTTTTTGACTATCTTTTTGACAGTTTTAAAGTCATTTTTGATCATTTTGAGGTTATAATGGCCGATTTCAGCTCAAATCGGAAACATCGTCTCCCCGCCCAAAAAGGAAGAACCTCGTCCAACACAGCCTCAAACATCTTTTGGAAACTTCGTAACCCTCGCTCCAGAACCGTATCCACCAGCTCCAACACCAACAACAACAAAGAAGCCGCCAGTAGCCCGTCCTGAAGCAGCCAAAACGACTCTTCCGCCGCTTCCAGAATCGTCCAACTTTGTCTTTGGCACACGAACGCCACCACAGCCTCAAGCGTCGTCCAGTTCAGTTCAAACCACCCGGACCCAACCACCACCGCCACCACCAACGGCCCCACCGACGTATCCTCCACGACCTCAACCAACTGCCTCTTCCAGAATCCCGTATCAACCCCAGCCGCAACCCCAGATTCCTCGCCGCCCACCACCACCAATGTCAGAATTTGAGCTTATGAAGCCCTGTCCAGCCGATGGAAAGTGCGTTCTTCCATACTGCTTCTGTTCATCATCTGGTCTCGGAATCCCTGGCGGATTAACTGCTGCCGAAACGCCTCAAATGGTGTTGCTGACCTTCGAGGGACCCATCACCGATCGTGTTATTAACATTTTCAAGAGTCTGTTCAATGGACGATTCCGGAATCCGAATGGATGCCCCGTCAAGGGAACATTCTTCGTTTCTCATGAATTCAACAATTATGATCAGATTCAGTGGCTGTATGCTGGTGGACATGAAATTGGCGTCAATTCGATCACGTAAGCTTTTGAAAGTTTGAAAATGTAAAAAAATGAAAATGTTTTTAGACGAGAAGCCAAGCCAGACCGTTCAATCGCCGAATGGAAAGCCGAAATGGCCGGAATGCGCGAAGCCTTGGAACGCTTTAGCTACATTGACGCCAACAAGGTTGTCGGTGCCCGAGCTCCAAAATTGGCCATGGGCGGTGATAATCAGCTCCAAATGATGTCACAGTCCCGATTCCGATATGATAATTCACTGTTTGTCGAAGGTGGCCCCTTCTGGCCACAAACTTTGGACTACAAAACACCTTGGACATGCTCTCACAACCAACATTGCCCTCGGGACAGACATCCGGCCATGTGGCAGTTCCCATTGAATGAGTACATCCGTGACGATAGCCGTCGCGTAACCATGCTTCGGTCCATTGTGAAGACATACGAAACGCCAGAATCCCTTAGCCGGACGCTTTTGTACAACTTTAACCGATCTGTCGCGGCTAATAAGACCCCCTTCGTGTTATCACTAGATTCTGAGTTCTTTGACAGTCTTCAAGGCTCCGGAGCGGTTACAGCGTTGGAGAAGTTTCTTGAAACTGTAAGTTTGCAAAATACATTTTAAATTTTAAACCCCATTTTTGCAGATTCTATCCCGCAACGACACCTACGCCGTCACAATGATGCAAGCCATCGAATGGATGGAACGTCCAATCAAGCTCGCCAATGTCAACAATTTCACGCCCTGGCAGTGCCGCTATCGTCTCCACCAACCTATCCGGCCCTGCGAGAACCCATCTGTCTGCAGTTTCGGCCCATCACCACGTGGACCTCCCGGCCCTCACGCTTTCCGAGTCTGTGGAAGTTGCCCCAGGGCATACCCCTGGCTGAGCGATCCGACCGGCAGTAATCAGGGCCCTGAATTACCGTATGGCAGACGAACAAGGCAGATTGATGCATAAGTTTTTTTCTTTATTATTGACTTTCCATTCAAGCGTGTAGCTTTTTTCACACTTTTATCAGTTAACTTTATTGCTAGCGTTCTTTTTGGCGCATTCTAGATATGAATATTATGTTATTGTCTGTATTTATTCGCATTATTTTGACTTTGAAAAACCCAGAAATAAATAAATCAAATGTTAGAGCTATACAGAGGCTTAAAAAGGAGTCATTTTGAATGTTAGCTATACACATGACCTTTTACGAAACAAAAAACAACATACACAATCATTATGAATCGACTTTTGGGCAGTTTCCCAGAAACTCATCAGAACTATGACGAATTCGCTAAAAACGAAAAGTGCTTTCGTATAGTCAAGTTTTTTTTTTAAATAACAGCAAATGCGAAATACCAACCGAGATTGTACAAAAGCAGCAACACTAAAATAAAAAAATTGCGCCTTATCGCTATAGCGCAACAATGATCTATCAACTTTTATGCTGTTTTTTTGTTTTTGTACTTGGTTACTTTCATTGGACCACTGCAGAACCATTTGACCTCGCTGATGAAACAGTATTTTACCTTAATAATTTGGATCGTACTATCAACACTTCTATCAATCCCTGCGACGACTTTCAAGCCTATGTTTGTTCTGGTGGGAAAAACGAACACTTTAATAATAGCAACGTTATTGATAAAAGAATCAATAAATTAATCACTGGCCCGCGACCTGTAGCCGATGGCACTGCTATTAACAAAATGTATGATTTCTATGAGCTTTGCAAAAAGAATCAGAAAATGAATATGTTAAAGAAAAGTTTGGAAAAGCTTGACCGATTTTTGAAAGATATTAAATTTGATAAAGCAGAAGACGTAACTCCACAAATTTTTGCTGAAGTTATTGCGTATTTGGCTGCCAATCATAACATAAAGCTTTTTATGGATATAAAATTTGACAAGTCACCAACGAGAGCCGGATCTGAAAAAAGTGAAAACATTTTGAATGTCAAATGGCCTCATGTGTGGGACAAAAACTACGTCTACGAAGAACTACCCGAAGATCTGTTCCAACTCAGTGATGATGAAGTTTTCGACATGTACGTACGTCCCTATAATTTGATGAACTCATTTGAAACAACAGTGAAAGGAGCTATGATCGAGTTTCCCGGAATTGACTGGGTTCGTTTAATAAATGTAAGTTTATACAGTTTTTAGTTTTTCAATATATAAAGATAAAACTTTTAGAAACTGTCGACATCCACTGGAACAAACATGACCGTAAATTGCAGTCTTATGAACTGTGCTTTGTATTTTCAATATCCAAGAATTATCAATGGCGTTTCGGAAATTATGGGCGCATTGAGTCCAGCACAGTTTAAAAATTACATACAAATCAAGATTAAAGAAGCATTAAAGAACAATGGAAACGATAATGGTTTGAATTGCTTTAATTTAGTGGAGAGTACGTTTTCTCCAGTATTATCACGTTTGTTGTTCAAAGAAGCCTATCAGACGTCAGCAAAAGGAGGGACCCAAAAAAGGTTGGTAAATATTTTAATTTTTTTACAGTTTGTTTTGTTTTAGAAGCAAAGCCTCAACGACATTGAAACTTCTGATAAGTTTCCGAGATATGTTGGAGAAACTACCAAATATCAAAGATAACACGGAACCACTTTCGTACGTTAACGACAAGATTAGAAAAGTCGCGATAGTCATAGCAGTTCAGAAAACTTTCATTGAGAAAACCTGGCTTGACAAAGAATACAAAGACTTTGTTATTGAAAAAGGTGACACTTTTGATTTGCTTTACTTTAAAGCACAACGAAATAGTGCAAGAAGATCGATAGAAGAATACAATCGTGATTTTTATGATCACGAGACGGACGTTTTGAGACATGTAAGTTCGTATTTAAACAACTCACTCAAACTCATATTTAAAAAATGACAATTGAACCAAATAATTAAACTTTTTCAGTACCCAGCTTTCCTCCTTGCCGCTGACCTTGCTAATCCGTATTTTACCCCTGATGATATTCCTGCTATTACTTACGGCGCATTAGGTGCGCTAATTGGCAATCAAATAATTCATAAAAGTTCTAACTTTTTTAACAATTACGACGAACGCGAGTTTGAAGTTAACTGGATGCAAGCAGCTTATGATGCGTTTATTAGTGATCCTAAAAGTCGCGGCAGTGTGATTCCTAAAACTTTGAAACTTTCAAATCTTACTAACCAGCAGTTGTTCTTCTTGTTGTTTGGGAAACATTGGTGCCGTTCTGATAATTCGCAAATCAGTTTTAATTGTAGCCTTTTTGCAACACACAATGCACATTTTCATATGCTTGATCGGTTGCGGAACTTTGCTCCTTTTCGCGAGGCTTTCAACTGTGCGGTTTCTACAAAACATGTAACTGAAAAACAGAAGACTACTGAGATACCGAAACTTACACTTTCAACCACAACATCAAAGACAACGACGCCAAAACCAACTGTGACCAAGCCTGTTCACTTGGCGGCAATCAGTACATCTACAACAATTTCAAGTGGTAAAGCGCCAATAATTGTTGGCAACGATCTAAAACATGCCCCAGAACAACGTAGTCACAACCTTTTTACATCGAACTTGGAGTCGAAAGTAGCATCGAAAACGAATACAGCCGCGAAGCCTATTGGTGAAACAACAATGACGTCTGATCGCAATGTTTCAACCGAAGCACTAACAAATGTTACCACTGATAAACCCACAAGCGAAGCATCAACAGCTTTTATTGGCAATATGGTTTCTTTACTACTCCTACTTAGCTTTACTATTTAACAATAATGTGTTGCCATTGACACTATAATCTCATTTTAATCACTACCATTATCCTTTTCTTGTTGCGTTTTAATAATTCAAGAACTTTAAATAGAAACAATGGTTTTGTGCTAAATTGAGTTTCTGCGATTACGCATTACAAGATTTTCCAATACAGTCACTAGCATTTGACGTTTGAGAACAGTTTTCACTTCAGACAGATGATGAATCTGATGAGCAGTCAAAACTGTTTCATCGTTTTAGGCAATTTCTTTGAATAGCGCGCGTCATATACCAGTTAATCACGAATGCAGAAACTTTGGATGCACGAAAATAACAAATATAAATAAGAATTGAGTGCGAACAGCATTACCATAGCATCACGGTAATGGGTTTTTATTCCGTTTGCTGCATTTTTGTAGCCGTATGGTTATATGTACGATGGGCTGCTGCAGAATCCACAAAGTACTCAACTGCTGCGATAAACACCATTAAAGAACTTGAGCGTACCATCAACTCCACCGTCAATCCCTGTGATGATTTCGAAGCCTACGTTTGTTCTGGAGCCGGAGAAAGTAATAGTGTTAAAGCTGAGAAGGATATTGCAAGAACAATACATGGGTTTATAACTGAACGTGGCAGGAAACTGACAGATACAGGTGCTATTGAAAAGTATTACAAAGCTCACAAAGTGTGCTACAAGTCACAGAAAGATGCGGTAGGTGTTTAGCCAAAATTTACTAACTATCCATACTCAGGCAACCTTTTAGACGAAGAAGCTCACTTCAACAAAGATTATTGAAAAAAGTCTGTCAAAATTCGACGAGTATCTGAAATCCATAAGCTTCGACCAACAAACCAAATTAACTGGCACTATGTTTTCTCAAGTCACCGCGTATTTGGCTGCCCACCACAATTTGAAAACTCTCGTCAGTATTGGTATAGATAAACCACCAACAAATGAAAGTATATATGCGACTTATGGTAAGGTTATGGTGGTCAGAGAAATACAACTGGCTTTTGAACTGAATAATTACGAAAAGGACCAAACTGTATTGAAAGAAATTTTTTCTGAACATTATCCACTAAATGGTGACGAAAACAAAGAAAAAAATGTCAATGCTATGATGGAGTTTGAATACCAATTATTGGTACCACTTGCAAAGTTGTTGCAAGAAAGTAATAATGTCAAAGGAATTGATTTGACGGCGAAAGAAGCAAGCGATAAATTTCCTGGAGTTGATTGGAAAGTTTTGATCGATGTAAGCATCCTTTTCATTACTTTAATTGCAAGTTTTGTGAAACAGAACACGTTATAGACACTTTCTGGACTCAGCGGTGCAAGTAATCCAAGTCTTTGCAGTCGTGATGACTGTGTTTTGCACTTCTTTGCACCTAAAGTGGTTGCCATCGTATCGGATGTCATTACTAAAACGAATCCAAAAGTGTTCAAAATTTATGCTCAAACGAGATTAATGATGGCCTTACGAAAAGAAGATTTATTTGGCCAAGAGAAAAACCCGTGCATTGACCTCGTTGAAAGGATGTTTCCTCTAGTTCTACAGCACATGTACATTTTGAAAACGTATCCTACTGTGGCCGATAGAGAAAAACTTAAAAGGTCAGTTTGTGTAATTTAAAGCAAAACAATACAAATCAAATTCTAGCGAGGTGACAAAGCTGACTGATAACATCCTCAAAAGCGCCCAAAGCATGATGGAAAAAGTGCCATGGATCAAAAATGATGCTCAAACTTTATCAGGTTTCAATAACAAAATGAACGCACTGCAGACAATCATTGCTTTTCCTGACAGTTTTGCCAATCAAAGCTGGATAGATGAACAATACAAAGATGTTGTCATCGAAGACAGTGATGATTTCTTTACTCTTTACTTGAAAGCGCAGCAGTTATTGGCAAAAACAGCTTTGGAGAAGAACGAAACTGTAAACTATGTCTACACAGATGGCAATGCTGAAATGAAAACAGCTGTGAGTTTCTAAATTAACATTTTTTTAAAGTTTTATGGATTGTTTTAAGATTAACACGTTTATTGTTAACGTTGGAGGGAGTCAAATACAACCATCATGGTTTTGAAATCGACTGGATGAGTGAGGAGAGTAAAAAGAGCTTTGATGTCATGGCCAAGTGCGTCGTCGACGAGTACAGCACTTTTAACATCACAGATTCAAAGGGAAACGTTTACTACGTTAATGGCGAGCTTACTAATGGCGAAAACATTGCTGATATTGGTGGAATGCGAGCAGCGTACAACGCTTTCAAAAGTGATCCTGCGTATCAATTACCGCTTCCTCCAACGCAGATCGAAGGTTTAACACAAGATCAACTGTTCTTCTTATCGTATGCAAAATATTGGTGCAGTCCGCCTATTACTGACGACAACATCGAAGAAGCCTTGGGTGATGCACATACACCGAATGCTCTTCGAATTTATGGTACATTGCGCAACTTTGTTCCTTTCCGTGAAGCTTTCAAGTGCCCTATCAATTTAAACTATGCTCCGGAGAAGCATTGTGAAGTTTATACGTCGGCTGAGTTGATTCCTACAAATACATCGACGACGACAACGACGCAAAAACCATCCACAACGATTGAAACTTCAAGTGGTGCAGCAACACTCTTTACTGGCACCAGTTTTGTGTTATTGGTCGTATATGGTTTTATTTTTTCAACAAATATGCTTGACTAGTTACTGATACTACAAACATTGCTTCTTGCTTAAATGATACCCTTTTGTTAAACATAAAAACATTAAAGATTGTTTAGTAAGCAAATCATTCAAATGGTGTATGAAGACCCTTTGTTGAACTCATTTTTGGCTTGCTAATCGTTCTTGGCTTCACATTTTGACAAACATGCGTTGCTAATAAACTAACTGTTATATCTATGCCCTATTCATTCACTGACATTATGTAAAGATGTAGATTCAAACTATAGACCTAATAAAATAGTGTTATCTGGCTGTTTCCGAAACGTTATTGCTCCATCATTGTTCGAAGTAAATAAAAAAAAATAGCGGGAAATTTTCACCTACACCACAACCCTGCTGCTAGAATAAACGCACATTGCATGCGCTTGTTTGTGCGCTTGTCCACGGAAAACGTTTCCCTTCGTGGCGCGACTCTTTCAGCTCTTTCAATGCACAGAACAGAGCTTCGGCGGCAACACAGCTTTATCGCCTGACCAGTATTGCATAACATATCTACGTTGTGTCGACTAAAACTGCTCTTTGTTCCTGCTATGTCGCTCGGTTCCAAAGATTCCGCCATCAAACGCTTTACGTACGATTGGCTGATTCGCTTCGCTGAATTGCATCCATTCCAATACCGTCATTCGAAAAACCGTTCAGTCGTAGATGGGTTTTACCGACGTCGTTTACAGATTGCTGCAATTTCACCGCTATTCACCACCGTAGTTGATCGATATATGCCTTGCATGATTTACGAATCTGATATGGAACCTGTCTACAATGTTCGCTTCTTCATTTTTGTAACGATATACATTAAAAATAACTTTAACTTTCAGGGTACAATTCAAGAATATTTTAAGCCGGCATTAAAAAAGTGTTGCATATTCATCAGCGAAACCTGCAGGTTTACAGATCTTGCTGCTGGTATGATCACTTGGTTCAAAAATAACCACATATTCTTTTTTGGAAATGTTCTTAAAATTTATAAAAGTATGGAAAGCTCTTCAATTACATTGGATGAGTTGAAATATTTGCTGAAATTTAAAAATTTTAACAGAAAAGTCACTATTGTCGCCTCGTTGTCTAAACCAACCAATATTTCTGAACTTTGGCCTTTTTTCTCAAAGTGTAATGATGTTTGGTAAGATAATTTTTTGTTAAATAATATATAACGTAGTTCATGTTTTAGGTTTAAGATTGAAAACGTTATTTATGACGAAAAGCTTGCAGCGGTTTTTCGTAAAAATCGTACCATTCCTCGGAGTTTTGGTTTTTTTGGGGTTAATGTTTCTGAGAATGCATTAATGGAGGTTTTTGATTATCTTTTGGTAATAATAATGTGTGTTACTGAATTTTTAATAACGTCAATTTTCCAGTCATTGCCGCTGCGACCTACCTCTTTTCTTTTTCATTTCCAGCACAGCCAACCGATATCATTAGGCGAAGCTATCGCAAACAAATACGTTTCTGCTGGAGTCCTGTTCAAAAAGCCCAATGAAAATAAGGCTCAATCGCCATTTAAAGCAGTTGAAATTATGGAAAAAAAAGGATATTGTCGTTTTTTCTTTAGTAACAGAAATTAAAACTGCGTTTTGTTGCCAAGCATTGCTTTTAACTTTGTACTTTGCTTTCATGTTACAGTCAGCGATATATTGATAAGACCGAACTTGAATTGCATTTTTTGTAATTCTGTCGACATTTTTGGCACATTTGATTATCAGAAATGGAAGCAGCGACCAAAACAACCCAGGGTACGCTTTGGGGTCGGTGGTGTTGTGCCGCCGCAGGGAGAACTCGTTAAAAAGCATTATACAGGGTGACCCAAAAATAATGCAACACGGTTTTTCCGACTTAACTCTCGAACAACTTAACCTTTCACAGTCCAACAAAAAAAGATCGATTTTATACTCTTTTTGTGACGTAGGATTTCAACGGTTTCCAGGTAGCTTCCGTTAGCGGTTCTACAGAAGCAAAACAAAATCTCAAAAAAACGGCCTGTGCGCCGCAAGCGACCTCGGCGAGCGAGTGCAGTTTTCCGATTTTTTTCTGGAAACGAGCGGCATCCAATTACTGTCAAATCAGTAAAATCTAATCAATAGGGTGTCTAAAAATAGCTGTAAATTTTGGTAGCCGCCAGGATTGGAATTCGGCCGTGATTTCGGACGGATTCTGAGCAGCATCAAAATTTCCCAAGTTTTGCGTTTTCGGGGTAAAACTTAAAAACCCTGCTTCAAGATCGCGCTTTTTTGACGTTGCAGTACTCTTAGAGTTCTTACAGTACTGATTCAATAGTTAGTTGGCATCTCGAAAGGGTTCTGTGCCGCCCAGGGGGAAAAGTAAAAAAAAGTGTGTTTCACAGGCATGCAAGCCGACTTGAGCTCACCTTCGAGATGGGCACCGTATGCCCGTACCGAAACCCAGTGAATCCCAGTTTGTGCTCGATTTTGGAGCTAAGGGTCTATGCTAATTAACACCAAAGTTTTAAGGTCCTGCAAAAATCGCGACGCTTGGGGGGTCTTCGAACGTCTGAAAAAAAGCAGCGGCGCAGTGACCTTTTTTTCGAGATGCGTTTTGGTTTCTGTAGAGCCGCAAACGGAAGCTACCTGGAAACCGTTGAAATCCTACGTCACAAAAAGAGTATAAAATCAATCTTTTTTTGTTGGACTGCGAAAGGTTAAGGTGTTGGAGAGTTAAGTCGGAAAAACCGTGTTGCATTATTTTTGGGTCACCCTGTAAAACAGAAGCAATCACTATTTTCAGCATTGCGTTTGCATAAGCAATCAATTTTTCAAAAAAATGAATTTGGGGGAAATCTCCCGGGAGCTCCCGGCAGAAATCTCCGAAGATTCTCCCAAAAATATTTTCTCCCGGGAGATTTCGCATCCCTGTATATTTCAATTTTGCCACTTCGACGACAGAATACCTCACCGACAAAATGTGCTCTACAGGCATCAAGCTTTTATCCGAGTACGCACACTATCTGTCCTTTCTTCATGGCCAATCCGCGCAGAATTTACATAAATAGCCTATCCAAAGCAAGCACAGTACCTCATTCCGAGCATTTCCATTACTTGCTTGTCTTCTGATCTGATTTCTTTTTTTTTCATCGAAAAATGGCTTCTATCGTTGCTGACCTTCCCGAAACCTTGAAGATTCGGACTTTGGACGACGAAGTCATGGAAGTCACTAGAAAGCTTATCAAAGAAAGCACGACCCTGATGAACGCTTTAGGTAACTATAACTTTTTAAACGCTTCATATCTATATAACTTTAACTTTGAGAAATCCATGATCGCCCCCTATCCGAAGAAATTTTTGAAGTGCCTGTGCATAGCGCTGGTCTAAAAAATACCTTTAAACTTTTGGAATTTTTTGATCTCGACAAACCGTACAACCCAGAAGTCGATCGTCTAGTATGTCAACGAGCAGATCATCCAGGCAGGATGTTCCTAGACCGTCAAACCAATAAACAGAAAGCTGAAATGAAGCAAGCCATTGAGTATCTGGAATGTGATCGCCTCGATGACTGTCTGTCGCGATATATCTCTGATATCATTCGAGAATTAGGCATCTTTGACATTATTTCTGAATTTTTAAAAATTCGTACGACGGATAACCAAGTCATTAAGATTCCTAGAAAATTGTTTGAAGAATTTGAAACACTGCAAAGTCAAGGTTAGCTTTGCTTTTTTGGTTAGCTTTTTACATAACTAATTTTCAGTAAGATGCGGAAACACAGATTATGAGCAAATTGTTTATTTTAAAAGCAGTTCATACCCTAAGGTCCTCAAGGTGCTTGATTTGTGTGATCTCGACACGGGATGCTAGTGAAACCGCCCCCAAAAAATTCTTAAATTACCCCCAAAAACTGCCACCCCCAAAATTTTTACTGACATTACCCCCAAAAAGTTTTACCCCCAAAATAATTGCTGAATTTACCCCCAAAAGGGCATACCCCCAAAATTGTTGCTGAAACTACCCCCAAAAACTGCCACCCCCAAAATTTTTACTGACATTACCCCCAAAAAGTTTTACCCCCAAAATAATTGCTGAATTTACCCCCAAAAGGGCATACCCCCAAAATTGTTGCTGAAACTACCCCCAAAAACTGCCACCCCCAAAATGATACTGAAATTACCCCCAAAACTTAAAGTTACGGAAATCAGTTTAAGTCTGAGAATTCTAAGTCTGAGCTAAGTCTAAGTCTGAGAAATAAGCGGGGGCTCCGCCCCCGCACCCCCGCTAAGTTCAAAGGGGTCGGGGTGTGCAAAATTGGACACCTAATAGGAATTCCACGAATCAGAATTTGGGGGTAATTTCATTAAAATTTTGGGGATTGGGTGTTTTGGGGGTAGTTTCAGCAACACTTTTGGGGTTATGATTTTTTGGGGGTAAATTCAGCAATAGTTTTGGGGGTGAAACTTTTTGGGGGTAAAGTCAGTAAAAATTTTGGGGGTGACAGTTTTTGGGGGTAGTTTAAGAATTTTTTGGGGGTGTTTTCAATTTTACCCTCTCGACACGCGGCATGTTCCTTTGGAATTTCCTGCCGAACCTGAGCCACTGACACCGGATTTGTTGGAATTTGCGCGGGTCAATCATCGTGTTATGAACCACTTTAACTCACTGATGAGCCTAGATTTGTATGAGATTACTAAGGTTGTTGTTGGTCTTGACATCCCGCGCATTTATGATCTCCTTCTTGTCTATGTTCGAACTTTGGATAATGACAGAAGAACGCGTTTGGCTCGAGCGCAACAAGCCACTATTGAGTATTTTCGCTACATCGAAGGCAGCGTATATCGCAACGAAGGATACGTCATGCCTGCCGAAGGGGCATAATATGGTGCCATTTTGTTCGTGTTGAATTGTTTTTTACAATGAAAATCGTTTTTTGCACTAGCCAATAAACAAACTCAGTAAAACAATGTGTACTTGATCAATTAAACAGTATTTTTAGGTTTTTTGCTTGGGACCGAATCCGGTTTCGATTTAAAAGATTCAAAAATCGCAACTTTTTGCACCTACCAGAACTCCAAAATGCAAAAAAATCGGAACAAATTTGTTCTGGTAGTTTTTGCTACACTTGATTTTGAGGTTTTATTTGGTCTTTTAAAGCTGTTTTAGCATCATGTTATCGATTGTTTAGTTATATAACACGACGGCGCAGATACTTCTAATCGATCGTGTAAGAATAACTGTACAGCGCGTATAGAAAGGACCTGTGTGTTTGTAGTAACTTCCCGCTTAAACCGATACCCACAACATGGCTAACGTCGTAGAGCTCTACAAACACTCGCAATAAGCCTTACCTAATATCCTCGCTATATCGTACCCCGTCCCAAATACTTCTTCAACCGAACCATCGCTGTGTTAAGTATAAAAACCTACTAGTTTCAGGTAGTTTTTGAACTAGTTAGTTTTGACCATGCCATTTCCTTTGTCTGCTCTGCCCTATGGATTTCGCCAACGTCTCCGCGAACTTGCCAATCCAAATGAAGCTTACAAACTTCAACTTTGTGCACCAAATTTTGTTGGCCTGCAACCTATTCAGAAAATTAAAAAGTTAGAAGACTGTACCATCCGTATAGAGTCACAATCTGTACGGATTCAAAACCCGCTTAATTATAATACATCTTTACCTCTCGAAATTACAGAGACTAGTTTATTTGAACCTGGTTACATCACTTTTGCACGTTATCAAACAAATCAGGGCAGTCTGTCTTCGATTAAAACTCTACCAATTTTTAATCATTTCCGATTGTCACCGTCATATGTTTCTTTTTATAACTGCCTTATCGACACCAATTTGTTGCGTTTGACTACGTTGTTGCGAGGACCTTTAAGGAGCTTAGAATTTCATTGTTGCTTATTTGAGTCGCCAAATGCAATGCAAATGATTTGCAACGCTTTCAAACACACTAATATAAAAAGGATGCATTTTAACTTGACGATCTGTCCATTCAAGAATGACTGGCTTGATGCATTTATCGAGGCTAACTATGTTAACATGGACTGCATAAGTTTCGAAGGAGCGAATCAAGATGTTTTAGATATCGACGCGCGATCACTTGTTAAGTTCATCACGGTAGGAATAAGTAACACAGTTTTCAACAAAAATGAACGCGTTTTAGGCACAAAATGATTGGTTTCATATGACAATTAGTTTGCGCAGCCCTGTGGATTATGAACGAGTAAATGCACAACTTGAAATGCTTTTCGATGAACATTTTGTAAGACCCCCAAAAAAACGAGTGTCCGTTTCTTGGTACGGTTCTGATAATACTCTACAACATCGTCAATGTACACAAGTTTTGTGAAAAACCTTTAAGAAATGTTTTTGTTTACAGAAAACGTTCTTAAATAATGACACTCAGAATTACTGTGCTCAGAATTTTGTATGTTCAATTTTGTATCGAAATAAAAATCGATATGACTCATATTGCCAACAATAACTTATTTTCTACTATTTAAAAGTTTTTACTGTAAGATAAAGTTGACAATCTTAAGCTTCTATGCTGTAAAAGTAGTCATTGGCAAAACTCTTTTTCCAACTAACATTGTTTATCATCGCCTTTCTGCAAAAAATCAAAACATCTTGACCCCTGTTTTTGCATGCTACAACAACATCAAACCGTTCAATGATCAGGATACTTTACTCAAAAATGTTGACTTTTATCGTTTTGCAACATCAAAAACCATTCATTGTCATCTTACATCGGCATTGGAATTGCTATATAAAGGTTTCCTGCACGCCGAATACTCAGATTACCCTCTTGTGTTATCTGAAAACTCCCAACCATGTTCAAGCAACTCCTCATCTTCCTTTTCGCCATCATCGTCGCTGTTCTCGCAGTGCCCCAAGGTGCTAGTGCCAGTGCCAAGTCCGGTGGTGCGGCACCCGTTGCCCCTGTTGGTGGCGGCGCTAGTGCTCAGGCTTCATCTGGTGGAGGTGCGTTTTTGGATGATTCTGTTTGATAAAATTAAACGATTGTTTTCAGTTGCCCCTGGCGGTGGTGCCAGCAGCCATGCAAGTGCCGGCCGTAAGTAAGCTGTGAAAGAACGACTTGAACTGCCAATTATCCTAGTTACTGTAAGATCATTTGTAACATTCTTGTGCATGTTTTGCAAATGTAAATAAACAAGTCAAGCAAATTCATTGAAAGTGCAAAAAAGAAGCGAGAAACAAAGACAAAAAAGTGTTCAAGAAATTGTAATGCCATTTATAACTTACGTAAAATCATAAACAGACAAAAACCGAAATAATGGGTTTGTACAAAAACTTGAATTTATCTGCATTGCATTTTACGATCATTTGACTGTTTTATTGCAAAGTCGGTCCAATATAATATTGCGTTAGCCGAACTTAGAAAATTTGTGATCAAAATCACACTGTATTTGTTGTCATAGAAATAAAAAAAAAAGTAGAAACAAGAAAAGGCAATAAAAACACAAAAATACAGAACATTTGTTTATTTTTGCAACAGAGTACTCCCATTTTGATCACCCACATTCTTTCTGATCGCGACCTTGGTATTCGAAAAGATGTTTGGTCAAAAAAAGTTGCATCATTGGGGGTCTTCCGAACTATTTTGGCGTAAACAAACCGTTTCTTGACCGGTTTTGTACACTACATCACACTTCAGTGTGCAAGGTCATTTCAATCTACGATTTCCATCAGGTGTGATCTATGTTTACAGTAAACTGTTTGCTGAATGGAGATGCCGTCTGATGTCATCAACTTCAACTTGTTTGTTACACGTTTTGGCGGTTTAGAACCAGTATATAAACGGTACGCTATCGTCTGACTTTCCAACTCACTTTCGAGATTCATTCAACTTCAATCATGTTCAAGCAACTCTTCGTCTTCCTCTTCGCCGTCATCGTCGCTGTCCTTGCTACGCCTCAGGGCCTCGGTCTTGGCGCTAATGTTGGAGCTCAACCTGGTGGTGGTGTCGGACTTGGAACGCAGGGTGGAGGTATGTTTTCATTCAGCTGTTGAAATGATGATTAAATGTATAAAATTTCAGCCAACGTTGGCGGCGCCGGTCTCGGAACCAACACCCAGGCTGGTCTCGGCAAGAAGTAGAGAAAAACGTGGAGAAAACTGATGTATACTTCTAATCGGTGGTAACTGATAAGATCCTACGTTTATCGACTATGTTTACTCTCAGGTTATGTAAAAATGAATGCATGCTAATGTAATGTTTGAGCCTACGAAGGTGTAAATAAATATATTAAATTCTTGTATCGTCTAGCGCCAAAAAGTAGTAAAACCAGCCAAAAGTAATAGAATTCTGTTGTATATTTAATTTGCTGACCGTTGATTCAATCAAAATTTGAATGTATATGTAAAAATTCCCGTATTCTGGCACTCCCCGAGGCCGAAAGTGCCAAAAATCGACCGAAAACGTCAAACACCGACCAAAAATACCACTTATTAACTGATAATTTATAAACCATTGATCCAATCTCCGATTAGGTAACATTTTTGAATTCACCGTGCTTTCGCGGTTCAAAAACACTAGTTCAAAGTGGTATACACTGAGAAAAAAGCGCTTACACGCTTACAGGTGCGCGCGCTTACACACTTTTGCGCAAACAAGCTTACACGCTTACACCTTTTTTCCGACTTACAGGTTGGATCTGTAATGTTTCCGCGCACACAGTTTGGATCGGTTTGTTTTCGCTGACATCGAGGAAATGTAAGTCGAAAGTGCGTGCTTTTTATTTCGACCCCCTTGGCCTTGCGCGACCAAGCGCAATCAGCAGTTACTCTCACCACGACTGAGTGCTTCACGGTACTGGCGGGAAGCTGCTCTTTCGAGAGCGCGCACTTCCTCCAGCTTGATTTCATCAACGCTCTTTTGCAAATGTGAAGTCTTTTCGTTATGAATCCGTGCGATTCTCAACCTTTTGTGCGTCAGTTCATCGTCAGAAGCTGCCGTCAACTTTTCATCGTGCTCCAAGCGTTCAGGTAAGCTTCATCCCGGTGTCCATCAGCAATTATATATAAAATTACGTTACAGGTACACACCGGGTGATTGAATGGCGCAGCTTCATCACTGCTTTTTCACAACGATGAATCCCGAAGTATGCCCCCAGACGCATTGTCCAGTTGCTCGAAGCATGAGTTCGATTGAGTAAGCCGTTACATTTTATATATAGTTTACACGGGTTATATATATTTTTGCTTTTCAGAAACCCTCAGCTATCTCCGAAGCATCACCATTAAGTCGCGACACTCAACGCCGACCCTGTCCACCCATCCTCGAAACATGTCAACGTCAATAAACGCAGATCGAAAGAAGTCTTGAAAAATCATTTTTATTGTGTGTTGTTCATTTGTTTATTTTTGTGGTTGTGTTTTCGACTGTTTTTTTTAATTAAAAATACATTTTTTGACTATACTTTGTTCGAATTACAAGAAAAAAGCAAAATTAAAAGTGAAAGTTAACCCCGGATAATCGAATGCTATGCGTCTGACAGATTCAAATTGTCAGTTAAAACTTACAACTGACCCTGTAATTGCGCGCTTACAGGATCAAAATGTCAGCGCGCGCTGACAAAAAAAACCTGTAAGCCGGGATTACATTTGTCAGCCCGCGCAACTAACAGGGTCAAACGTAAGCGCGCACATTACTGTGTGTAAGCGCGCGGCTTACCCTGTGTAAGTTTTTTTTTCTCAGTGTAACTCAAAATTTTTGCACCTACCAGAATCCGATTTTGTCAAAACTCACACAAAAACCGTTCTGGTAGTTTTTGAATTTCTAAACCTTCAATCAAAGGCCAATTTGAGTAGTATTTTTAAATTATACATATTTTGGCAATCTCAAAAAACCTAATTAGTGTGATTTAGCATAAAGTCTTTGCACTTTCCATGACCAAAAACGTCTAAAACCGACAAAAAATTGCATTTATCAGTTGACAACGTGCCAACCGTCAATCTAATCGCTGTTTGAGTAACATTTTTGAGTTCCCCGTGTTTTTGCGGTTAAGAAACATTTACTCAAAAGTGGTTTTGCTAAAATTACGCACTTTCCGGGACTAAAAACGTCAAAAATCGACCGAAACTCTAGCACCGGCTATTTTCCACAATGCCCTAACACTCTTACTATGCTATGGTGTTTAAGCAACAAGTGTATTAATCGTGGTTATGTTTATTTTTTAATAAACGTATACAGTATAGTAATATGTGAGTAAGATTTTGCAGCTAAGTTGATATGTCTAGTTGATGGCTTCAGTTTGTCCAATTCCGGCGCCTTGACCGCCCTGGCCACCAGTTACGACGCCGCCATCACCACCGGCTCCTTCACTTCCGGCGCCTTGGCCGAGTCCAGCACCTTGACCGGCTCCACCAGCTCCAGCTTCAGCGCCACCGGCACCCTGACCAGCTCCAGCTCCAGCGCCTTGCCCGGCACCGCCAGCGCCACCAGCACCCTCACCGGCTCCAGCTCCTTGACCGGCACCTCCTGCACCGGCACCTCCTGCACCAGCACCTCCAGCGCCGGCACCTTCTGCACCCGCTCCTTCACCAGCTCCTGCTCCCTGGCCAGCTCCAGCACCACCAGCTACAGTACCTCCTGCACCTTGATCAGCACCACCAGCTGCACCATTTGAGCCTCCAATGCCTAAATTTTTACGTTCAAAATCTTACAACAATCCAAAACCACCATACCGCCAGCTTGACCACCAGCTAAATCACTTGCTTGTGGGAAAGCATGAACAACAACTGCGACAACAAAACAGACGACGATAAGTTGCTTAAACATTCTTTACCAATGAAATCGTTACTGTACGATGTTAATTCCACATTTTGCAGACGCCTTTTATACTCCCTCAGGAATGCACACTTTCATGTTCACGTGCAAGGAGTTTCCTGTTGTTTACGCAAAATACCGGGGAATTCCTGTACTTTTTTTTGCAAGGACATAATCATCGGTGTCATTAGTCAACTAAATGATAACCTGATTGCTAAATTCAGCAAAAATTTGTGTTTTGTTTTTGTGAATCAATGTACAAAGATGATGCAATCAACAACAAGGTACTCGAAAAAATGTCATGAGTAATTTGGAAGGTGGTAAAAAGTTGCTTTAAGACCATGGTAAATGAAAACTAATAAGCACCTCAAAATGCAAATCTGTGTAGGATTGATAAAAGCTGGTATGACACTTGTATGCAAATAAAAGACATGGGATACTATTGTTTGTACACATTTCTCGACAGTGCGTGACGGTCAGCCCCAGGCAACACGGAAATGGGCTTCCTCTATGTGTGCTGCTCGCTTCCCAGAGCAGCAGCTATGGCCGAGTGGTTAAGGCGTGAGACTTGAAATCTCATGGGCATTGCCCGCGCAGGTTCGAACCCTGCTGGCTGCGAACCTTTTGCTAGAAATCGTTAGAATTAATAAGTTTTATTTACCAAAAAGTTTTGTTTTTATCATTAACAGGCAATCAAAATCAATAAAACCGACATTAATGTCAAAACAACAACGTTTGAAGTTATCTGTCGAGCGTCCGACAGAGCATAGACATCACAATGTTTTTCAGGGGCATACTTTGAGTTAACAGGACAGTTGAAAGCCTTCCGGAAAGGTTCGAAATTACGCAACGTGCCAAGTACGCGAATGTTATATGGCGAATGCGTATCGCGCGATGCAATAAACTCAAGGTTAGGCGGCATACACCAAAACCGATTAAATGCCAGGAAAAACAGCTGTTCATTTGTTATGTCTTTGAGTTTTGGCGTTCTTGGAAATATCTTATTCCATTCAGGATCACTCAAAAACGCATTGTACGCTGCTTGAAGTCCACCAATATCCGCAACATTTTCACCCACGGTTTGTTTGCCATTGACTTTAAAAGTTTTACCTCTTCCGTCGGTAGCGTTAAACTGATTGTACTCATTGACAACACACTGGGCCATTGAATCAAAGCTGGCTTGACCCGCTTGACTCATCCATGGGTTTATGTAACCGTCGCCATCAAATTGAACACCCTTATTATCAAAACCATGGATAATTTCGTGTCCGATAACGGTGCCAATACTGCCATAGATTGCAGCCGGAACATCATTCGGGGATACCATTTGCAGCATTGTGGCGGGAATGATAATTTTATTTGACTAAAAAATTATCTTATGGTGATGTTAATTTTAAAAAAGTTGCTTACCATTGGATCATAATATGCGTTTAAGGCCGTCGAATCTGAGAATGGATCAATTCTGTCATCTAGTGCACTTTTTGCTAAAAACTTGGAGGATTTTAGATACAATGAAATAAGCGTTTCATTTGGCGAGAGGGCAAAATCAGCATGAAGTTGATCCAGATGTGCCTGATCGACCAACTCGTCCGGGTAGCCTATCATCTTCGTCAGTTTGTTTATCTTTTCAGTAAAACCGGCATACATTTGTTTGTCATTTTTGATCCATGGTATCTCTTCTAACATCTTGCGAGCACTGGCGATAATATTGTCAACTGTTTTGGTTGCAAAGCTAAAAAGTTGCTTTTTGCATTGAAACAAACAATGTTGATTACTTACTGTTTGAAATTGGCCCTATCGGCTGTTGTTGGATACAAATCGGTGATGTACAAATGTTGTTTAACTAACGGAAGTGTCACAGTCGTCAAGGCTTCGCAATTGCCCAGAACACTAGTTGCAATTCGTAAAACAATTCTAGTTTTAAAGTAATTTCTTAACAGTTCCGGTGGGGTTTTTGAAATAATTTCAAGTATTGAGTTCGTTGCGTTAGTACTGACAAAAGCTAAAGGATAGTCGTCAAGTTTAGTGCCATTGAGCACGTCTACACCACTGTAGCTGGCTATTGACTGAAAATTACTGATTTTTTTGCGTGTCCGTTTACCACCAAACTTACTGTAACAAATGTTCTCCAATCTAGAGTTGGAAAAGCTTTAACTGCCCCACTAACATTCAAAATACGGATGCTTTGAAGTTCAATTGGAACCACCAAAATTTTAGCAATGGCGAACTCTAGGTCAAACATATCAGACACAGTTTTGTTAAAATTTTCTTCGTCAGCCGTTGAGTTAGCATACTTAAAATACTTATGCAAATTGTGTTTTATATTATCTGCTTGATTTTGATCAAAGTAAAAATATTTCTGTTGAATGAGTTCAGGCGTCCCAACGGTCAGAATCTTACCGAATTTTGAAAACCGCTTGTCGACAGGTTTAATTTTTCCAAAAGCAGTAATCAGTGAAACATCGTGATGAACCAACAAATATGCCGTGACTTTTGCTAGTTGTGTCGCATCAAGTTTATGATTGTCAGCGCCTTCAAACAACTTGTCAAAATCATGAACGTAGTCAAGAATAGTTTGATTCACGTTTTTCCCGGTATGCACCGCAGTACATTGGTTATACAAATCATAATACTTGTTGACTGCTTCTCCATCACTAGTCTTTTTACCGGTTTGTAGGCGATTTGTAATTATTATCTTTTTATTTGAATCAACTGCTGCCATTGTTGTAACATGAGCCGTAGGATTGAAACAAGCGTATCTGTAGAAATCGTCACATGGATTTACGTTTTCGTTCATCCTTCGATCAACAGCAACTGAAAACTGCATTGATTCCGATGAAAATATAGCTTCAGAGGATGCAGCCGTCCATGTTGAAAACACGATTGCCAAAAAATGGCAGCCGAATACAAAACTGGCCATTTTGCAAAATTGGTTTGTTATAGCTTTGTTTTATATTGAAATTTTCAGACTTTTTCGAAGCAATTGCTTACTCATATTTTTTGTACGAAAATAATTTGTTGATAACAAGGTTGAATCACGCTTCAAAAACCAATTCAAAAGCCTTGCCGTAGACTCACAAAACGTACTGATTGCTTGTTACGCATTGTTTCTCGAAATTGGTTTTGTACATTTTTTTTTACATGAAAACATTTGATATCAGACATGTTTGATACTTGATAAAGTTTTTTTAAAGTCGCATTTTCCAGAAAACTGTTTTAACCGGTTAACAATTCTGATTTTTAACAAATTTTGTATTAAATATGTATACTAAGAAAAAAAAATACACTTTGAAAATTTTGAGGAAAAGCAGTCCAAAAGAGGCCAACGATTTATCGATTGTAATCCAAGAATTAAATTTAAAAAAAACTTGACAAGCGTCGAATGTCATTCCGTGCGTTACCCTCGGTAACGAAATTCTAACTTTTTTTTCTTAGTGTATACGTAATATTGCAATATACTGCTTTATTTGACGTATCACTGTTTATTTTATCATTACAAAGCAAACAAACTGAAGAAAATCGACATCATAGTAAAAGCAGCGACATTGAAAGTCAAAGATTGGGCAGCACTTTTTGTTCTTTTCGATGGGGCAACACTTTTTGTTTTTTCCAATGAGGCAAAGATGTTACAGTGTTTTTCAGGAGCATATTTTGAATTAGCAGGACAGTTAAGACGGACTCCGTGAGAAAAAAACAGGTCGATGGTGACTCTTTTTTCGATTTTTTGATATTTGGTAGGGACCCATCAGAGAGTGTTGCATGCCAAATATGAGGGTCTGGGGCGGCCTTCTGAAGGAGTTATGATTTTTCGAAAATTGGCTTCAGAAACCACCTTAAAAATATGAAGTCGGTCAGTTTTGCTGATATCGGCACGAAAATGGTTTTCCAGGGTCAACTTTCGATGCTGAATCCGATGGTGATATGCAAATTTCGTTATCACTGATAAGAAAAACTGATAAGATTTTTTCAAAAAATCGAAATTTGACCCTCTGGGCGGGGAGATCGTTTTATTGCAGAAAATCATACTCCATGGATAGGAAACATAAAAAAAATTTTTGCCGCCGGGAACGGAGATATAGAAAGTCATCATTATCGCCACCAAAAATGACCCGAGCAAAAAAATTTGCTCGAATCTGCGAACCATTTACATTTTCGGAATCAGCGTAAAAAATGAGTACGGACAAAGTTTTAAAATTACTGAAATCTAATTGTTTGAATTTTGTGGTTTTTGTCAGAAAAAAGAAAAAAGTGCGACCGGGGGTCGAACCCACGCACGCGGCGCAGTGGCTCCGGTCGCCCACCACCGCACGCGCAGGGTTCGACACCTGGCCGCGTTTTTTTCTTTTTTTACGATAAAACAAAATAATTTGTAAATTATCATCTAACGTTTTTCTTATCACGAAAAATCATGATTTTTTACGCTGATTCCGAAAATGTAAATGGTTCGCAGATTCGAGCAAATTTTTTTGCTCGGGTCATTTTTGGTGGCGATAATGATGACTTTCTATATCTCCGTTCCCGGCGGCAAAAATTTTTTTTATGTTTCCTATCCATGGAGTATGATTTTCTGCAATAAAACGATCTCCCCGCCCAGAGGGTCAAATTTCGATTTTTTGAAAAAATCTTATCAGTTTTTCTTATCAGTGATAACGAAATTTGCATATCACCATCGGATTCAGCATCGAAAGTTGACCCTGGAAAACCATTTTCGTGCCGATATCAGCAAAACTGACCGACTTCATATTTTTAAGGTGGTTTCTGAAGCCAATTTTCGAAAAATCATAACTCCTTCAGAAGGCCGCCCCAGACCCTCATATTTGGCATGCAACACTCTCTGATGGGTCCCTACCAAATATCAAAAAATCGAAAAAAGAGTCACCATCGACCTGTTGAGGTCCCGTTATTTTCTCACGGAGTTCGTCTTAAAGGCCTTACGGAAAGGTTTGAAGTTACGCAGCGTGCCAAGTACACGAATCTTATGTGGCGAATGCATATCGTGTGATGCAATAGATGCATCAAAAGGGGGCTTACAATAATATCGATTAAATGCCAAGAAAAACAGATGTTCATTTGTTATACTTTTAAGTTTAGGCGTTTGCGGAAATGGCTTTCGCGAGTTAGGGTCACTTAAAAACGCATTGTACGCTGCTTGAAGTCCACCGTGATCCGCAATGTTTTCTCCGACGGTTTGTTTGCCATTTACTTTAAAAGTTTTGCCCTTTCCGTCGGTAGCGTTAAACCCATTGTATTCATTGATGACACACTGGGCCATGGAATCGAAGCTGGCTTGGCCCGCTTTACTCATCCATGGGTTTATGTAACCGTCGCCATCTAATCCTGAACCATACACATCAAAACCATGGAAAATTTCGTGTCCGATGACAGCGCCAATACTGCCATAGATTGCAGCAGGAACATCATTCGGGGATAACAGTTGCAGCATTGCGGCGGGAATAACTAATTTGTTTAACTAAATAGTTTTATGTAATTGTGATGTTAATTTTATAAAGTGTCTTACACTTGGAACATAATTTGCGTTCACCGCCGTCACATCTAAGTTGCGTACAGCTCTGTTGTCCAAGATACTTTTTGCCAGAAACTTGGAGGATTTTCTATATAGTGAAATCAGAGTTTCGTTTGGTAAAAGAGCAAAATCAGAATGCAATCGATCTAGACGTGTTTGATTGTCTAATCCGTCCGGGTAGCCGACTATCTTTGTCAACTTGTTCATCTTTGCTGTGAAGCCGGCATACGTTTGTTTATCATTTTTAATCCACGGTGTCCCTTCCAACGTTTTGCGAGTGCCGGCAATGATAGTGTCAACTGTTTTTGTTGCAAAGCTAAAAAGTTGTTTTTTACATTAAAAAAATGTTTACACTTACCGTTTAAAGTTAGTCCTATCCGCTGCCGTTGGATACAAATCGGTGATGTACAAATATTGTTTTACCAACGTTAGTGTTTTGGTGGTTAAGTCTTCACAACTGGGCGACAGACCACCAACAAGTCTGGTTTTCAGATAAATTCTTAACAGTGCCGGCGGAGTTTTTGCAATAATTTTAAGTATTGATTTTGTTATGTTGATATTGTCAAAAAGTAAAGGATATTCATCAATTTTAGTACCATTGAGAAAGTTGACACCGCTGTAGCCGGCTAGTGACTGAAATTTACAAACTTGTATACCCAATTACGAAGCGCTTCGACTTACCGTAACAAATGTTCGCCAATCGACAGTCGGGAGAGCTTTCATTGCCTCACTGACGGTCATCATTTGCAAGTTTTCAATTTTTTGTGGAACCAACACAACTTTAGCTATGGCTAATTCCAGATTATACATCTCAGACACAGTTTTGTTCAAATGCTTTTCGTCTGCCGTTGGGTTTGTTTGAGCATAATGGGTACGTAAAAAAGTTTTAATTATACCCGCTACTTTTGGATCGAAAAAGTTTTGAACGTCGTGGCTAAGCTTTTTAGGTGCTTCAATTGACACAACTCTACGGAATTTTGAAAAACGCTTGTATACAGGTTTAGATTTGCCAAGTTTTGTAAATAGTGTTACACCATGTTTAACCAATAAATATGCCGAGACTTTTGCCAGTTGTGCCGCGTCAATTTTATGATTATAATCATTGCTATCAAACAAACTGTCAAGTAAATAAAGCAAGTAAAGGATAGCTTGATTTTTGGTTTTCTTGGTTAACAGCTTAGTACATTGGTTATACAAATCGCACAGCGGCCAGGCACGCGGACAACGAGATCTGCGCGCGCGGCTGACTGGTTCGGTTGCCCGTCGTTTCTCCTAAACCGGAAAAATTCAAAATAGCCTATTTCGGGAGTGAGCATTGCAAAATCGATTTCGACAAAAGAATATAACTGCCATGCCGTTTAGCTTTCGTATGATGCCATTGGTTCAAAAATTTCGACTTCAGAATCCACTTTTAGGATTCTCGCAAATTTGGACATTTAGGAGAAATGATTTTCGAGCTTTTAAGACTAACCAGACGGCCAAATTGACCGCTCTTGTCATCATTCGATAGCTTATGATGTCACCATCCAAGAAAAACTTGGGGAAATGAAAACACAAACAATAAAGGGGTGAAAAGCTTGCGCAAAGTGATAATTTTATGTCGCTTTGAGTCCACTTTCTCCTAATCCGGCCGGACAAATCCGGACGTTGGCATTGTGTTCCGTTTCACAGCACACGCTCGGGGCCCACTTTTTAATTTCCTTCAGCGTAGTCGAGTAAGCCTAGGCTTGCACCAGTTCGTCCAGACTTAGAAGCATAGTCAAATTGGACTGATTGGCTTCAGTTATGTAGTACGTCAAAACTTAGAAGTCGATTGCAACTCTAGCGTAGTCGAGTTGGACTAAGTTGGCACTGGTTTGTTCATCAAGACTTTAAAAATTGATCGACTAGGCTAGCTTCATTGTAGTCGAATTAGACTAAGCTGGCGTTAGCTAGTTTACCCGGACTTAAAAGTTGATCACAGCTTGAGCATATTCGAAATGAACTAAGTTGACACCGGCTAGTTTATCACGACTTACAATAGAAACTGAATGCAGTTCCAGCATAGTCAAACTCGACTAGCTTGACTTTACAGTAGTCAAGTTAGCCTAGGCTAGTTTCAGCGTAGTCGAATTGGCTTAGCCTGAATGCAGTATGACTTATAAGTGCAATCGGTTCCTATAGGAACCGATTGCAGCTCTAGCATAGTCGAGTTGGCCAGGCTGGCTTCAGCTAGTTGATCCGGACTTAGAAACCGTTTGCAACTCCAGCATAGTCGAGTTGGCCTAGACTGGCTCCAGCGTAGGCGAGTTGGCCTAGCCTGGATTCAGCGTAGGCGAGTTGGCCTAGCCTGGATTCAGCGTAGGCGAGTTGGCCTAGCCTGGATTCAGCGTAGGCGAGTTGGCCTAGCCTGGATTCAGCGTAGGCGAGTTGGCCTAGCCTGGATTCAGCGTAGGCGAGTTGGCCTAGGCTGGCCCCAGCATAGGCGAGTTGGACTAGGGTGGTTATAACGTAGTCCAACTGAACTAAGAAGTCACTAGCTTCTCCAGACATAACAGTCGATCACCTAACTAAAGTACCAATTGCATGCTTCATAGGGCCTCTGAAGCTGAGCTGATTTTCGAAAGACAGACGCCAAATACGAACTGAGTGTGAATCCACTAGAAGAGGAGCTGTCCAGAAATTACGCCATCCGAAATCCGTGATCTTTGAGCCCCTTCTCCCCGTCGTCATTTAAGGTAAAACGTCATCGAAATTTGGCACTTTCTGATACCCCCTCATTTTGATAGACTTTAGTCCAACTTGACTATGTCTGTGACAATCTAATCCAATTTGACTATGCGGGAAACACGATAGACTTCTAAGTCCTGAAGCTAGTGCAGCCTGGTGGAGTTCTACTACGTTAGATCTGCAAGTGGTTTTTAAGTCCGGATGATTTAGTTCGAGCCAGCCTGGGCCAACTCGCCTACGCTGGAGTCAGCCTGGGCCAACTCGCCTACGCTGGATCCAGGCTAGGCCAACTCGACTATGCTGGAGCCAGCCTAGGCCAACTCGACTATGCTGGAGTTGCAAACGGTTTCTAAGTCCGGATCAACTAGCTGAAGCCTGCCTGGGCCAACTCGCCTACGCTGGAGTCAGCCTGGGCCAACTCGCCTATGCTGGAGTCAACCTGGGCCAACTCGCCTACGCTGGATCCAGGCTAGGCCAACTCGACTATGCTGGAGCCAGGCTAGGCCAACTCGCCTACGCTGAATCCAGGCTAGGCCAACTTGCCTACGCTGAATCCAGGCTAGGCCAACTCGCCTACGCTGAATCCAGGCTAGGCCAACTCGACTATGCTGGAGCCAGGCTAGGCCAACTCGCCTACGCTGGAGCCAGCCTAGGCCAACTCGACTATGTTGGAGTTGCAAACGGTTTCTAAGTCCGGATCAACTAGCTGAAGCCAGCCTGGGCCAACTCGCCTATGCTGGGGCCAGCCTGGGCCAACTCGCCTATGCTGGGGCCAGCCTAGGCCAACTCGCCTACGCTGAATCCAGGCTAGGCCAACTCAACTATGCTGGAGTTGCAAACGGTTTCTAAGTCCGGATCAACTATCTGGAGTCAGCCTGGTCCAACTCGCCTACGCTGGAGTCAGCCTGGGCTAACTCGCCTATGCTGAAGCCAGCCTGGTCCAACTCGCCTACGCTGGAGTCAGCCTGGGCTAACTCGCCTATGCTGAAGTCAGCCTGGGCCAACTCGCCTACGCTGGAGTCAGCCTGGGCCAACTCGCCTATGCTGAAGCCAGCCTGGGCTAACTTGACTACGACGGGCTGTTTGTTTTTTATTTTTTTAAGTACGTTAACATTATTTTACACAAAATCTAAGTTCAGAAATGGCATCTACGTGATACTGCGCATCAGAATACCCTGTTCCGACTTCAAAAAAGTCGAATTTGAGTTTGTCCGGGTTTGTCCGGTTTTTGGTTAGGAGAAACGACGCGCACCCACTGGTTCGACTGACAACCAAAACGCATGCACTTTTTTTCGACATTGTTTTTCTTCAGCTAATTTTGATTAGTAAAGCTAGAGTTTTTTACTTTTTTAAGTTACTTTATGAAACTAGAGGTGTTGTCTGACATTTCTATGCCAAGAAAACCAAAATCGATGATAATTCAATATATGAAATTGATGCTCGTCGGAGACACCCTAGGGCACCTTTGTGACCTGATTTCGGGCTTCTGATTCCATGAATCTTTGCGATTTTTACATTTTTGGCATCTACTGGTCACAATGAAGTTAATTTACAATAAGGAGCAATAATGGTTTGGTCGAAAATTTTTCGACTTTTTAAATTATGATTAAGAACCGAAAACTTTTATTTTGGTTAGTTTTGCCCTTAAATGTTTCGAACTATATTAGATTAATGCTACGATAATGAAAAAGTAGCGAATGAAATCAAAAAACAATATTTTAGTCAATTAAAAGTAAAAAAATCGAAAAATTTTCGACCAAACCATTATTGCTCCTTATTGTAAATTAACTTTATTGTGACCAGTAGATGCCAAAAATGTAAAAATCGCAAAAATTCGTGGAATCAGAAGCCCGAAATCGTGCCACAAAAATTTGAACGAGAGCGTCTTCTATAAGGTCTGTACTTTGCCCTTTTCGTACCACCAACTTTGAGTACTTCGACGCAAAACTGTCTCTTACCACCTCTAGTTTAACTTTAAAAAGAAAAAACTGCTTTGGGTTTACTTAAATGTGCAAAAATTAATTTAATGACAATGCAGGAAAACGAACCCGAGCGCGCGCGCACACTCTCTGACTTGTCCGAAAACAAGGGGGGACCTGGCCGCTGTGAAATCGTAATACTTTTTGACTGCTTCTCCATCACCAGGTTTTGTACCGTTTTTCAGGCGATTCAGGACGCTTTTTGATATTTTTGCCTCAACTACATCCATTGAGGAATTCTGTTTTGTAGGATTAAAACAAGAATATCCGTAGAAATCATCACATGGATTGACGCCTGCGTTTATCCTTCGACTAATATCATTTGAAAACTGCTTTGATTCCAGTGAAAATGTGTCTTTTGAAGAAACAGCAGTCCATGATGAAAACACAAAAGCCAAAAAAATCCAGCCAAACACAAAGTCGCTCATTCTGCAAAATTTGGTTGTTTTACTTTTGCCTTATATTGAAATTTTTAGACCTTTTCGAAGCACTGTTGCATTCTCATTTTTCTGTACGAAAAATTTTTGTTGATATCAAGGTTGAGTCACGTATCAGAAACTGATTCAAAAACTTTGCCGTAGACTCACAAAGCGTACTGATTGTTTGTTACGCATTGTTTCTTGAAAATTTTTTTTACATGAAAGCATGTGGTATTAAACAGTATTTGATATTTGATAAGTTTCAGAGTCGTATTTGCCATGAAATTGTTTAAATTCAAAACGAAATAAGCTCCGAAACCAGTGTCGTTCCGTGAAACCACCGTTCGTTAGCAACTTTGCGATTTTCATCAACGAGTAATACCAAGACGTAAAATGTGCGGATTCTATCGCATTACAATTTAGGATCACTGGCTTGTTAATGGCGCGTTTTTAGCAAAAATCACGAACGCTAGAAAAGCACAAAAATCAATTGTGTGTTGCTGTTAGGGCAAAAATAGGACCGAAAATGATACTAATTTACAACGTTGTTCTAGGCGACAATTTTTCGTTGTTTTTAGCATTCAAAGCCGAATGCTCTTGACAACGAGGTTCGACTCCGGACCGGGTGCTGGCGTCGGCTTTGGACAAAAAACCAGAGCCTTCAGTCAGCCTCGGTTAAACATCTCTGATAAAGATTTAACAAACTATATTTTACGTAAACTGTTGTATTTGACTTTACATTTTATTATCATTACAAAACAATCAAACTCAAGAAAACCGACATCAAAGTGAAAGCAATTGAAGTTATAGATTGGGCATTGCTTTTTGACCCTTCGGACGGGGCATAGACATCACAGTGTTTTTCAGGGGCATATCGGGAATTCACCGGACAGTTGAAGGCTTTGCGGAAAGGTTCAAAGTTACGCAGCGCGCCAAGTACACGAATTCTATATGGCGCGTGCGAATCGTGTAATGCAACTGACGCATCAAGGGGCATGCACCAATGCCGGTTAAATGCCAAGAAAAACAGCTGTTCACTTGTTATGTCTTTGAGTTTTGGCGTTCGTGGAAATATCTTATTCCATTCAGGGTCACCCAAAAACGCGTTGTACGCTGCTTGAAGTCCACCAATATCCGCAATATTTTCACCTGCAGTGTGAACGCCGTTAACTTTGTAAAATTCTCCATTTGGGTCAGTGTAATTGAATTCATCGTACTTATTGAATCCATTGTACTCATTAATGACACACTGGGTCATTGAATCGATGCTAGCTTGGCCCGCTTGACTCATCCACGGATTTATGTAACCGTCGCTATCAAAATGAACACCGCTATTATCAAAATTATGGATAACTTCGTGTCCGATAACGGTGCCAATACTGCCATAGATTGCAGCCGGAATATCATTCGGGGATGCCATTCGCAGCATTGTGGCTGGAATAAAAATGTTGTTTGACTAAAAAGTTTTTTCTGATTATGTTGTTAATTTAAAAAAGTTGCTTACACTTGGATCATAATATGCGCCCACAGTCGTCACATCTAATTGTTGAACAACTCCCTTTTCTAGTATACTTTTGGCCAGAAACTTGGAAGATTTGAGGTATAGTGATGTCAGAGTTTCGTTTGGCGAGAGGGCAAAATCAGCATGAAGTCGATCCAAATGCGCCTGATCGTCTAATCCGTCCGGGTAGCCGATTATCTTTGTCAATTTGTCCATCTTTGCCGTAGCGCCGGCATACATTTGTTTATCATTCTTGATCCATGGTATCTCTTCCAACATCTTGCGAGCACTGGCAATAATATTGTCAACTATTTTTGTTGCAAAGCTAAAAAGCTGTGTTTTTATTGAAATAGACAAGTTTCACACTTACCGTTTGAAACTCGCCCTATCTGCTGCCGTTGGATACATATCGGTGATGTACAAGTGTTGTTTTACCAATGGAAGTTTTAAAGCAGTAAATTTCCAGCAATCTTGCAGAATTTGACCGGCAATTCTTGTTTTGATATAATTTCTTATTAGATCGGGTGATGTTTTTGCAATAACTTCAAGAATGAATTTCGTGGTGTTTGTATTGTCAAAGTGTAAAGGATAGTCGTCGATTTTAGTTCCATTGAGCAAGTCGACACCACTATAGCTAACTAGTGACTGAAAATAATCAGTTTTTAAATTACTATATAGTGTTTTAACTTACTGAAACATATGTTATCCAATCTACTGTAGGAAATTCCTGCATAGCCTCATTAACAGTCAACGTTCGCATGTTTTTGATTTCTAAAGGACCCAACACAACTTCGGCCATGGCAACTTCCAAATTATACATATCAGACGCAGTTTTGTTTAAATATGCTTCATCGGCCGTTGGGTTAACATGAGCGTAATTGGTACGTAACCCATTTTTAAATGTATCAACGTTTTTTGGATCGAAGTAGTGAGGAGCTTGGCGACTGAGGTCTTTAGACGCTTCAATAGACAGAACCTTCCGAAAGTTTGAAAACCGCTTGTAGACAGGTTTAATTTTTAAAAGCAAAGTTATCAATGAAAAGTCGTGATGAACCAACAAATATGCCGATACTTTTGCTAGTTGTGTCGCGTCAAAGTCATGATTATCAGCGCCTTCAAACAACTTGTCAAAATCATGAACGTAGTCAAGAATAGTTTGATTCACGTTTTTCCCGGTATGCACCGCAGTACATTGGTTATACAAATCGTAATACTTGTTGACTGCTTCTCCATCGCCGGGTTTTTTAACGGGTGTAAATAGACGATTCGCGATGGTTTGTAGTGCTGCCATAGAAGCGACATGAAGTGTAGCAGTTTTCTCCGTAGGATTTAAACAAGAATATCCGTAGAAGTCATCACATGGATTGACGTTTTCGTTTATCCTTCGATCAATATCAACTGAAAACTGCAGTGATTGCGATGAAAATATGTCTTCTGAGGAAGCAGTCGTCCATGTTGAAAACACAATTGCCAAAAAATGGCAGCCGAATACAAAACTGGCCATTTTGCAAAATTTAGTTGTTTTACTTTGGTTTTATATTGAAATTTTTAGACCTTTTCGAAGCACTGTTGCTTACTCATTTTTTGTACGAAAAAAATTTGTTGATAACAACGTTGAGTCACGTCTCAGAAACTAATTCAAAGGCTTTTCCGTAGGCTCACAAAGCGTACTGATTGCTTGTTACGCATTGTTTCTCGAAATTGGTTTTGGTACATTTTTTTACATGAAAGCCTGTGATATTAGACGTGTTTGATACTTGATAAATTTTTTTAAAGTCGCATTTTCCATAAAAAAATTTTTAACCGGTTAACAACTCTGATTGAAGTTTAACAAATTTTTTATTACGTATATGCTTTATTTGATCTTACACTTGGTTTTATCATTACAAAACATACAAATTCAAGAAAACAGACATTAAAACTACGGCAGTGACATTTGAAATTACAGATTGTGCATCGGTTTTTTACCCTTCCGATGGAGCATAGACATTACAGTGTTTTTCAGGGGCATATCGGGAATTTACGGGACAATTGAAGGCTTTGCGAAAAGGTTCGAAGTTACGCATGGTGCCAAGTATGCGATACTTATGGGGCGAATGAGCTTCGAAAGATGCCATTAATGCACTTAACGAAGGTTGACACCAAAATCGGTTATATGACAAGAAAAACAGCTGTTCATTTGTTATATTTTTGAGCTTTGGCGTTCGCGGAAAAGACTTTTGCCAGTCTGGATCACTCAAAAACGCGTTGTACGCTGCTTGAAGTCCACCAATATCCGCAATATTTTCACCTACAGTGTGAACGCCGTTAACCTTGTAGATTTGTCCCTTCTGGTCAGTAATATTGAATTCATTGAATCCATTATACTCATTGACAACACACTGGGCCATGGAATCGAAACTGGCTTGGCCTGTTTGACTCATCCATGGGTTTATGTATCCGTCGGCGTCAAATTGAACACCCCTATTATCAAAACCATGGATAACCTCGTGTCCGATAATGGCGCCAATACTGCCATAAATTGCAGCAGGAACATAATTTGGGGATACCAATTGCAGCTCTGCTACGGTAATGGCAATTACATTTGTCTAAAAGGTTTTATCAGAATATTACGGAACAGATGCTAATTAAAAATGTTGCTTACAGTTGGTTCATAAAACGCGTTTGCCAACGTAAAGTCAAGCTCTTGTCGCACTCTTTCGTCCAGTATACTTTTTGCCAGAAACTTGGAGGATTTCATATATAGTGAAGTGAGCGTTTCTTTTGGCGAGAGGGCAAAATCAGCATGAAGTCGATCCAGATGCGCCTGATCGTCTGATCCGTCAGGGTAGCCGACTGTCTTTGTCAATTTGTTCATCTTTGCTGTGAAGCCGGCATACATTTGTTTATCATTTTTGATCCATGGTATCTCTTCTAACATCTTGCGAGCACCGGCAATAATGTTGTCAATTATTTTTGTTGCAAAGCTAAAAAGCTGTGTTTTTATTGAAATAGACAAGTTTCGCACTTACCGTTTAAAACTGGCCCTATCCGCTGCCGTTGGATACAAATCGGTGATATACAAGTATTGTTTAACCAACATGAGTGTTGAAGTAGTCAAAGTTTCGCAGTCAGGCAAAACATGTTTGTTCATTCGCCAAGCAATTCTTGTTTTAAGGTAATTTCTTAAAAGTTCCGGCGAAGTTTTTGCAATAATTTCAAGTATTGAGTTTGTGATATTTGGATTTTCAAAAATTAAAGGATAGTCTTCGAGTTTAGTTCCATTGAGCACGTCGACACCACTGTAGCTGGCTATTGACTAAAAATTACTAGTTTTTGCGCGTCCGTTTACCACCAAACTTACTGTAACAAATGTTCTCCAATCTACATTCGGGAGAGCTTTCATTGCCTTTTTAACAGTCAGCGTTTGCATGTTTTTGACTTCTCGTACTATCGGCACAACTTGAGCAATGGCCGTTTCTAGATCATACATATCAGACACAGTTTTGTTTAGATACTTTTCGTCGGCTGCTGGGTTTGTAAGAGCATAATGGGAACGTAATAAGTCTTTGAATATTTCAGCTACTATTTTTGGAAAGGCATAATAATAAACGCTTCCAGTGAGTACTTTAGGCACCTCAATAAACTGAATATTACGGAAGTTTGAAAAACGCTTGTGTACAGATTTGATTTTTTCAAGCCCTGCAAATAGTGAAAAACCATGATGAACCAACAAATATGCTGACACTTTTGCTAGCTGCGCCGCGTCAATTTTATGTTGATCAGCGCCTTCAAACAGCTTGTCAAAATCATTAATGTAGTCAAGAATCGTTTGATTCATGTTTTTCTCGGTACGCACATCAGTACATTGGTTATACAAATCGTAATACTTGTGGACTGCTTCTCCATCGCCAGGTTTTTTACCCGTTTTCAATCGATTTAGGATGAGTTCTCGTGTTTCTGATTCAACTATATTCTTAGTGGAATTTTCCACCGTAGGATTAAAACAAGAATATCCGTAGAAGTCATCACATGGATTGACGCTTTCGTTTATCCTTCGATCAATATCAGCTGAAAACTGCTTCGATTCTGGTGAAAATATTTCTTCTGAGGAAGCGGCCGTCCATGTTGAAAACACAATTGCCAAAAAATGGCAGCCGAATACAAAATTGGCCATTTTGCAATAATGGTTTGTCACGGCTTTTTTTATATAGAAATTTTTAGACAGTTTTGAAGTACTGTCTGTTGCTTACTAATTTTTTGTACGAAAAAAAATGTTGATAACGAGGTTGAATCACGCTTCAGAAACCAATTCAAAAGCCTTGCCGTAGACTCACAAAGCGTACTGATTGCTTGTTACGCATTGTTTGTCAGAATTGTGCTTCCTGCAGTTTAATTTTTTTTACATGATAGCATGTTGTAATGTACAATATTTGATGCTTGATAACTTTCAAAGTCGTACTTTTCGTAGTCCGCGACGGCCCGTAATTTGTCGCGGTGGGAGACGCTTTGGGACACACTTTTAGCTAGACCACTTTTGAGTAAGTCAACCGCAAAAATACGGGGAACGTAAAAATGTTATTTAATCAGCGATTAGATTAACGATTGAAAACTTATTAACTGATAAATGCGGTTTTAGTTTGATTTTAGACGTTTTTGGTTCTGGAAAGTGCAAAGACTTTATGCTAGACCACACTAAATAAGTTTTTTCAAATTGGCATGTTATGTGGAATTTTAGAATACTACTCAAATTGCCCTTTGATTGAAGGTTTAGAAATTCAAAAACTACCAGAACGATTTTTGTGTGACTTTTGGCAAAATCAGGTTCTGGTAGGTGCAAAAATTTTGAGTTAGAGCACATTAAATAAATGTTTCTGAACCGCCAGCACACGAGTAATTCGAAAATGTAACGTAAATTGTGATTGTACTAACAGTTGGCAAGTTGCCCGCTGATAAGTGTCATTTTTAGTCATTTTTTAGTGTTTTTGGCCCTGAAATGCGCAAGAAGTCTGTGATATTTGTAAATTAAGTTCCAACTTTTTTATTTGAGTTGAACTATTAATAATAATCAAGATTTTCAAACGAATAGTATCAAAAAGACTGACGTTATAGTCGAAACAAGGACAAGTGAATACACAGAGTATGCATTACTTTTTGACGAATCCGGAGCGTAAACATCACAATGCTTTTCTGGAGCATACTTCGAGTTTACAGGACAGTTGAAGGCTTTGCGGAATGGTTCGAAGTTACGCAGTGTTCCAAGTACGCGGAGGTTGTATGGTGCATGTACGTTGACAAGTTCCATAGGGGTTGGGCTTTCAGGTGTGCAAAAAAATCGACCAAACGTCAGGAAAAATAGCTGTTCATCGGTAACGTTTTGAAGTTTCGGAGGCCGAGGAAACGGTTTGCTTTTGTCAGGGTGCTTTATGAATGCGTTGTAGGCTGCCCGGAATCCAGCATTGTCCGCAACGTTTTCACCGGAACTTTGATTACCGTTGACATTATGAACTTTTCCAGTTTCGTCAGTGATCGTAAACCCATTATACTCGTCAACAACGCACTGTGCCATGGAATCAAAGTTTTCTTTGCTCTTATTACTAATCCAATTCTTCAGATACCCCTCACTATCCCAATTGATACCGATCGTGTCAAAAGCGTGAGTAACTTCGTGTCCGATTAAGGAACCAATGCCACCATACACGATTGCCGGAACGTAATTCGGTGAGTAAGTTTGGGTGCCTAATGTTGCAATTAAAATGTTTACTTGGTTCGCCTACAAAGTTTTTTGAGTGGTTTTGATATGAAACAAACGTAACCTTACCCATGGATCGTAAAACGCATTCCATCGTGTGATGTCTGATTCAGGGTCATATTTTTCTTTAAGTATGCTTTTAGCTGAATACTGATTTGCCTTATAGCACAACATATAAAAATCATCGTCCTCTGAAACGATGAAATCGCTGTATTTTTCATCGAGCCAGTTGGGATCATCCAATCCGTCGTCGTAGCATACTGATTTCTTCATTTTATTCAGTTTGTCAGTGAACCCAGCGTACGTTTGTGCATCGTTTTTAATCCATGAAATTTGTTCTCCCATGTCGCGAACGCTGGCAATTACGTTGTCCACCATTTCTGTCACTGAACTAAAGTCAGATATATAGTAAAAATAAAATATTGTTTACATGAACTAACTTTTTCAAGTTCAATCTATCGGCTGCTGTTGGATAATTATCCGTGATAAACAAATGTTGCTTGACAAGTGGTAAAGCTTTAAAAGTCAATGATTCGCAGCTCATCGGAGGTGATACGAAAGAGAGAGCAATTTTTGTCTGCAAATACTTCAACACAAGTGAAGCTGGGGTTTGTCCAAGTACCCGAATCATTCGCGCTGTTGTTTCTGGAGTGTAAAAAAGAATGGGCAAAGTCCGAGGGTTGTAATTCCCAAGAAATTTGTTACTGTATGAAGACAAAGTCTGAAAGATGGTTTTTTAAACATGTATTAGCCTCAGACTCACTTCAACGAATGCAGCCCAATCCATTTCCGGCATCAGTTTACTTGCTTCATCTGCTTCCATTGAGGTTTATGGTTTATTCTAGAGAATGTTTGAAATATGTGGAAAAATAGATAATAAAAAACTCGTGTGTTAAAATTGCCCGAGGGCGCACACAGAGGAGTGTACAATAACGATAAAAAAGAATAACTATGTGAAAAAAGGAACAAGTTATTATATATTATTAAGGTCCAGACTGGTACTGCCGGATGCCGGTGACATGTTCGACGTAGAGGTCACGGCTCCACTTGATAACGTCGCTGACCATGAGACGCTTCATGAGGGTGGCGTATTTGTGCGGGATGCCGAGTCGTCGGATGCAGGCTTCGTTGGCAGGATCGTAGGCGCCGAGGGAACCGATGATGAAGGCGTCGTTGAAGGTTTTGTAGCCGGCATTTTTGAAATGCGTCTCGATGTCCTTGTACTTCTCCTTCTTTGCTTCTCTGGCCTTCTTGAACGCATCAGGACCATTCTCGAAGGGGATCGTGACGTCGATGATAGTGACGAGTTTGGATGTGTCGTTGATGAGGACGATGTCGGGGCGCAGGTTGGAGTCGCATTCGGGAACGGGCTGGTTTGACAGAACTCGGACTTCTCGGCCTTTCTTCATCGGCTTCTGGAGGCGGTTGAGCACGGCATTGTGGCGATTCGTCATTGTGACTTTGTGGACGTTGCATTGATTGAGGACGTGGGGAAGTGTCTCTCGCGGGTATTCGCACTTCCGACATTGCTTGGGGCCCTGGTACTTGTCGAATCGAAGGCAGCCGCGTAGCGGGACAACACCCAGGCGTGCGCGATGGATGAATCTGTATTCGGCGAAGCGGGTGAAGTTGCCGTCACGAAGGTAGTGATTGGATACCGGCGAGAGGGACGTGAGGTGTGCAGTCTTTCCTTGGTCCGGCTTGGCTTTGAGTCGTTGAAGGAAGTAGGCTCGAACAGCATCGCGGAGTTGTGGTTCTGCCGTTTGACGGTTGATTCGCTTGCCATCGAGGTATGCTGCAACGCCTGTTTCGTCACTTGAAAGCCATGTCAGTGGGATTTTCTTTCGAAGTTCTTTTGTCGCCATCCGTAGCCGGGTCCAATTCGATCGAGTGTCGGAAGATTTTCGGCCGCAGGGTCCATCCATCGATCCATTCAGGTAGTCCGCTGTAAGAGTGTGGGTGACATGTCGACCGACTCGCTTCTTGACAACGTTCTTCAGCGTGCTGTGGGCTATTTTCGACGTCTCAGGATCCTTGGACGAGAGCAGGTGGATTGCTTGGGCGACGTTGCTGATGTCTGCCATGGTCTTGAGCGGCATCATGTTCATTCCGCCTTGCTTGTTGGACAAGTAGAGAGGTTCGGTGCTGGCTCTGTCCGGTAAGTTCAGCCACTTCTTGGCACATTTCTTGATGATGTTGTCGAGGTTGCCGAGCTTGTTCTTCTTGACCATAGCTCCCTTCAGATGAAATGACAAACGTGGAACGACGAAGGTGTTGATGGCGTTGATCTTCTGCCACGGGGTGAGGAGGCTGTTGTCGATGTTCTGTACGTCCGTTTCCATGTTCCTGACGATGTCGTCTCCAGTGAATCCGTAGCTGAAGCCGGTTGGGATACCTAGATGACGATAGGTGTTCGCTCTGTCCATCGGTTCCATCGGCATGCCTTGAATCTTGAAGATGCTGGGCTGGACGCATCGGCGTTTACCATCGACGTGGAGCGTGGAACACTTGCTGGCGTTGAACTTCAATCCCGCCCAGTCTGCCACGATGGACGCAACTTCCAGCTGTCGTCGGAGGCCTGCTGGGGAGTGCGAGATCACTGCCATGTCGTCAGCATACCCTTGAATCCCGATGTTGGTTCCGTTCAAGTCGTAGCCTTCACCTGCTTCTGCGATGGCTCGTAGCATAGGTTCGATCGTCAGGTTGAAGACGATTGGCGACAGGGGGCAGCCCTGCTTCACTCCGGATTTGATCGGGATCGGCGGTGTTGTGCCATTGCTGCTGCGAATCCTTGTAGTACAGCCATCGTAGAGGCGTCTGATGATGTCGATGGAAGCGTCTCCGAGGCCGGCCCAGCGTAGATTGTGCATGATGACGTCGTGGGAGGCCGAGCCAAAGGCGTTCTTCAGGTCGAGCCAGGTTACGACAGCTGTCCGACGTCGACGGCGAGCATCTCTGATGATTGATTGGAGCTCGAAGTTATGCTCCAGGCAGCCTTCAAACTTGAGGAAGCCCTTCTGCGCTCTGGAGAGGCGGTTGTTGCGGATGCTCCAGCCTGTGAGCCGAGCTGCCATGCACGATGAATACAGCTTGCCGAGGGTGTTGGACAATGCGATTGGCCGCCAGTTGCTGACATCATCGATGTTGCCCTTCTTGTGGATGAGAATGGTGACCGATTCTTTCCATGACGTTGGGTAGTGCTTCAGACGGTGTGTGGCGTTGAAGATGGCAGCGATGACGATGCAATTTGGGTCAGCTTTCCGCCACTGGGTGTAGCGTACTCGGTCGGGACCTGGAGCCGTATTGGACGTTTCTGCCAGACACTTTGCGATGAACTTCGAGTCAAGGGACGCAGAAAGGGGATCGTCTGTGTCTGGAGGCGGCAGCGTTGGGACTTCTGCAGGCATGGCACCGACGAGTTGACGTTCCATGGAGTGCACATTGTGGAAGTGGTCGTGTAGAGCGGCAACAGGGATGGAGCAGGTGGCGGCGGCTTCGCCCCGGATCTGAACTAAAGTCAGATATATAGTAAAAATAAAATATTGTTTACATGAACTAACTTTTTCAAGTTCAATCTATCGGCTGCTGTTGGATAATTATCCGTGATAAACAAATGTTGCTTGACAAGTGGTAAAGCTTTAAAAGTCAATGATTCGCAGCTCATCGGAGGTGATACGAAAGAGAGAGCAATTTTTGTCTGCAAATACTTCAACACAAGTGAAGCTGGGGTTTGTCCAAGTACCCGAATCATTCGCGCTGTTGTTTCTGGAGTGTAAAAAAGAATGGGCAAAGTCCGAGGGTTGTAATTCCCAAGAAATTTGTTACTGTATGAAGACAAAGTCTGAAAGATGGTTTTTTAAACATGTATTAGCCTCAGACTCACTTCAACGAATGCAGCCCAATCCATTTCCGGCATCAGTTTACTTGCTTCATCTGCTTCCATTAATCGTATCACATTTGTCGGCTCTTGTGTCTTTTTAATAGCCTTGGCAAGTTGTGATTCAATGTCAAACAGTTGCAAAACAGTCCTGTTAAACTCGAAACCTTCTGTTGTTTGAGCAACATAAGAGTAACCTGCGCGTAAATTAGCTTCAACAAACTCGTTGTATGGTTTAAACTTTGGATCATAATATAAACGTGACAATAATATTTCGTCTGGCGTTTCAATATACAGTGTTTTTTTGTTATTCTTCAAGTTCCATTCTGCTGGTTTTTCGGGTAAACTTTGTTTTTTCAGCTTGGTAACAATTGTGATGCCATAGTTAACCGTAACATGAGCTAAAATGTTGCCCAACTGGCGTGGTCCAAGAGGACTGTCGTAGCTTGACGACCCAAGTTGCTCTTCGAAATACATCTTCAGGTCTTGATTTAATTTCATCACAGCATCCTGGATTGATGTTGCAATAACCATGCACTTGTTGTAGAAATCGTAGTACTTTTTTACAGCCGCACCACCACCGGTAGAATTGCCGTTTTGAAGGCGATTCAACATTTGCTCGGATGTTTTCTTTGAATCACGATCCTGCACGCTGTTGTTAGAGGTTTGATTTGGACAGATGTATCGGTTGAAGTCGTTGCAAGGATCAACTGTTGCATTGATCATTCGGTTGAAATCATTCATCAAAGTAACCAAGTCTGGCGGAAATACGTCTTCCGAAACTGCCACAGTCCATGTTGAGTACACAGTGGCCAAACATAGGCATCCCAACACAAAGTAACCCATTTTGCGAAACAGAAGCTGTACGGGCTCCTTTTTATATTCGATTTTTGGCTTGTTTCTGATTTCACTTTTTCTAATTAGTACTTTTTCATGAGAAATGTGGAAAATCGCATTGGTTTGTGAGATAGAAAAAAAATCAGAAGCATTGTGCTCAAAGCCTTAACAATTGTATGCCAGTTTGCTTTTACAATTTTACGTTTTCCTTTTGTACACTTTGATTCTTTTAATGTTTCGAAGCGGAATTCATTGTACAAATGCATTTTTTTGTGGTTTATGCATTTTTCTTTTTAAATAAACAACAATCATCATAACACTTTTGAAAATTGATCTCAAGCTGCTGTCTTGTCGAACTTCTTCTCCCTTGATTTGAATTTAAAAACCAATCTTGTTTTATTGGCACTTCTAACCTTTTACAGAAACAATTTTACATACTTTGAATCGACTCGGGATTCCATTCTGACCGACAACTGCAGCTACATCGGTTGTGCTGTCTACGCTTTTTTGAGTTGCAAACTTTGTTCCAACTTTTGCAAACATTTTGAAGCAGTACAATCTGTACGGCTTTACAAAAGCTAATATACAAATCATGTCAATAGTACCGTGTATATTAACGAGGATAAACAACGCATTAACTGTATTTGCGCTTCCTTTTACGTTGAAGCCCCAAACATAAGTCAGACATCCGGCCGGAATAAACAGAAATGTAACGCACAAAAATGACTGTACTAGTGATGAAACTATTAACGATGAAGAAGTTTTAGACAACGTTTGTGACGTTTGTTTTCGCACATACACGTTGACGACAAATATTGTAACACATGCCATGAGAATACAAGTCAGCACGCAGACAGCACCAAATACAACTTTGAGTACAAGTCGTGTTAATCCGCCGAGTTCGGAAGCATAAATTAAACTAGATTCGTTTAAAAACAATGATAATTCGTTGTGTGTTTCATTGGCAATTATAACTTTTAGCTTTGAAATATCTCGCATTGAAATTATTATAACAATTGCGATAAAGGAATCCAGCGCAAACGGCAGCGCTACCATAATGGTCAGCGTGAACTTGCTGTGCAGATAGTCTTTCAGTTGTGGATGGAATGTTAGAATAAATCGATTGACAAGTGAAAGAAAAACACTGTAAACCGTGTTGATGAAGAAAGTGTAAATGGCAGCAGCAAATATGCTACTCGATTGAGATGATGCGACATTTTGGAAGAAACCGGTCTATAAAAGTAAAATCAAATACCCGCCATTATAATTTTAAGTCAACGTATGAAGATGTTAAACTGAAACTCATAAAACATCACAAACATACTTGAAATCCGCTCAAAAACGGAGTCAAAAATATTGGACAATAAACTGTAAATGCAAACTCGAGCAACTGCGTCCAAATTGTTTGGTTTAATAAATAGAACTTGAAAGAACCAAGGTTTTTGGATTGAGTCCAAATTACATAATTAACAATGGAACCCAAAACAAAGTTGATGACCAACAACGGCAATGTCTCATTTAATCGGTTAAGAAAAAGCGAATGGATCTTAACAGTCTCCATGGTAAATGTCAGCCATTTACAAACGAGTTTAATGGAAAAAAAATTTTGTACTGCTATCAGTTGTTTACTAGTAAAAATTCGTGTGCTACATTAATGCTACTACAAGTCCGAGACGAAACAACTATTACGTCGTTTATTAAAACAAAATTGATTGTTTTTTGTTCAAGATGAAACCACATAACGATATAATCAATCACACAAACCAATTTTAGCTGACTACAACCAATTCAAGCCCAAAAACCGAGTCTTGCAAAAACTACCAGAACCCATTTCATGCGACTTTTGGCATTTTGGAGTTCTGGTTAGTGCAAAAAGTTGCGATTTCCGGATCTTTCTCGTCGGAATCGGATTCCACACTTGCCGGAAGACTCAAGAACGTACGTGATTTCGGTTTTATTCTTCAACTTGTACCGTAATTTAAAAAAAATAAAAAACAAAGAAAAACCCCACTATTTTGCCAAGTTCGATGTCACACAATTTGTTATTGGTCATAAATTTATTTGGAAAAGTAATCAAAGCACAAAAATAATAATATGGTAACGTGAAATATACAAATGAATTTGATACAAACTTTAAGAATAAAAATAATAATATTAATAAAGAAGCAATCATGATTTATCGGAAAAAGGCTAATGGCAGAGTTTTGACGATTGGTGGTTTGTTCATGGAGCATTAGTGATGGCCATCTTCGTGTGGTTTACGAGTTGTTCTTGGGCGCAGGACTTCCGATCAATGACCATTTGTTGGAACATTGCTGCCATTTCCCGTGCTGCCTTCTTTGCTGCCTTCTTTGCCGTCTTCTTCGAGGCTGGCGACTTCTTCGTGTCTTTAGGCTTGCCAATTGATGACAGTGACATCTTTTCCATTGCCGAGGCTAAACCACTTCGGTCTTTTTTGGACTTCTTCAAGTTGAGTGGGATCGACGGGAATTTGGCTTCCATTTGCGGGTAGGCGGCGAAGAACATCTTACGAAACTGCTCCATTTTGATGTCATCCGGAATCGGGGAACCGTCGGCGTAGTGTAGCTAAATGTTGCGAGGGCAGGCCATGGTAATGATGGTTCAACTGAAACAAGTTTAATGAATGACAATTCGATTTAGTAAACCACAAATATAGACGCGATCTGAGGAAGAAAAAAGCGACACGATACTGACCATTGGCGATTGAAGACTGACTTGAACCTCACTCCCGCATGCGTATTTATACGGTTTTTGGCAGCGTAGTCGAAGCCAAGCACAGACTAACATATCGATCGTTACAGCAAATTACCTGTCCCGCGCATGAAGATTGACATACAAGCGTGGAGATAGGTGCCCGGATGCGCGCGCACTTATCCTAACACAAGCTAAACACCTTGATGGGATGCCCTTCCTGTGTTTTGGCGCGCTTATGATCAGCCGGAGGGTGTGTGCGACTTCCTTGAACCTTGCCTTGTGCAACATGTAAACAATTGATTTTCACTTCCAAGCTCCTTGAATAAATGTTAGCTGACACTGCAGCTGGAATCGGATGTCCCAAGGAGTCAGTGACAACATACTTCTGTTGATCGTCAATTCTGTTGTTCCAAAGGGAGGCCATGGCCGCTTTGTATCATGTCGTTGTTAGTGTATACGGTAACATTTCGCTGCGTTATGTTTATGCAAATTGTTAATATTCAAAAAAAACTTTAGTTGTCTTCTGGGAAGATTATAAACGATAAATTTAACACTGAATGTTAAAAAAACGCAAAAATGTCAAATATCAACTGAAAATTACACTTATCAGTTGGCAAGTTGCCAACCGTTAATCTAATCGCTTATTGAGTACCATTATTAAAATCCCCGTATGCATGCGGTTCAGAATCACGTATTCACAGTGGTAAAACTCAAATTTTTTGCGCCTACCAGAACCCAATTTTGCCAAAAGTCACACGAAAATCGTTCTGGTAGTTTTTGAATTGGCAAACCATCAATTTTAAGGTAATTTGATTGGTGCTTTTAAATTTCACGTTTTTTAACAATGTTAAAATCTAATATCGACCTGAAGTCGCATTTCTCAGTTGCTAACCTTACTTCCGCAGGTGACTTATTCGGTAAGCTGCGTAGTCGAACCTAAGCATAGATCAGCATATCGATTGTTACAGCAAATTTCTTGTGCCGTATTTGCTGAGTGATACACAAGCGTGGGCATGCCTGACCGCACGCGCACTCACGCAGCATGCCTAGGCTTTTCCTGTTACCTAACTCAAGCTAAACACTTTGATGGGATGTCTTTCCTGCTTTTGGCGCGCTTATGATTAGCCCGGGGTGTGTGTGTCTTCCTTGAACCTTGCCTTATGCAACATGTAAACAAAAAAAGTGTATTAGTAATATGTTTGGTTGACTGACACATTGTTTCACTGAATTTATTAATTGGCTAAGTGCAAAAAACTAATATTAAATTACAAAAGACTTCAACAACAACAAAGGTGTAACATTTTAAGCGCCGGCAGGAACTACGAAATTGTTGCCATTGCCGTTGAAATGGTTCTCAATGATTCGTTGCGCTCGAATGAAACGTGTTCTTTTGTCATCATCCAAAGTGGCAACCCAGAGATGAAAAAGATCATAAATGCGTCTGATTTCAAGGGCAACCATGACTTCAGTGATTTCATACAAGTCTAGGTTCATCAGTGAGTTGAAATGATCCATAACAGGCTGGTTAGCCTGCTTAAATGCCAACAAAGCCGGTGTCAGTGGTTCAAATGCGGCTGGAAAGGCCAAGGGCTCATGCTGCGTGTCGAGATCACACAGTTCAAGCACTTTGAGGGCCTTGGGATATGCACGGCTTTTAAAATAAACAAGTTTCTCGTCAGTGTATCCATACTCTGTAAAAAGTAATGTTAAAAGCTGCATAATAATACGTAAAGTGTAACTTACCGTAGTGATTTTGCAGTGCTCCGCTTTCTTCGATGACGTTTCTTGGGACCTTGATGATTTCGTTATCCAACGTACGAATTTTTAAGGATTCAGGAACGCCATCATCAATTGGTTGCGGTCGGTAGGTGCCGCCTTGAATTTCGTTTAAGATGTACTCGTTCAAACAGTCAGTGAGACGCTCGCTTTCGAGATATTCAATGACAAACTTTAGTTCAGCCTTGTTTTCATCAGATAAACCGTGTAAGAATCTCATGCCTGGATGATCTTCATCTTGAAAAACAAGGTAGTCCGACTCCGGGGCATAAGGTTCGTCGAGATCAAAAAATTCAAGAAGTTTGAAGGCATTTTTAAGACCAGCACTATGGACGGGGACCCTGAACACTTCACCGGATAGACCGTCATGGATTTCTGAAAGTAAAAAAGTATTGATTTGAAGCGTTAAAAAAGTTATACTTACCAAAAGCTTTCATCAGGATCGTGCTTTCATTGATGAGTTTTTCAGTGACCTCCATGACATGATTGTCCAAAGTCCGAATCTTCAAGGTTTCTTGATGGTCAGCAACGATGGAAGCCATTTTTCGATGAAAAAAGAAAGAAATGAATTGAGAAGGCAAGCAGGTAAGCGAAATGCTCGGAATGAGGTACTCTGCTTGTTGTGGATGGGCTATTTATGTGGAATCTGCGCGGATTGGCCAGAACAGAAGGATAGATAGTGTGCGCTCTTGGCGTTTACTTTTTGCCCGTAGAGAGCATTTTCATGGGAAACCAAAACGTATTGATTAGTAAAAACAGCAATAAGTACATTCGGCTCCGTATTTGAAATTCGCGCTAGTCGAGATGAAGGCCCGTATGTGGTCCCATGTGTAGATGACAGCGTCAAGACCTACGGCGGTCTCCAAATCAAAAGCCACAAAAGCTCGCCTGATGGATGTTTCGACACAAGTTGATACCCTTCTCACGGCCTTAAATGGGATGTATACCAACAGAACTCCCGTTTTTGGCGCCGGTGCCGACACTTCTGCCGGATGAGATGAAAGAATCGGGCGATTATGCCGGAAGCAACTGCAATGACTCTGACGTCGATTTAGGTGATATGTATGTTACTTTATGATTTTGCAGTTTTTGACCTTGTAATTATTTATTTGTGAATGTAATTTGACACTGTAAGACCGGTATAACTATTGTCTTGATGTTATGAAATCAGTTTGTTGGAATTGGTGTGTGATCCTGCGACCTGAGGACATGGTGTAAATACAGCTTTGTACCAGCAAAACAGCTTCAAACTTTTTTAATCGTAACAGCTCTCATTTGCATGAAAGCTTTCCAAAAATTGTCAAAGACTCATATGAGCCCACTTGCCCGGAAGCGGTTAGTAAAAGGCGAATCGCTTGTTCGTTCGATGAAAAGTAAGCCAGAGATGCCTCTGGTGACATTGATCGGTGGAAATGAAGGGAACTGGGACACGGCCAAGGCGCGAGGGTAGCAGCAGTAATAGCTAACGAGAGAAAGTTGCTTAGCAGTTTCGTGTGTAAGCACGCGCATCAACTTCCGAGGACTTCCGCTCTTGGGATCGATTGGTCAAGGGCCGTCTATAGCCCCTCCCACTAATCGCGCACATTCTGAAACGCATAAAAGGGGGGAAGGTCTCGAAAACACAAAAGCATCATTGCTCACGCTCATATTCGCTCTCCTATAAAAGCTTCTGTCTTTTTGTTAGTCATTATTGTCATAACCGACCTTTATCAATATGGTGTACCCCATTGCCAAGCTCCCCTACGGCCTACGTTGCCGCCTCGGTGAACTCGCGACTCCTGTTGAACGGTTTGAGCTTCAAACTGCCGCAGGTGAAGTTGCAATTTGCCCTCCCAAGAAACAGACAGTGCACTGCGAGTACGACTGTTATATTCGGTACGATAGCGGTGAACTGATTGTCTCGCAAGATCGGCTAACCCACAAACCATTCATTACGGATGTCGACACCGATGTTCTCTTTTGCCCGTCATGGGTCACGCTAACTGGCGTTAACCCTCAGGACATTACTTTTGATTTCCAGCCTAACTTTATTATGGAGCCTAGTTCTATGACGCTTCGGAAGTGCACTTTCACGGCCGACTTTTTCAAAGAATTAGCTTTAAAAATCGACACTGGCAATGTCAAATTTTTACAAGTGTTCAGTCAAATTGGCACCGAAGCGTTGAACATTTCCGAATTGTTCGCGCACTTCCCGAAGCTCAACTGCCTAAGTCTGTCAAAAATCGTCCTATCCGACACCTGGATGCATGACATGCTTAAGAACCAAAAGTGCCGACTGGAATCACTGTCCATCTTTGGATCGAATCAAGCAGATTTGGACACTTCCAAGCTGGTCTCGTTGTTTAATGTACGTTTTTTGTTTAACATTTTCTTCCATTACAAATAATTCAATCGGTTTTTTTCAGAAACAACAGAAAAACTTCTCGTTTTACCTGGGCATTAACGACGGCAGTTTCCCCGCTTTAAAGAAACAACTCGCCCGAAAATTCCTGCGTAGGAAGCCGCAGAATGTAAGCCGCAAGCTTACTATCAATAAAACTGAAGTGTTTTATTTGAACCCGAAACTCGACTTTCCTGCCGCACGAACGGCGCGAAAGCAGAATAATAAGTCGAAATGAGTTTGTTTGTAATTTGGTTTGTAATGAAAAAATGACGGTGTTTAATAAAAGTGAAAACTTAATCTTAAGTGTTTTTAAGATTTGCAGAATACAAAAAAAAATGGGCCGCTCAAAATGCACTGGAACTAATAATTATTGAATTCACGTTCTACCAGAATGATTTCGGGTTGACTTTTGGCAAAATCGGGTTCTGGTAAGTGCAAAAACTTAGAGTTAGATCACTTTGAATAAGTGTTTCTGAACCGCCAAGACACGGGTAACTCGAAACTGTGACGTAAATTGTAATTGGACTAATACTAAGTTTGTAAGCTGTGTCATTTTTGGTCTTTTCTTAGTATTTGGGCCTGGAAAGCGCAAGCTGTGTGTGACTTTTGTGAACTACGACAACTTAATAAGTCTTAATTTTTTATTTGAGTTAAACTATTATATTTAATCGAGACTTTCAAGTGAATAGTATCAAGAAGACTGTCATTATAATCGAAACAAGGACACTTGAAATCACAGAAACCGCATCACTTTTTGACGAATCCGGCGCGTATACATCACAATGCTTTTCTGGGGCGTATTTCGAGTTAACAGGACAATTGAAGGCTTTGCGGAACGGTTCGAAATTACGCAGTGTTCCAATTACACGGAGGTGGAATGGTGCATGCACGTCAGTAAGTGCATCAGGTGTCGCCTGTTCCGGCACGCAGTAAAATCGACCAAACGTCAGGAAAAATAGCTGTTCATCGGTAATGTTTTGAAGTTTCGGAGGCCGAGGAAATGGTTTGCTTCGATCAGGGTGATTTATGAAGGCGTTGTAAGCTGCCCGCAGTCCGGCATTGTCCGCAACGTTTTCACCAGAACTTTGAACACCATCAATATTATAACTTTTTCCAGTTTCGTCGGTAACAGTAAAACCATTGTATTCATCAATAACGCACTGTGCCATCGAATCAAAGCTCTCTTTGCTCTTTTTACTGATCCAATTTTTCAGATACCCCTCACTGTCCCAATTGATACCGATTGTATCAAAAGCGTGAGTAACTTCGTGTCCAATTACGGAACCAATACCACCATACACGATGGCCGGAACGTAGTTCGGTGAGTATGTTTGGGTGCCTAATGTTGCAATTAATATATTTACTTTGTTTGCCTATAAAGAATGCTTTTAGTTTTTGACTGGGCCTGCCAAACTCAGTCGTTTTTTATGAGATTCACGATTGAAACGTTAGCTGAGACTGACTGGTCAAGTCAAATAAGCCCAGGCCAGTTGCTAGCCATAGTAAACTTACCCATTGATCGTAAAACGCATTCCATTGTGTAACGTCCGATTCGGGGTCGTACTTTTCTTCCAGTATGTTTTTTGCTGAATATTGATTTGCCTTATAGTACAATGTATAAAAATCATCGTCATCTGAAACATTGAAATCACTATACTTTGCATCCAGCCAACGGGGATCATCCAATCCATCATCATAGCATATGGATTTCTTCATTTTATTCAGTTTGTCAGTGAACCCAGCATACGTTTGTGCATCGTTTTTAATCCATGAAATTTTTTCTGCCATGTCGCGAACGCCGGTAATTACGTTGTCCACCATTTCTGTCACCGAACTGCAAAAATATAAATTTTAGGTTGTTCGGAGTTTTTTTTCGGACTTAAAAAACTGGTTATAAAAAAGTCATTGAAAGCAACTGGTTGGAAAAACTTTTCTAAAATACAAAACAATATTCAATTCACTTACTTTTTTAAGTTTCTTCTGTCAGTTGCTGTTGGATAGTTATCTGTAATAAACAAATGTTGCTTGACAAGTGGTAATGCTTTAAAAGTCAATGATTCGCAGTTCATCGGAAGCGTCAAAACAGAAAGAACAACTTTTGTCTGGAAATACTTCAACAAAAGTGAAGCTGGGGTTTGTGCAAGTGCACGAATCAGTGCTCCTGTTGTTTCTGGAGTATTAAACAAAATAGGCAAGGTTTGAGGATTGTAATTACCAAGAAAACTATAAGTGTATGAAGATAATGTCTGAAAGTAGGTTTTTTAAACTGAACATGTATGTATAAACTTTAGTCATACTTCAACGAATGCGGCCCAATCCATTTCCGGCATCAATTTGCTTGCTTCATCAGCTGCTATCAATCGTATTACAGCCGTTGGCTCCTGAGTCTTGTTAATAACTTTGGCGAGTCGTGAGTCAATGTCAAATAGTTGCGAAGTAGTGCTGTTTAGCTCTACATCTTCAATTGTTGGATTAACTAGAGAGTAACAATAACTTAAGTCTAGTTTTTTAGTATCACCGTATTGAACAAAATTAGGATCGTACGATAAACGTGAATTTAACAAGTCATGTGGCGTTTCAATATACAATGTTTTGTTGTTGTTTTTAAAACTCCATTCCGCTGGTTTTTCCGGTAGTCTCTCTTTTTTCAGCTTAGCAATAATTGTGACGCCATAGTTCACCGTAACATGTGCCAAAATGTTGCCCAACTGGCGTGGTCCAAGAGGACTATCATAGCTCGAAGACCCAAGTTGCTCTTTAAAATACTTCTCAAGATCTCCAGTTAACTTCAACATAGTTTCATTGAATCCTGGTGCAACGTTCATGCATTTGTTGTAGAAGTCGTAGTACTTTTTGACTGCTGCACCAGCACCAGTTGCATTGTCTGTCGTTAGGCTATTCGTAATTTGTTCTGATGCTTTCACTGAATCACGAGACACCACGCTGTTATTGGCCGTTTGACTTGGACAGATGTATCGGTTGAAGTCGTTGCAAGGATCAACTGTTGCATTGATCATTCGGTTGAAATCATTCATCAAAGTAACCAAGTCTGGCGGAAATACGTCCTCCGACACTGCCAAAGTCCATGTTGAATACACAATTGCCAAACATAGGCATCGCAACACAAAGTACCCCATTTTGCGGAAGAGAAGTTGTAAAAGCTCCTTTTTATATTCGATTTTTGGCTTGTTTCTGATTTCACTTTTTCTAATTAGTACTTTTTCATGAGAAATGTGGAAACTTGCATTGATTTGTGTAACAGAAAAAAAGTCAGAAGCATTGTGCTCAAAGTCTTAACAATTGTATGTCATTGTGCTTTTACACATTTACGTTTTCCTTTTGTACACTTTGATTCTTTTAATGTTTCGAAGGGGAATTCATTGCAATGTAAAAATGCATTTTTTTGTGGTTCATGCGAACGATAACACTACATTCATGGTCAGCGTGAACTTGATGTGCAGATAGTCTTTCAATTGTGAATGAAATGTCAAAATAAGTCGATTGACAAGTGAAAGGAAAACACTATAAACTGTGTTTATGAAAAAGGCGTATGTGGCAGCTGCGAATATGCTACTCGATTGAGATGTCGCGATGTTTTGGAAGAAACCGGTCTGTAAAAGTAAAATCTAATACACACCATTATACTATAAGTCAACGTCAGAAAATGTTAAACTGAAACTCATGAAACATCACAAACTTTCTTGAAATCCACTCAAAAACGGAGTCAAAAACACGGTATCGTGTCATTTAATCGATAAAGAAAAAACGACTGCACCGTAACAGGCTCCATGGTAAATACCAGCCATTTACAAACAAGTAATATAAAAAAAAATTTTTCTACTGCTAACAGTTGTTTACTGGTAAAATTTGTGTGCTACGTTAATGCTACCACAAGTCCGAGACAAAGTAATCATTACGTAGTTTATTAAAGCAAAATTGACTGTTTTTTGTTCAAGATGAAACTTTATATCGATATAATCAATCACACAGTCCAATTTTAGCTTACTACAACCAAATCGAACCCAAAAACCGAGTGTCAAAAAAACTACCGGAACCCATTTTATGCGACTTTTCGCATTTTGGAGTTCTGGTAAGTGCAAAAAATTGCGATTTCCGGATCTTTCTCGTCGGAATCGAATTCCACACTTGCCAGAAGACTCAAGAACGTAAATGATTTTAGTTTTATTCCTCAATTCGTACCGTAATTTAAAAAAATAAAAAAACAGGGAAAAGCCCCAATATTTTGCTAAGTTCTATATCACACAAATTGTTATTGGTCATAAATTTATTTGGAAAAATAATCAAAGCACAAAAAATAATAATATGGTAACGTCAAATATACAAATAAATTTGATAAAAACTTTAAGAATGAAGATAATAATGTAAATAAAGAAGCACTCATGATTTTACGGAGAAAGGTTGATGGCAGAGTTTTGACGATTGGCGGTTTGTTCATGAAACATTGGTGATGGCAGTCTTCGTGTGGTTGAGGATTTGTTCCTGGCCGCAGGACTTCCGATCGATGGCCATCTGTTGGAACAATGCTGCCATTTCCCGTGCAGCTTTCTTTGCTGCCTTCTTTGCCGCCTTCTTAGATGAAGGCGATTTCTTCGTGTCCTTAGCCTTGCCAATTGATGACAGCGACATCTTTTCCATTGCCGAGGCTAAACCACTTCGGTCTTTTTTGGACTTTTTCAAGTTGAGTGGCATAGACGGGAATTTAGCTTCCATATGCGGGTAGGCGGCGAAGAACATCTTACGAAACTGCTCCATTTTGATCTCATCCGGAATTGGGGAACCGTCGGCGTAATTAAGAGGAAGGTGGCGAGGGCAGGCCATGGTAACGATTATTTAACTGAAAAAAAGTATGATGAATATTAGGCCGATTTCGTGAAACGCAAATGTAAACGCGATCTGAGGAAGGGAAAAGCGACTAGATACTGACCACTGGCGATTGAAGACTGACTTGAACCTCACTCCCGCATGCGTATTTATACGGTTTTTGGCAGCGCAGTCGAAGCCGAGCACACCATCAACATATCGACCGTTACAGAAAATTACCTGTGCCGCGCACGCATGCGGATTGGCATACAAGCGTGGAGATAGATGCCCGGATGCGCGCGCACTTATCCTAACACAAGCTAAACACCTTGATGGGATGCCCTTTCTGTGTTTTGGCGCGCTTATGATCAGCCGGAGGGTGTGTGCGACTTCCTTAAACCTTGGCTTGTGCAACATGTAAACGAGAAAAAAAAGTATGTTTGGTTATGCAATGACGTATCAACTGAAAATTACACTTATCAGTTGGCAAGTTGCCAACCGTTAATCCAATCGTTTATTGAGTACCATTTTTAAAATCCCCGTATTCATGCGGTTCAGAATCACGTATTCAAAGTGGTAGAACTTATTTTTTTTGCGCCTACCAGAACCCGATTTTGCCAAAAGTCACACGAAAATCGTTCTGGTAGTTTTTGAATTTGCAAACCATCAATTTTAGGGCACTTTGAGTGATGCTTTTTATTTTATTTATTTTAGCAATGTTAAAACATTTACTTAGCTTGATCTAGCATAAAGTCTTTGCATTTTCTAAAACTAAATACGTCTAATATCGACCTGAAATCGCATTTCTCAGTTGCTAACCTCACTTCCGCAAGTGACTTATCCGGTTAGCTGCGTAATCGAAGCTAAGCACAGATCAGCATATCGATCGCTACAGCAACTTGTGCCGTACTTGCAGAGTGATACACAAGCGTGGGCATGCCTGACCGCACGCGCACTCACGCAGCATGCCTAGGCTTTTCCTGTTACCTAACTCAAGCTAAACACTGATGGGATGTCTTTTCTGTTTTTGGCGGGCCTATGATCAGCCGGAGGGTGTCCTTGAACCTTGCCTTATACAACATGTAAACAAAAAAAGTGTATTAGCAATATGTTTGGTTGACTGACACATTGTTTCAATGAATTTTTTTATTGTCTGAGTGCAAAAAACTAATATTAAATTACAAAACAATTCAACAAGAACAAAGGTCAAATTTTATGCGCCGGCAGGAACTACAAAATTGTTGCCATTGCCGTTGAAATGGTTCTCAATGATTCGTTGCGCCCGAATGAAACGTGTTCTTTTGTCATCATCCAAAGTGGCAACCCAGAGATGAAAAAGATCATAAATGCGTCTGATTTCAAGGGCAACCATGACCTCAGTGATCTCATACAGATCTAGGTTCGTCAGCGAGTTGAAGTGATCCATAACAGGCTGATTAGCCTGCTTGAATGCCAACAAAGCCGGTGTCAGTGGTTCAAATGCGGCTGGAAAGGCCAAGGGCTCATGCTGCGTGTCGAGATCACACAGTTCAAGCACTTTGAGGGCCTTGGGATATGCACGGCTTTTGAAATAAACAAGTTTCTCGTCAGTGTATCCATACTCTGTAAAAAGTAATGTCAAAAGCTGCACATGAAAAGAGGCAAAACCTAACTTACCGTAGTGATTTTGCAGTGCTCCGCTTTCATCGATAATGTTTCTTGGGACCTCAATGATTTCGTTATCTGTCGTACGAATTTTCAAGGATTTAGGAAGGTCATCATCGAATTGTTGCACAAGGCAGGCGCCTCCATTAATGTGATTCAAGATGAACTCGTTCACACAGTCAGTGAGACGCTCGCTTTCAAGATACTCAATGACAAACTTTAGTTCAGCCTTATTCTCAACAGATAGACCGTCTAAAAATCTCATGCCTGGATGATTTTCGTCTTGAAAAACAAGATAATCCGACTCCGGGGCATAAGGTTCGTCGAGATCAAAGAAATCCAGAAGTTTAAAGGCGGTTTTAAGACCAGCGCTATGGACGGGAACCTTGTATATTCCACCGTCATGAGTTTCTGAAAGTAAAAGTTATTGGTATGAAGAGTTAAAAGCAGTTATATTTACCAAGAGCTTTCATCAGGGTGGTGCTTTCATTGATAAGCCGTTCAGTGATCTCCATGACTTGGTTGTCCAAAGTTCGAATCTTCAAGGTTTCGGGAAGGTCAGCAACGATGGAAGCCATTTTTCGTTGATAAAAAAGAAATCGGATCAGAAGACAAGCGGGTAAAGCAAATGCTCAGAATGAGGTACTGAGCTTGTTGTGGATGGGCTATTTATGTGGAATCTGCTCGGATTGGCCGTGAAGAAAGGATAGATAGTGTGCGCACTTGGCGTTTACCTTTTGCCCGTAGAGAACATTTTCATGGAAAACCAGAACTTATTGATTGGTAAAAACGGCCACAAGTACATTTCGCTCAGTATTTGAAATTTGCGCTAGTCGACATGATTGCCCGTATGCTTGGTGTCATGCCAGATGACATCGTCAAGACCTGCGGCGGTCTCCTGAAAGCCACGAAAGCTTGCCGATGGATGTTTTTCCATAAGTTGGGCCCTTCCTCATGGCCGTAAACAGCGTCATGACGACAGAGACCACCGTTTTTGGCACCGGTGGTGACACTTCTACCGAGGTGGAGATGGCAGAATAGGGCGATTATGCCGGAAGCAACCGCGATGACTGTGACGTCGATTTGGATGATATGTAACTTTGTCATTTTGTAATTTTTGATTTTGTAATTATCTATTTGTTAATGCAATTTGACACTGTAAGACCGGTATAAATGTTGATCTAGCGTCACAGCTTCCATCTTTTATAATCATATCAGCTTCCATTTGCATGAAAGCTTTCCAAAAATTGTCAAAGACATATGAGCCCACTTGCCCGGAAGCGGTTAGTAAAAGCCGAATCACTTGTTCGTTCGATGACAAGTGAGCCAGAGATGCCTCTGGTGACATTGATCGGTGGAAATGAAGGGAACTGGGAAATGACCAATGCGCGAGGGCGGCAGCAGTGATAGCTAACGAGAGAAAGTTGCTTAGCAGTTTCGTGTGTAAGCACGCGCATCAACTTCCGAGGACTTCCGCTCTTGGGATCGATTGGCCAAGGGCCGTCTATAGCCCCTCCCACTAATCGCGCACATTCTGAAACGCATAAAAGGGGGGAAGGGGGGTCTCGAAAACACAAACGCATCATTGCTCTCGCTCAACTTCGCTCTCCTATAAAGGCTTCTGTCTTTTTGTTAGTCATTCTTGTCATCATCAACCTTTATCAATATGGTGTACCCCATTGCCAAGCTCCCCTACGGCCTACGTTGCCGCCTCGGTGAACTTGCGACTCCCGTTGAACGGTTTGAACTTCAAACTGCCGCAGGTGAAGTTGCAATTTGCCCTCCTAAGGTACAGTCAGTGCACTGCGAATACGACTGTTATGTTCGGTACGATAGCGGTGAACTGATTGTCTCGCAGGATCGGTTAACTCACAAACCGTTCATTTCGGATGCCGAAACCGATGTTCTATTTTGCCCGTCCTGGGTTACGCTAACTGGCGTGAATCCACAGGACATTACTTTTGACTTCCAGCGTAATTTTATCATGGAGCCCAGTTCTATGACGCTTCGGAAGTGCAGTTTCACGGCCGACTTTTTCAAAGAACTAGCCTTGAAAATCGACACTACCAATGTCCGATTTTTACAGGTGTTCAGTCAAATTGGCACCGAAGCGTTGAATATTTCCAAATTGTTTGCTTATTTTCCGAAACTAAACTGCCTAAGTCTGTCCAATGTCGTCCTATCCGACACCTGGATGCATGACATGCTTAAGAACCAAAAGTGCCGACTGGAATCACTGTCCATCTTTGGATCGAATCAAGCAGATTTGGACACTTCCAAGCTGGTCTCGTTGTTTAATGTACGTTTTTTGTTTAACATTTTCTTCCATTACAAATAATTCAATCGGTTTTTTTCAGAAACAACAGAAAAACTTCTCGTTTTACCTGGGCATTAACGACGGCAGTTTCCCCGCTTTAAAGAAACAACTCGCCCGAAAATTCCTGCGTAGGAAGCCGCAGAATGTAAGCCGCAAGCTTACTATCAATAAGACTGAAACGTTTTATTTGAACCCGAAATTCGACTTTCCTGCCGCACGAACGGCGCGAAAGCAGAATAATAAGTCGAAATGAGTTTGTTTGTAATTTGGTTTGTTATCGAAAAATGTCGGTGTTTAATAAAACTGAAATCTTAATCTTGCATTTTTGGGGCAGTTTTTAGGTCTTTCTGGTGTTGTTTGAAGAGTACTTAAACTTTATAGTAAAAAAGAAGGGCTCAAATCAACTTGAAGTTGCATTTCGAAATGGTACAATCAACCAAACCGATAATAACGACTCTTTCGAGGAGGGCATGACCGCACGGTAACCTGTCAATGTTTGTGTATACGGTAATATTTTGCTGAAACATAAATCGTGATTGATCAAAAATTTATTTTAAAAGTAAATCAGACCACAAAATAAAAAGTGTGCTAAAACAGTTACTTCAACGTTTATGAGTACATTGTGCACTGCAATTGCCAATGTCTATATCACGCATATCACACAACCATGGCGTCCCTGGGCGGACGCTAAGTCAAGCAGCTTACCAAGCAACTCTTATTTCTCTAACGCATTAACTGGGTTGTCTTTTCGGCGTTTTTGCGCGCACATTCATTGGGCACAATCGAACTTTAAAAAGAGAGTGCATAAAATATGCATTGTTTTTTGGAAGATAGAAAGTTTGTTTAACATTATTGCACTTAAATCTCGAATTTGTATCTCAAAACTTATGTGATGAAGCTGTACCGTCTATCTGTTAATAAAACCGATAATAACGATGAATTTAGGGCGGACGTGACCGCAATGTAACCTGTCATTGCTCGTGCAAATGGTCTAATAATGTGCTGAGTTCTACGTCACACACATCGTTATTAATGAAAAGTGTATTTAAAAAGTAAATTGAAACACAAAAATTATAATAGATAAAGCAGAGATATGGTAACGTGATATATACAAATGAATTTGATACAATTATTAAGAACAAAAAAATAATAGGTGTAGGAGCAATCACGATTTCTTAAAGCAAGGTTGACGGCAGTGTGTCGACGATGTGCGGTGTGATCATGGAGCAGTGGTGATGACCATCTTCGTGTGGTTGACGATTTGTTTCTGGCCGCAGGTCTTCTGATCAATTGCCGCCTGTTGGAATAACGCTGCCATTTCCCGTGCAGCTTTCTTTGCCGCCGCCTTCGATGCCGGCGATTTCTTTGTGTCCTTCGGCTTGCCAATTGATGACAGCGACACCTTTTCCATTGCTGAGGTTGAACCGTTTCGGTCTTTTTTCGATTTCTTCACCGCTTTGAGTGGCACAGACGGATACTTAGCTTCCATTTGCGGGTAGGCGGCAAAGAACACCTTACGGTACTGCTCCATTTTGATGTCATCCGGAATCGGGGAACCGTCGGCGTAGTTGAGCGGAAGGTTGCGAGGGCAGGCCATGGTAATGATAAATTAACTGTAATAAGCTTAATGAATGACAACTCGATTAAGTAAACCACAATTGTAAACGCGATCAGAGAAAGAGGAAAACGGCCCGACACTGACCACCGGCGATTGAAGACTGACTTGAACCTCACTTCCCAAGCGTATTTATACGGTTAGCAGCGTAGTCGAAGCTAACCACAGGTCAATATATCGATCGTTACAGCAAATTACTTGTGCCGCGCAAGCAAGCGTGTGCCCGGACGCACGCGCACTCACGCAGCAAGCCTTGTCCTGCTATCTTACACAAGCTTAACACCAAGATGGGATGTCTTTCCTGTTTTAGCGCGCTTATGATCAGCCGGAGGGTGTGTGTGACTTCCTTGAATTTTGCCTTGTACACCTAGGTTTACATCTGCACGGTTAAAGTGTTGTCAATTTTTCAGTTACTCTGAATTTGGATGCTTTTTGTTTCATCACGTGCGACACGAAACTGTTGCTAACGGTCATGCCACGTTGAACGATCGCCATCTCGTTTGATCTTTGCCCTGTAATCTTACCCAAACTAAAAAACGGATAAGTATATCCATAAAAGAAATCTTGTGACATTTGATTTCAACACGGGAATCCACCATCAACAGGTGCAGTTCCCTTAGTTTTATTCAAAATGCAGATTCTGAATGTAAGGAAACTGGCAAGATTTTTTTATTTGTGCCGAAACATCAATCAATCGATCACACAGTGCAGAAATAGTTTGAACATGCCAGATGAGACCCAAAACCATGTGTCACAAAAAATACCAGAACCAATTTACTGTGACTTTTTGCATTTTTGCGTTCTGGTAAGTGCAAAAAGTTGCGATTCTGCGGTCTTTCTTATCAAAAATGGATTCTGTACTAGCTCAACGGTTTACAAACGTGCATAAACACACTTCGCTTCAATCTTCATTTAAAAACCCTTACACAAAAATTATACAACTTTTCAAGGCAATATGTAAACACATTATAGTGTTTTACGACGTTACCGGTATCTGTGTACCTGTTGTAGAAAAATTCTTCTCTAATTTGTTGCGGGTTCCACCTATCCATTTCGTGTAGAATAGAGATCAGCAGACAATCGATAAGGCGGTCGGATTCCAGATAATCCACGGCTGTTTTAATTTTTATTTTTTCTGACACTGTCAGCCGCCCTAAGAAGTTCATGGCCTCAGAGTTTGCATGAACGAAGTTGGTTCGCTCGACTTTTGAGCTTACGCGATTGTAGGGTTCCTCGAGATTAAAGCACGCAAGCAGTTTGACAGTAAGTTTTAGATCGAAACTGTCAAGGGGGACCATAATTTCTGGGACTTCTGTGCCATCGTTAGCTTCTGGAAAATAAAAGATACTATAAAATAGTTCAGCGATTCTGACTTACCAAAAGCTCTCTTCATGACTTCGCTTTCATTGATAAGTTTACCAGTAACTTCGACAACCTCATTGTCAGAAGTGCGGATTTTCAAGGTTTCGGGAAGGTTAGCGATGATGGAGGCCATTTTCTGATCACAAAGAAGGAAAATAGGGTGAGACAACAAGCAGGTAAGACCAATACTTAGAATGAGATACTGTGCTTGTTGTGAACGGCCTTTTATGCCGTTTGACTCTGGTATTTGTGAGAGAAAATGGTGGAACGACGGACGTCTAGCCCAACCCTCTTATAATGTCTGCTTAAATCAATTTTTTGACAAATTTTTTACGTGTAATAACTGTTATTAAGTTACGTTGAAGGATGACCTAACCTTTAACTTTATAAAAATTATTGATTTATTTTGCAAATTTTATATTTATGTACTCACAGGTAAGAATTATACTGCATTTTAATGATGAAAACTAACAAAAGCGAAAATGTAAAATACAGATAATAAATCAACGGAATTATAGACAAACTAAACAACAGTTACCTATGTACAAGAGCCTCTAGCAATACAGTCATCTCAGAGGTTTTTTTTCATGAAAATGTTTTTTGAGGATTTCAGCTTCTTCCTCTTCGGTGTAGTCATTCTTTAAGCCAAACATTTCGCGAATTGAATTAGGGCTTTTATCGTCAGACATATTTAGGAAGAAAACCAGGCAGCAGTCAATCAGACGTTTGCATTCAAGACTATCAGCTGCAGTGCAAATCGCATACATTTCATCATGAGGCAGTTTTTCCAGAAATCCCAAGGCTGCTATATTTTCTTCCTGAAACGACCTCCGTTCAATGTGCGTCTTCGGTTCGACGTGCGGCTTTTGGAGATCGAAGAACTCAAAAAGTTTGAGCGCATTCTGGAGCCCGTCACTCACAACGGGAACCATCATTTCACCGACTTCTGAGTTGTCGTGCATCTCTGAAAACCAAAACATCAGATTTGAAATCTTGTATACTTAACTTACCAAAAGCCTGTTTCAAAACTTCGCTTTCATTGATGAGTTTACCAGTGACTTCCATGACTTTATCGTCCAAAGTACAAATCTTCAAAGTTTCGGGGAAATTAGTAATGGGGAATGCCATTTTTTGATTAAAAAAAAAGAGAAAAAAGAAATGAGATGACACAACAAGCAGGCAACGCAAATGCTCTGAATGAGGTGCTGTGCTTGTTGTGGACAAGCTATTTATGCGGATCTTGCGCGGATTTACCGGAAGTGAAGGACAGATAAGGCGCGCACTCACAAGCTAGGTCAAGCTTGATACCCGCAGAGCACGCTTACTGCAAAATTTCATTGACTAGTTTTAAAAAGGGCACGAGAGCAAAGGGCTCATGTTAGTGCTTCCTGCATATTTGTGCGGCAACGGCAATAAGCTTGCGCACCCAATGTCGCACGTTTTGATACCCTCTTGGTAACTGTAATATAGGTAACCGTTATAGTGAATGTTTTAAAGTGAATAAGAATAAAGCTTGAAGAAATATTAAAAAGGACCTTGTTAAGTAGCAATAGAAATCCTTAAGGACGGTTGTGCCAACGTCTTTGTGTTTATTTTCTGGAAAAGTTCGAATGGCGTGAAACAACGTCTGCTGTGTTTTTAAAACACATTTTCAATATCCGTTTTTTTGATCGTACTTATCACGTCCAAAGAGTACTTACATCATGTCTGGGTGGTTGATGCAACGAGTCACGTTAACAACGTATTTCTCTTGTCATTATCGCAACGAATTTTCACGTGTGCGTGGGTTGTGCTATCAGATTTCATTTGCGAAACACAAATCGGTTGCGTCAGAAACTAACTAAGATCAATCACCAAGTTCGGATCTAAATGTCAGTCGTATATTATGTTCATAATGGTAAAGCTAAAGTCTCACTGCCCCGGTTGCTGAATAAGACAACCCTAAGTCCGACATGCAATTTTTAACGTAAATCATTGACAACATTTTTATTTACACCAAAAGAAAAAAACAAAGCATTAAACAAATAAACAACAAGAACAATTACTTTTAATTACAAATTTTGAAGCACCGCATGAGCAGTGACGAGAAGATCGGCAACCTTGGTTGGAAGCGCGGCGAATGAGGTGTACTGTTGGCCATCGTGTTCAACAACTTCGAGATTCTCGCCATCAAAAACGAAGGTCAGCGCCTCGCCGGTGGTATTAATCCGGAAATTCGTGACGGTTTCGTCAACAAAATAAAAAGAGCAGTTTTTAGCGTGATATCCAGTAAGAGAAGTAGGTCCGTAGTTCTGGATGGTAAAGCCAAAAGGCGAACTGCCTTCGGTGATCTTGACAGATTCGGAAACATCGTCGATGACATCGGGTGACGGGGTTTCATTGTCGTTGAGGGGGTCGTATGCGTAGACGGAGCAAACTTCGTCAATTTGTTCGTCGGTTTTGGCGGTGTCGATTTTGACTTCCTCGGTGGTCACACCGGGCACGTCAGTGGATTGATCACTTGTGCCGTGCTTTCTAAAAAGCTTATCGAATCCACAGTACTCTAAATGGTTACGACAGATATTCACAAAACTGAATAAACAGCAAAAGTAAAGGCCAAGCGTGATGTAGCACCACAGATGGGAACTAGAAGTATACCCAAAATACTTAAGAAAGTCTGCGGCATAAAGGGGAATAAGCACAGAGAGTGCAGAGTATAATTCACTATCCATAAACGTTTCAGTTTTCTTTGTTGGATTGCTGATGACCTGATCCACCTCATCAGATTCTGTGCCGAAATCACCGGTATCGACGGAATTTTTAGAATTCATGCCTTCAAAAGCGTAAACGGATTCCACATCGTCGGTTTCCGTTTTCTTGTAGTCGAACGCGTACACTGATTCAACTTCACTATTTTCATCGGAGTCATGAGCCATGCCTTCGAAGGCATACACCGATTCGACGTCATCAAGCCGGTCATTTAAATTAATCAAATCAATCAAAGTAAGACCGTCAAAACCATCGGTGCCACTTGGGACGACGTTCTCGCTAACAACGCCATGTTCCGATGAACCGTTGTTCTTATTCCAGTACGCAAAGTAGTCGACAATATCGTTGTAACTAGGGATTGATGACGGAGCGGACATCTTGAATTATTGAAGTTTATACTGAAAAAACAAACAAATTATTGCATTGTTTTTGTTAAAATTACATCATGTTCTCAAAAAGAAAAAAACGCGTCAGTCGAAGAAAAAGGGCAAACTGGACAACATAGAATAGAAATAAACTGAAAAGCATCACAGTAATACAAAAAAGGAAACATCAATGATGTCAGCAACTGGCGGCCAATCGCATTGTCCAACACCCTCGGCAAGCTGTATTCATCGTGCATGGCAGCTCGACTCACAGGCTGGAGCATCCGCAACAACCGCCTCTCCAGAGCACAGAAGGGCTTCCTCAAGTTTGAAGGCTGCCTGGAGCATAACTTCGAGCTCCAGTCAATCATCAGAGATGCTCGCCGTCGACGTCGGACAGCTGTTGTAACCTGGCTCGACCTGAAGAACGCCTTTGGCTCGGCCTCCCACGACGTCATCATGCACAATCTACGCTGGGCCGGCCTCGGAGACGCTTCCATCGACATCATCAGACGCCTCTACGATGGCTGTACTACAAGGATTCGCAGTAGTAATGGTACAACACCGCCAATCCCGATCAAATCCGGAGTAAAGCAGGGCTGCCCCCTGTCGCCAATCGTCTTCAACCTGACGATCGAACCTATGCTACGAGCCATCGCAGAAGCAGGTGAAGGCTACAACTTGAACGGAACCAACATCGGGATTCAAGGGTATGCTGACGACATGGCAGTGATCTCGCACTCTCCAGCAGGCCTCCGACGACAGCTGGAAGTTGCGTCCATCATGGCAGACTGGGCGGGATTGAAGTTCAACGCCAGCAAGTGTTCCACGCTGCACGTCGATGGTAAACGCCGATGCGTCCAGCCCAGCATCTTCAAGATTCAAGGCATGCCGATGGAACCGATGGACAGAGCGGACACCTATCGTCATCTAGGTATCCCAACCGGCTTCAGCTACGGATTCACTGGAGACGACATCGTCAGGAACATGGAAACGGACGTGCAGAACATCGACAACAGCCTCCTCACCCCGTGGCAGAAGATCAACGCCATCAACACCTTCGTCGTTCCACGTTTGTCATTTCATCTGAAGGGAGCTATGGTCAAGAAGAACAAGCTCGGCAACCTCGACAACATCATCAAGAAATGTGCCAAGAAGTGGCTGAACTTACCGGACAGAGCCAGCACCGAACCTCTCTACTTGTCCAACAAGCAAGGCGGAATGAACATGATGCCGCTCAAGACCATGGCAGACATCAGCAACGTCGCCCAAGCAATCCACCTGCTCTCGTCCAAGGATCCTGAGACGTCGAAAATAGCCCACAGCACGCTGAAGAACGTTGTCAAGAAGCGAGTCGGTCGACATGTCACCCACACCCTCACAGCGGACTACCTGAATGGATCGATGGATGGACCCTGCGGCCGAAAATCTTCCGACACTCGATCGAATTGGACCCGGCTACGGATGGCGACAAAAGAACTTCGAAAGAAAATCCCGCTGACATGGCTTTCAAGTGACGAAACAGGCGTTGCAGCATACCTCGATGGCAAGCGAATCAATCGTCAAACGGCAGAACCACAACTCCGCGATGCTGTTCGAGTCTACTTCCTTCAACGACTCAAAGCCAAGCCGGACCAAGGAAAGACTGCACACCTCACGTCCCTCTCGCCGGTATCCAATCACTACCTTCGTGACGGCAACTTCACCCGCTTCGCCGAATACAGATTCATCCATCGCGCACGCCTGGGTGTGGTCCCGCTACGCGGCTGCCTTCGATTCGACAAGTACCAGGGCCCCAAGCAGTGTCGGAAGTGCGAGTACCCGCGAGAGACACTTCCCCACGTCCTCAATCAATGCAACGTCCACAAAGTCACAATGACGAATCGCCACAATGCCGTGCTCAACCGCCTCCAGAAGCCAATGAAGAAAGGCCGAGAAGTCCGAGTACTGTCAAACCAGCCCGTTCCCGAATGCGACTCCAACCTGCGCCCCGACATCGTCCTCATCAACGACACATCCAAACTCGTCACCATCATCGACGTCACGATCCCCTTCGAGAATGGTCCTGATGCGTTCAAGAAGGCCAGAGAAGCAAAGAAGGAGAAGTACAAGAACATCGAAACGCATTTCAAAAATGCCGGCTACAAAACCTTCAACGACGCCTTCATCATCGGTTCCCTCGGCGCCTACGATCCTGCCAACGAAGCCTGTATCCGACGACTCGGCATCCCGCACAAGTACGCCACCCTCATGAAGCGTCTCATGGTCAGCGACGTTATCAAGTGGAGCCGTGACCTCTACGTTGAACATGTCACCGGCATCCGGCAGTACCAGTCTGGACCTTAATAATATATAATAACTTGTTCTTTTTTCACATAGTTATTCTTTTTTATCGTTATTGTACACTCCTCTGTGTGCGCCCTCGGGCAATTTTAACACATGAGTTTTTATTATCTATTTTTCCACATATTTCAAACATTCTCTAGAATAAATCATAAACCATTGTAACTAGGGATTGATGACGGAGCGGACATCTTGAATTATTGAAGTTTATACTGAAAAAACAAACAAATTATTGCATTGTTTTTGTTAAAATTACATCATGTTCTCAAAAAGAAAAAAACGCGTCAGTCGAAGAAAAAGGGCAAACTGGACAACATAGAATAGAAATAAACTGAAAAGCATCACAGTAATACAAAAAAGGAAGAAAAAGAAAAAAGCGAGATGTTGCTACATGCGATCGTGAGTAAATATGCTAGGGGTCTCCAAAGGCTTTTATGTGTATGAGATCAAGCTTTTGCGCACGATAAAGCGCCCGCCTTTTCTGAATGAACCATTGATCGGAACGCCCCTCGATCATCCCCAACGGCAGAGAACTGAACATGTCTAAAATTTATAAGATTTAAAAAATCTGACATTTGAACATAAACAACTACATTAACAATAACTCAGCCGTCGTTATTTTCTAAAACTATATATAAATTCATGAAATAAAACATGAAACACCAGATAATACTTACTGAAAGCCTTTAGTAGCATTACTTCCTTTGATACTTTTGTCGGGAAATTTCTTGAATTAGTTGTTTAACGAAAAAGCCTTCAGTTTTGAGAAGGCTCGAAAAAGTTCAAGTTATTTTTCTAGCAGAATGTCTGCAACCTCAGTCAGGTTCTTCATCATGATTTTTTGGTGTAATTCAGACGGGATATTTTCATTGGCGTAGCGAACGGTCCTCAGAAAATCAATATATTTGAATGCACATATTCCGAAATCAATTTATAACTCCTTTTCGAAACATTGTCTATATTGCTGTTGTAACAACTGCGATGTTTCAAATTCAAAATTGTTGTGGGCTAGGCATATCTTTATTCTTTAACATTTCAGACAAAATTACTTTACATTACTTTACTTTACTTTATTTTATATGCCCCAACGACGAAAAGTACTGACGTGAACCTTATTCAACTCATAGAGTGAAGGCAACTTAATCAAGGTGACACAGAATAAGTTATCAGTTTTTACTTACAATTAAGCAGTCGTTAGATTTAGCCAGTCCTTGCCGAGCTCGTTCACAAAGTCTTGTGTCCATCGCGTGGGGGACTTCTCTAGACAAAGTTACAATAACAAAAACAGAACAAACAGTTGCAGAAGTTCAGGTAGTCTTGGATGTGTCAATATCGTTATACTGTCGGGTTTTAAAACCGGCAGAGATTTTTTTAGATTCAGGAAGTTGATGTGGCAAATCAAAAGAAATATTGAATGATCCATTTGGCGAATCGGAAGAAGTATTACCCGATACAAAGCCAGCGTCGTCTAAAGACGAATCATCCATGCTTTTTTTCAATTCATCTATCGCTGTCTCAATTGTCTTGGACGTAGTGCTTCTGGTCAAACCACTGTTTTCAATGCCGACATCAAATGATGGTAATTCATCATTTTCAATTGATAGCAAATCATCGTCCTTCGTCAAAGTCTTATCATTAGGACAGATAACGTCGTGGTGTTCTGGAGACGTGCAAACCTTGCATCGGTTACGATAGAAGCAGCGTTCGGTGGAGTGATGACGCATACATTTCTCACAGCGTCGCTGCTCTTTGATTATCGCCTTTCTTTCTGCGAGAGTTTTGACTTCAGGGCAGATTCCAGAATCCAAATGCTTGTTGCAGAATATGCAGTTTACGTAGGTCAAAATGTGGTCGTGGTTTTCTAAAATAATATCAATAAAATTCATGTTTTTTATATAATTGGGTCAAGACTTACCTTTCAAATACGGATTCTGCCTACACAGCACTTTGTGATGGTTTTGCTGATTACAGTATGCACATATATTATACCGCGAGCAAGAACGGTGAGTACCATGATGGGTTAGGCAAATTTTACATAACTTCAACAAAGTAACCCTTTTGGCACGCTTCGAATGAGTCTCAAAGATTTGACATTCATTCGAGTTGAAATGGGTATCACATAAAGTACACCAATCTTCGTTTCTAGCGTTTAGGTTACAGACGAGTTCATGGTGACTTCTTTTATTACAATGATGACAATATGTCGGGATTGTACAGTTCGAGTTGTGGCCATAGCTAAGACAACGATTGCAGCGATGTTGTTCCTTCAGGCGTTGTTGGCGGCTTGCCGCTGTTCTATATACAAAACAACGGTTAGAATCATGGCAACCCTTGCAAAATGTGCAAGAAGTTGCGCTTAAAGATTGCCAAAGGGAATCCATGATGCACAACAGTTAGCAAAGTAAAAGGACGATCAGTTGTGTTGAACGATGGTGACCACAAGTAGTGGTTTGGTGTCGTTTGCTGAATGAACCGAACCGCATTTGCGCATTCGGTGGTGGTCCTGCATCGTGTTCTCAGCGGGAAAAAACAATTCAGTCTCAGATGGAAAGGAAGTGCCTACAAAACTAGCTTAATGTTTTGTTTGCTTATGCCTTCAGGTCACAATAGTCATTAACTTAAGTTAATTCTTGTCAGCAAAAAAAATTTTTTACTATGGCGAGTATCTTCGGTAAGGCATCTAACGGAAAAGTAAGGCAACCAACTTTGAACTAAACTTTGCTTCAATGATTAAACAAGATTCGTTGACGGCTATTTTTACTTCCGCATCTAATGCATTTTCATTTCATTTATGAATTTGTCGTGATTGTCCCTCCATTTATCAAAGTTCAGTTTGATCACCAAATTGTTGGAGATAATTTCAAAAATGTTCACCACTTTTTCACTAATGTTAGTTCTCTTGAAAAGATGTTGCTTCTGACCCTCATTCACGGAACAAAGTCAATACTTTTGTAATTAATGGCTCCGTTTTTGTCGTCCTGCCAATCATAAACATCTAATTTCGTCTTCGGCGAATTTGTCAAATGCAAATTTATCTTTCGTGATTTGCCGTATTCGTTGTTGATATTCGGGTCCTGACGGGGTCTATCTATGCCAAAAATTAAAAGTTCGCAAGTTGAAATACTCAAAACCGTGAACTAATCTTCTTCAAATACGTTGCCCAATTGTCACCCAAAAGAATGTCCCAGGGATATAAGGGGTAAGTTTGTTGTGCTGGAAGATTCGGGAAGCATAATTGGCGTCGTTCTTGAAAGCGTTTTCGACAAACAAGGTCATAATCGACATCACCTTAGAGGAGACGCCATTGTTGGAATATACCTTCAGGATGCTGTAAATTGTCCGCAGAGTCATTCTGTTCTCCCTGCGGCATTTGCACTTCTGCTTGTCATCGACGCAATCGATCGATTGGAAAAAGTAAAGCTTTGTAAGGCCATATCAAAAATAGAAAAATCAATAGAAAACTTGAAGGAAAAGCTTTGAAAGTTTCACTTTATTTTTTCCAGCGTCTCTAAACGTAGATCGATTGTAGTGCAAGCTCCGAAGTATTTCGAATAGTGTCGAATACTTTTTCCAATTCAACGAAAAAAATGTTGCTGTTGAGATAGACAGGATGACAATTCACTTTCATATCGTTATGTTTTGGCTTTGATTTCATTGGTGTAAAAATGCATTTATTGGGGATGAAGTCAATGCTGCCATTAATCCAACTATCCTGTAACCTGCTACGGGCTCAATGTATAGTATACTCATCCATAAGAAGGTTGTCGTTGAGATGCTGAACAAGATAAAGCTTCACTTTCCGTTGAGTTTGATCAAATTTGTATATTCGACATTACCGCATGTAAATGACGTTATCGTTCACTGGCTCTTAAAAATTACAACCGTTGAACATTTTCTTGGTTTTTGATACTTCTTTAGCGATATTGGTTATGTTGCATCTTCAACAGTTAGCACATCCCAGCAATTCACAGGTTCTTTGTTCATCAGGTACATACTATCTCTTCGCATAGTTTTTCACAAATGTTTTAAGATCTGGGAAGTTCATGATTCATGAAATGCGGTAGTGATGGTCGGCAGACGCGTAGTATAAACCCAGTTGCAGAAACAAACACCATTCACGAATTCAGCAATTTCGCTTTGTCTTACAAAACTAAACATCCACAAAACATATGTTAGAATAGATTCCGCTTAACTGATGGCCATTTAGAATAGAGAATGTTGACCAACTTATTTACCAATATTAATAGATACCAATCGAGTCGCCAGACGCATTGCCGAGTAGACGTAATAATATGTTTTTTTTATTTAAACCTAAACTGAGAATAACCGGTTAACTAAAGATAACTAACTACAAACGCATACGGCTAAAAATGCCCTCCAAATTGGGAGGAGGGTTTCTCACACCACTGTCTTCACTATCGTCTTGTGACTCCAATGGACCAAACATTTCAACCATCTTATCATTGGGACAGATAACGTCGTGGTGTTCTGGAGACGTGCAAACCTTGCATCGGTTACGGTAGAAACAGCACTCGGTGGGGTGGAATCGCATGCATTTCTCACAGCGCCCTTCGGTCACAATGTATTTCAGCCGAAGATTGATGTCTGTGATAACCGGACAGAGCCCAGAATCAGCGTGCTGTCTGCAGAACACGCAGACTTTGTAAGACATGTCGTGATCTTGGTTTTCTAAAACGTGATAAATGTAACCTTGACTTTTACAAAAAATCAGATTATTTACCTTTCAAAAACGGATTCTGCCTGCACATCACCTTGTGATGGCTCTCATTAAGACAATAATCACACAGACTGTACCGCAAACAAGAACGTTGACTGCTATGGCGTAGTAGGCACATTTTACACAGGTTTTTCGTCGTCAGGATCTTGGCACGCTTCGAATGAGTATCCCAGATCTGGCATTCGTTCGTGTTGTAATGGGTGTCACAGAACTTGCACCAATCCTCGTTTTTGGCATTCAGATTGCAGACTAATTCATGGTGGCTGGTTTTGTTGCAAAAACGACAGTATGTCGGAATTCTACAGTTTGATGTGTGGCCATACTGCAGACATCTGTTACAACGGCCTTGCTCCCTCAAGCGTTCCTGGCGGCTACATGCGGTTGGGTATGTTCTGCAGTGATCGGAGATGTGATAGCCTTTGCAAAATTCGCACTTTGAATCCAATGATGCCGATAGCTTTGAGTTCATGACAGCAGAGCAGAAAAAGCTGAAAAAGTATAATTAAAATTGTGTTGGTGAATCCGTTCTCGCGAAACGTGTGCTTAAGCTATTACTAAAAATACAGTAAAAATATAATAATAATCCTGCGGATAAGCAAATGGATACCGCTGCCGAAATTCTAAGAAAAAGCAATGAAAATTGTGTTGGTGAATCGGTTCTCGCGAGAATTGTGCTAAAGCTATTCGCTTGCTTTGTAATATATGAGGGACGGTGGTAACGAAGACTAAAAAGCGGTTTTTTCGGATCCGATTGTGAAAACCTCAAGGTAAAGAACAGTTATTTTGGAAAGATCTACATATTCATTTATCACAGAACAACCTGATGACGATGTTCTTTCTTTCTAATACACATCATCAAAGTGGCAAACAACGATGGCACAATTCTTCTTATATGCGTGGGGACTATCCGGATGTCCGTTTGTCCACAGAAACTGCCGGACAAACAGACACTACATACATACAGCAACTGATTACAGACTACCAATTAAAAACAACCACTTATATATAACCTTGAAAATGCTTCAAAACCAGGGCAATTCGTGTCAATTGTATACTAAACTTTTCTACGGGTTATATATCATGATATTACTTGGGAAGAGGTTGACGTTTGCCGTTGGGCCCCGCCTTTTCGTAATAAATCAATCAATCAATTTTCCTGATTAGACACTATGGCATCTCTAGCACGGACTGGTTGGTTTGAGGGCTTCTGATTCAAGGGTGGTGCCAAATAAAGTGCCAAATAAAGATAGAGCGGCGTCACTAGGATGCATCGTCATATGTGATAGAAAGGAAGACCACGAGGCACAATAATACACAGATAAATGGTCCGGTCAAATAGAACTAGAAATCGCGTCACATACCAGAAACTTAGCAATGAATATAATCAGTTTTCGACAAAAAAATGAAATGAAATGGTAACCAAGTAAGGCTAATACTCGGAATGAGATACTGAGCTTGCTATGGGGTAGCTATTTATATGGATTTTGAGAGGAGTGACCGGAAACAAAGGACAGATAGTGTGCGCACTTGAACCTAAGCTTATGCCCGTAGAGAACGCTTCCTTGAATAGCTAAAACATATTGATTGGTGAAACAGACCACAAGAACATCCGGTTCAAAATTTGATACCCGCGCTTCCGGTGATTTTGGAACTGAAAACCGGTCAACTATGGCGTAAACTTTCTTCTTCAAAGCTGGTCAAACAGATAGTTTACAAACAATACATTCAACAAAAATAGTCAAAAACCGCGAAATGATAAGTAATAAATATTACGAAATATAAAAACAAAAAGCATTGTCTATAAACGCCGTTTCAATTGAAAGCGTTGCTGTTGTGTAAAAACACAGACTTTTTTAGACAATGTAGTTTAAAATTAGACGCCTCGATGAAAAAAAACGGATCCGCGCAGCAACAATTCAAATGTCTCTGAGAGAAAAAGCGCCATACACAAATCAAATGTCAAAATTAAACTTGGGCTCGGCTTAGGGAAGGTAGCGCTCCCGAGTTTAATCTCAAACATTCAAAGTAGTGTACAGCACGATTTCGTGTATCAGGCGCATGAATGCCACGGCGCGATTTTAACTTGAGGCTGGTGAAGAGCAGATGCTCAAATGCCCTGATTCGGGTCAGACTTACCTTAGAGGCATCACTGTTTTTAGTGAAAAATACCAAAAAAATGGTATCCAGAGCCCTGTGGAGAACCGCCGTCCGACCGTTGATGGAAAGTACTTTAAAATCCAGAACAAACGGTGAAAAGGGCATTTTGAGAACACGCAAATTTTAGTGTTTTTGTTTTTGTTTACGATAAACAAGAAAAACAAGTGAAGATTCAATCGAGATATGCAAATTTATTGTTGCCTGAGGACATTAGTAACTGATTTTATTTAAAGTAACACATGATTGCACTCGAAAACAGCATTGCAATTTACAAATTCAACATACAATCCACGATACGAAGGAAGTGATAATGGCAATTGTAGAAAACCAAGCTTAGTTAGTTGGAGCCAAAACATCACAATGCTTTTCGGGAGCATACTTTGAATTATCAGGACAATTAAAAGCCTTCCGAAACGGTATGAAGTTGCGTAGAGTCCCAAGTATACGGTAACGCGGTAGCGCATGTGGATCGATAAGTTTAACAGGCGTGTCATAGTCTGGCATGCACCAAACCTTGGCGAAAGACATGAAAAAGAGTTGTTCATCGGTAATGTTTTGAAATTTGGAAGGCCGAGGAAACGGCTTGCTTCTATCAGGGTGATTCATGAATGCGTTGTAAGCTCCACGCAGTCCGGCATTATCGGCAACATTTTCACCAGAAGATTGAACACTGTCAACATGATACACTTTTCCATTTTCGCCAGTAAAAGTGAACTCGCTGTATTCGTTGATGACGCACTGAGCCATGGAATTATAGTGTTCTTTGCTGTTACTACTCATCCAAGGCTTCAGGTATCCGTCACTGTCGAAATTGATTCCGGCCGTGTCAAATGCGTGAGTAATTTCATGTCCAATCATCGATCCCAAACCGCCATAATTAATGGCCGGAACATAGTTGGGAGAGTATATTTCGCGGCCAAAAGATGCAAGAGTAATGCTGATTTGATTTGTCTGTAACGATCTTACTTAAAGTGTCACCGAAAAGGTAACAATGCCTTACCCAAAAATCGTAAGCATCATACCAAGTAGTAACATCAATCTCGTGATCGATTTTATCTTCAAGCAAGTTTTTTGCAGAAAACCGATAAGCCTTTAAATACAACGATCGTAAACTATCGTTTGCAGAAACAATGAAATCAGCATGCTTTGCATCGAGCCAACTGGGATCATCCAATCCATCTTCGTAAGCAATGACTTTCTTAAGTTTATCGAGTTTGTCAGTAAACCCGGCATATGTTTGCGAGTCATTTTTAATCCACAAAATTTGTTCTGCCATGTTTCTAACATTTGCAATGATGTCATCTACCAATGTTGTCCCGGAAGTCTTCAAGTTGGCTCTATCTGATGACAATGGATAGAGATCTGTGATAAACAAGTGCTGTTTTACGAGTCGAAAAGCAAACATAGTCAATTCAGCACAGTTGTTATAACGAAATACTTCCAATATCGATTGAACGGCTTTGGTTTTCAGATACCTATGCAAAAGTTCCGGCGGGGTTTGAACAAGTATGTTGATCAATGATTTTGTTGTTTTTGGATTATCAAAAATCAAGGGGTAGTCATCAAGATTGGTTCCATTTAGCAAATTGGAATCGCTATAATTAGCTAACATCTGCAAGTTGACTACGTTTTCAACTGTATTGTAGCTCTAAACTTACTGTGACATAAGTTCTCCAATCCAGCTCCGGCAAAGCATCCATTGCCTGCTTCACAGACAGCAATTGCAAGTTTTTGACAGTTTCCAGTGGATCGCTTCCATTCAAAACTTTGGCAACTCTTGCGTCAATGTCAAACAACTGCAACACAATCATATCTAACTCAGATTCTTGAGTTGTCGGATCAACATAACCGTAAGCTGTACGCAATTGGCTTTGTACGGAATAGACGTAATTCGGAAACTTCGAATCGTAATATAAACGTGTATTTTGCATCATGCCTGGTACCTCAATAAGCAAAGTTCGTTTGAAGTTGTCATCTTTTTGCGGAAGATTTTGTCTTTTCAATGACGATATAATGTTGACGCCATGGTTAATCGTTAGATACGCCAAAATGTCAGCTAGCTGCGTCGCATCTACTTTTTGTAGAAGCACACCCTGATTGTTTTTGAATAAGCCATCAATGTCTTGAACAAATCCCCGCACGGTTTGGTTAAATTCCGAGAATACGGCGGTGCACTTGTTGTAGAAGTCATAATATTTTCGAACTGCAGCACTACCACCGGTGGCCTTGCCGGTTTTAACACGATCGGCATTTTGGTTTGTAATTTTAGTGTCATCACGATGCATTATACTGTTTTCACGCGTTGGATTAGGACAGACGTAACCATAAAAATCATCACACGGATTAGCTTTCTCGTCAATCAAACTGTTGAACTCATTCATCTTGTGTACTAATTCTGGGGGAAATACGTCCTCCGAAGCTGTCACCGTCCATGTTGAACACACAATAACCGAACATAGGCATCCAAACAGAAAATTGTCCATTTTGCTAAGCGAAGGCTTGTTTTAGGCGTCTTTTTATAATCAAGTTCAATCATACTTTGGATGAGTCATCTGCTTACGAATTTCTTTTCGTGAGAAAAAGTTTCTTAAAACTTAAGTTGATTCATGTGTGAAAAATAGAAACGCTAATTCGAAGATCTTACTAATCGTTAGTCACAGTTGTTTTTCCGTAAAAGTGTGCCTTTGATTTAAAAAGTGTGATTTTTTAAAGCAGAAGTCATTCATCTTGTACTTTCAATTGTAAATTTGCTAAGTGTGGAATCCGATTCCGATGAAAAAGAACCGGAATTCACAACTTTTTGCACTTACCAGAACGCAAAGTTGCGAAAAGTCGCATAAAATACGTTCTGGTAGTTTTTGCGACACTCGATTTTCGGGATTTATTGAACCTTTTAGTTCTTTTTTGGTCTAGTTTGATCAATCAGATCGACAAAATCAGTTTGTTTTGGCACATGTTTACATTCTGATGAGATTCTGACACTTTAGAATCCGACAATAGACAGTCTTATTTATCGAGTTGTCTATTGTCTATTCACCTTTTCATAACGTTTTCTTTATTGTTCAAATCAGTGAAGTTTGGTCAAAAAACAAAACAACAAATTATAAAAGCGCACTTTATCCTGAAACATAATTATGAAAATGATACTGAAAGCGTTTCTGTTTTTGTTATTTGCGGCGTGTGCGTTTTTATCTCGTGCAAAAAGCCTTGATTCTGCGAACGACACGTACTATGATAACAATCCGTCCGAAACTAACGATGATGGTTTTCGACCCCGCATTATTGAAGGAATGATCCCGTATGATCACCCATTGCCATTTGTTGTCTTTATTGTGTCTTACAGATACAACATTAGCTGTACAGGATCGATCATCGCTCGACGATACGTGCTCACAGCGAGACACTGCTTAGAGCCTAAAGATGAAAATGATACTTTGTTACTTCCTCTGAAGAAAGCGAAACACTATTTTGTCGTTAATGCTGGTTCGCAGCACAAGTATTATGGCGTACATTACCAAATTGAAGACGTTTTTACCCCTCCTGACAGAAGGAGTTATGCGTTGGACCTGATTGTTTTGCGGCTTGATCGCATTATTCCGTTTCATAGAAAGTTTGCATTCCCAGTTGCCCTGAAAAAGTGGGAACCCTTAGTCGGTGATATTTTTTTAGTTGCGGGACATGGAAATCACCTTGTTGGAATTCAAAACTGTAGTGAAAGCAGCTACGTCGTAAATAGAGTGACGGTTAGAAAACGAGGTACACATTGCTGGTGAGGAATTGTTTGATTCTTCGATTTGGTGTAATGAAAGTCGTTTCAGGACACGCCCCTGGGAGTTCTGTGGGCATGGACACATGGAGGGCACATGTCAAGGAGACAGCGGTGGGCCAGTCTTTCTAGAGCAGCGCGGACTCTATTATCAGATTGGCATGGCTACTTCCGGTTTATCATTTATAAATGAAGACAGAACTGGTTTTATCGATCATGGTGAGTTACAATGGGTGTTGACAATTTTAAGTGATGTTACTGATATTGACGTTCTAGCAATGTATCTGGCCCTAGATACTGTTTGTGATTGGATAGTGAAAGTGACGGAAAGAACTGCAACATGTGTGGAGCAAAAGCAATTTTTAACCTAAAACACTGTATTTTAAAAACGTAATGAAAAATAAAACGCATTTGCTGGGAAAACCGAACAGATCCGGACCCTTTGTGACATTTTAAATTTCAAAGTGCATAAAATTTGCTCAAACTTGGTGACCTGACTAATTTTAGGGCGCAGATAACGAATTCGTAACAATTTTTTATGGGCGGAGTCTTCAGAATCCTGTAGGATTCTGAGGTCACTCATGAAACGGAATCGGGTCTTGCGCTACATCAATCGATTGCCCACACCATGGCGAGCATTTTGATCTATATGTTGACGGTAATTGGTCCACGTAGAAAAAAGTTATTACACGTCAAAGTCGAAAAAAACGACGAGATAGCCTTCTGAGGCTTCTAGCAAAAAATTTTTCTAGGTTGTCCGACGAGTTAATGTTAAATATCGATAGAGCTTTTAAAAAACATTATTTCATTTCTTAGAATCATCTTTACCACACCCAGGGAAAGATGTCAAATTACGGTAATAATATTTTACCAACAACTAATTTACAAATATAAAAGCCCTTTTGTGCAAACGACAAAATCCGTCTTTGTAAATACTTAGTATGTAATTGTTCTTGATGTTGCAAGAACATCATTACTCGGTTTAGCGTATTCGAAGTAAATTTTACAATTTATTGATTTTTTGTAATTTTTGTTGTTAAAATTTTTTTGACGAATGATAATTTTGTAAAAGTATTTAAAATTGGTAACTATCATTAAAAAAAGGGTAATTTATATACAGAAAAATAGAAACTGCTCACCGGGTTCGAACCAGCGATTTTTGGACGCTGGATGAAACCGGACCTGCTCTGCAACGCTTGCACATAAGGGGCATAAGGAAAAAATTTTTAATTGTAAAGTGTGCATTCAATACTTAAGATATCGTATAATAATTTTCCGTACACAACAATAATGGTAAAACCAAGTATTTACGAAAACGGATTTTGTTGTTTGCCCAAAATGGCTTTTATATTTGTAAATTAATTGTTGGTAAAATGTTATTACCGTAATTTGACATCTTTCCCTGGGTGTGGTAAAGATGATTCTAAGAATCGAAATGATGTTTTTTAAAAGCTCTATCGATATTTAACATTATCTCGTCGGACAACCTAGAAAATTTTTTTGCTAGAAGCCTCAGAAGGCTATCTCGTCGTTTTTTTCGACTTTGACGTGTAATAACTTTTTTCGGTTTAACCCTCCTATTCCTAACCAAGTGACGAAAAGTGACGAAGAATACGGACGAACATGCGCGCGCGAACGCACAGGCCATACCTCTTCGAAGGGGTGACGAAAAGTGACGAAAACGACGGACGAACTTCGTCGCGCGACACACAAGGTATACTTCTTAATGGAATTTCGAGCTCCTTTTGAAAAAGGTCAAAATTGCTAAAATTAAATAATTTAAATTACAAATTCGAATAGAATTCGATGAAACAATCATTTTTGATATCAGTTTTGTTCAGTTTGCTTATCATGCACTTGCCATGGGATTCCAGGCCAAGGGGGGTCCACGTAGTAGAGCTTCCGTGGCGTCCACGGCTTCCGTAGGGCTACCGTGGCGTCCACGGCTTCCGTAGGGCTACCGTGGCGTCGGAAGCTAAGGGGCGCGCTTTGAAGTGCGCCGGCATTTCGAAAGTGGATTACAAATTTTGGAATTTTGCGACAAAATTTATATCATTGGATAGAGCTCGCCGAGAGGGTGACTTTGAACACCATTGTTAAGCCATTTTGTGAAAGCTATCACTTTTGGTTATCAGCGCCCCTTGCTACCCCGAGTGGTGAACCCGATGTGTCGTGTGCAAATGGCATGGGACTGCAAATGCAAGTTGAGCGAATGGACCAGTGCCTGTTCGCACTTTGTGTGCTAATTGCTGTCACGATCATGGTCTTCATTCAAAACGTAGAACAACGGCACCAACGGATTCGCAATACCGCAGACATTGGTAACCATTCACGTGATATTTTACAATAAACAAAATTTTACAATATCACGTGCAAACTGTAACTCGAAATAAATGTTCCAACGTCAAATTGAATTATGATTAAGTTAACCAAACAACATGTGCGAACGAAGAACATCCACATCGTCAACTTATGCGAACGTCCGAAATACACAGTCGCATGTCACCTGTGTGAATGGCAACAAAAACATGTTGGTTTCAAAGAAAGCCCTGAGTTTGAGACTTCAGAGCCTGAGGCTCGAACAGTCAATATCCGGCGCCTCCAAAAGTACGGAACAGGATCCAGAGCCGATGCCATCGAAGATACTGATTAGGATCTTTGCCGGAGGCTCCGGTTAGGAATTGAAGTTATGTAACACATCTGCTTAAACAAGAGACCAGAATTGCGATGTTTACCCGTAAGCCAAGCAATAACTTCACGATAACGGCTCTAAAGTGGCCTCAAAATCGTCGGTTACACCCTGTTGCTTTGGAGATTCTCAAACTTTAATGGAATCGCTTCTGCCATAGTTGGTGTTGTCGAAGATTCTGTCGAGCTGTAGCTCCTGAGATTGGCATTAATATTGTTGTTACATTGTTTATCAAGGTTGTGATTAATTTGAATAAAGTTAACAAGTAAAAAGAGGGTCTTTGAAAGGGTTGGCGAGGGACTGAACTGACTGAACTGACTAAACTGACTAAATTGACTAAACTGACTTAACTGACTGAACTGACTGATATATGAAATGGACAACCGGTCTGAAAAAGTAAGTCCATCATACTGTAGGTGGTCATGTTGAATTTGATCTGGTTTCAGAAGCCGAATTCGTCTCAATCACGTATACTGTTGACAGATGCAAGAGTTTTGTTTTACGTAGATGCATTTGTTTTGCGAAAAATGTATGGCTCAGAGGTGCCTTTTGACTGTACAGAAGTTGAAAACTTGAAACGACTTGCTGATACGATTTCTTTTCAATTTCCCGACCACAAGCCCGTAACCCGGACAACCGTTCAATATTGGGTCAAAAAGCGTGAGGAATTGAAAGCAGAGGGCAGAACAAGCAACAAGTACTGGGACGCTTTAAATAAAGAATTGTGCAGTAAATGGCCCCTCATTACTATTCCAAAATCCAATGAATTCACTTCACAATTGTCAGACATACCGCCACCTTTTGATAATACAGTGTTAGATTCGCCTTCAGCTTTGAAAACGTATGTGAAATCCACTAAAAACAATTTTAATCGTTTAATAAATAATTCAGAACACAACAAAGCAATACCCCCGGAAGTCCGATCGCCGCCTTCTACTATGGCTACACTGATAAGTCCGGGGACAAAACATTATGCTATCAATACGACGAAATCAACCCAAACCGCGTCAAACTTTACCATGTCAATCGCGCGGATCTTCAACAAACCACCGGGGTGACGTATTACACGTGTGCCAGTTGTAAGGGACGTGCCCAAGTGAATGCATCCGGATTGTTCGTTTCGTCAACACACCCGCATGAACCTGCAAGATGGCGCGGTGGGGGGTGCCAGGGGTTGGACCAAACAAGGGGTGAAGAGTGGCAATTTATCGGGCCAATCTGCGGCCTTAAATAGTACTGTAGACAAGATTTACATAGAAGGGTATAACTGGCTATGATGGATATTGCACTAGTCTTCTTTTTCTTTTTGTAGCTCGCGCTTCTTTAGCACTTCCCAGCGGGCGCTGATTTCGGTGAGCTGCTTGAGGAGGATGGGAGCTTCGGGGTCGCGTCGGCGGGTCAAAGCTTCGTAGCGCCGATTAACTCGACGATAGATGGTGCGGGCTTCCCGCGCACTTTTTGGGGGGTCTGGATAGACCGTCACTTGGAGGCGGACTTGGTTGGCCGCTGAGGGAGGTTTCTGGGAGGCAGCTGTTCGCGATCGGGTCACGGGGCCCGCATAGACCGGGGGGTAGGGTCGGTGACGGGACGCGGCGGCCGTCTTCCGGGCGGTGCGGGTCGGACCTGCTTGACTCGGAGCCGGTGGGTTTTGCTCTTCCCTTTGCCTCGGAGTCGGCAGCACGGGGACGAGGATGGGAGTCTGACGGGGCTCTGGGTCGGGGGCGCGGATGCGAGGATGCATAGGCGTTGGCTCCACGGGTTCCTGATCTGGCGCTCGGACTCGAGGATGGGAAGCTGGAGGCGACGGAGGTTCCCCAGTCGGCTCAGGGGATGGGGGGCGGACACGAGGGTGGGCGCCTTCAGAGTCGGGAGGCGTGATGCGGGGCCTCTTGGATGTGGCGTCGGGGCTAGGCTGGGGGAGCGTGCGCTTCATACTTGAAGAACTGACGGGGATGGGCGTCACTGATCCGGCTGGGCGAATCTGATCCTCGTGACGAAAATGCAAAATTTCGCCTTCGGCCACCATGAATGTCTTTCGTGATACGATCCGATGGATTCGACCTGGTTTCCAGCGGTCCCCGGCATGGGAGCGGAACCAAACGAGTTGGTTTTCTAGAAACTGAGATGTGGATGTGGGGTGTAAGGACTCACGATCTGTTAGAGACAGTTTGGTCTTCAGGTTTCGACCGAAAGCCTTTTCGGAAGGAGACTTCTCTCCTTTCGATTTCCTGGTAATGCGATGTGTTAGAAGCATTTGCTGGACGGCGACTTTCAGGGGATGCCCTGCCGCGATGAACTTCTTGGTAAGCTCCTTGAACGTACGTACCGCGCGCTCGGCCAACCCGTTCGATTGGGGGTGGTAGGGCGGCGTTAAAACATGGACGATATCGCGGGCCGTACAGAATTTCCGGAAAGCTTCCGATCGAAATGCGGGACCATTATCGGTGACGAATGTGTCAGGGAATCCGAATCGGGTGAAGAGTTCCTTCAAAAGCTTGGTGGTCACCGAGGTGCTTGGGGTTGGAGCCTTCTGGATTTCGATCCAATTTGAGAAAGCGTCGACGGACACCAGCCAGTGGTGACCTAGAAATGGACCAGCATAGTCCAAGTGGACTCGTTGCCAGAAGCGAGTCGCCGGCTGCCACGGGTGGCCTCGGTGCGGTTTGTCCGGCCGATTGATGTTGCAAGGTTCACACTCGATGGCGATCCGATGAACGTGCTTGGACATATGGGGAAAATAACAAATTTCCCGGAGGATCGTCAGCATACGGTTCTCGCCAACGTGGACGCTGTGCAGCATCTGTAATACCTGCGGAATTAGAGAAGGCGGAATCACCGGTTTTTCATTGAGGAGCACGCAGCCGGATTGCGAGGTGATGTCGGAGCGGTGGCTGGCCCAGGTTTTGAGGTCGGGTGGGACGGTACGTGGCCACCCCTGCTGGGTATACTCGTAGACTTTCGCCAGTTCAGGGTCCTTGGCGGTGGCTTCTGCGATCACGGACCAATCGAGTGGCGACTGCTCGACCAACTCGTCGTGGACTTCGTCGAGCTCCTCGGTCAGGGACATGATGCCCAACGTGGGAGTAGCCGTCGGGGATGGAAGGCGTGAAAGGCCATCGGCGCAGGCGAATTCGTCGGTCCGCTTGTAGACGATGTCATAATCGTATTCGGAGAGCTTGAGTGCCCAGCGATTTAGGCGCCTGGCGGCCACGACGGGGACGTCCTTCCGAGGGCCAAAAATGCGGCGAAGGGGCTGGTGGTCTGTAAACAATGTAAACTTTCGTCCAAGCAAGTAAGTGGAAAACTTCTCGATCCCATAGACAATCCCGGCCCCCTCCTTCTCGATCTGGGAGTAGTTCTGCTCCGCCGGGGTCAGCTTGCGGGATGTGTTGGCGATTATTCGCTCCGTTCCGTCGTCTTCACGATGGAAGATAAGCGCCCCGATACCGTAATCCGAAGCATCAGCGGCGAAGTAGAGCGCTTTGTTGGGATCATAATGCGTCAGGACATCAGAGTTTAGAAGCGACACTTTGATCTCCTCAAAGGCCTTCTGGTGCACGGGTAGCCATTCCCATGGCACATTCTTCTTTCTGAGATTGTTGAGGGGGGCGAGGATGTTGGCGCAGTTACGGACGAATTTGGCATAGTAATTCACATAGCCAATGAAGGCTTCTAGCTGCTTCAGGTTGGAGGGCGTGGGCATGTCGCGGAGTCCTTCGAGCTTGTTGGCGGTAGGTCGGACGCCGTCCTTGTCGATGTGGTAGCCGAGAAAATCGACGGAAAAGCTGAGGAAGGAGCACTTCTCCATTCGGATGCGAAGATCATGAGTACGAAGTCGACCAAGGACTTGACTCAGTCGCGACATGTGTGTTTCCGGAGTTTCGGCCGCGATCGTGATGTCGTCGAGGTAGATGACGACGCCTTTGATGCCTTGAAGCACCGACTCCATTGCCCTCTGAAAGGTCGCAGCGGCAGTTTTAATTCCAAATGGAAGGCGGTTGTAAGAAAACAGGCCAAATGGAGTGCTGATCGTGGTCATCTCTCGCGATTTCTCGTCGAGAATGAGCTGGTGGTACGCGTCTCGGAGGTCGATCTTGGAGAAGTAGCGAGTGCCGTTGAATTCGTGCAAAAGATCGTCGATGCGAGGAAGTAGATGAGGATCGTTTTCGAGTGCGGGGTTCAGAGTGCTGGAATAGTCCCCGCAAATACGGAGCTGACCGCTCGACTTACGTGCAAGTACAATGGGGGAAGCCCAAGCAGACTTCTCTACTGGGCGGAGTACCCCGTTCTGCACCAGGGCATCCAACATGGTCTGGACGCGCTCCTTGAGGGAGTAAGGAATCGGGCGGGCTTTGATGAATTTGGCAGTAGCGCCCGAGATGAGGTCGAGGGAGGCGAGTATATCACAGTTGCCGAGTTTCTCAGCGAAAATGTCCTGGTAGTCACGCAATAATCGGTGGAGCTCGTTGGTAGTCGTAATACTGTGAATCACGTGGCTGCGAACGTACTGAATATCGAACGCTTCAATCCAGGGTCTTCCGAGGAGGAGGTCGCCGTTGTCCTTCGTGACGAGGGCCCAGAGCTTGGCCGTGTGTTCGTTGTATTCGACCAAGACTTCGCATCGACCGAGGATCTCGACTGGGCGGTTCTGGTAGCCTCGAACTGGGGCATCTTGGACGTGAAGAGTAGGCGTCCCGATCAGCTTCCACGTCGCGGAGTTGATAATCGTCGAACAAGCACCCGAATCATGCTGCATGTTGAGCAGATGGCCGTTCACTCGGATAGGGACCATCATGGGGGCAATGCGGGTTTCGGCCATATGTAGGGCGAGGGTAGAGATCGGCGACTTCGAGGGTTCCTCGGTAATGACGTGGATCGAACGGAGGTCGGCAGGCTGGACATGTGAGGCTTCTTCCGACCAGGGTTCTGCTGCGTCGATTTGCAAAGAGTTCAACGTGTCCAGCGTGTAAGTGTGTTCAGGAGGGTCGATTTCTTCGATCTGGTGGGTGCGTTGGGTCGGGTTTTTCGAGCGGCGTCGGTCGTCTCGATTCCTCGAGTTGTAGCGACGACGGTTGTTCTGTTGCTGGGGCCTCGACCTGCAAACGCTGGCAATATGACCCACCTTGTGGCACTTGTGGCATTCTTCTTTGAGGAAACGGCAGGTGGCCCGGAGATGCGGCTTCCCGCAACTCGGACATGGCGGACACGTTTGCGCTTGATGCAGGGTCAGAGTGGGTTGTGACTCCTGGACGGTTGTCTGGTAGGTGAGGAAGGCTTCAACGACCTTCTTGAAATCGGTCAGCGTGGTCTTCTGGTTCTCGACGCGAAGGAGATGTAGACGGAGCTCATTTGATCGCAGGCCTTTGATAATCTCCTGAATGATGGATATCTCCTCAGGGTACTTGCATGCCGTTGCTAGGGTTGTCATTCGGCGGATAAAATCGGGCACCAATTCGTCTGAGGCCTGCTTTGTGTTGGAAAGCTGAATTCGAGCTAACATCGGATTTTTTTCCTGGCAGTAGTGCTCTTTGAGTAGGGCGAAGAGGGCGGCGAACGTCTTGTCCTTGGGCTTCGCGGGAGCACACCATGCCGTCAGCTCTAAAAAAGCTTTCGATCCTAAAGATTGCAAAAGAGCCACCTTTTTCTCGTCATCGGTCGTGAGCGCTCTGGCTTGAACATGTATTTCGAATAAATCAGCCCAGCATGTCCATGATGTACCGGGTTCATAGTTCGGGGGCGGCAGGATGTGGGCATAGGCTGCGGGGTGCGGATGATTGTTCTCTTGTTGCTGCTGCCGAATCGTCAACGCGTTGAGCTGTGTTTGAAGATTCTGCACGAGGGCTTGCAGTTCCTCGACGGTAGCCATCGCGACTTCTCGGTTGGCCGGGGTCTTCGGAGGCGTGGGTTCGAATCCCACTCTCGTCACCAAGTGCAAGATGGCGCGGTGGGGGGTGCCAGGGGTTGGACCAAACAAGGGGTGAAGAGTGGCAATTTATCGGGCCAATCTGCGGCCTTAAATAGTACTGTAGACAAGATTTACATAGAAGGGTATAACTGGCTATGATGGATATTGCAGAACCCCATTGCATCGGCATCGACCGAAAGCAGTTTGACTGTGATCAATGCATTCGATACGCTAAAGTATTGATACGAAGGGGCGTATCAAAACAAGACGCTCACGGAATTGCCCAAGACCGAGCAATTACACTTAACTGCTTCGACATGCTGTTTCCACCGTACTCCACCATGGCCAAGACTTACAGTAACATAGAAGCGACGCGAAAAACTGCCGAACCGGAGTCGTTGAAATCTGGTTTGATCATTAGCATTGTTTACATTACTGAAACCACAATATTATAGGAGAAAGATGGCTTCTGTCAAAAACAGAAACAATGCGGGTTTATGCAACTGATCAGATGCTGCGAACCCTTGCTTCGTGTGACATAGCAGTTGTAGATGGGACCTTTTCCAAGTGTCCAAAAGGTTACTACCAGGTTTTAACCATCAACGCGTTAGTCAAATCGACTTCCGGTGGAGCAGAATACCAGCCGCTGGTGACGGCATTGTTACCAAACAAGGTTGAATCCACGTATATTGAAGTGGTGACAACTATTCAAGAAGCATGGCGAAGGCTAAATGTGACATCTGCAATAAAAAGGATGCATGTTGACTACGAACCGGCGCTACAAAAAGCAATGAAACTTCTGGTCGGCGACGAAAACGTCTACGGATGCCTATTTCATTATTCGCAGGCGTTGTTGAAAACAGCCCACGGCTATGGGTTGTATCACCATTACCACCCGCCAGGGCATGCCAAACACGTGGAAGAGTATTTGCCGATCAGAGAATACATCAGAGCCCTGATGGCGCTGCCATGTTTGCCGAAGAATTTGATCAAATGGTTGTGGAACACTGTGTTACAGTATCCACCGGAAGCTCCACCGGGATGCACGGTGCCCTGGCCGACAAACGAACTTGAAAAATTGAAACTGTATATGCTCACTCAATGGATTTCGATTATTGACAATACGTGGTGCTTTTTTGATCTCGGCCGTACACGTAACACCAATTCGATGGAAGCATACCACAATCGGATGGCGTGTAATGACAAAAAACCCCGGTTTGTGAACTAAATCTATAACATGAAATTACACTTTGACCTAGTTTCAGGCTAATAAAGTTTCTGGTGTTAAATCAGACCTTCTTTACCGACGTTGAAAACCAACTAAAACGACTAGAGTCTGGGTGTCGTCCAAAACGAAGAGCCACACTGTACGTTCGTCTTGAAAGTACGACGTTGAGGCTGGAAGCCGAATTTAAACAAAAAATGCTCAATTCGCAGCAGAAATTATTGGACGTCTACTTATTCTGCCGTCGGATGTCGTATCTTTTACACGACGTAAGAAACAAAAGTTGCCATACAAACAAGTCTGGAAAGAAAGAAACTGTAAAGCTACGCTTAGCCGATCAAAACATTGCCCCTGAATTCTGTTCGACTGCTACTGGCCCAGATGCTAATCCATATTCTCTAATGATGGCGGTATCCTCTAACATTGAAGATCCAAATAGCACCGAAGCACTGATTATTTGGCCAGAGGGAGACGAAATTGACCCAGAATATCGACAATCCGAACTTTACATCGAAGGCGAGTTTGAACCCGAACTAATGGAGGTTTTTCATGATTTCTACGACGAAAATTATGTTCTGGAAACAGAAACTTATGCCGATGAAGCAGAAAACTCTCCTCCTCAAAAAAGAAACATGTCCGGTGCCAACAAATTCAGTAGTAGCGTGCCGCAGATTCCTGTCCTTCCGGAAGTCATGAAAAAGAAACAAGAAGTTCGCCGAAAACCGCAAAATAACTTTTCGAAGAGCATGAGGCCTGAAGCACCGCCTTCTTCTTCAGCGCGACCGGCCAAAAATGTCTATATTCATTTCCACTATACTGCCCAGCTAAAATTCCCATTTGTACCACCTACCGCGGAACAATTGAAGTTAAACTGCGTTAAAATGAGCGTGCCATTCCTTGAACGACTACAGTTCATCCCGCCTCCAGCAATGCAGGTATCAAATTGGACTACAGTAACGACTACGCCTGTAATGGGTGACGGCAGTTGCGGATACCGAGCTTTATCAGTACTCCTCACGGGAAGACAGGAAAACCATCAACAGATAAGATGGATAATCAACGACAAGATTGAAAGCGGTGCAATGCCAAAAAAGTTCTACGATTTTGCTGGGATGCAAGTGATTCGAAAAGCGCAAGATAAAAAGACTGCCGTGAATGCCGCCCATCCGTATTACTGGTTTAATGTTGACGATGCTTACGCGTTTTCGTTAATCTGCGATGTCAACGTGTTTGTTTACAATGCCGCTCAAATGGAATGGACACTTTTCAATAAAACCCTGTTCAGCAAACGAAAAGACGAGAAAACGACAAACAAAGGTCAATACGAAGAACCGACACTGATTGAAGGCCCAATGTTTCATCTAATGTTAAAAGCTGACCATTATGAACCGATTCTAAGCTTACAATGATAAAAAAGTATTTGTAATCTTATTTTGACTTATCTGATCGCAGTGAAACACACCTAAACGCAATGAAAACTCACAACCACCACGAGCATCCCGACTGACTTTGATCTTCAGTGATTCAATACAAAATTCTTCCAGCCTTTGCCACAGATGGTAGCGAATCTGCAGATTCGAGGAGTAATAGAAGTCGTCTGCGAAAGTGACGGCCTTTACAAAAACGAAACTGTATTCAAATTGAAATGCAAATTTTATTTAAAAAAGATTTCTAAAAGGCGACGTTAGCGATTTAATTTGAATGCATCGCCCACAGTTGACACGCACTTGTGTGTTTCATGCGTTCGCACAGATGACACGAAACTGTGTGTTCTCGTCGTTCGCACAGGTTCGTGCAACTGTGTGTTTTTGTCGTTCACACTAAGAACATGCAACTGTGTGTTTCGGACGTTCACACATGTTGCAAGTGTGCGTTTTGGGCATTCGCACAGATAACATGCATTTGTGTGTTTTTGACGTTCGTATAAGTCGCCAGTGTGGTTTTCCTTCGTTCGCGCAGGTTGTTTGGTTGACTTATTCATAATGCAAGTTGACGTTTGGATATTCACTCTGAATTACAGTTTACACTATTGTAAAATATCACGTGAATGGTTCTGCGGTATTGCGCATCCGTTGGTGCCGTTGTTCTACGTTTTGAATGAAGACCATGATCGTGACAGCAATTAGCACACAAAGTGCGAACAGGCACTGGTCCATTCGCTCAACTTGCATTTGCAGTCCCATGCCATTTGCACACAACACATCGGGTTAACAAGGGGTGCTGATAATAAAACACTGATAACTTGAACGCTACATGGTTTATGGCTAAACAATCATGTTTAAAAAATCCCTCTCGACGTGCTCTTTCGAATGATGTTAAATTTGTCATGAAAATCCAAAATTTGTAAATTATGTTTAAAAAGCCACCAAGTTTCAAAAAAAGCGCGCGTTCTCAAACGTTTTCCCGCCAAACCAAAAGCAGTACGTCTTCATCTACTCAAAACACGTGAAATGATAAGCAAACTGTACAAAACTGATATGTAAAATGATTGTTTCATCGAGTTCTATCCGATTTTGTAATTTAAATTTTTAAATTTCATCAATTTTAACGTTTTTGGGAGGCTCTCAAAATTCCTTTAGGAAGTATATAATGTGTGTCACGCGACGAAGTTCGTCCGTCGTTTTCGTCACAAGGTATAGCCTGTGCGTACGCCGTCGCGTGTTTGTCCCTCGTTCCGATACCCTTCTGCGCGGGTATGCAATGTGCGTACGCTGCGCGGGTGCGTCCGTCGTTCCTTTCGTCACTTCGTCACCCCATTAGGAATAGGCGGGTTAACCCCTTTTTTCTACGTGGACCAATTACCGTCAACATATAGATTAAAATGCTCGCCATGGTGTGGGCAATCGATTGATGTAGCGCAAGACCCGATTCCGTTTCATGAGTGACCCGAGGCAGATTCTGGAGCCTAACGGATTCAGAAGGCGCCCGATAGGTAAATTTCAAGCGAATTCGTCATCAGCGCCCTCATATTGATATAGTCAGAAAGTTATAGCAAAATAAAACAACTTTGAAATTTGGAATGTCACAAGGGTGTTCGGTTTTCCCAGAATATCCGTTATAAGATGGCAAAGTTGTTAAAATATTGTGTTGCTAATGATTAATAACAAATGTAAAGTTGCGTTGAAGAAAAGTTACACTACTTCTAAAAAAGATAAGAAAACGAAAAATTATTTGTGTGAAATCAAGCATAACAGGTAAAAATATAAGACATGGAAAAAAGATTCCTGCCAGCCGGAGTCGAACCAGCGACCTAAGGATGTCCATTGCAACAACTACAGTCCTCCGCTCTACCAACTGAGCTATGGCAGGAGTGTTCGACGATCGCTCCGATCGCGGTGTGTCCACACGTCGAAATTACACATTCAGCGATGATTGAACTTGATTTTACCGTTATCAGTGTGATGCTTGGACTCAGGGGTGACCAGGAACCCCCTTTTTCCCTGTCATCATTGATAACCTCTGAAAGTTCTGACTGTGTTTGTCAAAATTTGATTTTTTTGTTTTATCTGTTTCCTGTGGGTGTTCCAACGGTAGCTAATGAATGAATGACTTTTATTGTTGTTTATTTTTAACAGATTTTATAATTGGTCATCAATGTATAATTACATCATTCGTTAATTTGGGGGATAAATGATTGAACAGTGTCATGAATCTTTTTGAGTACATCTTCAGGTAGATCAGGTTCGACAAACACATAGCATTTCATGACAGTCGGCACGGAACAATCGTAAAACTTTACCTCACGTGTTTTTAGTCGATTAAAACAGACACCAATCCGAGCTGATCCTACCAAGTTTCCGTCGCAATGGACGCTTTGCAGGACAAAACTATTATGAAATGCTAGATAAAGTTTAGCCTTAATCATTGTGCGGAGATGTTCCAAGTTCATGCTTTCATTTTTCAAAGGGAATTGATGGATGCAAACCATGGTTTTCCGGTATTGAAAGGTTTCAAGCAGATGGGCGGCTGGTAGAAGGGCATCATCGGTGGAGTTGATTATCTGTAAAAGTAATGGTGGAAGTGAGTAAAAAAAAAACAAGCGTACATTTGAAATGATGTCATCCCCAAGTCGAATGAATGCTTGGATATCTTCGTGGATTCGGAAAAGGGGAACTCTTCTATCAGTCCCGGGGCAATCGTAAGATTCAGCAAGATTGAGGGCTTTCTCAAGGCTGGAAATGCATTTAGATTTACAAAAACGATAAAGAAAAACATACGTAATCTCGAATGCAATCACTTTCTTGTGTCTGACAACTTCACGATCCATCTGCACAGAACTTTGAAACATGTCCTGAATGTTTCGCAAAACAGCAGCACTGTATACAAGGGTTGGTTTACTGCCATCGGTGACGACCAAAACTGTGTTTACGATACGGCCCAGGGTGTTCTAAAGCTTTGAATTAGTTAAGTTTTAACAGATTTTTTTTACCATGTTGAAATTAATGCCATAATTAGCGGTGGTGCAGGTCCGTGTTATGTAATCCAAAAACCGAGCATCCAAGCCGCTATCAGTGTTCACCACAATTTCATACAAAAAAGCTTTTTCCTTCGGTCGACCATGCAATAGCCATGTATCACCAGCGCCAAACTTTGTTTCCGGTGGATTGAGCAATTCCTTGATAAACAGTATATCCCTCGGCGACAAAACCATGTCCAAACTGTCTTTGACATAAGTTTCTATCACATGAGTAAACATCCGTACAGCCATTTTTTTCGGATCGTAATCACTACCCCATAGTTTCGAGAAAACTTTGAAATACGGTGCTCTGCCTGAATGCGAAAACAGGGCAGCGATTTCGATGCAATACTCATCAACATCGTCGATTAGCCACTTTTGTTTGAGCTTCAAGCTTGCTAAGATCTTTCTGGCCACGTGATAGGTCCTGAAACACAGTTTGATAGTTTTTGATGCAATTACAAAAAGGTTTTTTACCCGAGGCAGTGATCAAAAACAGTTGCCTTCGCACCGAGATAAACAGCACTGCAAAATCCGAAGTACCGTTTTACGCGCAATGACTGATATGCCGGATTGTCCACAATGCCTTTCCATGCACGTCGGAGTGTAATACTTTCAATGTGAACGGCGTCATTGATTAAGATGAACTCGTGCAGCTGTGAAGCAGGGTCAGTGAGAGCACGTGGGCGATTCTGGAGTTCTACGCCGTCTTAATCGTCGCTGCATGGTGGTGGAGGCGGGTATTCTTCTTCCTGAATCGGAATTTTGTTTTTTGACGAATTTAAAGAAAGCTCACCATTGTCGTTGTTCACTGTCAGGACCAAATGCAATAACAATGAAGGTCATAACTGCACCTGAAACACCCACCGGAAACAGATAAGGCGGAGTACAAAATTTGACAAAAACAGTCAGAATTTTCATAGGTTATCAATGATGACAGGGAAAAAGACGGTTTCTGGTCACTATTGAGTCCATGCATCATGCTGATAACAGTCACATTAAGTTCAATCGTCGCTGAATGTGTCATTTCGACAGGTGGACACACCGCGATCGGGGCGATCGTCAATCACACCTGCCATAGCTCAGTTGGTAGAGCGGAGGACTGTAGTTGTTGCAATGGACATCCTTAGGTCGCTGGTTCGACTCCGGCTGGCAGGAATCTTTTTGCATTTGTCTTTTTACCGTTCAAGCTTGTTTTTTACATTAAACATGTCTAAACAAAAAGATCAACGTTGCAAAGTTAAGACATTTTATTTTTGGTTGTAACCACACGGAAAAGTACGTTTGTCACGTCTAATTGTTCACCAAAAACTTATTATTGCTAAAAAAAACAATTATCGTTCAGCACATATTGCAGTTCTTTGTGTTGTTGCCTCGATTCCGGAACAGAAACGTTCAACAATTAGATACTTCCCTGCAATTTTAGTTTGTTTGTTATCTTTCAATTTGCAAAACCGACGAACCAAAATCACTGAACATTGTTTTCTTTTGGTCGACATGAATGTAGCCAGTAACAATCAGTCCAACTTGATAGTATTTGTTGTTGATAACTTTTATAACTGGTCCACCACTGTCTCCAAGATAAGTGCCTTCACCTTTTCCGTAGGCGCAAAATTCATATTCGTTGGCCCTGAAATTAACCTTATCAATGACATCCCAATGAAAAAGACCCCAACCTGCAGAGTCCGCCATTTGGTGCCGTGACTGTGAGACTACCAGCAACGTAGCTACTTTCTTTGCGAATATGCGTTCCAACAACATGCTTGCCATGGCCTACAGTCAGAAGTTTTTCTCGAAATTGTGGATTCCACTTTCTGAGAGTAATCGTCGAAGTTGTTATGTTATCTAACTTAATTGCACTGTCAAGCTGTAGGATTGCCACGTCAAACTTTCTTCGATTGATCGATGGGGAAAAAATGTTTGTAACACGGAATCGTTGGCCTCGACCTTTGTGTTGGGATCCAACTTCGACGATAACATAATCCTTTACCGCTGACATACTCATGTAATGGGAGGCATTCACGGCATAATTAAAGCAATGCTTCGCTGTTAGTACATACTGTGGAGCGATAATGGAACCGGTGCACCAAGTGTTGTTTATGGTAATTAGTACGTAAGCGACGAATGGATATTTGTGGTTTCTTGGAATAACTCCGTTAATAATGCGCGGTTGGAAGCCGTCATCCCCATCTTCGGAAAGTTGAGAATAATCGGTGTCATCAGGAATATGGTCTTGATGTGCGCCACAAGACCGTAAAAATATCAAGAAAACAAAAAATGATTTTAATAACATTTTTTCTCAATTTTGACTGATTTATGACTTTGCTTTTATATGGGTTTGCTTGTTATTGACACCAACAGCAAAGTTGTTAGTCCTTTGTCAACTTATTGCATTGAACTATAATTTAGCTTGGCCTGTTTTTTGTACATTACATAATAACAATGCTGTACTGTCTAAAATATTCCACATTGTTACTGTTTAATGTCCTTGATAATAAGTATGCTGCAGCTTTCGTTTATTTTTTATACACATTGTAAACAGGTATTATCTAACGCATTTTACCTTGTTTTTTGTACTGTTTTCAATAAAAGTGCAAAAAGGGGACATGATCAGATTTTTCCCTACAAAAAAAACACATTTCCTTTAGGTTAAAGTAGGTAACTTAACAAACCATAATCGTGTAGAATCGTCGTGTTAGCCTTGTTAAAAATGTGTGAGCCTCCACGGATCATGCCAACCTGATAGTACTTGTTGTTTTTAATTTCAAGAATAGGTCCACCACTGTCTCCATCACTAGTGCTTTGATTTGGTCCAAAAGTGCAAACTTCAAAATCTTGAGGACTGAAATTCTGTTTTGTAGTTTTGCGCTAGTGACTAAAAAACAAACTGGCAATAACGTGATGGTTTCGCGATTGTAACTTTGCCAATCACATAACTGTCTTCATCTACAAATTTGTGCCCATTGTTAACTACATGCTCTCCAAATCCGGCGACTAGATATGTCTGGTCTTCATGTAAAAATTTATGCTTGAGGGTTACCGCAGCAGCACGTTTGCCGTCGAGTTTTATAGTGCCACTGAGCTTCAAGATTATCAAGTCAAAAAATATAGTTTTTTCATCAGGCGTGCTATAACCGCTAATGTCAAAGACTTGTTGATGACGATCTTCCTTGTATTGCGATCCAACTCGAACTTCTGCAATCGCTAATGCGATGGAAAGATTCAACGGCTTTCCTTCATAAACAAAATTAAAGCAATGCCGTGCAGTGAGTACGTGTTCTGGCGAGATAATAGTGCCTGAGCAATTACTTGTGGTCGTATGGGTCTCATTATCTACTCGCAACACAACAAACGCCATAAACGGTAATGTGTGTTTTTTCTGAACAGTTCCACCGATAATACGGGGTTGGTAGCCGTCGTCATTGGCAGACTGGTAGACATCAAAACCGTAGTCGTCCAGATATGCGCAATAAGACAATGCATAGTTTGTAGCAAGAAAAAACAAAAACGGTATCAAAAACATGTTTTTAGTTTTCTTGTTTATGATGGTTGGTTGTTTTTATGCTATTCTCCTATTTATTGACCAAGTTTCAAGTTTGCTAAACAACGGATATGCTTTTTGGTTCCTTATTAATAATGTTTTTGAAAATACAATAGTTGCATTGTTTGAAATTTGTTTCTAAGGAAAACACTATAAATTTAATGCGTGCACGTGTGAATAGACATTGTTACAACAAGTGTATATAGTTACTTTGAATGTTTGATGAAGCCATTATAAAAAGTTTTTATAGAAATGCTTGTTAGTTGTGGTGATATTGATTAGTGCGTAAGTAATCGTTTACAATATCAGCAACTTGTTTCCTATGAGTTCGGTTGTGATGGTGACGATATGCCGGTTTGAGGGGATTGTGATGCGAAGTTGCGGCGAACTCAATTTTCAAAATAATAGCATCGATGGATGGAAGCTTCTTTACTGGTAGAGCGCGCAAATCAACCAAAATGCCTTTGCCAATGGAGCTATGGTTCACAGAAGTGCCAGTTGCAAAGATGGTGACCTTTGTGTCATCAGTTGGCTTGACAGATGACAGATTGACGGCGCCATTGTCAGGAATATCAAAGATCCACGCATAGACAATGGTATTTTCTTTGTCTTGAGGGTTGAAAATGCGTCTCGGATCAAGGCCGTGGGCATTTCGAAGGCTCGATGTGTACCTAAATGACACTGACAATAACTTCAATCATCAAAACGATTAACCGACCAAATGTTATCGCCATCGTTTTGATGGACCCAAGCTTTTGTCCCGTAAACTGCAGCACTGTTGGGTTTGACAAACTTTCCAATGTTTCTCAACCGCTCTTCAAAGATCGGCACGATCTGACCATACCGATTTGGACCAACGTTTAGCAATAGATTCCCGTTGCAACTGATAGCACGTGCAAGTTTTAGCAACACTTCTTTAACGGTATAGACGTCAGACGCCTGTAATTCAAAATTATTCATAACTGTTCATACATGTAAACGGTAAACAGTACCTGCATGTTCTGTCGATATCCCCAAGATTTTTTATCCAATGTCATGGCGTCTTCCCATTTTCGTGGTTGCAGTTGACCAGGATCAAAGTGGTCGTAATGTGTCAGAAAACCACCATGTTTGCCCATTGTGTCCTTGCCCCAACGATCATTAACAATTATTTTGTCCTTGATTGGGCTTTCGTTGTAAAGCCAAACTAGAAACTCTTTTGATTTCCAGTAAGTGTCAGGACGTTCCCATTCGCCATCGCTCCAAATGATGTCTGGCTCGTATTGACTGATCAGTTCGTGTAGCTGAACTGTTGAAACTTGCTAAAACTTGATGAATATAAAAAATGGGTTTCAGTAAAAGCATACATCGACAAAATCATTTCTATGACGTTTGCCATCCGAAATGTAAAGTGGGTGGTACCAATCCAGCAGACTGAAGTACAATCCAAAATGGACATCCGTCTTTTTGAAAGCTGTTCTCAAAGCCGCTGAAATAAACTTATTTTAACAATTTGTAATCTTTTGACGCGTCTACCCACCAACGAGATCCCGTTTCGGCCCAACATCAACGGCATTCCAGTTGAAAGACGTATTACTCGGCCACAGTGTGAACCCTTCATGATGTTTTGACGTTAAAACAAAATACTTTGCACCGGACGCTGCCACAATATCAGCAAAGCTATCTGGATTCAAGTGTTCTGCTGTGAATTGTGGCGCAAACTCGGCATAGCTCTGTCCATGGAAGTGTTTGTCCAGGTAATCGACAACATCTGACTGACTGCTGTTCCGCCATTTCCACCAAATCCATTCCGAACCATAAGCAGGAACCGAATACACACCCCAATGAGAGAAAATGCCAAATTTCACGTCGTCATACCAAAGGGGTAAGGGTCGGGAATCAATTGAGTCCCAGTTTGGCTGCAAGATTAAGGAAAATGAACAACATTTCTAAACGTTTGTGGGTAGGCTTACAGAATATTTGGTTGCAGCTACACCTGCGATAAATGCCGATATCAGCAATGCCAATGATTTCATTGCTGAAAATTGTGTTTTTGTGATATGTGTAAACAAACAGGTTCATTCAGTTTCAAGGTATGCGAACCATCAGCGCATCGTAAAGTAACGCAATTTAATGTCCTACATTGTTTTACCAATTAAAAAAGCAGTTTATACAAATTCAGTCTTACAAAAAGTTAAGCAGAATTAGGAGGCGAGTAAAATATTGTTAAATTTAAAGTCAGTTGTTTCGGTTGTTCTTCGAATAACTCTTCACCATCTTGTCAACAACTTTCTTAGAGGTTCGATTTGTGCGGGTCTGGTTTACTGCTGTAAGCGGATTGCGGTCCGATTTGGCCGTGAACTCTATTTTCAAGATGATAACATCGGTTGAGGGAAGCTTATTCCATGGTACAATTTGCAATTGAACTGCGATACCGTCGCCTTCTGAGATGTATTTCACCGGAGTGCCAGTGGCAAGCACGGTGACCTTTGTCTTGTCAGTCGGCTTGACTGACGGCAGATAAACAGTGCCATTTTCCGGGATGTCAAAGATCCACGCATAGACGATGGTGTTGTTTTGGTCTTGGGAGTTGAAAATGCGTCGAGGATCGAGGCCTGTGGCATTTATGACACTTGATGTGTACCTGAAATAGTGATGTTGACAGTTTCAATCATCACAAACGCAAAACTGACCAAATAAATTCACCATCGCTTTGATGAACCCATGCTTTTGTCCCATAGACTGCGACACTGTTGGGTTTGATAAAGTTTCCAATGCTTCTCAGCCGCTCCTCAAAGATGGGCACAATCTGACCATACTTGTTCGGTCCAATGTTCAGCAACAGATTTCCATTGCAGCTGATTGCTCTTGCCAGTTTGAGCAAGACTTCTTTGACAGAAATGATATCTTTTGTCTAAAAGTCATAACATTTCTCAGAATTCACCTAATCTTGCAACTCCCAACCTGCATAAGCTGTCGATACGACCAAGCCTTCGTATCAAGGGTCATTGGGTCCTCCCATTTTCGAACTTGAATCTGACCGGGATCATATTTATCGTGAAATGTCAAAACACCGCCATGTTTGCCCATTGTGCCGTTGCCCCAGCGATCATTGACGACAACCTTGTCTTTGATCGGGCTTTCATTATACAGCCAAGCAAGGAATTCCTTTGACTTCCAATAAGTATCCGGACGCTCCCATTCGCCATCAGTCCAGATGACGTCTGGCTCGTAATAATTGACAATTTCTTGCAGTTGGACAGTTGAAGTTTGCTAAAATGCGTCAAAGTTGAAAATAATGGAAGATGTAGTTTTCTTACATCGACGTATTCCGTTCTGTTAAGCTTGTTGTCTGAGATGTAAAGGGGGTGGTACCAGTCCAGAAGACTGAAATACAGTCCAAAATGGACGTCCGTTTTGTTAAATGCTGCTTTCAAGTCCGCTGAAACGATATTTACCAGTTACTTGTGTGGTTTTGGAAAACTTTACTCACCAACAAGATCTCGTTTCGGACCAACATCAACGGCATTCCAATTGAAAGACGTATTACTCGGCCACAATGTGAACCCTTCATGATGTTTTGACGTCAACACAAAGTATTTTGCTCCAGAAGCTGCCACAATGTCCGCAAACGCATCCGGATCCAAGTGTTCAGCTGTGAATTGTGGCGCAAATTCTGCATAGCTCTGTCCGTGGAAGTGTTTGTCTAAATATTCTACGATATCCGGCTGAGCATCGTGCTTCCAATGCCACCAAATCCATTCATGGAATGCCGGAACCGAATAGACACCCCAATGCGCAAAAATGCCGAACTTTACTTCGTCATACCATAGTGGCAATGGTCGGGAATCGAGGGAATCCCAATTTGGCTTAACTTTACTCAATTAAGATTCTTTGTAAAAACGTTATTTTACCTCGTATTTAATTCCAGCAGCAAATCCTAAAAACGCAGTTAACAATAAAATCGGAATTGACATAACTTCAAAGCGGCCCTTTTCGGTGCCCTTTGTCTCCAAACATGTGCCTACTACACTTTATATTCAAGTACAAGCAACGAAAACATAATACCAATTCTCTATGACTGATTCTGCTCATTTTGGATCGAAGCGAACCCCTTTTGTCCGCGGTGATTGCTTTTATCAGCCAAAGGTTTCCAAAAAACAAAGGTGAGGGAAACAAATAAGGTCATAAAACCTAAAATGTCAAATGCATGATTTGTAGAACGTCAAAGGCTTTTTATGGTTTTATATTTTACGACAATAAGGTCATTTGTATTAGCAAAAAAGTATAGAGTGATAAAACTAACATTAATCCTTGGTTCTGAGCTTTGAAAAAAACAAACAAGCCAGACCACTGAATTATCTTTTATCACTCATACCTTATCAGTCAGCTGCGGACTATTGCCTAGTCTGTTTCATCGGTAAACATTGTTTGAGGGAACTTGTATGGAGCTGTCTTTAACATGGTGTACGCGATGGGCAAAACGTTTTGCATTTTGATATTGGGCACTTGTATTTTGACTTTGGAAGCTGCAAAATATGAGGCAAAGTTGTCTGCTATGGTTCTTAAAAGTTTAAAGCGACCAAATTTTAGCCAAATTGGTCTTCCATCGACTCTCGGCCGCTACCCTTATGGTATGACGACGTTAAATTTGGTATCTTTTCACATTGGGGCGTGTATTCGGTTCCGGCATTCCGATCAGAATGGATTTGGTACTACTGGCGGGCCCAGAATAATACAGAAGTTGTAAACTATTTGGATAAACATTTCCATGGACAAAGTTATGCCGACTTTGCACCACAATTCACTGCCGAGGATCTCAATCCTTCGCAGTTTGCTGACATTATCGCGGCGTCTGGAGCGAAATACTTTGTTCTGACGTCGAAACATCATGAAGGGTTCACATTATGGCCGAGTGACACGTCGTTCAATTGGAATGCCGTCGATGTGGGACCGAAACGAGATCTTGTCGGTTAGTGAATATCATTGGGTCAATACAAACAACGGTCAGATGTTTCAGGCACTCTGAAAGAAGCTTTCAACAAAACGGATATTCATTTCGGGCTGTATTTTAGCCTTATGGATTGGTTCCATCCGCTGTTTTTGTCGGATAACGCGAATAACAAGACAGACTTTGTTGACGTGTGTAATTTTTTAGATTCTTATTCACATATTTTACAAAACTAGACGCTATTTATAAGTCTTGTTTTTATTAAGGTTGTTTCAGCAAGTGTCCTATCTCCAACTGCTCGAAATAGTAACAAACTACGAGCCAGACGTCGTATGGAGCGACGGTGACTGGGACCGCAGTCCCGAATATTGGAAGTCAAAAGAATTCTTGACGTGGTTGTACAACGAGAGCCCGATCAAGGACAAGGTTGTTGTCAACGATCGTTGGGGTCGTGGAACGATGGGCCAACATGGTGGCTATTTGACGTACAGCGACCACTATGATCCGGGACAGCTTTTGCCACGGAAATGGGAGAACTGCATGACTCTCGACAAGGAGTCTTGGGGCTTTCGACGCAATATGAAGGTGACAAATCTTTAAAAAAACCGTTTTTAACAAAAAATTTGATCAAATATTAGGCAAGTGATGTCCACACAGTGAAAGAAGTACTCGATCAGTTGGTTCGTGCAATCAGTTGCAATGGTAATCTGCTTCTAAACGTTGGTCCTGATCGTTTCGGTCGAATTGCGCCCATCTTTGAAGACCGTCTTCGGGGTATTGGCAAATTTATCAAGGCAAATAGTGTTGCAGTTTACGGAACAAAGCCGTGGATTCATCAAAATGACACTAACATTTGGTTTGTCATCATCGTTTGATTGCTTTGGCAATTATCATCGCTGTTTCAGGTACACATCGAGTGTCAGAGATGACGCAGGCCTCGATCCCAGACGCATTTTCAACCCACAAGACCAAGAAAATACCATTATCTATGCTTGGATCTTCGATATTCCAGACAATGGCACCGTGAATCTGCCGTCAGTCAAACCCACTGATAAGACAAAAGTCACCATCCTTGGCACAACCATCTCCGTGGCTCATAGCCCTGTCGGCCAAGGCATTTCTGTCAATTTGCATGCATTGCCCTTCCAGAAGCTCCCATCAACTGATGTTATCATCCTGAAAATCGAATACGCTGCTACATCGCACCACAATCCTCTCAAACCGACACACCATCACCACCAAAGCCGTACTCAAAAGAAAAAGTTGAAGAAATTATTGAAAGATTATCTGCGGAGTAATCAATATAATCGTGATTAAATGTATGATGTTGTTTTAACAATAGTGCTTTGATTATTTAAATCGACATTGCAGTTCTTACCGCCACCGGCATTACACAATAAAATTTGCTAAAATGTCGTTATTTTTTGACTGTGGAAAAAGGTCGATAACTCATTAATATGATATAAATAGGGACCGGCAGGCGGAGAACACTCGGTCACCCTGAACGTGTCCCCGCGGGATACTGTAGGAAAATTTTTTGTTCTATTTTTAAAAACGCATAATGGATTCAGACGTTTCGCTTCCTTCCGAATCGAATGATGCCATCAGATTTTGAAAAAGGTCGCTTTAAAATGCCAAAATGCCCATTTTTGCCACTTTTTTGAAAATTTGGTCGGGCGCCCCTTCGCGCCCCCAGACGGCACCTATACCATTCGATTCAGCGTAAAAAACTACATTGCTGGTCAAGCGGGATAGTGATCGGAAGTGATCGGACGCACGCTATGAATTTAAAAGTTAAAATGCCAAAAACAAAAGTTGATCAATTTCGGTATTTAGCGTGTCTACACCCCTATTTTCATACCCGAGAAATCGATTGGCAATTTTTGTTTTGCTCTAAAGTCATCATAAAGTGCCAAAACTGACATTTGCTATAGCTTTTTTGAAGTTTTTGGCATGCGCCCCTTCGCGCCCCTTGATGGCACCTATGCCATTCGATTCAGCGTAAAAAGTTGCGTCAGGTGCCTGGTGGCTATTTGACGTACAGCGACCATTATGATCCGGGGCAGCTTTTGCCACGAAAATGGGAGAATTGTATGACTCTTGACAAGGAATCTTGGGGCTACCGACGCAATATGACAGTAGGAAAACTTTAAAAACCTGTATGACAACAATTCATTTGAAAAAATTATAGGCTGATGAAGATCGCACGGTCAAGGAAGTGATTTGGTTTGCCATCAGACTCAGGGATGAAACTACGCTAGCCTCACGCTAGCGCGGCCGCGCGCGGGGTCTGGCCGCGAACGAAACCCAGCCTTGTTTTTGCGCTGCGAGACTCTCTTTCAGAATTTCTAAACTGATTTTCACCACTTTAGCGATTCTGAATCGGCCTTTTGACCCTCTAGATCGATTCTAGGGCCCGAGGGGGCTTTTTTGGGCACAAGAAGGTGGCAAAAACGATGAGAATAAAGGATTTCACTTTTTGAGGAGTGCGCTGTGTTTCGGACCCTGCGCTAACGCGCACAACCGATACGCTAGCGTAGTTTCACCCCTGATCAGACTGTTACCATTTTGACTATTATCATTGCTGTTTCAGGTACACATCAAGTGTTAGAGATGCCGGGGGCCTCGATCCTTGGCGCATTTTCAACCCCCAAGACCAAAACAACACCATTGTCTATGCATGGGTCTTCGATATTCCTGACAATAACACCGTGAATCTGCCGTCAGTCGAGCCGACTTTTAAAACAAAGGTCACTATTCTCGGCACAACTATCTCCGTGGATCACAGCATTGTTGCTCAAGGCATTTCTGTTGATTTGCAAGCTCTTCCCTTCCAAAAACTGCCATCAACTGATGTCATCATCCTGAAGATTGAATACGCCGCAACCTCGCATCATAATCCCCTCAAGAAATGACATTCGATGTCGTTCTTCTGTCTTCTCACGGACTTTTTTCTCCAAACATGTGCAAACCGTGTTATAATAACTTTGCTACGGTGTATCAATCAACACTTAAATTATAACTTTTGCTTTGAACTGATAGCTTAATAATAAGAAACTGCTAAACCGTAAACCCAGTTCAACATGTACGACTGATTGTGCTTTTTCTGCATTAAAGAAAACACTTTTTATTATTTTTTATATCATGCGTTGAATGCTACCCAAAAACAATAACGAAACATAAGCTCGTAAATTCATTAATATTTCATCAAAGGCGCCTTTAAACGCGCATAGGTCAACCAAAAAGAATGCAATAACCTTTAGCACAACAAAAAGCCAAGGATTCGGCCTGCAAAATACAAACATATTACTCAGACAGCTCATTCGTTATTTGCGACCCTTTCGTATCAGTCACATTTTGATTGTGGCCTAGTCTGTTGCGTCTGTAAGCAAATGCGTATTAATTTGTACCGAACTTTTTGACGAACGTAATGGACAAAACGTTTCACTCGTTGATATTGGTCACTTTGATTGCGGCTTTGGAAGCTGTAAAATACGAGGTAAAGCTGACTGTCATGGTTTCTTAAAAGTCAAAGTAGGAAAAATTTTAGCCAAATTGGTCATCAATCGATTCCCGACCACTACCCCTATGGTACGACGATGTCAAATTTGGTATCTTTACCCATTGGGGTGTTTATTCGGTGCCGGGATTTCATGAATGGATATGGCACTACTGGCGGACTGATAAGAATCCCGAAATTATAAGCTTCCTCGACAAACATTTTCATGGACAAAGTTATGCCGATCTTGCGACCCAACTTACAGCTGAGGACTTTGATCCGGCACAGTTTGTTGACATTGTGGCGACGTCTGGGGCAAAGTATTTTGTTTTGACGTCGAAACATCATGAAGGGTTCACACTGTGGCCGAGTAATACGTCGTTCAATTGGAATGCCGTCGACGTTGGGCCGAAACGGGATCTTGTCGGTGAGTGGATACTGATAGATTGACATAAAATGTCAAATTGTAAACTTTAGAAACCATCAAAGAAGCATTTAACAAGACAGATATTCATTTCGGGCTGTATTTCAGTCTTATGGACTGGTATCACCCGCTGTTTTTGTCGGATAAGGCAAACAACAAAACCGAGTTTGTTGATGTAAGTATGCGTTTTATCACGCAACACTGAAATGAACAATCAGATTGTTTTAGCAAGTGTCGTTTCGCCAACTGCACGAAATAACGACGAAATACGAACCAGAAGTCATTTGGACCGACGGTGATTGGGAACGAACACCCGAATATTGGAAGTCTACGGAGTTCTTGACATGGTTGTACAACGAAAGTCCTGTCAAGGACAAGATTGTAGTCAATGATCGCTGGGGCAATGGCACCATGGGCAAACATGGCGGCTTTTTGACGTTTACCGACCACTATGATCCAGGACGGCTTCTGCCAAGGAAGTGGGAAAACTGTATGACACTTGATAAGGTGTCTTGGGGCTATCGACGCAACATGAATGTAATGAATCATTAAACAACAGTTTCTAAAACAAGTAGGATAAAACTTCAGTCAAGTGATGTCCACACAGTCAAAGAAGTGCTCAATCAACTGGTTCGTGCCATTAGCTGCAACGGAAACTTGCTTTTGAACATTGGTCCTGATCGTTTCGGCCGAGTTTCGCCCATTTTTGAGGACCGTCTTCGAGGTATTGGCAAGTTTATCAATGCAAACAGTGTCGCAGTTTACGGTACAAAGCCGTGGATACACCAAAATGACACTAACATTTGGTTTGCTATTACAATCTGAATACTTCAAATATTATCAGCGCTGTTTTAGGTACACATCAAGTGTTAGAGATGACGAAGGCCTCGATCCCAGACGCATTTTTAACCCTCAAGACCAAAACAACACCATCGTCTATGCGTGGATCTTTGATATCCCCGACAATGGCACCGTGAATCTGCCGTCAGTCGAGCCCACTGATAAGACAAAAATCACCATCCTCGGCACAACCATCTTCGTGGATCACAGCATCGTCAGCCAAGGCATTTCTGTTGATTTGCAAGCTCTTCCCTTCCAAAAACTGCCATCAACCGATGTCATCGTTCTGAAAGTTGAGGACGCCGCAACCTCGCACCACAATCCCCTTAAAAAATAACTTTGGACATAGTTCCGAAAACCTGCTTACCGCTTCTTGTCTCCCAACTTATGCCAACCACGCTTTATACTTAACAACTGCACACAGAATATCAGTCTTTTGTTACGACTGATTGTGCTCTTTTTTATTTGCAGCAAACTTTTTGGGCCATGCGGTCGATTCTTTTATCAGTCAAGGGTTTCCAGAAATAAATCTGCCCAAAAATAAAGTACTGGCTCCAAAAATGTCACAAGCATGATTTATTTGGTGTCAAAAGTGACTTTGAACGACACAAAGGCTATTACAACAACGGAAACGAATAACATTTAGCATTAGTTAAAAGGTCAAGGTTTTAAGCGTTAAAAAAGGAGCATATAAACCATACTGTAAAGTAATTCTTTCAAGCATTTACACTCAGCCAACAGCTGATAGTTGGTTTGCTTCATCTGTTTTGTGAATTTGTATGGATTATCAAAGTGAACATGATGGATAAAACGTTTTTCACTCTGATCTTATTCATAACAGTTGCAACTTTAGCAGCAAAACAATATGAGGTAAGTTTGTTGTTACAAATTTTGAAAAGTTTCAACAGGCTTATTTTAGCCAAATTGGTCGTCCATCGACTCACGCCCTCTACCTCTCTGGTACGACGACGTCAAATTTGGTATCTTTACCCATTGGGGTCTTTATTCGGTCCCGGCATTTGGCAATGAGTGGTTATGGTACGAATGGAAAGGCCAAAAAAGACCCTACATTGTAAAATACATGGATAAGCACTTCCACGGTCAGAGTTACGCCGATCTTGCGCACCAGTTTACTGCAGAAGACTTCGATCCGGCGCAATTTGTCGATATTGTGGCGGCGTCTGGAGCGAAATACTTTGTGTTGACGTCGAAACATCATGAAGGGTTCACATTGTGGCCAAGTAATACGTCTTTTAACTGGAATGCAGTCGATGTTGGACCAAAACGAGATCTTGTCGGTTAGTCGATACTCTAAAGTTAACTTGAAAAGACGAAAGGTGGATTTCAGGCACTTTGAAAGAAGCTTTCAAAAAGACAGATATTCATTTTGGACTCTATCTCAGTCTTATGGATTGGTTCCATCCGTTGTTTTTGTCGGATAACGCAAATAATAAGACAGAGTTTGTCGATGTAAGTTTGCCAAACACCACCTGTTTACCAGAAACAGCTACAAAGAGGTTTCATTGAATGTGTATTTCGTTTTAGAAAGTCTCCTACCTACAACGACTAGAAATTATCAATAAGTACGAACCGGAAATTTTCTGGAGCGATGGCGATTGGAACCTGTCACCCGAATATTGGAAAGCGAAGGAATTCTTGGCTTGGTTATACAACGAAAGCCCCGTGAAAGACACAATTGTCGTCAATGACCGTTGGGGCAACGGCACAGAGGGCAAACATGGCGGGTTTTTGACATTTCACGATCATTATGATCCAGGACAGATACTGAAACGGAAATGGGAGAACTGTTTGACTCTCGATAGAAAATCTTGGGGCTATCGACGTGATATGACGGTAACGAAGCTTCACCGAAAGCCATTTTACAGTAAAATTGTAGGCTGATGATGTCCGCACTGTCAAGGAAGTGCTCGATCAGTTGGTACGTGCCATCAGCTGCAACGGAAACCTGCTGTTGAACTTTGGCCCTGACCGTTTCGGTCGAGTTCCGCCTATTTTTGAGGACCGTCTTCGAGGTATTGGCAAGTTTATCAAGGCAAACAGTGATGCGGTGTATGGAACAAAGCCGTGGATTTATCAAAATGACATTAACATTTGGTTTGTCATCACAGTTTGAATGCTTTGACTACTATCATCGCTGTTTAGGTACACATCAAGTGTCAGAAATAACACAGGCCTCGATCACAGCCGCATTTTCAACCCTCAAAACCAAAAAAACACCATTATCTATGCGTGGGTATTCGATATCCCTGACAATGGCACCGTAAATCTGCCGTCAGTCGAGCCGACTTTTAAAACAAAGGTCACTATCCTCGGCACAACCATCTCAGTGGATCATAGCATTGTCGCCCAAGGCATTTCGGTTGATTTGCAAGCTCTTCCCTTCCAAAAACTGCCTTCAACCGATGTCATCGTTCTGAAAGTCGAATACGCCGCAACTTCACAGCGCAATCCCTTCGAACCGGCGCGTCATCATCGTAAAAACCGTACTCAAAAGAAAAGTCATCTGTCAAGCAATCAATATAACCGTACTTAATCTGACTTTAAAAGTAAAAATATGTAATACTTTGTTGCCTTAAATCACTCTTTGCTTTATCACTTTTGTCATCACTTTCATAAAAAAAAACTATTATCACGTGATCAACTTTTGCTTTTATAAATTCAGACAACGAAACTGATAAAAGAGTTGACCAACACAAAATTGGCCAACAAAAACAGCAAAAATAGACTGGTGGCGGAAACGCTAATAAGCTCAATTGACCCGTCTTATGAGTTTCAAATGACCAAAATGTTCAATGATCAAACTGAGTATACATGCATTGTTTAGAACAAATCCCAAATTGTTGTTTTTGTGCGGATTTGTAATGTTTCATTTTTGAAAAGTTAAAATAAGTCATCGTTTTTTGACCCGGTGGCGCAAAAATGAACGGATGTTCCCCTCTGAGAAATCATCACGTCTCGTTTTTTGTCCTCGAAGGGGCACGTTGGTCGCGTTGGTGGCGAGAGTCATGACCGCTGCAGCGCTGCCAAAAAACGTGCGCGCCGCGCTGCTGCCAGCCAGGCGCAGTTCGAGTCAGTGAGCCGGCTGGGAGGTGGTCGTCGGATCGGGTGGGTGGATTGGGGTGGCCCTTTTGGCACTGATTGGTGGCATTTCTCTTTCCGATGCTGATTTGAGGTTGTTTGTTTGTGGCTTCTGAACTCCCTGGGCTACGTTTTTTCCTTATTTGCATTGATTTCGTCCCCTTTTTTGATGCCTTATCATCGGAAGCCCGATCATTTTTCACGTGGTTTCACGTTTTGTCATTATTTGCCACACTTTTGAACCCCTGTTCCCGATCGGCATCCAAATACGTTTCGATTATGGCCCCCGAAATCCCTGGCTTCTGTTTTCGGTGTTTTGGACCCAGTTTGCATAATTCCCACTAAATTTCTGTTGCCATATCACCATTGAAAACTTTCACGTGTTTTCACGTTTTGTCATCATTTTCCCCTTCTTTTTGGTCTAATTTTCTGACCAGCAATCAAATACGTTTCGATTTTGGCCTATGAAGTCCCTGGCTGCTGTTTTTGATGTTTTTCAACCAACTATATTAATTCCATCCAAATTTCTGATGCCATGTCACCTAAAACTTGACAACTTTTACGTGGTTTTACGTTTTGTCATCACTTTTGAAACTTTTTTGATCCACTTTTCGACCTGGCGTCTAAACGCGTTTCGATTATGTCCCCTGAAACCCCGGGTGACCGTTTCCGATGTTTTTCATCTAGATTCCGTCCAAAAAAACTCTGATGCCATTACCCTAAAGTTTATAACTTACACGTTTTTCACGTTTTTGCATTGTACATTGCTTTTTGATCTGCTACATCTGAACTTCCATCTGGTTGTGGCATCGGAACCCCCCATGGTTACTGTACTCGATGTTTTTGTGTAGCGCATGTTTGATTCCACCCTTTTTCCGACATTTTCCTACCCGAAAGTCGATCTTTTCCACGTGGATCACGTTTCGTCATCAATTTACGCGCTTCCTTTATCCGATTACCGTATCATGTGTTCGCGCTTTCAGGCCGCCATCACAATGAACGTGGCCCGTCGTTGGACGCCGTCGTTCCTGACCGGACTCCTCCTAACCATCCTCGTGGCCCTGTCCACTAACACCGGCAGTCATGCTGTTCCGATCGGCATGGGAGACGCCTACGACACCGAATTCGGAGAGATGATGCAGCAGATGCAGACTAAACGCGCCCTCATCCAGCAGGTTGAAGCCGAAGGCTATATTGTAAGTTTTCTACCTTTCTTTACACCTTGCTGCCATCTTTTGATGATTTCGATGACTTTACTTGCCCCTTTTCAGCCCATTGACCGCAACTCCCGCGATATCTACGACTACGGCACCCAGGAGATCGTCAAGGGAGAGGACTCCGTCGAAACTGGCCCGACATCTGGACGGAAGCGTGAAGTCGAGGGACCCTACCGGCACGTCGGCATTGGTCTTGCCCAGGCGGAGGAGCTTTTCAATGAAGGCGCCGAGCCTGAAGAAGAACCGACGACTGCAGCGCCAGGTGCCCCGGAAGTCGATGGCGAAACCGTCCAGCGATTCGTCCGTGTTGACCCCCCAGAAGTCTACGAACCCGAAGGCCCTGAAGTCACGACCGATTCGACCACGACCGAAGCCACTGCCCAAGAAGTCGATGGTGACACTGCTGGAGATGCCGCTGTTCGCCAGGCTCGCGACAACGATGAAGAAGAACCTGCGACCACTGCCACGCCGACCCCCTACACTGGAGCCACCATTACCGTCACCGGTATCCACCCTGTTGCTCGTGGTCGCTGTAAAGGTGCCGGTTGTCATGGGTTTATGAAGGTTAACGAGACTGGTCAACGCCAATCCCGCACCGTCCTGCCGGGTGCAGGGGACCTCACTTCATTGAATCCTGATGATGCCGAGTTCGCCCCGGAAGCCGATGCTCGCCCGGTTAACAGCAACCTGCCTCCCCTTACGTTGAATCAATCAAGTATCATCCTCGAAGAAGCCGATCAGCGTGAGCCCCGCACTGTCGAGACCTATGCCGAGAAGCGGTCGCAGCCGGAATCAGACCTCCATTTGGATGCTGCTGCGAGCGGGTTTGCTAGTACTGAAGCCCCTCAAGATGATGATGCTCGCTCCGTTCGCAGCTTCACGCCTCCCCCTGCCTCGATTCAAGATGCCGCCTCCGATGAAGCCGATCATCGCCAGCCCCGCTACGTCGACACCGTTGCCGCAAAGCGCGGATATCAGCCAATCCCAAATGACTTTGCATTCGGTAAGGTTCTCAATGCTTCGACTGGTGATTCCCTTGAGGATAAACGGCTTCGCGCGATTCGCAACCCCGTCTACGTCGATGGCGACAAGCCCAAGGACTACCCCGATGACAAGGCCGCCCACGGCTGCAACTGCGACCACGACCCGAAGCCCACGACGACCACGACCACGGAAGCCTCTGCCGTCACCATCCAGCACGTGCCCGCCTTTGCCGACGAAGACATCATCGACGAAGAGGACTCCTCCGAGGAACCCGTCAACGTCCCGACCGTCCGTGCCAAGCGCTCCTGGTACTACTTCCCGTCGCGCGGCTAACTGCCTTCACCCATCTCAAGCGGCTACAATCATTGCCTGATGCCGCTGTGCCTTGCTCTTTTTAACACCCTCACCTTTTGTAATTTCTTTTTCTAACATTTGTCTTTGTCTTTGTTGTACATTTTTGTTACCAAAAGTTTGTTACATGCTTCTTTGCGTATCTCTTTGATGTTTTGCAATAAACCGATCTCTCTTTAAAACCATCGCCTTTCTTGAACTATATCAACATTCTGTTTGATTGCTTTATAAATTTCTGTGTTTTATGGCTTCAAAACTCGAAACTCAGATTTCAGCCAGTCCAGACATTTCGCCACCAGCAATTCCTCGAGCTATGAATAACTTTTTCCGAGAAGCCTTCTTTCAAAAAAAGCCACCTTGACAATGACCATAAGCTTCAAAGGTGGCCAAATGATCCCGGTCTTTAGTCCTTTGGCAAGCCCTTTTCCTATTTGTAGTGCCATTGAAAGCGTGCACGGGACAATTGAGTGTTAATTTGGGCTTTTTGAAGGTGGATAAAGGGAATGAAGGTGGAAAGCTATAAATAGCAAGCCGGAAGCTGAGCTAGGAATTCTTCAAATTGGATTCTAATCGCTTTTTGCAGTTTGCAAACTGACATAACACGTGTTGGAGCGGTTTTTATGCAGAGCAAAGTCATAATTGAGTTCAAAATAGTGTCATCTAATGCCACTTTTTGCAAAAATTTGAATGTTAAATTACAGTAGTGGGTGTTTTTTGAAGGTTTTTCTGTCGAAAAAAGCTATTTGAATTGTGTTTTGGGTAAAATTGGTGGAACTGAGCTGCATATTGATAATGGTGGCGTCATTTGCTTTTGTTTTGACGATAAGCAGATGCACTTTGGTTGTTTTTCGGCCCTATTTTTGGAAGTTTGCTAGAATTCGAGGGCATTTGAAGATGAAAATCGGAAATAATACTCCGAAATCTTCGTTTTTTGGTTTGCTGTAGTTTACTTCGGAATTCCAAAAGGAACGGACATCCCAACTTCCGGCATTTGGGGACACAGTTCCGCGGTTACGTAAGCATGTTTCATTTACATTGGCAGGAGGCCATGTCGATGGACAGATTTTACATTACTTGGCTTATCTCTTTGCTGGTATCAGGTTTTGTTTGCAGATGGGATCGCGATTTCCGGGATTTCAGTGACTGTAAAACATGCGACACCGCTCGGATTTACGACGTTGCGTCACAAATGACAGACCTACTTCCGTCTAATTAGTTAAATTGTAAAGTGTAACGACTTCAAACATCATTTGCCCCCTGCTTTAAAGTTCCGACGCATCACAGATCATAAACTTGTCGACCATAATCCAAAATTAACCATTATAATCCCCGAATTTCACGTTGTTTCCAGAATCACGTAGTTCAAAAACAACCAGATGACAATGTCCGCTGTTTGGACAACCACTAATCCTCCTCACGCTTTTCATTCACCAAGTCATGATGGGATATAATCAGAATCAATGACGTCGCCTCATCGCCCCCCTTTTCGTCTGAAATCCCACTCACTGATTCAGTGATATCAGTAAAGCCCATTGTTTGCAGGGTCCTAATCAGGAAAAGCCATCAAAGGGGGTGTCAATCCGAGGTAAACGTCTTCCTTTTTTACATTTGCATGCTTCACAATCACATTTCCTCGAATTGAATTTGTACAAACATACCGCCCCAAACAAATGGGACTTATAAAGATAGAACAAAAAGCTAATATTGGCCATTCAAAGCTCAAGGTTAGCACGGATCTGGATGTCGATGTGGCCATTTATAGTATTCAAATTAAAAATTGTCTTGCAGTTGTAAGTTTTCTAATTCCTTCCTTCAAGTAAGTGGACGCGTTTAAATTAACTTTACTTAATTTCATTTACCTTATTTTGTGTGGTTCATCGCCCCCACTCGGTTTAAGGGCATCTGCCGGAGGGCATTATGGTGTCCAGGATGGAGCTGGCAGGCATTTATGTTGGTGTTGCTTGCCCTTTTTATGCCCATTAAAAGTTAAACTCATTGTCCTTTGTGTCCTTTGGTTGTCAGACTGTGCCATCGGGGCAAGGAAAGGCTCGCTAAAAGGACAATGATACAACTCATTATGTAATTTAAGCCTATCATCAGAAATTGGGATGCATTGTAGCAAACATTGAAGGCTAAAAACACTTTAAAATGTGCTTTTCTCTTCTGGCAGTGTAACAACAGTTTACAAAAAGGGCCTTCCTTCCGTGTTCTCCAGTTCCAAAGACGGAATGGAGCCCTAGAAGGAAGGATTGAAGCCGATCTTCAGCCTCTGGGACCAATTTAAATCGGATTTTGTTGAAATTGGTTCGGAATTGGGACTTGGGGTTCCTTGTTTGATGCTTGTTCAAGAGTTATTTCACTTCTACGTTTAAATTTTGTTTGAGATTGTAAAGTTGGCATTGGCCTGTAATGCTTATAATTTTTGCTCCTGCTATCAAAAAAGTTCAAAAATCGTCACCCCATTTTAAAATAAATTTCCACCCGCAGCTAGCAAACCCTAACATCGTTACAGTGCAATCATAAATTGAAAAATTGGACAAACTACATTTGATTTTTGCAGCGCCATGCAATAACGCATTCATTGAAGCCGTTTTTGGTGTCTATAAATTGGCCAGACAAGAATGCATAATTTTTATGGTGTTTTTGACATACAAATATGGTTTCGATATATCTGTTTTTCAAAATATTACCGTCAAAACACCCCGTAAGATTTCACTGAACCCCTTGAAGGTTTCAAACCAATAGCCCTCTAAACTTCTCTCTCCATGCGTCAGTAAAACTGATTACTGTCGTCATCCCCACCCTCAATCATGTTTACTTTCAAGTCGCCCCAATTGTAGTCCCCCAATGACTTGGTCCCAGATTACGTCCATCTGCATCATCAATGCCGCGTCTTTGCGGGTTGAATTGAAGTAACCTTTAGTCGGGAAACCCATCTGACGGCGTTTTTCTAGCCTCTGGGTGACCCTGACCGCTGTGAAATAACTACATCAGGTGAGAAGTAAGTACTTTGTTGATGCTTACAATGTACCTACCTACTACATACGTTTCAAATTGTAGGAGTACACATCTTTCGTGTCATTCATCGTCAATGAAATCGTATATCACAGTGTGTTTGACCAAATACGGGAAGCCTATAAAGGCTTAGGATGGCAGGGATATAAAAGGACACCCACCATGTACAAATACACGTGTTGTTATTACTAGCTGTTTTGATAGCGGATACATAGTTATATTCGTAATATACACGTGCGGGGGTATTAGTCGTTGTTAATTTTAAGCGATCACAACTGAATAACTTGCCTTTTGTGGGCTTCTTCGAAAAATATAATGGCACCATTGTCACTGCAAGTTGACTTCAGAAACTGTGGGTGTTTTCTGAATGTTTTTAGTTTTTAGTGTCTTTTTCGATGGATGTTTCTTATCTCATAATCGAATCTGGCTTTCATTTAACTGTTTCTCACTTTTTATGTCCAAAAAATGCCGAAAAGCAACCCCTAAAGGCCGCTACAACAAATTAACCTTGTTTTTTGTTCATTACGTCTTTTAAGAACTGAACATTGAAAAACTGATGTGACTACAAATAACTTTTTTTATACATTTTGGCATGCTAAATCGACTTAAATTTTTGTAAATTGTAATTCAAACAAATTTGAACAATTGCAACTACGCATTTTCAATTAAAAAATTTGCCGCTTCCTTCAGGTTCCGATAAAGTTTTTCAAAGAACACCCAATGACGTCCCCTAAAGATATTATCGTACCTCCATCACCGGGTAAACAAAATTAGTCTCCAACTTTGCAGCCGGTTTGTTACGTCGTCCCACGCTGCTGATATCAGGAGTTAATATTAACTGGTGCAAAAATAATTTACTCGTAGTATTATGCCTTCAACGTAGGACTGCATTTACATTAGGCTTCTTTTAACCGAGCTATTTAGCGTTTAATTGCGTCAGGGTTGTTTGACAGGTGCAACGGTTTCTTTAAAGGTAAAAAGTTGCTTAACGTGGGAAATTTATAGTTTCACAAAGTTTCTAAAGTAAATAATTGTGAGGGTGGAGAGTTTCACGTTTTCGTGGAACGGTTTGACGGTGGTTTTTTGGTTAAATTGGGTTTGAGTTGATTAGGGGGACTGTGTGATCTATGTGAAATTTCTTTGAAATTAAGTTGAAGAAATTACGGTAATTTGAGCATGTCGTTTTTGGAACTTTAGTACTTTTATTTGTTTGCTAGTTATCCTGGAACTTCAAAATTACTTACTTTCAAGAAACGTGGCCTGAATGCATAATCCAAACCCGCATTCCGCCCTCTCGTTTCGCTGATTAATTAATTTAGTTCCATTTAACGTTTAATTTAATCGTTCTCGAGGCATCCTGTTTGTTAATCTTGTGATTCCGCCTTCTTTTTTGCCTTTCAAAACAGGTGCAATTTCCGCTTTTCTCTCCCCCACAAAGGCGATTCAATTTACGCCGTGCATGTGTTCTACATATAATAGATTCTAACTTCTAACACAGACACATAGTCGTGTGTATTTTGGGTTGTCTTGGGGGGCATGCTTTGACATAAGCCGACTTTGAATGTCGGCGGAGAGGGCGGGGAATACCGTAGGAGGGGTCGCTCGACTTGAAGCTCAACAAAGTGGGTACGCTTTCGGTTCCCTTTCAAGGTTAATTTGCCATGAAATCTCATTTCACTGAATTTACATTACATCAGTGATTTTAGAGCTCCGCCTTTTCGTTTGGATTTGTAATGGAAAATTGGTTAAACGAAACCCAGATAGATGAGGGCGGCATTTAACCTTGTCTGACCCGGCATATTTTAAACTGTTTAACGCGACCCCTAGAATATGAAAACCCCCTCTGGATCCCATCCAAAACCGTTTATTAATCTCTCATCGAAGAACAACCACCAAACTTAAGACCGTAGTATCAGTGTTTAGAATTTCCGGTCTCATTAAACCATATAAGCCCACCTCTGTCTACCCCTACAGCCTCGAGACTGCTCCAATGTGTCAATCTGTGCCAACATTACCATTTTGTATTCCATAATAATCGTCCCTACGTAAATTCATTACAACATTGTCTGTGCCAAAATGCCGCATCGCCATCTAAATGCGCTTGGCCAACCAAGACGGTCATGCCTACATTACCGCTCGACAGCCCCCAAAAACCGATGTTTGCTCACTTTTTTGGGTCTGCACACTTTTAATATGCAAATCATGCCCTTTAAAAGCACATCTACTTAACTTTAAGCCAGTGAAACACCGAAAAATGGGCAGATGTGCCATAGCGTCATTTTCTGGCTGACAATTTCATTGTTTTGGCGTGGGTTTTTTGACATTTCTGAATTTTCCACGTAAATTTGAAGTATGTCAGTCTTCCGGAAGGTCGGAACATTCATCTTCGTTATAATAGACAGTTTAAAACTACTTCCACCTGTAATTTTTTCTCTGCGTTTATCAGAACACGCTAACGCCCTCAAAGACGCCCATTTTTAACCCCAGCTTCCAGACAGAACGCTCTGACAGCCCCAAATTTCCAATCCAGACCCCTTCATTTACGCATTTACACGAAAGCAGGGTGGCATTTAGGTGGCTGATAAATGTTGCTCACCTCCAGGTGGTTCTTTTTATAAGCGCTGCCGTTGACTGACCTTTTGAAGATTGCTGCAACGCAATTTCTTGAATTCAAAGAATAGGCCGTCCCCGCCCTCAGCAGCTGGATTTGGCACCTTTTTGTTTCGCTTTTTGCCAATACATAGTTTTTTTAAAGTTGGATTATTGCGTGCCAATGAGGGTGGCCTGCCATTGGATGTCCATGCAAACATGGCAGCTCCAAAAGTTCACATTTCACAGCACATTTCCTGTAAATAAACACCCCAAACAATGAATATCTCCTGTTTTTGTAGTTCTGTTTTCCGATCCCTGGAGCCTGGATGTATTTTAACAATAATATCATTAACTTTGCCTCAAAACATTCTCATATCAAGTTTTCCTGAAAGACCGTGAATTAAATTCCGCCAAAGGGCACAGGTTGTAAAATTTCTTCGAGATAATCGTTTTCTGGACCCGTTGAAGCTTCAAGGCGGCTTCAAGTCTCTGGAAGTTCTTCGACGTCGTTGATTTTCCCATAAAAAGCCCATGAGAACCGCTATTACTCCCACAATGTGTTTTTGAACGCGGAATGTCGACGTGGAAGTTTTGCAGTTGACATCAATTTCGTGTGTTTTCAGAAGTTAGAAACCTCAAACCTTAACAGGGTACTGTCCAAGATTCGAAAATGCTCGTATCAGTCGTCGTCGTAGCGATCGCGTGCTTCGTGCCGGCAAGTTGCAAATTGGTAGCGCCAACGGTGGCGAGTAGCGGTAATGATGTGGATTCTGGGAGTGATTTGCCTAGTGAAGTAAGTTTTTTTAACTTGAGACATTGTTTTGATTAAATTTATAAAATTTGTAAAATCTAAAAATATGTTATTAAACAAATTTTGTAATTTTTTGAAAACTGTCATAATTTGTCTCCCTTCAGCTTACTGTAAACCAGCTGGCCGACCTCATCCACACCCTCGTATCCCGCGATTTAGCTATCCGTGAACAAGTCGCTGAAATCGCCAACCCCCAGCCTTCTTCCATCTATGAAATTCCGTCAAACTTCGCTTTGGAATCCTCAGCGCCCGAGAAACGTGCCGCCTTCCAGTTCTATGGTGCCCGTGGCAAGAAGTCTGCCTTCGGTTCCGCTGATAAGAGGTAACCTACCACCAACGCTCCCAAACCATCCCTCTAACCCCATTCCCTTCCAGATTCAGCTACATGCCATCCCGAGGCTAATCCCCCGCCTCCAAACCCAACTTCGTAGGTGTGCTTCTCGTCTTTTCGCACAAGCATCTCTGCCAGCCCGCCTACAGTATCTTCGAACACGTTCCTTTCGCTCTCTCTGTGATCCAAGATCTCAAAAAACGCTCTTCCCCGGTTGTATCCTTCTTTTACAATCTCATCTGAAATAGAATATTTTTGACAGTGGTTAATGGAAAATGTGTATTCTGGCAAAAAAGGCAAAAATCGACTATTGTGCTGTGTTGGTATGTGTTGTCGGCCCTTAATCCATCGTTTATGCTTGTAAAACGTATAAAAATAAAGTTTTGTTGTTTTATTGGTTGTTGGTTTGAATCTGTGACGCTAAACTGTAAGGGTTTTATACGCAAACAAGCGAATTTGAGTGAAAAACAGGAAAAAATGCAATAAACTGGGGAAAACTTGTTCAACAGCTGTAAGTAAAAGTGTTTCACCAACCCAGCTAACATGAAGAAACATCAAAACAACACCAAAAATAGCCAATTTTACGTCAAAAACTGCAAAGCTGTCTGAAAAACGGTACAAGTCAAAACGCTGCACGCAACATGCGACCCAAAGCCTGCCTGCAACGTGCACACACATCTCCGTCCAATTTGAGTGTTCCCATTTTTCGATCGTTTCCAAAACTGATTTCAATTCCACCACTTGATCGCCATGAAACGCCCAAAATCCTCTACCCCGAAGAATGGCACGACTCCCAAGAAGTCCAAACTTGCCCCTAAAGCTGTACCAGCCTCCCCAGCGAAATCACTGCACGAATCCGTCGACTTTTATCAAGTCCACTTCGAAACCGATCTCGAGGACCATGTCACCTTGAAACTGGGCCAGGGAGCTGATAAAACCCGAACCGAGCTGAAGGGATCGACGAAGGAAGTTTTTGAAGGCTATTCGGTCACAGTAAATGGAACTGGAGCGAGAACTGTGGGTTTTTATATATAAACTGGAAATATTTGGTTTCAAATTCATTGTTTTCAGCACGATACGGACGTCACTGATGTCAGGAGCATCTCCGAGTTTGGCCTTGTCCCAAAGGTTGTGGAAAACTTTGAGAAGAAGCTCAAAAAGCCGATCAGCCGTGAGCAGTTGGAATTGTTTCAAGCCATCGGGCGATACATGGATGTTTCGTGTGTTTCGAAGCGGAGGGACTATTTGGTGGGTTTTTATATATATTTTTGGGTTTAAACTGAACATGTGGTTTTAGCCTTTGATTTGCCTTCACATCGTCAACCACATGACCCGTACACGTGAAACTATCGTCAAAAACAACGCACTTCTGGCAAAAGCCACCGCTTCGGTATGTTTTGACAACATTTATCCTTAAAACTGTCTAATCGTACATTTTCAGAATACCCTCACCGAAGAAATCATCGACAGTTGCCGTGATCAAGGCCTGACCCGCCCTAGGGTTCTTTATTTGGCCCCGATGATGAAGCATGCCCATGCTTTTGTCCATCAACTCGCAGCGACCGTGTTTGCCCCCGGCGAGCGTCACACATTGATGAATTTGAGCCGTTTCGAGGAGGAATTCGGCGATGATGGCAATGTGGCTTCCGCAAATCGACCAGCGGACTATCAGGAGGTATTTTCCGGCAACATTGGCGACAATTTCCGTCTCGGAATCCAATTCGCGAAGAAAGCGCTGAAACTGTACCAAAAGTTCGACGAAGCCGACGTCCTGGTCGCGAGTCCCCTCGGCTTGCGAATGATCATTGGCGAAGAAGGTGAAAAGAATCGCGAAATCGACTTCCTGTCGTCGATTGAGATCGTCGTTGTCGACTGGGCCCATGTGATTTCGATGCAGAATTGGGAGCATCTACAGGTTGGTTGATTTTTTATAAACTGGCTCATAGAATGTTTTCTTTCCAGTCAATCATGCAAGTCCTCAACTGCGTCCCATCCGCCCTAACTGTCGACATTTCTCGAGTTCGCAATTGGGCCACGCAGAATCTCGGCAAATTCTACCGACAAACACTGCTCTTCAGCGAGCTCAACTTCACCGAGTTGCAAGTCCTGTATGCGCAGAGCTGTTCGAACTATGCTGGAGGGGTGTCTATTGTTGAAAACCCGACAAGTCTGCTTGAAAATGTAAGTTTTAAACTGGTTTGAAATTTAACGATGCTATTTTTACAGATCGAAAAGCCATTGACCCAGGAATTCCACCGATTCGAATGCGAGCGCCCAGAAGATCAATCCGATTTGCGGTTCGAATACTTCACCAGGAACATTTTGCCGCATCTGGATAGCGGCACAATGATCTTTGTCCCGTCGTACTTCGATTTCATCCGGCTTCGAAACTACTTCAAGAAGGAGAATCTGTCCTTTTTGCAGTTGCATGAATACGCCAAGGACAAGAAGGTGCTTCGAGCCAGGAATATGTTCTACAAGCGGTACCGGAAGTTTATCGTCATGACTGAGCGGTGGGTTTTGAAAGTTTTTTTGATAAAAAGGGTCTGTTATGGGGGTCAAAAACTTCTAAAAAGGGAGATTCAAACTTTGAAAGACGGAAAACTGACAACTCTGCGGTGATTTTAAATCATAGAACTATCTTTAAAACATAGTATATTGTAAAACTGTTGGTGAATACGTCCGTTTCAACGTTTTGATTTCAGTTTCCACTTCTACAAGCGCTTCGTCATCAAAGGCGTCACCTCACTCGTCTTCTACCAGCTGCCAACCAACCCCCACTTCTACCACGAGTTGATCAACTCCTCCACGGCCGAGACTCGACTCGATTCAAGAGTCATCTTCAGCAAGTTTGATGTCATCCGGATGCAGGGGATCTTCGGCAAGCCCCAGACCAAGCAGATGATCAAGGCTGATGAGAAGTATCACGTCCTTGTGAGTGAATAAGTTTACTATCCCTACTTTTTTGCCTAACTGGCTATTTTTGTTGTTCCTTGTTGAGTTTCCGTTTTGTTAGTTTCGAATAAATCACAAAATTTATAAACAAAAGCGCCGAAAATTAGAAAGAAAGGAATGAAATGTATAGTTAAATATGGCCCTTAACACAAGTAGATGTAAGCCGGGAAAGCATAAATTAGTCAAATTTAGTGGGACTCAATGTAAGAAACGGATTTGCCGGACTTGACGAGTGCCGCGAGGACCTCATCCTTGGGTAGATCCGTTTTCACGGTGACACGGTTCGTTGCGACGTCGGTTTGGACATCGGTGACTTTATCTGAAGAAACTGTAATCAGTGGATCTAAATATGAGCTTATATCCAACCTCCGAGCTTGCCAATGAGTCTCTTCGCGGCCGCGGCGCAGTTTTCACATGTCATCGGGAATTCGAACACGTGGACTTGCTGCAAACGCAAATTTTATATATAAAATTCGCTTCAATCGGCGAAAACTTGAAAACTACTCACAGACATGATGTAAAACTGTCAACGAGGGACGTAATAGACGAAGCAACTGGTCTGAAAGTAGATAGTAAGGCTTTTATCAATGGACATGAGGAAACTGAATGGAATGGACGCGACGATTATCAGCAAATGCGTTTTTTGTCTGGAAAGAACAATCGCCAGCGGGCAGGGGGACGACATGAATCACGAAAAACTGCAGGAACGCCGATAGAATGTAGTTGGATCTGTTTTCATATCCCCAAGAAACGTCCAGAAATGGGGGCTGAGCTGGCAGTCGTGAGCCATGGGCGCAATTTGCCATGAGCGAGACGGGGCTGAGCCGCTCCCGGCTATTGATTGACGGTTTTTGACCACGCATTCCGTGTCTGGTCTCGCATTTCAGCGCTCATCGAGCATCCACTTTTCGGGGTTGTAATTGGCTTCTATTTTGGTTTCCGTTGCAGTGACGTGTTCCTCGCAAACAAGAAATATGAAATTGTGGTTTCTTTCTTTCGACCACTTTCATTGCTTTTTCATTCAATTTGGACATCATTATGTAACGTTCAGCGTCAAATTTATATATCCTTCTTTACTGGGGCACTGTGTTAAACTGATAAAACTGATGGGGATACAAAACTGGCTCAAACTGACGGGAAAAATGCAAAACTGTCCGCAACTTTTGCAGAAAACAAGCGCAGCCTCGCACGAAACGAAAAATGAGCTTGCGGTTGGAGACACTTCGCCAACACTCTGTCGCATTTTTTGTTCACTGCCCGAGGACATGCTTCATTTTGACCGCTTTTCCAAGCATTTTTCTTTAATTTTCCTTACCAAATCAGGTCCCAATGTGCCAAAAATCTCCTCCAATGCATAAAACAACCTTATATCGCCGCCAAGCTATCAAAATCTGACGCACTTTTTCTTTACACGCGCACACTGCCCCTAACCATATCCCACCACGAACAGAACCTACAGTAGGGTGCGTGCGTCGCACTGCGTGCTCTTGCTCGGCTGGTCGCACCTTTTTTCTACTTTTTCCACGTTTTGCCGTTGTATTTTATCATTTTTACCTTATTTTTCGGTTTACTGTGATCCCCACGGTTGCCGTAATCTTCCTATAACGCTGCTCGCCAGTTTTTCCTACTTTTTGAACCCAAATTTTGCAGTTTTGCGTGACTATGTCCGAGCTTTTGCTGATTTTATATATAATCTTCATCCTTTGATTATCCATTACCCTTTCCAGGGTGAGACATGTCGAACGTTAAGGTCAAGGCCGCCGAACTTCGCTTGAAGAAGCGTGAGGAGCTCACCAAGGCCCTCGATGAGCAGAGGACCGAGCTTGCCAGCCTCCGCGTCGCTAAGGTTACCGGTGGCCAGGCTTCCAAGCTCTCCAAGATCAGCGTTGTCCGCAAGAACATTGCTCGCATCCTCACCGTCACCAACCAATTGCAAAAGGCCAACCTTCGCAAGTACTACAAGGTTAGTTTGGGTTTTTATATGAGATTTTTATATCCGTCCGCTACATTTCCATTTGAACGATTCTTAATCCTTATCATTCTAGGGACGCCAATACAAGCCTCTTGACCTCCGTGTGAAGAAGACCCGCGCGATCCGACGAGAGCTGACCAAGGCCCAGCTCGCCAAGAAGACCGCCAAGCAGATCCACAAGGCCCAAAAGTTCCCAAAGCGCGTCTACGCTCTTAAGGCTTGAATTATGGTTGGAATTGTTTGATTGTTTTGTTTTATAATTAAAAATGTTTATCAAGTACGGTAAATGCTACCTGCTGTTGTTATACGACTTGAGACGAGCAAATGAGGTGGATCCACCTTATATATCTTATCAACTTTTTTTGGCGTTTACGCTATTATAATTTTTACAACGACCTATCAGTTTTGGTCTAAACCAGTGCTTCTGAATGGCACTTGATCCGATGCGAAGATGAATCCCCGACCCTTGTATATAAGTTATAACCTCCCCCATTGAAAGCAGAACACTATCAGTTTTTTCCAACAAGATAATGCCAGAAGAAGGCATTGGTTGCATCTTGAAAGATGAATTCCCCGTCCCTTGTATATAAGTTATAATCTGCCCCTATCATCAAGTTCGACGGACTTACAAACAGTTTTTCAAAAAAGATTGCCAAGTATGAGATACTTGGTCCGATGCATCCATAAAGGATGAACTTCCTGTCCCTTGTATCTAAGTTATAACCTCCCCTTATTGTTACGGTCGACTTTACATCGATAAGCACATCACCCAACAGTTTACCAAACCCGACTCTGCCAAGTATGCTAGACTTTGTGACCGTTTGGCACTAATCGATTGATTATCGATTTACGTGAGCTTGCGTCGACTTCGCCCTGAATCTTCAACCCGGTGTCACAATCCTCCCAATTGAAGTCGTTGACTTTATTAAATTCCACCATCATCGAAAGTGAAAACGATTTGTTCAAAGGCACATAATCAAAAACATTCAAAATGAACAAGCAAAGAAGCTATGCGGTCAGGTAAAGAGACGTGAGTTTGTTTAAATTTGGCATTGTTGAGTTTCCGGAAGTCGGTATCCATGGAGTCATTGGGTGTCAGTGGATGAATTTCAGAAGATAAGGTTGTGAATTTACTCTTCCTGAAAGATCGACCGTCGATTAGATGAAGGCCATTATAGGATGATGGCTACAGTACCTCTTCGTCCTCATCTTCGTACTCCTCCTCCTCTTCGACCTCTTCCTCTTCGGCTTCCTCCTCGGCGGGAGCAGCCTCTTCTTCTTCCTCTTCCTCCTCCTCTTCTTCCTCGACGGCCTTTTCCTCGGGCTCTTCCTTCACGGGCGCCGCTTCGGTCTTGACGGCGGCCTTGCTGCCATCGTCTTCGGCTTCGCTCTGCGACTTGGCCGATTCACGCTCCTCGAACTTCTTCTTGTAGTGGCCGAAGGGATCGACGGATGAAGCCGAGCCTGGGGGTCGGTTCTCTTCCCACTCCTTGAGGGCTGTTTCGTACTCCTCGATCCTGAAAATGACGGAAATGTAAGTCATGATCGCAGCAAGAACAGATTGAACAGTTTTTGAACCCACCATTCCTTCTTCCATCCAGCCTTCTGGATCGTGTTACGCGGCGTACCGAAGCCGGTCATGCCACGCTGGGAGGCGAGCTTGTTCGTGCCAGATTGGAGTGGCACAATACCCTCCGACTTCTGCTTCAACTCTTCAGGGATGGCCTTGCCGCCGGTGCTGTGGGGCAGGACGTCACGGACCTTGAGGAAACCGCCGGTGCCGCTCTGGTTGGCGAACTTGTTCTGGCCCGAGTACCACGGCGTGTATTCACTGCCACGGCGGAGGTTGTCCTCGCTGAAGCCTAGGCCCTCGATTTCGGTCGTCGCCTGACGGACGGCACCGACTCCTGGAGGCGCCTTCATGCCGAGTTGCGAGGCGAAGATGTTCGTGCCGTACTGGTAGCACAAGACGCCCTGCGAGCGACGATCATTCGGCATGCGGCCGCTGATGTTGGGGACCTGGTTACGGTGGGCGCCCATACCGATGTTGCCGGCCTGGGTGGCGTAGCCGAAATCACCAGCCTGCTTGGGCAGGATCTTCTCGCCCTCCTTGTCGAGGATGGTCTCCCAGTCCTTCTTGTAGACGACCTTAGGCACCTGCATGCGGTTGGCACCAATCGGGGTCTGACCGGCTTGTGTGGCGTAGAGGTTGGTACCGCATTGGGCACGGAGGATCTCCTCGGACCGACGATCGGGCTCCATGTAGCCGTGCTTCTTGTCCTTGGTGATGTTCCAGCGAGGCATACCCGGCGCGGTCATGCCCTTCTGGGAGTCGTAACGGTTGGTCGCCGCCTGCATCGACAGGAAGGTCTCGCCGCCGCGGAGCTTCTCGAGCGACCACTTGGGCTTGCGAGGCTTGTCATCGGAGGTTTCGTAGTCCTAGAAAGGTAATAGCGTACTTAACCTGGGCAGTTTAATAGATAAAACATAATAAAGTCAAAAAATTGAAACTGTAAGGAAAAAACGTACCGCCATTGTTCTAGAAAATGTGTCTACAAAGTGATTGTCGTACTGCGCGTCGGCCTAGCTTGACTTGCTGACTGGCTGATCCCCGAGAATGCTAGCGCTGGTGGCTTCCGAGAGATCCGTTAAGCACGTCGAAGTGAAAGTTTCCCCACTCAGCGAGGTGCTTTTGTTGAGCGCGGAAGTCGGCCTTGCCCGCCCTGTTATCACTTCTTCTGCGCGGATGTGTGTAAGCCCACAGTTTTTCCTCCGTGCAACGGACCTACAGTCAGTCAGAAAAAAGATCTGCGGGGGTGTCAGTAAGCACTCTGATGCTATATCCTCTCTCGTGGAAAAGCGACGGATGCGCTGTTGTCTCACCTCACTCTCGAAGTTCGAGGTCGCTGAGGCTTTTTACGCACGTAGCGCATTGCAGGGGTCCGGAAGGGTGGATAGATCTGTCAACAGGCCCCAGGGACGGATGCTCGGATATCCGCGCAGACAACGTGTTCCGTCGCTGGCGTCGGGGAGATTTACAACTTGAGGACCTGGGGGATCCGGGGCAGAAGAAGTGCGGCCTACGCCTTGCGGAGCAGGTTGATGTGAGCCTGCAGCGTGGCGGGCCTTGGCTAATGCAACGTTGACAAACAGAATAAAGGGGTCCAGAATTGCCGTTAGCAGGCTCACGTTGTTACACTTTGGGCATGGTGGAAGCTGGCTTGTGGAACTGGTTAGTTGAGACAATTGTTGCAAATTGGTCAATTCGACATCCCGCGAAGCAGTTTACAAAATCAACATAAATCCGTAAATTTTGAATTGGTGGACATTTATGTTCAAAAATCGATAAAATATTGATTGAATTGCACGGATTAGAGTGATTCCTTCAGTTTTTATACATTTGCATTATCAAAACTGAAAAGTAAAAGCGTATTTACCATCTTGCATGTCACTGTTGCTGTTGGTTCTAACTTTGTTACCCCCAAAGTGTTGGAAGTGGTACAAAGTCTGCCTCAAGCAAAAAGGTACTGTGCTGCATTGCGACAGACTTTGTTTCGAACTACTTTTTGAAACACCATCGACGTCCAGCCAGTTTTCCACAACCCTAAATCTCAAATAACATCCCTCTGCGTCACCCCTCGACATACCGTAACCCTCAACTAGCTTGACGTTGACACGTGAAAGTGATCACCGAGGTGTTTCCCCAAAATGTTTTTTCCAAAACGTCGCTTTCGGATGTTTTTTAACTTCGAGACTTTGACAGTCAAGTCAGTGTGTATTCGTTCGACTTGTACTATTTGCAATGTGAGGGCCTCCGTCGATAAAAGAATGAAGGATGAATGAGTCGGCGGCGTCCCCGGATCCTCGCAGATAAAAACGAACTCTGCGCGACCGCGATCGCGGGGATCCTTAAACCGGATACCCGTAAGCCCTGGCTGGGCTCTCACAGAGCTAGGAAGTTTGGAGCTCTGGTGATTGCTTACTGTTGCGTTGGGTTTAAGCCCTGTCTCGAGGGGCGAACACGCGCGGCTGCAAATAGTGACTGTAAGTTGCAACGGAGGTGGTTGATGGGGGTGGATTGAAATAGATGCAGATAGAATTTGAGAATTATTGAATGTAGTCAATCTCGCAATACTTGGATGGCAGTTTATACTTGAATTACCTACGTTCAGACGTACAGTCACGTCAATTGGAATTGCCTTTGATGACGCATTGTGGCTGACAAGGTTATACAAAAAAATTCTATAATCTTGTTAAAGTTTGGAAAAGGCAATATTGGTAACGAGATTTGGGGCAGTTTTATCGAACAGCTGCGACTATTAAACTTCTCATTGATTCCAACCGTACAGTTTTACACACAATGCATCGATGGTTCTTAACGATTGACTGGATATTTTCTTTTGATTTTCGACATTTGCTGTATATTATTCGTGACCTGCAGTTTAAACCTAACCGAGAGCAATTTATTTCTGTCATTGGACCGGACCTACACAGCCTAGTATCCAGGGGAACAGGCCTATTGTATTGGCAAAGCAAAAAAGCAAAATTTGACGAACAACGAACGCATCTATCATTTGTGGAAATGTTGGTTTTTAATTCACAGTTGGGGGATGGAAACACACACACAGATTACGGTATTGAAGCGATGTGGACGAGACACGAATCTAGAACATGCGCGGGAAGACCGATTGGAGTCGACGCAGCAGAAGGTTGGGGTCATCGTTTTCGACTACGATGGGAAGTTCGTACTGAAAGAGACAACCGTCAGTTTTCTAATATGAAGTATAGTGAAATCAGCAATGAACTATCGAGCCCCAGTTTACTTACACGATCACCACCACTGGACGGAATTTCACCATTCAGCGCATTTTGAAGGTTGTTATTCGCATTGAATTGGGATCGTCCTGAACGGAATAGGGCGCCGCGAATGGCATGCGTCGGAGGGGCCGTTAGAACGAGTACAAAGGTGGCGACTGAAATTAAAGTTTGAATAGGGCTAATCGACGTTGAAGTAAAAAACCCATTTTCCAATATCAAAGCCAAGAAAACTCACCAAACACTACCTGCATCCACGATGGCGCCACCATAGTTGACTTTTGTTAAGGTTGCAAAACAAGTCTCAAGCGAGCTGTGTCTCCGGATTTACCGTATTTATATGCCAGTTCTCTGAGAATGGCACCCCTTAGGCAGGCCTCAAAGGCCCCGCCTTTATTAACTTATGCCAAATGCAGGTAAATGGGGTTAGTAGCAAGCAAAAAAACCGATGCCGCGAGCTATGACATAAACCAAAACGGCCGAAAAATTGGTGGATAATGAAGTTACCTGTATACGTAAATCGAATGCATTGCATTGCTAGGGCGAGCTTTACTTACTTACTTACTTACTGTCGGTGGCGAATCATTAGGCTGGGTTAATCTAATTTTTGAATGCGGGAGCTATTTTTCCGGCTTGGAACGGTTCGATTTGCGTAGGTAGGGTGGAAAAAGTGGACGTGATGTCAGGGAAGTTTTTCAACATGCCATCAAACTTAACGACAGTTTTAATGTTGAAGGATTTTGAATACTAAGAACATCGGAAAGTTAATTCAGTTTTTACCTACATTTATTTTTGAGAAATATTGCAAATTTTATAACACAGTCCCTGAAATCTGAAAAAAACTATACATTCACAGTTTTATGAATCACCCAGCAACTTCTGCCCCCGCCATAAAAGCCAATATGTCGAATTTTGTTTGCATAACGGTCAGTTATGCTTAAGAGCGAGCAGTTTTGCAACAAGTTTTTTTACAGCTATGACGGCACTTCACACCTTTTTATCAAGCTCGTGCAAACCTTTTTTTAACCCATCTTGTTACGACTCAAAAATGGAGAAACAAACATGCTTCGAAGCTAGTCCTCAGATTCAGTTTCATCGCATAGGTCTACAGAAAAGCCTTGTTTGATGGATGACGCGCTCGAACTCGAAGTCTCACGCCGGAAGCAGCGTCAACGTTGGCTCTATTTCGGGCGCATTGCCACGATTCTTATCATGATAGCGGTGCTCATCGGGATTTGTGCTGCTGTCTATGTCGTTTCCATGGCTATTGTGGGTTACTTTTGTTGAGTTGACATAAAAATTAATGGTTTTTAGATGAGTTGATATCGTCATTAGCGTTTATGGGCATTCTGACGGCAACATAGAACGGCTTAAATTGAACATCTACAGTAACCCTCCTAATGAAAAGCGCCCTTTGTATTTTGTTTCCACTTTTTATGAGTATCTTATGATTCCCCCTTTTGTCTGTCATTAATTTTAACCGCCAGAACCATGTATATAAAGCGGTTTTTGTGATGATCACTCACGGACTGATAAGAACGGGCGTCGCCCGATGCAATGTAACCGCATTATGGGAAGGAAGGAAGTGGCACACCCATTTTTGCTTTTCTTTGAAGTTTCACCCGGCTAACAATAGTTTAAGCTACGTGGGGAATGTGTTCAAGTGTTTAAAGCTCTTTTTCAAAACTGAGTTAAGCACGGCCTAAAGGCGTGACACAATGGCCGAGCGCGATTTGCAACGCCTAAAGATAAAGGCGAATGAATCACGACAGTCCGAAGTCGCGTATCCATCGCAGGGCAGGGGTCAGTCCGCTTCGAATAAAGATACACAAAGGTGATCTCATGTTGAATGAGCATGCTTATCATGACCCTCGGACAATACGCCTGACACCGGGGCCCCATAAAATATGCAATGCGGGACCCTTCATTCCGCAAGTAATTGTCAGTTCGACCGCGATTGGGGTTAACGTTAAAAAAGTGTGATTATGCTGGCTGCCGCCGCCCTTTGCCAACGTACATCCTCTCAAACTTTCAGGTTATATGTAACGATAAAAATTAGGGAGTTACCCTCTTTTTATGATTACCAGTCAGTTTGCCTAACGAGAGAAGTGAGTCCTTATCAGCAGCATCCATCGTGTTGCACTTTGTGGGGGTAGTCGGCGCCAACTGGAAGCGTTAGCCTTGCATAACCTACCTTCCTAGCAGGCTTACCCACATTTTGTACGTCGACCGTGATGGCTGTGGGCTTTTTCTTTGCGGAGGATGCGCAAAATGCCTACACTGACAGTGATGCGACTTCGACCCGAAGTCGTCAAATCCATCGACGCCATCGGAAGCTGTACATTGGCGTGTTTATCGCAGTGTTGGCCGCGATCGCTTTATCAGTTGGACTTATCCTGGCGACAACGTTGACGGGAAACCATAAGCTTGCGGGCACTGTTCCAAGTTGGCTTTCTTAATATTATTGTTTAACAATTATAACAGTTTAGTTTTTAGTTACGGAATTGGTCATCAGTTTCTATGGCGAAAAGACTGAAAAAACTAGAATCGCCCGAAGTAGCGATTTCGAAGATAGAGATGACGCAGTAAGGCTTTTACCCGTTTAAGGTTTAATTTTTTTTTATTTACAGCTTTCTTATCCAATGAACAGTATTATGGGAGCTGTACAAACATGGAAAAAGGAATTAGATAATGGAAAAGTAAAAATAAAATTTTCTCTTTATACTAACAAAATTGGAAGTCAATCGGATTGGTTAACAAATCAAACAGCTATTGTAACGTTTTTTAACAGCGTCAAACTACCTACCTCAACTCCTAACCAAACACTAATTGCCGAAAGTTTAACCGAAAAAAATGATCTATCTCTTCAAATTATGCATTTTGCTCCATTTAATTCAACATTTTATGCATCGTAAGTTGTTTAACCACATTTTAGTTTTATTTTACTTTTTTTAAGAAAAGACTACGATAGCGATACACAGGCCGCACTGAATTTATTTAACAACAAAAGAGTTGACTTTAAGAAGATTACTTTTGCTGATCCCCATAATGTTGAGTGTGCCAGTTTTAAAAACTTGACATGCATCAATGGAACTGATCCCAATGCTATTGCTGGTGCATTGGGTATGTTAAACGCTGTAAAACTTTGTTAATTTAACTTTTATAGTATTCCCTGATGCTACGACGACTACGACTGCTCCAAGCAGTACATTTACAACACCTGCGCCGGTGTCGTCACCACAACCAGGATCGACTACGACCGCTCCAAGGACATCCACCACACCTGCGTCTAGTGAAACAACGGTGTCGTCACCTCAGCCAGGATCGACTACGCCAGGGCAAACGCCGAGTTCTACTACGGTTCCGCCTAATCATCTCACTTCAACGACAGTGATATCGTCGTCTCCAACTGTGCCATCGACGCCGAGTTCGGTGCCGACAACACCGGTGATTACTGTACCTTCAACGACACCGATTACATTGCCGACGACTCCAACGCCTGTGACTCCATCTGTTCCGACAACGGTGACGACGCCGGCAACGGAGCCAACAAGCACCACTGTGGTGACCCCGGCATTCACTACACCGTTGCCGAGTTCGACGACGCCAAGCTCGGTGTCAACGACATTGCCGACGAACCCTCCATCAACGGAAACGACACCGTCTCCAGAACCATCTAGCACGACTGTAGTAACCGCGCCAGTTACAACTCCAGTGCCAGGGTCGACGCCGTCAAGCTTACCGACAACACCGGCATCTTCGCCATCCACAATTCCGTCAACAACGGTGATAACACTAGTGCCGTCATCCAGTCCAGTTCCAACCACTGTGCCAGGAACAACGCCATCAACGGATGTCCCGAGCTCGACAACTGGAGGTCCTACACCGGTGGTTATTAGCTCGACGGTTGTGCCGACTACTGTGCCATCTGTTAAACCCTCGACTTCACCGTCATCAACAAGTCCAGCGGAACCGTCGACGACTTCCTTGCCGCCGATTACGCCTATTCCAGTGACGCTTTCGACTTCACCGGTATCTACGCCTTCAACGAACCCGACAGAACCGGCGACAACCACAGTGGTTCCGAGTTCTCCTGAGCCTAGCACGTCTACAACACCGCCCATTGTAACAGTGACAACACCAACGCCATCGTTACCACCAGTTTACACTTCGACAGAACCGCCATCGACGACGCCATCGAATGAACCTTCATCTACCACTGTGCCAGTATCGACGACAGTGTTGACGACAGTGCCATCGACTGAGCCGTCGACGCCATCGACAGTGCCATCAACTGAACCGTCGACACCATCGACAGTGATAACATCGACGTCGGGTCCGACTAGTACAACCGAACCATCGGAGCCACCGTCAACGCCAACTTCGACTGTTCCGTCCATTCCATCAACGTCAAGTAGTACACCAGTGGTTTCTACGACCTCGAATACTGAAACTTCGACGTCGACACCTGTGACAGAACCGTCATCAACAAGTGGTCCGACAACGGTTTCTACGACTGTTGAAGTTTCGACGGGAAGCTCGACACCGTCAACACCAGTTAGCTCAAGCACAATAGTTCTGCCAACGGAGCCATCAACGCCTTTATCGACTGAGCCAACAATTGAAACCAGTTCGGTTAGTTCTACATCTGGGCCTACACCGACTGAGTCAATACCGTCCACCCCTTCGACGGTTTCATCAAGCTCGAGTTCGCCTACACCGAGTAGCTCGACCGTGTCGTCTGTATCTACTGGTCCAACTGAACCATCGACGTCGCCAGGAACGGAACCAACATCACCGAGTTCAACAACCGAAGTCACACCTCCTTCTAGCTCGACTGAAACGTCTTCCGCCTTCAGTAGCACGACGGCACCATTGACACCTTCAGGACCGACGGAGTCGACACCGGTGACGGAGTCTACTGCAACTTCCCCGACACCAGGAAGTTCGACGTCCCAACAGACACCTGCGAGTTCGACAGGAACACCGGCCACGAGCTCGACTGAACCGTCATCGCCAAGTGTGTCAACTGTGTCTAGTTCGACTGAAACTTCGGCAACTCCAACCTCGCCGGGAACGAAACCGACGCTGTCAAGTATATCGACTGTGTCAGGGTCTACGGAGACTCCAGCGACGCCGACTTCCCCTGGAACAGAACCGTCAACGCCAAGTGTATCGACCGTGTCAGGATCGACAGAGACTCCGGCGACGCCCACCTCACCGGGAACAGAACCGTCGACGTCAAGTGTGTCAACTGTGTCTAGTCCGACAGAAACTTCGGCGACGCCAACCTCGCCGGGAACAGAACCTTCGACGCCAAGTGTTTCGACTGTATCAGGATCGACTGAAACTCCAGCAACACCAACTTCACCTGGAACAGAACCGTCTACTTTAAGCTCTTCGTCAGTTCCAACAGAACCATCATCACCCTCCAGTTCCCCCGGTAGTTCGACGTCGGTTTCAACGGTCAGTCCTTCGACAGGCTCCTCACCGAGCACAGGTACAACTGAAACACCGCCGACTGAACCGACACAACCGAGTTCTCCGGAGACGTCACCGGCCAGTTCAACCACACCGCAAACACCGGGTAGCACGTCAACTCCGACATCGGAACCATCAACGTCGGTTGGAACGCCCGAGACATCCCCGACGAGCAGTACAACCTCGATCTACACGCCGTCGACTGAACCGTCCACCATTTCAAGTTCTGATGGATTCACCACACCATCAGGCCCAACTGAACCCACGTCGTCGAACACTTCGCCAGAGTCGCCGAGTCCTAGTGGATCGTCAGTGTCTTTAACGCCGATAGCTTCAACGTTAACGTCTGTGGTGCCTACCGAACCGACAACGCAGTCAAGCACAAGTGTGATTTCTACTTCACCTGGATCTACTGAGGCGCCGAGGATACCTAATTTCCATGTAGTGTTCATATTTGACTCCCAATTTAAAAACGTAATAATTCAAGGTTAAATGCTAACTATTAATTACTTTTGAACTTTTAGGAAGTCGACAATGCGAAGGGTTATATCAAATTCAACCTGGCAGATCACTACAATTATTTATACTATCTTGGAGACTTAATAGGTTTTACTCTAGATGCTATTAGTCATGGACCCTTTAATACCCCAGAGGACGTATATAGTAATTTTTATAATGACCGACATTCAAATTCCACTGTGACATTAGAATTGTATGTCAATCATTTTATTTTCAATACTCAACAAATAATTTTAGTGCGCTCAAAGAGTCCCACGATTTGATACAAAAGAACAATGTGTCCAAATTCGAGGACAAGGTTGCATTTATTGTTTACTTATCAGAGTAAGTGAAATAATTGCATCTTTTTGTTAACGTTAGCACGGTTTAGCAATCCTGATGAGGCAGCTGTTAATTACTCACTCAGTTGTCTTATCCCGCACAACGTCAACATTATTGAAATACAAGCGAACGACACAACTATTGCATCTGACCTTGCATATCCACCTTCGAACTTCATTAAAATGAGTAATAGTCCAGATTTTACATCAAGTATATTGAGTATGTTAGGGAACGTAACTACGGCTACACCCGTAACCGAGTGTTCAAGCAGTGGCAAAAGTACATTATTTGAGTACAATGAGGAGCAACATTCAAACTATGATTACAATCTGTAACGGTTTCGTGTCGGCATTGTTTGTTTCGAAAAAACTGCCATTTAGCTTGTATTATTTTATTTACATCGTATTTTGGTTTTACAAAATAAAAGCTTTACATAATATACAACTTTACTTTTATTGAAAAGATGACGCACACCTTATACTCAAATTTTACCCAAAAGTCCTTTCCAGGAACTCCACCTGTTCCTCCAAGTCTGAAATAATCCGTATGAAAAAAGGTGATAATACAAGAACTCTAATCGCGGCGCCTTTTAAGGCGATTTAAAACGTCGCCACGGTGTCGTTTAACGTTTTTTGCGTTCAAGTAATTTTTGGTGGAAATGAAATCTGACCATTCATCAGTAATTTCAACGTTAACTTCAAGGCGTGGCACATTCAGAGTGACGTTACAATAGGCTTACACAGTTCGGTCATGGTCGAATTCCGGGGCTCAAGCATTGTGGCCGATGCTTTGATTCTTTCGAGGTGTGCCGGACGCTGGCGAGCCGCTGAAGCTGTAAAATAGGTGTTTATTTGCCGAAGGCATTCCAGTTTTTTATTGATAGAGTAGATGACGAACATTTTTTGATAACTGTGTACTTGTTGTAAAAATACTTGCTTTCGTGTTTTTATATTTACATACCGGACCTACAAGAATGTACCTTGCAAGTACAGAAGGCGAGCTATGATAGTGATAACATTTTTGCATGAATCATTGGGTGGGAATTTGTATTTGCGATTGAATGAGCTTATCAGTGAGGGATGAATTTGTCGCTATTATTTCAATTTGACCATTCATTGTGATTTTCGTGGACAGTCGCGAATAGCTGCCTTTTTTACAGTAATAAGTTTACATTTTTAGCACCCATGTCGATGACTCAACCACTCGAGCCGCCACGGCACTATAGAGACCCTGGAGAGAGTTGGTCGTTAACCGACTATCCGACAACTTTCACAAAACCTCGAAGTCGGAAAAAGACAATTCTAATTTTTCTAGGCATTTTGATTTTTATTTTGGTGGCCATTGCAATAATTTTGGCTATTGTTTACGGTGTACGGAGTCATAAGTCGTCATCAACAGAAACTACGACACCACCTCCAAGTTTAACAACAGTCCCATCGTCAAACTCGAATTCGGAAATGATAACATTGGCAATCAACGTTGGATATAACAATGAAACTGATCAAGATGCGTTGAAAAATACGGTAAAATGTCAAGTTAAGATTTCAACACTATCAACAGAAACAGTTTTAGATCCGCGAAAACATTAATGAAATAGTCAAAGACTTGCCGCCAAGTTCAACTTTGCCTTATAAGATTATCACTTATGCACACGAAGCTGTAACCTCAGAGCCATTTACTGATGCCGGGTATTTGGAAAACTTTTTAAATTACACTTTGGAGGACAGGCTGGTGAAGTTGGAAGATGGTGTGGAGCCAAGTCAGCTTAAGTATGGCTTTACTTGGTTTTTTGTATTCATCTGTCAGTTTCAGTGCGCTAATGTCCCTTTATCCCAGCAATAGTCGTAGTAAACGCGCGGCTAACTTTGCTGATGCAAACCAAATCCAGAAATATGCGTTGTTTCCGCCGCCTTTGGATGCGTATTCTAATGTTACAGCTGCTGAAAATGATGTAAAAAATTTGGTGCAATATGTCAAGACACAATCGAACTCGGTTGAGAATTTGGTTTTGCTGAAAATGAACGACACTGACTTGGACGATGTCTATGATGGTTTACCCAATAATACGGTCAACGTAGCAAGTAATGTCTCTGGCGTGGTTACACATTTGAGTAAGTAACTTGACAAGGGAATGTTTTGAGGTCATCCGCGCCGATTCGAACAAGCTATATGGCATTCGAAAGAGCATCAAATTCTAAGACTTTTCACGCAAACCGGAGCTGCCAATCGGTTATTTCAACGGAGTTATGCCCCTTTTAGTTCAAAAAAAGTCGTTTTTAACCAATTTTTGAACGGTCATAACTTTTTTTGCAGGAGGTCTATGGAGACGGGGTTGGTTTCATTCGATAGACATTAACTTGAACTAAAAATTGTTTTTTATGGCCAAAAGCATTTGGCCACACAGTTTTGCGTAAATGTTCACGCAAATTTGGCATTTTTCAATTGAATATTGCTAATAACTGGTTGACTTACGTCTTTTGCTTATAAGAAACAATTTTTAGTTCAAGTTAATGTCTATCGAATGAAACCAACCCCGTCTTCATAAACCTCCTGCAAAAAAAGTTATGACCGTTCAAAAATCGTTTAAAATCGACATTTTTTGATTAAAAAAATTCATAACTCTGTTGAAACAACCGATTGGCAGCTCCGATTTGCGTGAAAAGTCTTAGAATTTGGTGCTCTTTCGAATGCCATATAGCTTGTTCGAATCGGCGCGGATGACCTCAAAACATTCCCTTGTGAGAACTATGCATCAGTTTTAATTTAAATTGTACAGGACCGCCACCGGTTGCGACCACTCCTCGAACAACTTTGAAACCTACGACAGTTGTTACGACGGCAGAAGCTGATGTCACTACGACGGAAGCAGTCGGTAGAACGACAGTTGAAACTGGCACGACTGAGAGCGGTTCTACGACACCGAATGTGCCGAACACACTTGGTCCGCAAACAACGCCAGAAGAAGCTTCGACGGCATCAGAAGAAGCAAGCTCGACTCTCAGTTTTACGATGCCAGTGATCCCGGTTGTTCCGACTGATGAAGTAACGACGACCGGATATGAAGCTTCGACGTCGGCTGAAATTGCCAGCACATTGAGACCAACGACGGCAACGACGGAGGAGCCGGTAACCACTGAAAGTTCATCGACTTTGAGTTCCACGGGCCCTGTCATTGGATCTACCGTCGAAGTTATCACAACGACGCCCGAAACCGAAACTACGATGTACTCATCGACGTCAGAAACAGCAACGGAAACGTCAACATCGAATGAAGCGCCTGTAACTACCCAATCGACATTGGTTACCGACATTCCCGTGACAGAACCCAGTGTTTCAACAACTGAAACATCAGTCACTTTCGGCAGTTCATCGAATGCTCCATCCGTTTCTACAAGCGAAACTGAAAGCACAACATCGGAAGCTTTTTCAACGACAGAAGGTGTAACTGTGCCAAGTGGCTTTTCACAAACTACTGAAGCTGTGGTGTCGGATGAAACGGAATCAACAGTGGTGTCTGATACGACTGAAACTGCTTATACTGAAACTGAAACATCGACGAGAAAAACCGAACAGTTTACAACTTCTAAAGGATGGACAGAAACGGCGACGTCGACTTCAGAGGAATCAAACGTTTCAAGCACTTTGTTAACGACTCCAAGTGATTCTATTTACTCCACATCAGAAGAGCCATCGGTTGCAACGGTGACGTCATCAAATATTCCGGTTACAACATCTGAAGGCGATGCATCAACGACTGAAGCCATTTCCACGTCAAGTGATGTTAGTGGATCAACTGAAACTGCTACGACAGGTCAGGCTTTCACGACAGCGTCTGACACAACAGAAGTCGTATCGTCAACGACTGAACATTCTGTAACCCAGTTTACAACAACAACAAAATCATCAGATGAGTCATCGGTGACTGTACCGTCAACAACGCCCGAATCAATTTCGTCTTCATCCAACACAGTGACAGAAGTAGTTGGAACGGCGACGCCATCATTAGAAACAACGTATGAAACAGTTACAGAAACTTCTGAAGGCCCAACAAGCAGTCTGTCACCATCATCATATTCTCAGAATCCATCTACAGAAATCGTCACTGGAACCACATTTTTTGAACCAACGACAGTTTCTGATACCACTGAAACAAGTGCCTCCAGTGAATCGGTGTCAACGATAGAATCCGTAGCAACTGAAACATCTTTCACTGAAGTTGCTACTTCTGAAGCAACGGTAACGCACAGTGGAACTACGATAGAACTATCGACTGAATCTTCGGTAACTGTATATTCGGTCATGTCAACAGTTTCTTCTGATACAACTACAAACACGGCGACACAAGGGCCAGTTTCGTCGACGTCGTCGTCTGAGGCAACGTTTGAACCATCTACCGTGACTTCAGAGAGCGAAACTGACCCTTCGACAACGTACCCCCCAAATCCGACTACCAATGTAATAATTACAACCACCGAATCAGTTTCTGACAATACAGATACAGAGTCGCCTACCACTTCCCAATTTTCTACGCTAGGTGAAGTATCGTCGACGTCACCCGCTTCTGCATCAACCCCATCTTTTTCACCCACGGAAACCAGTTTAGTTTCAACTGTGGCATCAACAGCAACAAATGAATCACCCACAGCAACTGAAGTTGGATCAACAGTTTCTCAAAACTACGAATCAACTTCATCAGGTAGTCCGACAGAAGGAATCAGCACAGTGCCGACAGAAGGCACGACTACACTTTCACAATGGCCGGAAACGATGACGTCATCGACTTCAGAAGACGTGGCATCTACTGTGACTGAAACTTTTTTAACTGTAACATTAAATCCGATTGTTACAAGTTCAATGGCAACGGGGGAAAGTGGAGGATCGTCGTTGTCGACAGATGCAGTTTCACAACCGTCAACAACACTTTCAACGGCTACACAAACATCAGGTGAAAGTTCGTCCGTCACAAGTGAGGTTGTAACTGCATTCTATGTATCCACTGTGTCACCAGTTACCAAAGTTGGGGCGTCAACTACAGTGACAGATGGAGGAGTAACGACGTCTGATTCTGAACCTACAGTTTCTAATTTTTACGTATCTTCAACTGCCACAGAAAAAGGGTTCACGTCGACCGATTCAACCTGGCCGTCGGCTGAAACCACGCAAAGTACATTAAACCCAACAGTGAAAGCGACTTCTGCTCAGCCGACTGCAGATCTTGTGACTGAAACGAGCGCGGCGTCGTCGTCTGTGGTTACTGAAACATTGGTTACAGAATTACGAACAGTTTCTGACGTTAGCAGTACGACGAGTGTGACTCCAAATGTTCCTGATCGTGTTTCAGCAGGATCGCCATCAACTGACACACCTGCCACGGATGCTTCGACCTTTCCTGCAACATCTGATGTTACTGAAACCAGCTTCCCGGCAACCCCTCAGTTTTCTTCATCCACAGTGACAAACGCAACCGAAGCGTACAGTACTTTCTCCTCACCAGGAGCAGTTTCAACAACAACCCCACCATCCGACAATCAGGCAACAGTTACATCTACTGATGTAAATACACTCCCTTCTGACTCATCAGAAGCAACGAGTCAATCGCCTGCTACGCCAAACACAAATTCGACCCCTCAATCCGACAACATTCCAATCACAACTTCCGAGATTCCCGAAACATCATCCAACCCAGGACACTTTATTTAATAACATGTTTTACGGGTCATAAAGTTATGCTCAATCTGATAAGTATCATTCGTGTCATGCAGTAGCAACTGACCAAATAAAGCTAAATGACTGTTTTTACGAGAACAAATTCCGCGTTCCATCACTGATAAGCCAAGAATTTTAACAGTATTCACACATTTTTACGTCTACTGATAGAAGTTCTGTGATACGATCAACCGGAAATGAACGTAACTCAAAAATGCTCAAAAGTTCTTATCAGTTTTTACATAAAATCAAAACCAATGACCATCGACACGTGCACGTGCTTATCAACTCAATGGACTGCTGTAATCCAGTTATTTGATCAGTCGGCTAATGTGAGACAATCAAAGCACATTTTCTTACGTCAATGCTGTCCAGGTGAAATGTGACCCAAAGGAAAGCATCTAAAACCATTAAAGTTGAAATTCCCTTCCTCGTAAGGCAAATCTGTCAGTCGCAAAAAGGGCGTGGTGCCCTATGACACCTACAGTTCCTAAGGTAATAAAAACAGTGAAGCTATACAATGCAAAAATTATGTTGCAAAATTGATATAAAAAAGTTGGCTTGGAAATTGTTGGCGGTATTTGTTTTGATGAAATTGAATCATTCAAGTGACTAAAACTTTTGGCTTGCTTTTGGAAATGATAAATCAGTTACGTTTTTTAAAGCCTTTTTTGTTAGTTGCGAAGGCGTTCGATCTTTTTAGTCCCGAAAGAACGCACCTTCAAGGGCAAACTTGTAGTGTTTGAATTGCTTTACTTGGAATGTAGCAATTGGTTTCAGAGGATCCATTTCGAGTTTTCATGTCCGTTAGAATCGTGCTTTGTTGTAAAAGTATTGGTTTTAATCGATAGAATATTCCGGCAGTTTTGACAATTAAAAGTGTAATACTCTTTCAGGAACCACAAATGCGCCATGAATCCGCAATGGCGCCACACTGTGGAGTCCCCAGGTCCACCGCCACTGTATCGCTATGAAGTGAGGGCAAAGAGGAGAAAGATAATTCTAATTGTTGGCGGCGTTTTGGCATTGTGTGCACTTATTGCTGGCGTTACTGTTGCTATTGTGTTAGGCACTCGGCACAAGCATCATAAAACGGATGGTGAAATGACGACTTCAGCGACGGAAACACCAGTTTTGACGACAACAACGACAGTAGCTCCACCGATTTATGAACCTGAGGTCATCACATTAGCGGTTAATTTGGGCTGCAATGAGCGAACGAACAAAACGTTGCTTGCGAATACGGTAAGTTTTTAAAATTTTTAATTGTATTAGTTTGCTATTTTTGATCTCATGGTGTACAAAAAATGGCAAATTTTTCCAGTTTTTCACTTACTAATCTTTCTTTATCAAAAAGGCGACTTTTCCAGATCTACAAAAACATTATGGAAATTACAAACAACCTCACAGTTAGTAATACTATTCAATATCACATCGTCACATACGCTGACGAGCCCCACTTACCTCGAATTTTTAATGATAGCAACACCCTCAAAACTTGGCTAAACGAAACACTTGTAAATATTGCAAATACTGAAAATGATCCAAGTCAATTCAAGTGAGTCATCATTTACTGCTTTATTTACCTTACATAACTTTGCAGAGCGTTGACAAACCTGTATAATCAATATAACTTCAACTCGCGTAAGAAACGTTCAATCAATAACTTCGCGCAAAAAGTTAATATGAAATCACTTATGTTTCCGCCACCGTTTGATGCGTACAGTAGCAAAAATAGCGCAGTTACTGATTTGGAGAACCTTGTTGCTTACATGAACAAAATTATCATGGGCAATCTGCGTGTGATGAGAATGACAGAAGACCCTGATTTTGCGATCATCTATGACAAACTTCAAAACAACACGAATAATCTCTTGGATCCTGGAAATTGGACTAATATTCTTGATTGGTTAAGTAAGTTGACCTTCAAAAGCACAACAGTTTAAAAAAGTTAATATTTTAGGACCGCCGATTGCACCGTTAACGACGCCGGGTCCCAACACGACAATTGTTCCGACGACGACAGTTCCGGTAAATATTATAACTACACCTCGAACAACGCCGTCAACGAGAAGAACAACAAGAATAAATACTCCTGTAACGGACACAACGGATGTCTTTGATAACTCTACAGTTTTTCCGGATGAAACGACGACTACATTTACAAAACGCACAACTCCAGTGGCACACACAACAGCACAAACGCCAGATGACTTGACGACGGCAACTACAACCGATAGAAGTTCGACAATCAAACGAACAACGACAAGCGGATTTACAGTAAACAAAAACACTGAAGAAACTACGACCTTTTCAGTGACAACTGAAGTGCCTGTTAGTAACAGTCAAACAATTATGACGACTACAGAAACAATAGGCCATGGAAGTTTACCTACAAAAACAACAACCAGTAACACCAACACACCGTTAAGCACAGCGGCAACAAGTACAACCGTGAACTGGACGACCAGAACCTTACCGCCCGGAACGCAATCGACGACTGAAGTAACAACTGATAGTAATACGCACAGTTTTACCAGTACAACAACAACATTTCTGACGAATGGCCCGACCCAAACATTGAGTTCAACCAGCTCCACTCCGGAACGCGGCTCGACGACCCCAGTCAGTACTCCGGAACTCGGCTCAACGACCCCAGGCAGTACTCCGGAATTCGCTTCGACGACCCCAGGCAATACTCCGGAACTCGGCTCGACGACCCCAGGCAGTACTCCAGAAATGAGCTCGACGACCCCAGGCAGTACCCCGGAACTTGGCTCGACAACCCCAGGCAGTACTCCAGAATTGAGCTCGACGACCCCAGGCAATACTCCGGAACTCGGCTCGACGACCCCAGGCAGTACTCCAGAAATGAGCTCGACGACCCCAGGCAGTACCCCGGAACTTGGCTCGACAACCCCAGGCAGTACTCCAGAATTGAGCTCGACGACCCCAGGCAGTACCCCGGAACTTGGCTCAACGACCCCAGGCACTACTCCGGAATTGAGCTCGACGACCCCAGGCAGTACCCCGGAACTTGGCTCGACAACCCCAGGCAGTACTCCAGAATTGAGCTCGACGACCCCAGGCAGTACCCCGGAACTTGGCTCGACAACCCCAGGCAGTACTCCAGAATTGAGCTCGACGACCCCAGGCAGTACCCCGGAACTTGGCTCAACGACCCCAGGCACTACTCCGGAATTGAGCTCGACGACCCCAGGCAGTACTCCGGAACTCGGCTCGACGACCCCAGTCAGTACTCCGGAATTCGCTTCGACGACCCCAGGCAATACTCCGGAACTCGGCTCGACGACCCCAGGCAGTACTCCAGAATTGAGCTCGACGACCCCAGGCAGTACCCCGGAACTTGGCTCGACAACCCCAGGCAGTACTCCAGAATTGAGCTCGACGACCCCAGGCAGTACCCCGGAACTTGGCTCGACAACCCCAGGCAGTACTCCAGAATTGAGCTCGACGACCCCAGGCAGTACCCCGGAACTTGGCTCAACGACCCCAGGCACTACTCCGGAATTGAGCTCGACGACCCCAGGCAGTACTCCGGAACTCGGCTCGACGACCCCAGTCAGTACTCCGGAACTCGGCTCGACGACCCCAGGCAGTACTCCAGAACTCGGCTCGACGACCCCAGTCAGTACTCCGGAACGCGGCTCGACGACCCCAGGCAGTACTCCAGAATTCGCTTCGACGACCCCAGGCAATACTCCGGAACTCGGCTCGACGACCCCAGGCAGTACTCCAGAAATGAGCTCGACGACCCCAGGCAGTACCCCGGAACTTGGCTCGACAACCCCAGGCAGTACTCCAGAATTGAGCTCGACGACCCCAGGCAGTACCCCGGAACTTGGCTCAACGACCCCAGGCACTACTCCGGAATTGAGCTCGACGACCCCAGGCAGTACTCCGGAACTCGGCTCGACGACCCCAGTCAGTACTCCGGAACTCGGCTCGACGACCCCAGGCAGTACTCCAGAACTCGGCTCGACGACCCCAGTCAGTACTCCGGAACGCGGCTCGACGACCCCAGGCAGTACTCCAGAATTCGCTTCGACGACCCCAGGCAATACTCCGGAACTCGGCTCGACGACCCCAGGCAGTACTCCAGAAATGAGCTCGACGACCCCAGGCAGTACCCCGGAACTTGGCTCGACAACCCCAGGCAGTACTCCAGAATTGAGCTCGACGACCCCAGGCAGTACCCCGGAACTTGGCTCGACAACCCCAGGCAGTACTCCGGAACTCAGCTCAACGACCACTGGCTTCGAATCCACCACCGGCTCGTCCACCGAAGGCTCGACTTCCGGCTTCAGCTCGACGACCGAAGGCACAACTGAAGGCTCGACCACTGGCTTTGAATCAACCACCGGTTCGACAACCGAAGGCTCGACCACTGGCTTCGAGTCTACTACCGGCTCGACTACCGGATTCAGCACGACGACCGAAGGCACAACTGAAGGCTCGACCACTGGCTTCGAGTCCACTACCGGCTCGACCACCGAAGGCTCGACCACTGGCTTCGAGTCCACTACCGGCTCGACCACCGAAAGCTCGACCACTGGCTTCGAGTCCACTACCGGCTCGACAACCGAAAGCTCGACCACTGGCTTCGAGTCCACCACCGGCTCGACTTCCGGATTCAGCTCAACGACCGAAGGCACAACTGAAGGCTCGACCACTGGCTTCGAGTCCACCACCGGCTCGACCACCGAAAGCTCGACCACTGGCTTCGAGTCCACTACCGGCTCGACCACCGAAAGCTCGACCACTGGCTTCGAGTCCACCACCGGCTCGACTTCCGGATTCAGCTCAACGACCGAAGGCACAACTGAAGGCTCGACCACTGGCTTCGAGTCCACTACCGGCTCGACCATCGAAGGCTCGACCACTAGCTTTGAATCAACCACCGGCTCGACCACCGAAAGCTCGACCACCGGCTTCGAATCCACCACCGAAGGCTCGACCACTAGCTTTGAATCAACCACCGGCTCGACCACCGAAGGCTCGACCACTGGCTTCGAGTCCACTACCGGCTCGACTTCCGGCTTCAGCTCGACGACCGAAGGCACAATTGAAGGCTCGACCACTGGCTTCGAGTCCACTACCGGCTCGACCATCGAAGGCTCGACCACTAGCTTTGAATCAACCACCGGCTCGACCACCGAAAGCTCGACCACCGGCTTCGAATCCACCACCAGTTCGACCACCGAAGGCTCGACCACTAGCTTTGAATCAACCACCGGCTCGACCACCGAAGGCTCGACCACTGGCTTCGAGTCCACTACCGGCTCGACTTCCGGCTTCAGCTCGACGACCGAAGGCACAACTGAAGGCTCCACCACTGGCTTCGAGTCCACTACCGGCTCGACCATCGAAGGCTCGACCACTAGCTTTGAATCAACCACCGGCTCGACCACCGAAGGCTCGACCACTGGCTTCGAGTCCACTACCGGCTCGACTTCCGGCTTCAGCTCGACGACCGAAGGCACAATTGAAGGCTCGACCACTGGCTTCGAGTCCACTACCGGCTCGACCATCGAAGGCTCGACCACTAGCTTTGAATCAACCACCGGCTCGACCACCGAAAGCTCGACCACCGGCTTCGAATCCACCACCAGTTCGACCACCGAAGGCTCGACCACTAGCTTTGAATCAACCACCGGCTCGACCACCGAAGGCTCGACCACTGGCTTCGAGTCCACTACCGGCTCGACTTCCGGCTTCAGCTCAACGACCGAAGGCACAACTGAAGGCTCGACCACTGGCTTCGAGTCCACTACCGGCTCGACCATCGAAGGCTCGACCACTAGCTTTGAATCAACCACCGGCTCGACCACCGAAAGCTCGACCACCGGCTTCGAATCCACCACCAGTTCGACCACCGAAGGCTCGACCACTAGCTTTGAATCAACCACCGGCTCGACCACCGAAGGCTCGACCACTGGCTTCGAGTCCACTACCGGCTCGACTTCCGGCTTCAGCTCGACGACCGAAGGCACAACTGAAGGCTCCACCACTGGCTTCGAATCAACCACCGGCTCGACCACCGAAGGCTCGACTTCCGGCTTTAGCTCGACGACCAAAGGCACAACTGAAGGCTCGACCACTGGCTTCGAGTCCACTACCGGCTCGACTTCCGGCTTCAGCTCGACGACCGAAGGCACAACTGAAGGCTCCACCACTGGCTTCGAGTCCACTACCGGCTCGACTTCCGGCTTCAGCTCGACGACCGAAGGCACAACTGAAGGCTCGACCACTGGCTTCGAGTCCACTACCGGCTCGACCACCGAAGGCTCGACCACTGGCTTCGAGTTCACTACCGGCTCGACCACCGAAAGCTCGACCACTGGCTTCGAGTCCACCACCGGCTCGACTTCCGGATTCAGCTCAACGACCGAAGGCACAACTGAAGGCTCGACCACTGGCTTCGAGTCCACCACCGGCTCGACTTCCGGCTTCAGCTCGACGACCGAAGGCACAACTGAAGGCTCGACCACTGGCTTCGAGTCCACTACCGGCTCGACCACCGAAGGCTCGACCACTAGCTTTGAATCAACCACCGGCTCGACCACCGAAAGCTCGACCACTGGCTTCGAGTCCACTACCGGCTCGACCACCGAAAGCTCGACCACTGGCTTCGAGTCCACTACCGGCTCGACCACCGAAGGCTCGACCACTAGCTTTGAATCAACCACCGGCTCGACCACCGAAAGCTCGACCACTGGCTTCGAGTCCACTACCGGCTCGACCACCGAAAGCTCGACCACTGGCTTCGAGTCCACCACCGGCTCGACCACCGAAGGCTCGACCACTAGCTTTGAATATACCACCGGCTCGACCACCGAAAGCTCGACCACTGGCTTCGAGTCCACTACCGGCTCGACTTCCGGATTCAGCTCGACGACCGAAGGCACAACTGAAGGCTCGACCACTGGCTTCGAGTCCACCACCGGCTCGACCACCGAAGGCTCGACCACCGGCTTCGAATCCACCACCGGCTCGACCACCGAAGGCTCGACCACTGACTTCGAGTCCACTACCGGCTCGACCACCGAAGGCTCGACTGCTGGCTTCGAATCCACCACCGGTTCGACAACCGAAGGCTCGACTTCCGGCTTCAGCTCGACGACCGAAGGCTCGACCACTGGCTTCGAGTCCACTACCGGCTCGACCTCCGGATTCAGCTCGACGACCGAAGGCACAACTGAAGGCTCGACCACTGGCTTTGAGTCCACTACCGGCTCGACCACCGAAGGCTCGACCACCGGCTTCGAGTCCACCACCGGCTCGACCACCGAAGGCTCGACCACCGGCTTCGAATCCACCACCGGCTCGACCACCGAAGGCTCGACCACCGGCTTCGAATCCACCACCGGCTCGACCACCGAAGGCTCGACCACCGGCTTCGAATCCACCACCGGCTCGACCACCGAAGGCTCGACCACCGGCTTCGAATCCACTACCGGCTCGACCACCGAAGGCTCGACCACCGGCTTCGAATCCACTACCGGCTCGACCACCGAAAGCTCGACCACCGGCTTCGAATCCACCACCGGCTCGACCACCGAAGGCTCGACCACCGGCTTCGAATCCACTACCGGCTCGACTTCCGGATTCAGCTCGACGACCGAAGGCACAACTGAAGGCTCGACCACTGGCTTCGAGTTCACTACCGGCTCGACCACCGAAAGCTCGACCACCGGCTTCGAATCCACCACCGGCTCGACCACCGAAGGCTCGACCACCGGCTTCGAATCCACTACCGGCTCGACTACCGGATTTAGTTCGACGACCGAAGGCACAACTGAAGGCTCGACCACTGGCTTCGAGTTCACTACCGGCTCGACTTCCGGCTTCAGCTCGACGACCGAAGGCACAACTGAAGGCTCGACCACTGGCTTCGAGTCCACTACCGGCTCGACTTCCGGTTTCAGCTCGACGACCGAAGGCACAACTGAAGGCTCGACCACTGGCTTCGAATCAACCACCGGCTCGACCACCGAAGGCTCGACCACTGGCTTCGAGTCCACTACCGGCTCGACTTCCGGCTTCAGCTCGACGACCGAAGGCACAACTGAAGGCTCGACCACTGGCTTCGAGTCCACTACCGGCTCGACCTCCGGATTCAGCTCGACGACCGAAGGCACAACTGAAGGCTCGACCACTGGCTTCGAGTCCACTACCGGCTCGACTACCGAAGGCTCGACCACTGGCTTCGAATTAACCTCCGGTTCGACAACCGAAGGCTCGACGACCGAAGGCACAACTGAAGGCTCGACCACTGGCTTCGAATCAACCACCGGCTCGACCACCGAAGGCTCGACCACTGGCTTCGAGTCCACTACCGGCTCGACTTCCGGATTCAGCTTGACGACCGAAGGCACAACTGAAGGCTCGACCACTGGCTTCGAGTCCACTACCGGCTCGACTACCGAAGGCTCGACCACTGGCTTCGAGTCCACTACCGGCTCAACTTCCGGCTTCAGCTCGACGACCGAAGGCACAACTGAAGGCTCGACCACTGGCTTCGAGTCCACTACCGGCTCGACTTCCGGATTCAGCTCGACGACCGAAGGCACAACTGAAGGCTCGACCACTGGCTTCGAATCAACCACCGGCTCGACCACCGAAGGCTCGACCACTGGCTTCGAGTCCACTACCGGCTCGACTTCCGGCTTCAGCTCGACGACCGAAGGCACAACTGAAGGCTCGACCACTGGCTTCGAGTCCACTACCGGCTCGACTACCGGATTTAGTTCGACGACCGAAGGCACAACTGAAGGCTCCACCACTGGCTTCGAGTCCACTACCGGCTCGACTTCCGGATTCAGCTCGACGACCAAAGGCACAACTGAAGGCTCCACCACTGGCTTCGAGTCCACTACCGGCTCGACTTCCGGATTTATTTCGACGACCGAAGGCACAACTGAAGGCTCCACCACTGGCTTCGAGTCCACTACCGGCTCGACTTCCGGATTCAGCTCGACGACCGAAGGCACAACTGAAGGCTCGACCACTGGCTTCGAGTCCACTACCGGCTCGACTACCGGATTTAGTTCGACGACCGAAGGCACAACTGAAGGCTCGACCACTGGCTTCGAGTCCACTACCGGCTCGACTTCCGGCTTCAGCTCGACGACCGAAGGCACAACTGAAGGCTCGACCACTGGCTTCGAGTCCACTACCGGCTCGACTTCCGGCTTCAGCTCGACGACCGAAGGCACAACTGAAGGCTCGACCACTGGCTTCGAGTCCACTACCGGCTCGACTTCCGGCTTCAGCTCGACGACCGAAGGCACAACTGAAGGCTCGACCACTGGCTTCGAATCATCCACCGGCTCGACCACCGAAGGCTCGACCACTGGCTTCGAATACACCACCGGCTCGACTACCGGCTTCAGCTCGACGACCGAAGGCACAACTGAAGGCTCGACCACTGGCTTCGAGTCCACTACCGGCTCGACTACCGGCTTCAGCTCGACGACCGAAGGCACAACTGAAGGCTCGACCACTGGCTTCGAGTCCACTACCGGCTCGACTTCCGGCTTCAGCTCGACGACCGAAGGCACAACTGAAGGCTCGACCACTGGCTTCGAATCAACCACCGGCTCGACCACCGAAAGCTCGACCACTGGCTTCGAGTCCACTACCGGCTCGACTACCGGATTTAGATCGACGACCGAAGGCACAACTGAAGGCTCGACCACTGGCTTCGAGTCCACTACCGGCTCGACTTCCGGCTTCAGCTCGACGACCGAAGGCACAACTGAAGGCTCGACCACTGGCTTCGAGTCCACTACCGGCTCGACTTCCGGCTTCAGCTCGACGACCGAAGGCACAACTGAAGGCTCGACCACTGGCTTCGAGTCCACTACCGGCTCGACTTCCGGCTTCAGCTCGACGACCGAAGGCACAACTGAAGGCTCGACCACTGGCTTCGAGTCCACTACCGGCTCGACTTCCGGATTCAGCTCGACGACCGAAGGCACAACTGAAGGCTCGACCACTGGCTTCGAGTCCACTACCGGCTCGACTTCCGGCTTCAGCTCGACGACCGAAGGCACAACTGAAGGCTCGACCACTGGCTTCGAATCAACCACCGGCTCGACCACCGAAGGCTCGACTTCCGGCTTTAGCTCGACGACCAAAGGCACAACTGAAGGCTCGACCACTGGCTTCGAGTCGACTACCGGCTCGACTTCCGGATTCAGCTCGACGACCGAAGGCACAACTGAAGGCTCGACCACTGGCTTCGAGTCCACTACCGGCTCGACTTCCGGCTTCAGCTCGACGACCGAAGGCACAACTGAAGTCTCGACCACTGGCTTCGAGTCGACTACCGGCTCGACTTCCGGATTCAGCTCGACGACCGAAGGCACAACTGAAGGCTCGACCACTGGCTTCGAATCATCCACCGGCTCGACCACCGAAGGCTCGACCACTGGCTTCGAATCAACCACCGGCTCGACCACCGAAGGCTCGACTTCCGGCTTTAGCTCGACGACCAAAGGCACAACTGAAGGCTCGACCACTGGCTTCGAGTCCACTACCGGCTCGACTTCCGGCTTCAGCTCGACGACCGAAGGCACAACTGAAGGCTCCACCACTGGCTTCGAGTCCACTACCGGCTCGACTTCCGGATTCAGCTCGACGACCGAAGGCACAACTGAAGGCTCGACCACTGGCTTCGAGTCGACTACCGGCTCGACTTCCGGATTCAGCTCGACGACCGAAGGCACAACTGAAGGCTCGACCACTGGCTTCGAATCATCCACCGGCTCGACCACCGAAGGCTCGACCACTGGCTTCGAATACACCACCGGCTCGACCACCGAAGGCTCGACCACTGGCTTCGAGTCCACTACCGGCTCGACTTCCGGCTTCAGCTCGACGACCGAAGGCACAACTGAAGGCTCGACCACTGGCTTCGAATCAACCACCGGCTCGACGACCGAAGGCTCGACCACTGGCTTCGAGTCCACTACCGGCTCGACTTCCGGCTTCAGCTCGACGACCGAAGGCACAACTGAAGGCTCCACCACTGGCTTCGAATCAACCACCGGCTCGACCACCGAAGGCTCGACTTCCGGCTTTAGCTCGACGACCAAAGGCACAACTGAAGGCTCGACCACTGGCTTCGAGTCCACTACCGGCTCGACTTCCGGCTTCAGCTCGACGACCGAAGGCACAACTGAAGGCTCCACCACTGGCTTCGAGTCCACTACCGGCTCGACTTCCGGATTCAGCTCGACGACCGAAGGCACAACTGAAGGCTCGACCACTGGCTTCGAGTCCACTACCGGCTCGACTACCGGATTTAGTTCGACGACCGAAGGCACAACTGAAGGCTCCACCACTGGCTTCGAGTCCACTACCGGCTCGACTTCCGGATTCAGCTCGACGACCGAAGGCACAACTGAAAGCTCGACCACTGGCTTCGAGTCCACTACCGGCTCGACTTCCGGCTTCAGCTCGACGACCGAAGGCACAACTGAAGGCTCGACCACTGGCTTCGAATCAACCACCGGCTCGACCACCGAAGGCTCGACTTCCGGCTTCAGCTCGACGACCAAAGGCACAACTGAAGGCTCCACCACTGGCTTCGAGTCCACTACCGGCTCGACTTCCGGATTCAGCTCGACGACCGAAGGCACAACTGAAGGCTCGACCACTGGCTTCGAGTCCACTACCGGCTCGACTTCCGGCTTCAGCTCGACGACCGAAGGCACAACTGAAGGCTCGACCACTGGCTTCGAGTCCACTACCGGCTCGACTTCCGGCTTCAGCTCGACGACCGAAGGCACAACTGAAGGCTCGACCACTGGCTTCGAATCATCCACCGGCTCGACCACCGAAGGCTCGACCACTGGCTTCGAATACACCACCGGCTCGACCACCGAAGGCTCGACCACTGGCTTCGAGTCCACTACCGGCTCGACTTCCGGATTCAGCTCGACGACCGAAGGCACAACTGAAGGCTCGACCACTGGCTTCGAATCATCCACCGGCTCGACCACCGAAGGCTCGACTTCCGGCTTTAGCTCGACGACCAAAGGCACAACTGAAGGCTCGACCACTGGCTTCGAGTCGACTACCGGCTCGACTTCCGGATTCAGCTCGACGACCGAAGGCACAACTGAAGGCTCGACCACTGGCTTCGAATCATCCACCGGCTCGACCACCGAAGGCTCGACCACTGGCTTCGAATACACCACCGGCTCGACCACCGAAGGCTCGACCACTGGCTTCGAGTCCACTACCGGCTCGACTTCCGGCTTCAGCTCGACGACCGAAGGCACAACTGAAGGCTCGACCACTGGCTTCGAATCAACCACCGGCTCGACGACCGAAGGCTCGACCACTGGCTTCGAGTCCACTACCGGCTCGACTTCCGGCTTCAGCTCGACGACCGAAGGCACAACTGAAGGCTCCACCACTGGCTTCGAGTCCACTACCGGCTCGACTTCCGGATTCAGCTCGACGACCGAAGGCACAACTGAAGGCTCGACCACTGGCTTCGAGTCCACTACCGGCTCGACTTCCGGCTTCAGCTCGACGACCGAAGGCACAACTGAAGGCTCGACCACTGGCTTCGAGTCCACTACCGGCTCGACTTCCGGCTTCAGCTCGACGACCGAAGGCACAACTGAAGGCTCGACCACTGGCTTCGAGTCCACTACCGGCTCGACTTCCGGATTCAGCTCGACGACCGAAGGCACAACTGAAAGCTCGACCACTGGCTTCGAGTCCACTACCGGCTCGACTTCCGGCTTCAGCTCGACGACCGAAGGCACAACTGAAGGCTCGACCACTGGCTTCGAATCAACCACCGGCTCGACCACCGAAGGCTCGACTTCCGGCTTCAGCTCGACGACCAAAGGCACAACTGAAGGCTCCACCACTGGCTTCGAGTCCACTACCGGCTCGACTTCCGGATTCAGCTCGACGACCGAAGGCACAACTGAAAGCTCGACCACTGGCTTCGAGTCCACTACCGGCTCGACTTCCGGCTTCAGCTCGACGACCGAAGGCACAACTGAAGGCTCGACCACTGGCTTCGAATCAACCACCGGCTCGACCACCGAAGGCTCGACTTCCGGCTTCAGCTCGACGACCAAAGGCACAACTGAAGGCTCCACCACTGGCTTCGAGTCCACTACCGGCTCGACTTCCGGATTCAGCTCGACGACCGAAGGCACAACTGAAGGCTCGACCACTGGCTTCGAATCAACCACCGGCTCGACCACCGAAGGCTCGACTTCCGGCTTCAGCTCGACGACCAAAGGCACAACTGAAGGCTCGACCACTGGCTTCGAGTCCACTACCGGCTCGACTACCGAAGGCTCGACTTCCGGCTTCAGCTCGACGACCAAAGGCACAACTGAAGGCTCCACCACTGGCTTCGAGTCCACTACCGGCTCGACTTCCGGATTCAGCTCGACGACCAAAGGCACAACTGAAAGCTCGACCACTGACTTCGAGTCCACTACCGGCTCGACTTCCGGATTCAGCTCGACGACCGAAGGCACAACTGAAAGCTCGACCACTGGCTTCGAGTCCACTACCGGCTCGACTTCCGGATTCAGCTCGACGACCGAAGGCACAACTGAAGGCTCGACCACTGGCTTCGAATCAACCACCGGCTCGACCACCGAAGGCTCGACTTCCGGCTTCAGCTCGACGACCAAAGGCACAACTGAAGGCTCGACCACTGGCTTCGAATCAACCACCGGCTCGACCACCGAAGGCTCGACTTCCGGCTTCAGCTCGACGACCAAAGGCACAACTGAAGGCTCCACCACTGGCTTCGAGTCCACTACCGGCTCGACTTCCGGATTCAGCTCGACGACCGAAGGCACAACTGAAGGCTCGACCACTGGCTTCGAATCAACCACCGGCTCGACCACCGAAAGTTCGACCACTGGCTTCGAGTCCACTACCGGCTCGACTTCCGGTTTCAGCTCGACGACCGAAGGCACAACTGAAGGCTCGACCACTGGCTTCGAGTCGACCACCGGTTCGACAACCGAAGGCTCGACTTCCGGCTTCAGCTCGACGACCGAAGACACAACTGAAGGCTCGACCACTGGCTTCGAGTCCACTACCGGCTCGACTTCCGGATTCAGCTTGACGACCGAAGGCATAACTGAAGGCTCGACCACCGGCTTCGAATCCACCACCGGCTCGACCACCGAAGGCTCGACCACAGGCTTCGAATCCACCACCGGCTCGACTACCGAAGGCTCGACCACTGGCTTCGAGTCGACTACCGGCTCGACTACCGAAGGCTCGACCACTGGCTTCGAGTCGACTACCGGCTCGACTACCGAAGGCTCGACCACTGGCTTCGAGTCCACTACCGGCTCGACTACCGAAGGCTCGACCACTGGCTTCGAGTCGACTACCGGCTCGACTACCGAAGGCTCGACCACCGGCTTCGAATCCACCACCGGCTCGACCACCGAAGGCTCGACCACAGGCTTCGAATCCACCACCGGCTCGACTACCGAAGGCTCGACCACTGGCTTCGAGTCGACTACCGGCTCGACTACCGAAGGCTCGACCACTGGCTTCGAGTCCACTACCGGCTCGACTACCGAAGGCTCGACCACTGGCTTCGAGTCGACTACCGGCTCGACTTCCGGATTCAGCTCGACGACCGAAGGCACAACTGAAGGCTCGACCACTGGCTTCGAGTCCACTACCGGCTCGACTACCGAAGGCTCGACCACTGGCTTCGAGTCCACTACCGGCTCGACTTCCGGCTTCAGCTCGACGACCGAAGACACAACTGAAGGCTCGACCACTGGCTTCGAGTCCACTACCGGCTTGACTTCCGGCTTCAGCTCGACGACCGAAGGCACAACTGAAGGCTCGACCACTGGCTTCGAGTCCACTACCGGCTCGACTTCCGGCTTCAGCTCGACGACCGAAGGCACAACTGAAGGCTCGACCACTGGCTTCGAGTCCACTACCGGCTCGACTTCCGGCTTCAGCTCGACGACCGAAGGCACAACTGAAGGCTCGACCACTGGCTTCGAGTCCACTACCGGCTCGACTTCCGGCTTCAGCTCGACGACCGAAGGCACAACTGAAGGCTCGACCACTGGCTTCGAGTCCACTACCGGCTCGACTACCGAAGGCTCGACCACTGGCTTCGAGTCGACTACCGGCTCGACTTCCGGATTCAGCTCGACGACCGAAGGCACAACTGAAGGCTCGACCACTGGCTTCGAGTCCACTACCGGCTCGACTACCGGCTTCAGCTCGACGACCGAAGGCACAACTGAAGGCTCGACCACTGGCTTCGAGTCCACTACCGCCTCGACTTCCGGATTCAGCTCGACGACCGAAGGCACAACTGAAGGCTCGACCACTGGCTTCGAGTCCACTACCGGCTCGACTACCGAAGGCTCGACTTCCGGCTTCAGCTCGACGACCGAAGGCACAACTGAAGGCTCGACCACTGGCTTCGAGTCCACTACCGGCTCGACTTCCGGTTTCAGCTCGACGACCGAAGGCACAACTGAAGGCTCGACCACTGGCTTCGAGTCCACTACCGGCTCGACTTCCGGCTTCAACTCGACGACCGAAGGCACAACTGAAGGCTCGACCACTGGCTTCGAGTCCACTACCGGCTTGACTTCCGGCTTCAGCTCGACGACCGAAGGCACAACTGAAGGCTCGACCACTGGCTTCGAGTCGACTACCGGCTCGACTTCCGGATTCAGCTCGACGACCGAAGGCACAACTGAAGGCTCGACCACTGGCTTCGAGTCCACTACCGCCTCGACTTCCGGATTCAGCTCGACGACCGAAGGCACAACTGAAGGCTCGACCACTGGCTTCGAGTCCACTACCGGCTCGACTTCCGGCTTCAGCTCGACGACCGAAGGCACAACTGAAGGCTCGACCACTGGCTTCGAGTCCACTACCGGCTCGACTTCCGGATTCAGCTCGACGACCGAAGGCACAACTGAAGGCTCGACCACTGGCTTCGAGTCCACTACCGGCTCGACTTCCGGCTTCAGCTCGACGACCGAAGGCACAACTGAAGGCTCGACCACTGGCTTCGAGTCCACTACCGGCTCGACTACCGGCTTCAGCTCGACGACCGAAGGCACAACTGAAGGCTCGACCACTGGCTTCGAGTCGACTACCGGCTCGACTTCCGGATTCAGCTCGACGACCGAAGGCACAACTGAAGGCTCGACCACTGGCTTCGAGTCCACTACCGCCTCGACTTCCGGATTCAGCTCGACGACCGAAGGCACAACTGAAGGCTCGACCACTGGCTTCGAGTCCACTACCGGCTCGACTACCGAAGGCTCGACTTCCGGCTTCAGCTCGACGACCGAAGACACAACTGAAGGCTCGACCACTGGCTTCGAGTCCACTACCGGCTTGACTTCCGGCTTCAGCTCGACGACCGAAGGCACAACTGAAGGCTCGACCACTGGCTTCGAGTCCACTACCGGCTCGACTTCCGGCTTCAGCTCGACGACCGAAGGCACAACTGAAGGCTCGACCACTGGCTTCGAGTCCACTACCGGCTCGACTTCCGGCTTCAGCTCGACGACCGAAGGCACAACTGAAGGCTCGACCACTGGCTTCGAGTCCACTACCGGCTCGACTTCCGGCTTCAGCTCGACGACCGAAGGCACAACTGAAGGCTCGACCACTGGCTTCGAGTCCACTACCGGCTCGACTACCGAAGGCTCGACCACTGGCTTCGAGTCGACTACCGGCTCGACTTCCGGATTCAGCTCGACGACCGAAGGCACAACTGAAGGCTCGACCACTGGCTTCGAGTCCACTACCGGCTCGACTACCGAAGGCTCGACCACTGGCTTCGAGTCCACTACCGGCTCGACTTCCGGTTTCAGCTCGACGACCGAAGGCACAACTGAAGGCTCGACCACTGGCTTCGAGTCCACTACCGGCTTGACTTCCGGCTTCAGCTCGACGACCGAAGGCACAACTGAAGGCTCGATCACTGGCTTCGAGTCCACTACCGGCTCGACTTCCGGCTTCAGCTCGACGACCGAAGGCACAACTGAAGGCTCGACCACTGGCTTCGAGTCCACTACCGGCTCGACTTCCGGCTTCAGCTCGACGACCGAAGGCACAACTGAAGGCTCGACCACTGGCTTCGAGTCCACTACCGGCTCGACTTCCGGCTTCAGCTCGACGACCGAAGGCACAACTGAAGGCTCGACCACTGGCTTCGAATCAACCACCGGCTCGACCACCGAAAGTTCGACCACTGGCTTCGAGTCCACTACCGGCTCGACTTCCGGTTTCAGCTCGACGACCAAAGGCACAACTGAAGGCTCGACCACTGGCTTCGAGTCCACTACCGGCTCGACTTCCGGTTTCAGCTCGACGACCGAAGGCACAACTGAAGGCTCGACCACTGGCTTCGAGTCCACTACCGGCTTGACTTCCGGCTTCAACTCGACGACCGAAGGCACAACTGAAGGCTCGACCACTGGCTTCGAGTCCACTACCGGCTCGACTTCCGGCTTCAGCTCGACGACCGAAGGCACAACTGAAGGCTCGACCACTGGCTTCGAGTCCACTACCGGCTCGACTTCCGGCTTCAGCTCGACGACCGAAGGCACAACTGAAGGCTCGACCACTGGCTTCGAGTCCACTACCGGCTCGACTTCCGGTTTCAGCTCGACGACCGAAGGCACAACTGAAGGCTCGACCACTGGCTTCGAGTCCACTACCGGCTCGACTTCCGGTTTCAGCTCGACGACCGAAGGCACAACTGAAGGCTCGACCACTGGCTTCGAGTCCACTACCGGCTTGACTTCCGGCTTCAGCTCGACGACCGAAGGCACAACTGAAGGCTCGACCACTGGCTTCGAGTCCACTACCGGCTCGACTTCCGGCTTCAACTCGACGACCGAAGGCACAACTGAAGGCTCGACCACTGGCTTCGAATCAACCACCGGCTCGACCACCGAAAGCTCGACCACTGGCTTCGAGTCCACTACCGGCTCGACTTCCGGCTTCAACTCGACGACCGAAGGCACAACTGAAGGCTCGACCACTGGCTTCGAGTCCACTACCGGCTCGACTTCCGGCTTCAGCTCGACGACCGAAGGCACAACTGAAGGCTCGACCACTGGCTTCGAGTCGACTACCGGCTCGACTTCCGGATTCAGCTCGACGACCGAAGGCACAACTGAAGGCTCGACCACTGGCTTCGAGTCCACTACCGCCTCGACTTCCGGATTCAGCTCGACGACCGAAGGCACAACTGAAGGCTCGACCACTGGCTTCGAGTCCACTACCGGCTCGACTTCCGGCTTCAGCTCGACGACCGAAGGCACAACTGAAGGCTCGACCACTGGCTTCGAGTCCACTACCGGCTCGACTTCCGGATTCAGCTCGACGACCGAAGGCACAACTGAAGGCTCGACCACTGGCTTCGAGTCCACTACCGGCTCGACTTCCGGCTTCAGCTCGACGACCGAAGGCACAACTGAAGGCTCGACCACTGGCTTCGAGTCCACTACCGGCTCGACTACCGGCTTCAGCTCGACGACCGAAGGCACAACTGAAGGCTCGACCACTGGCTTCGAGTCGACTACCGGCTCGACTTCCGGATTCAGCTCGACGACCGAAGGCACAACTGAAGGCTCGACCACTGGCTTCGAGTCCACTACCGCCTCGACTTCCGGATTCAGCTCGACGACCGAAGGCACAACTGAAGGCTCGACCACTGGCTTCGAGTCCACTACCGGCTCGACTACCGAAGGCTCGACTTCCGGCTTCAGCTCGACGACCGAAGGCACAACTGAAGGCTCGACCACTGGCTTCGAGTCCACTACCGGCTCGACTTCCGGTTTCAGCTCGACGACCGAAGGCACAACTGAAGGCTCGACCACTGGCTTCGAGTCCACTACCGGCTCGACTTCCGGCTTCAACTCGACGACCGAAGGCACAACTGAAGGCTCGACCACTGGCTTCGAGTCCACTACCGGCTCGACTTCCGGCTTCAACTCGACGACCGAAGGCACAACTGAAGGCTCGACCACTGGCTTCGAGTCCACTACCGGCTCGACTTCCGGATTCAGCTCGACGACCGAAGGCACAACTGAAGGCTCGACCACTGGCTTCGAGTCGACTACCGGCTCGACTTCCGGATTCAGCTCGACGACCGAAGGCACAACTGAAGGCTCGACCACTGGCTTCGAGTCCACTACCGGCTCGACTTCCGGCTTCAGCTCGACGACCGAAGGCACAACTGAAGGCTCGACCACTGGCTTCGAATCATCCACCGGCTCGACCACCGAAGGCTCGACCACTGGCTTCGAATACACCACCGGCTCGACCACCGAAGGCTCGACCACTGGCTTCGAGTCCACTACCGGCTCGACTTCCGGCTTCAGCTCGACGACCGAAGGCACAACTGAAGGCTCGACCACTGGCTTCGAATCAACCACCGGCTCGACCACCGAAGGCTCGACTTCCGGCTTTAGCTCGACGACCAAAGGCACAACTGAAGGCTCGACCACTGGCTTCGAGTCCACTACCGGCTCGACTTCCGGCTTCAGCTCGACGACCGAAGGCACAACTGAAGGCTCCACCACTGGCTTCGAGTCCACTACCGGCTCGACTTCCGGATTCAGCTCGACGACCGAAGGCACAACTGAAGGCTCGACCACTGGCTTCGAGTCCACTACCGGCTCGACTACCGGATTTAGTTCGACGACCGAAGGCACAACTGAAGGCTCCACCACTGGCTTCGAGTCCACTACCGGCTCGACTTCCGGATTTAGTTCGACGACCGAAGGCACAACTGAAGGCTCCACCACTGGCTTCGAGTCCACTACCGGCTCGACTTCCGGATTCAGCTCGACGACCGAAGGCACAACTGAAGGCTCGACCACTGGCTTCGAGTCCACTACCGGCTCGACTACCGGATTTAGTTCGACGACCGAAGGCACAACTGAAGGCTCGACCACTGGCTTCGAGTCCACTACCGGCTCGACTACCGGATTTAGTTCGACGACCGAAGGCACAACTGAAGGCTCCACCACTGGCTTCGAGTCCACTACCGGCTCGACTTCCGGATTTAGTTCGACGACCGAAGGCACAACTGAAGGCTCCACCACTGGCTTCGAGTCCACTACCGGCTCGACTTCCGGATTCAGCTCGACGACCGAAGGCACAACTGAAGGCTCGACCACTGGCTTCGAGTCCACTACCGGCTCGACTACCGGATTTAGTTCGACGACCGAAGGCACAACTGAAGGCTCCACCACTGGCTTCGAGTCCACTACCGGCTCGACTTCCGGATTTAGTTCGACGACCGAAGGCACAACTGAAGGCTCCACCACTGGCTTCGAGTCCACTACCGGCTCGACTTCCGGATTCAGCTCGACGACCGAAGGCACAACTGAAGGCTCGACCACTGGCTTCGAGTCCACTACCGGCTCGACTTCCGGCTTCAGCTCGACGACCGAAGGCACAACTGAAGGCTCGACCACTGGCTTCGAATCAACCACCGGCTCGACCACCGAAGGCTCGACTTCCGGCTTCAGCTCGACGACCAAAGGCACAACTGAAGGCTCGACCACTGGCTTCGAGTCCACTACCGGCTCGACTACCGGATTTAGTTCGACGACCGAAGGCACAACTGAAGGCTCCACCACTGGCTTCGAGTCCACTACCGGCTCGACTTCCGGATTTAGTTCGACGACCGAAGGCACAACTGAAGGCTCGACCACTGGCTTCGAGTCCACTACCGGCTCGACTACCGGATTTAGTTCGACGACCGAAGGCACAACTGAAGGCTCCACCACTGGCTTCGAGTCCACTACCGGCTCGACTTCCGGATTTAGTTCGACGACCGAAGGCACAACTGAAGGCTCCACCACTGGCTTCGAGTCCACTACCGGCTCGACTTCCGGATTCAGCTCGACGACCGAAGGCACAACTGAAGGCTCGACCACTGGCTTCGAGTCCACTACCGGCTCGACTACCGGATTTAGTTCGACGACCGAAGGCACAACTGAAGGCTCCACCACTGGCTTCGAGTCCACTACCGGCTCGACTTCCGGATTTAGTTCGACGACCGAAGGCACAACTGAAGGCTCCACCACTGGCTTCGAGTCCACTACCGGCTCGACTTCCGGATTCAGCTCGACGACCGAAGGCACAACTGAAGGCTCGACCACTGGCTTCGAGTCCACTACCGGCTCGACTTCCGGCTTCAGCTCGACGACCGAAGGCACAACTGAAGGCTCGACCACTGGCTTCGAATCAACCACCGGCTCGACCACCGAAGGCTCGACTTCCGGCTTCAGCTCGACGACCAAAGGCACAACTGCAGGCTCGACCACTGGCTTCGAGTCCACTACCGGCTCGACTACCGGATTTAGTTCGACGACCGAAGGCACAACTGAAGGCTCCACCACTGGCTTCGAGTCCACTACCGGCTCGACTTCCGGATTTAGTTCGACGACCGAAGGCACAACTGAAGGCTCGACCACTGGCTTCGAGTCCACTACCGGCTCGACTACCGGATTTAGTTCGACGACCGAAGGCACAACTGAAGGCTCGACCACTGGCTTCGAGTCCACTACCGGCTCGACTTCCGGCTTCAGCTCGACGACCGAAGGCACAACTGAAGGCTCGACCACTGGCTTCGAATCAACCACCGGCTCGACCACCGAAGGCTCGACCACTGGCTTCAGCTCGACGACCGAAGGCACAACTGAAGGCTCGACCACTGGCTTCGAGTCCACTACCGGCTCGACTTCCGGCTTCAGCTCGACGACCGAAGGCACAACTGAAGGCTCGACCACTGGCTTCGAATCAACCACCGGCTCGACCACCGAAGGCTCGACTTCCGGCTTCAGCTCGACGACCGAAGGCACAACTGAAGGCTCGACCACTGGCTTCGAGTCCACTACCGGCTTGACTTCCGGCTTCAGCTCGACGACCGAAGGCACAACTGAAGGCTCGACCACTGGCTTCGAATCAACCACCGGCTCGACCACCGAAGGCTCGACTTCCGGCTTCAGCTCGACGACCGAAGGCACAACTGAAGGCTCGACCACTGGCTTCGAGTCCACTACCGGCTCGACCACCGAAGGCTCGACCACTGGCTTCGAGTCCACTACCGGCTCGACTTCCGGCTTCAGCTCGACGACCGAAGGCACAATTGAAGGCTCGACCACTGGCTTCGAGTCCACTACCGGCTCGACTTCCGGCTTCAGCTCGACGACCGAAGGCACAACTGAAGGCTCGACCACTGGCTTCGAATCATCCACCGGCTCGACCACCGAAGGCTCGACCACTGGCTTCGAGTCCACTACCGGCTCGACTTCCGGCTTCAGCTCGACGACCGAAGGCACAACTGAAGGCTCGACCACTGGCTTCGAATCAACCACCGGCTCGACCACCGAAGGCTCGACCACTGGCTTCGAGTCCACTACCGGCTCGACTTCCGGCTTCAGCTCGACGACCGAAGGCACAACTGAAGGCTCGACCACTGGCTTCGAGTCCACTACCGGCTCGACTACCGAAGGCTCGACCACTGGCTTCAGCTCGACGACCGAAGGCACAACTGAAGGCTCGACCACTGGCTTCGAGTCCACTACCGGCTCGACTTCCGGCTTCAGCTCGACGACCGAAGGCACAACTGAAGGCTCGACCACTGGCTTCGAGTCCACTACCGGCTCGACTACCGAAGGCTCGACCACTGGCTTCAGCTCGACGACCGAAGGCACAACTGAAGGCTCGACCACTGGCTTCGAGTCCACTACCGGCTCGACTTCCGGCTTCAGCTCGACGACCGAAGGCACAACTGAAGGCTCGACCACTGGCTTCGAGTCCACTACCGGCTCGACTTCCGGCTTCAGCTCGACGACCGAAGGCACAACTGAAGGCTCGACCACTGGCTTCGAATCAACCACCGGCTCGACCACCGAAGGCTCGACCACTGGCTTCAGCTCGACGACCGAAGGCACAACTGAAGGCTCGACCACTGGCTTCGAGTCCACTACCGGCTCGACTTCCGGCTTCAGCTCGACGACCGAAGGCACAACTGAAGGCTCGACCACTGGCTTCGAGTCCACTACCGGCTCGACTACCGAAGGCTCGACCACTGGCTTCAGCTCGACGACCGAAGGCACAACTGAAGGCTCGACCACTGGCTTCGAGTCCACTACCGGCTCGACTTCCGGCTTCAGCTCGACGACCGAAGGCACAACTGAAGGCTCGACCACTGGCTTCGAGTCCACTACCGGCTCGACTACCGAAGGCTCGACCACTGGCTTCAGCTCGACGACCGAAGGCACAACTGAAGGCTCGACCACTGGCTTCGAGTCCACTACCGGCTCGACTTCCGGCTTCAGCTCGACGACCGAAGGCACAACTGAAGGCTCGACCACTGGCTTCGAGTCCACTACCGGCTCGACTTCCGGCTTCAGCTCGACGACCGAAGGCACAACTGAAGGCTCGACCACTGGCTTCGAATCAACCACCGGCTCGACCACCGAAGGCTCGACCACTGGCTTCAGCTCGACGACCGAAGGCACAACTGAAGGCTCGACCACTGGCTTCGAGTCCACTACCGGCTCGACTTCCGGCTTCAGCTCGACGACCGAAGGCACAACTGAAGGCTCGACCACTGGCTTCGAGTCCACTACCGGCTCGACTTCCGGCTTCAGCTCGACGACCGAAGGCACAACTGAAGGCTCGACCACTGGCTTCGAGTCCACTACCGGCTCGACTTCCGGCTTCAGCTCGACGACCGAAGGCACAACTGAAGGCTCGAATACTGGCTTCGAGTCCACTACCGGCTCGACTTCCGGCTTCAGCTCGACGACCGAAGGCACAACTGAAGGCTCGACCACTGGCTTCGAGTCCACTACCGGCTCGACTACCGAAGGCTCGACCACTGGCTTCAGCTCGACGACCGAAGGCACAACTGAAGGCTCGACCACTGGCTTCGAGTCCACTACCGGCTCGACTTCCGGCTACAGCTCGACGACCGAAGGCACAACTGAAGGCTCGACCACTGGCTTCGAATCAACCACCGGCTCGACCACCGAAGGCTCGACCACTGGCTTCAGCTCGACGACCGAAGGCACAACTGAAGGCTCGACCACTGGCTTCGAGTCCACTACCGGCTCGACTTCCGGCTTCAGCTCGACGACCGAAGGCACAACTGAAGGCTCGACCACTGGCTTCGAATCAACCACCGGCTCGACCACCGAAGGCTCGACTTCCGGCTTCAGCTCGACGACCGAAGGCACAACTGAAGGCTCGACCACTGGCTTCGAGTCCACTACCGGCTCGACTTCCGGCTTCAGCTCGACGACCGAAGGCACAACTGAAGGCTCGACCACTGGCTTCGAATCAACCACCGGCTCGACCACCGAAGGCTCGACTTCCGGCTTCAGCTCGACGACCAAAGGCACAACTGAAGGCTCCACCACTGGCTTCGAGTCCACTACCGGCTCGACTTCCGGCTTCAGCTCGACGACCGAAGGCACAACTGAAGGCTCGACCACTGGCTTCGAATCAACCACCGGCTCGACCACCGAAGGCTCGACCACTGGCTTCGAGTCCACTACCGGCTCGACTTCCGGCTTCAGCTCGACGACCGAAGGCACAATTGAAGGCTCGACCACTGGCTTCGAGTCCACTACCGGCTCGACTTCCGGCTTCAGCTCGACGACCGAAGGCACAACTGAAGGCTCGACCACTGGCTTCGAATCATCCACCGGCTCGACCACCGAAGGCTCGACCACTGGCTTCGAATACACCACCGGCTCGACCACCAAAGGCTCGACTACTGGCTTTGAATTAACCTCCGGTTCGACAACCGAAGGCTCGATTTCCGGATTCAGCTCGACGACCGAAGGCACAACTGAAGGCTCGACCACTGGCTTCGAATCAACCACCGGCTCGACCACCGAAGGCTCGACCACTGGCTTCGAGTCCACTACCGGCTCGACTTCCGGCTTCAGCTCGACGACCGAAGGCACAACTGAAGGCTCGACCACTGGCTTCGAATCAACCACCGGCTCGACCACCGAAGGCTCGACCACTGGCTTCGAGTCCACTACCGGCTCGACTTCCGGCTTCAGCTCGACGACCGAAGGCACAACTGAAGGCTCGACCACTGGCTTCGAATCAACCACCGGCTCGACCATTGAAGGCTCGACTTTCGGCTTCAGCTCGACGACCAAAGGCACAACTGAAGGCTCGACCACTGGCTTCGAATCAACCACCGGCTCGACCACCGAAGGCTCGACCACTGGCTTCGAGTCCACTACCGGCTCGACCACTGGCTTCAGCTCGACGACCGAAGGCACAACTGAAGGCTCGACCACTGGCTTCGAGTCGACTACCGGCTCGACTTCCGGCTTCAGCTCGACGACCGAAGGCACAACTGAAAGCTCGACCACTGGCTTCGAATCAACCACCGGCTCGACCATTGAAGGCTCGACTTTCGGCTTCAGCTCGACGACCAAAGGCACAACTGAAGGCTCGACCACTGGCTTCGAGTCCACTACCGGCTCGACTTCCGGCTTCAGCTCGACGACCGAAGGCACAACTGAAGGCTCGACCACTGGCTTCGAATCAACCACCGGCTCGACCATTGAAGGCTCGACTTTCGGCTTCAGCTCGACGACCAAAGGCACAACTGAAGGCTCGACCACTGGCTTCGAGTCCACTACCGGCTTGACTTCCGGCTTCAGCTCGACGACCGAAGGCACAACTGAAGGCTCGACCACTGGCTTCGAATCAACCACCGGCTCGACCATTGAAGGCTCGACTTTCGGCTTCAGCTCGACGACCAAAGGCACAACTGAAGGCTCGACCACTGGCTTCGAGTCCACTACCGGCTCGACTTCCGGCTTCAGCTCGACGACCGAAGGCACAACTGAAGGCTCGACCACTGGCTTCGAGTCCACTACCGGCTCGACTTCCGGCTTCAGCTCGACGACCGAAGGCACAACTGAAGGCTCGACCACTGGCTTCGAGTCCACTACCGGCTCGACTTCCGGCTTCAGCTCGACGACCGAAGGCACAACTGAAGGCTCGACCACTGGTTTCGAGTCCACTACCGGCTCGACTTCCGGCTTCAGCTCGACGACCGAAGGCACAACTGAAGGCTCGACCACTGGCTTCGAATCAACCACCGGCTCGACCATTGAAGGCTCGACTTTCGGCTTCAGCTCGACGACCAAAGGCACAACTGAAGGCTCGACCACTGGCTTCGAATCAACCACCGGCTCGACCACCGAAGGCTCGACCACTGGCTTCGAGTCCACTACCGGCTCGACCACTGGCTTCAGCTCGACGACCGAAGGCACAACTGAAGGCTCGACCACTGGCTTCGAGTCGACTACCGGCTCGACTTCCGGCTTCAGCTCGACGACCGAAGGCACAACTGAAAGCTCGACCACTGGCTTCGAATCAACCACCGGCTCGACCATTGAAGGCTCGACTTTCGGCTTCAGCTCGACGACCAAAGGCACAACTGAAGGCTCGACCACTGGCTTCGAATCAACCACCGGCTCGACCACCGAAGGCTCGACCACTGGCTTCGAGTCCACTACCGGCTCGACTTCCGGCTTCAGCTCGACGACCGAAGGCACAACTGAAGGCTCGACCACTGGCTTCGAATCAACCACCGGCTCGACCATTGAAGGCTCGACTTTCGGCTTCAGCTCGACGACCAAAGGCACAACTGAAGGCTCGACCACTGGCTTCGAGTCCACTACCGGCTTGACTTCCGGCTTCAGCTCGACGACCGAAGGCACAACTGAAGGCTCGACCACTGGCTTCGAATCAACCACCGGCTCGACCATTGAAGGCTCGACTTTCGGCTTCAGCTCGACGACCAAAGGCACAACTGAAGGCTCGACCACTGGCTTCGAGTCCACTACCGGCTCGACTTCCGGCTTCAGCTCGACGACCGAAGGCACAACTGAAGGCTCGACCACTGGCTTCGAGTCCACTACCGGCTCGACTTCCGGCTTCAGCTCGACGACCGAAGGCACAACTGAAGGCTCGACCACTGGCTTCGAGTCCACTACCGGCTCGACTTCCGGCTTCAGCTCGACGACCGAAGGCACAACTGAAGGCTCGACCACTGGCTTCGAATCAACCACCGGCTCGACCACCGAAGGCTCGACTTCCGGCTTCAGCTCGACGACCGAAGGCACAACTGAAGGCTCGACCACTGGCTTCGAGTCCACTACCGGCTCGACTTCCGGCTTCAGCTCGACGACCGAAGGCACAACTGAAGGCTCGACCACTGGCTTCCAATCAACCACCGGCTCGACCACCGAAGGCTCGACTTCCGGCTTCAGCTCGACGACCGAAGGCACAACTGAAGGCTCGACCACTGGCTTCGAGTCCACTACCGGCTCGACTTCCGGCTTCAGCTCGACGACCGAAGGCACAACTGAAGGCTCGACCACTGGCTTCGAGTCCACTACCGGCTCGACTACCGGATTTAGTTCGACGACCGAAGGCACAACTGAAGGCTCGACCACTGGCTTCGAATCAACCACCGGCTCGACCACCGAAGGCTCGACTTCCGGCTTCAGCTCGACGACCAAAGGCACAACTGAAGGCTCGACCACTGGCTTCGAGTCCACTACCGGCTCGACTTCCGGCTTCAGCTCGACGACCGAAGGCACAACTGAAGGCTCGACCACTGGCTTCGAATCAACCACCGGCTCGACCACCGAAGGCTCGACTTCCGGCTTCATCTCGACGACCGAAGGCACAACTGAAGGCTCGACCACTGGCTTCGAGTCCACTACCGGCTCGACTACCGGATTTAGTTCGACGACCGAAGGCACAACTGAAGGCTCGACCACTGGCTTCGAATCAACCACCGGCTCGACCACCGAAGGCTCGACCACTGGCTTCGAGTCCACTACCGGCTCGACCACCGAAAGCTCGACCACTGGCTTCGAGTCCACTACCGGCTCGACCACCGAAGGCTCGACCACTGGCTTCGAGTCCACTACCGGCTCGACTACCGGATTTAGTTCGACGACCGAAGGCACAACTGAAGGCTCGACCACTGGCTTCGAGTCCACTACCGGCTCGACTACCGGATTTAGTTCGACGACCGAAGGCACAACTGAAGGCTCGACCACTGGCTTCGAATCAACCACCGGCTCGACCACCGAAGGCTCGACCACTGGCTTCGAGTCCACTACCGGCTCGACTACCGGATTTAGTTCGACGACCGAAGGCACAACTGAAGGCTCGACCGCTGGCTTCGAGTCCACTACCGGCTCGACTACCGGATTTAGTTCGACGACCGAAGGCACAACTGAAGGCTCGACCACTGGCTTCGAGTCCACTACCGGCTCGACTACCGGATTTAGTTCGACGACCGAAGGCACAACTGAAGGCTCGACCACTGGCTTCGAATCAACCACCGGCTCGACCACCGAAGGCTCGACCACTGGCTTCGAGTCCACTACCGGCTCGACTACCGGATTTAGTTCGACGACCGAAGGCACAACTGAAGGCTCGACCACTGGCTTCGAATCAACCACCGGCTCGACCACCGAAGGCTCGACCACTGGCTTCGAGTCCACTACCGGCTCGACTACCGGATTCAGTTCGACGACCGAAGGCACAACTGAAGGCTCGACCACTGGCTTCGAATCAACCACCGGCTCGACCACCGAAGGCTCGACCACTGGCTTCGAGTCCACTACCGGCTCGACTACCGGATTTAGTTCGACGACCGAAGGCACAACTGAAGGCTCGACCACTGGCTTCGAATCAACCACCGGCTCGACCACCGAAGGCTCGACCACTGGCTTCGAGTCGACTACCGGCTCGACTTCCGGATTCAGCTCGACGACCGAAGGCACAACTGAAGGCTCGACCACTGGCTTCGAGTCCACTACCGGCTCGACTTCCGGCTTCATCTCGACGACCGAAGGCACAACTGAAGGCTCGACCACTGGCTTCGAGTCCACTACCGGCTCGACTACCGGATTCAGTTCGACGACCGAAGGCACAACTGAAGGCTCGACCACTGGCTTCGAATCAACCACCGGCTCGACCACCGAAGGCGCGACCACTGGCTTCGAGTCCACTACCGGCTCGACTACCGGATTCAGTTCGACGACCGAAGGCACAACTGAAGGCTCGACCACTGGCTTCGAATCAACCACCGGCTCGACCACCGAAGGCTCGACCACTGGCTTCGAGTCGACTACCGGCTCGACTTCCGGATTCAGCTCGACGACCGAAGGCACAACTGAAGGCTCGACCACTGGCTTCGAGTCCACTACCGGCTCGACTTCCGGCTTCATCTCGACGACCGAAGGCACAACTGAAGGCTCGACCACTGGCTTCGAATCAACCACCGGCTCGACCACCGAAGGCTCGACTTCCGGCTTCAGCTCGACGACCAAAGGCACAACTGAAGGCTCCACCACTGGCTTCGAGTCCACTACCGGCTCGACTTCCGGCTTCAGCTCGACGACCGAAGGCACAACTGAAGGCTCGACCACTGGCTTCGAATCAACCACCGGCTCGACCACCGAAGGCTCGACTTCCGGCTTCAGCTCGACGACCAAAGGCACAACTGAAGGCTCCACCACTGGCTTCGAGTCCACTACCGGCTCGACTTCCGGCTTCAGCTCGACGACCGAAGGCACAACTGAAGGCTCGACCACTGGCTTCGAATCAACCACCGGCTCGACCACCGAAGGCTCGACCACTGGCTTCGAGTCCACTACCGGCTCGACTTCCGGCTTCAGCTCGACGACCGAAGGCACAATTGAAGGCTCGACCACTGGCTTCGAGTCCACTACCGGCTCGACTTCCGGCTTCAGCTCGACGACCGAAGGCACAACTGAAGGCTCGACCACTGGCTTCGAATCATCCACCGGCTCGACCACCGAAGGCTCGACCACTGGCTTCGAATACACCACCGGCTCGACCACCAAAGGCTCGACTACTGGCTTTGAATTAACCTCCGGTTCGACAACCGAAGGCTCGATTTCCGGATTCAGCTCGACGACCGAAGGCACAACTGAAGGCTCGACCACTGGCTTCGAATCAACCACCGGCTCGACCACCGAAGGCTCGACCACTGGCTTCGAGTCCACTACCGGCTCGACTTCCGGCTTCAGCTCGACGACCGAAGGCACAACTGAAGGCTCGACCACTGGCTTCGAATCAACCACCGGCTCGACCACCGAAGGCTCGACCACTGGCTTCGAGTCCACTACCGGCTCGACTTCCGGCTTCAGCTCGACGACCGAAGGCACAACTGAAGGCTCGACCACTGGCTTCGAGTCCACTACCGGCTCGACTTCTGGCTTCAGCTCGACGACCGAAGGCACAACTGAAGGCTCGACCACTGGCTTCGAATCAACCACCGGCTCGACCATTGAAGGCTCGACTTTCGGCTTCAGCTCGACGACCAAAGGCACAACTGAAGGCTCGACCACTGGCTTCGAATCAACCACCGGCTCGACCACCGAAGGCTCGACCACTGGCTTCGAGTCCACTACCGGCTCGACCACTGGCTTCAGCTCGACGACCGAAGGCACAACTGAAGGCTCGACCACTGGCTTCGAGTCCACTACCGGCTCGACTTCCGGCTTCAGCTCGACGACCGAAGGCACAACTGAAGGCTCGACCACTGGCTTCGAATCAACCACCGGCTCGACCATTGAAGGCTCGACTTTCGGCTTCAGCTCGACGACCAAAGGCACAACTGAAGGCTCGACCACTGGCTTCGAATCAACCACCGGCTCGACCACCGAAGGCTCGACCACTGGCTTCGAGTCCACTACCGGCTCGACCACTGGCTTCAGCTCGACGACCGAAGGCACAACTGAAGGCTCGACCACTGGCTTCGAGTCCACTACCGGCTCGACTTCCGGCTTTAGCTCGACGACCGAAGGCACAACTGAAGGCTCGACCACTGGCTTCGAATCAACCACCGGCTCGACCATTGAAGGCTCGACTTTCGGCTTCAGCTCGACGACCAAAGGCACAACTGAAGGCTCGACCACTGGCTTCGAATCAACCACCGGCTCGACCACCGAAGGCTCGACCACTGGCTTCGAGTCCACTACCGGCTCGACTTCCGGCTTCAGCTCGACGACCGAAGGCACAACTGAAGGCTCGACCACTGGCTTCGAATCAACCACCGGCTCGACCATTGAAGGCTCGACTTTCGGCTTCAGCTCGACGACCAAAGGCACAACTGAAGGCTCGACCACTGGCTTCGAGTCCACTACCGGCTTGACTTCCGGCTTCAGCTCGACGACCGAAGGCACAACTGAAGGCTCGACCACTGGCTTCCAATCAACCACCGGCTCGACCACCGAAGGCTCGACCACTGGCTTCGAGTCCACTACCGGCTCGACCACTGGCTTCAGCTCGACGACCGAAGGCACAACTGAAGGCTCGACCACTGGCTTCGAGTCCACTACCGGCTCGACTTCCGGCTTTAGCTCGACGACCGAAGGCACAACTGAAGGCTCGACCACTGGCTTCGAATCAACCACCGGCTCGACCATTGAAGGCTCGACTTTCGGCTTCAGCTCGACGACCAAAGGCACAACTGAAGGCTCGACCACTGGCTTCGAATCAACCACCGGCTCGACCACCGAAGGCTCGACCACTGGCTTCGAGTCCACTACCGGCTCGACTTCCGGCTTCAGCTCGACGACCGAAGGCACAACTGAAGGCTCGACCACTGGCTTCGAATCAACCACCGGCTCGACCATTGAAGGCTCGACTTTCGGCTTCAGCTCGACGACCAAAGGCACAACTGAAGGCTCGACCACTGGCTTCGAGTCCACTACCGGCTTGACTTCCGGCTTCAGCTCGACGACCGAAGGCACAACTGAAGGCTCGACCACTGGCTTCGAATCAACCACCGGCTCGACCATTGAAGGCTCGACTTTCGGCTTCAGCTCGACGACCAAAGGCACAACTGAAGGCTCGACCACTGGCTTTGAGTCCACTACCGGCTCGACTTCCGGCTTCAGCTCGACGACCGAAGGCACAACTGAAGGCTCGACCACTGGCTTCCAATCAACCACCGGCTCGACCATTGAAGGCTCGACTTTCGGCTTCAGCTCGACGACCAAAGGCACAACTGAAGGCTCGACCACTGGCTTCGAGTCCACTACCGGCTCGACTTCCGGCTTCAGCTCGACGACCGAAGGCACAACTGAAGGCTCGACCACTGGCTTCCAATCAACCACCGGCTCGACCACCGAAGGCTCGACTTCCGGCTTCAGCTCGACGACCGAAGGCACAACTGAAGGCTCGACCACTGGCTTCGAGTCCACTACCGGCTCGACTTCCGGCTTCAGCTCGACGACCGAAGGCACAACTGAAGGCTCGACCACTGGCTTCGAGTCCACTACCGGCTCGACTACCGGATTTAGTTCGACGACCGAAGGCACAACTGAAGGCTCGACCACTGGCTTCGAATCAACCACCGGCTCGACCACCGAAGGCTCGACTTCCGGCTTCAGCTCGACGACCGAAGGCACAACTGAAGGCTCGACCACTGGCTTCGAGTCCACTACCGGCTCGACTTCCGGCTTCAGCTCGACGACCGAAGGCACAACTGAAGGCTCGACCACTGGCTTCGAATCAACCACCGGCTCGACTACCGGATTTAGTTCGACGACCGAAGGCACAACTGAAGGCTCGACCACTGGCTTCGAATCAACCACCGGCTCGACCACCGAAGGCTCGACTTCCGGCTTCAGCTCGACGACCAAAGGCACAACTGAAGGCTCCACCACTGGCTTCGAATCAACCACCGGCTCGACCACCGAAGGCTCGACCACTGGCTTCGAGTCCACTACCGGCTCGACTTCCGGCTTCAGCTCGACGACCGAAGGCACAACTGAAGGCTCGACCACTGGCTTCGAATCAACCACCGGCTCGACCACCGAAGGCTCGACCACTGGCTTCGAGTCCACTACCGGCTCGACTTCCGGCTTCAGCTCGACGACCGAAGGCACAACTGAAGGCTCGACCACTGGCTTCGAGTCCACTACCGGCTCGACTTCTGGCTTCAGCTCGACGACCGAAGGCACAACTGAAGGCTCGACCACTGGCTTCGAATCAACCACCGGCTCGACCATTGAAGGCTCGACTTTCGGCTTCAGCTCGACGACCAAAGGCACAACTGAAGGCTCGACCACTGGCTTCGAATCAACCACCGGCTCGACCACCGAAGGCTCGACCACTGGCTTCGAGTCCACTACCGGCTCGACCACTGGCTTCAGCTCGACGACCGAAGGCACAACTGAAGGCTCGACCACTGGCTTCGAGTCCACTACCGGCTCGACTTCCGGCTTCAGCTCGACGACCGAAGGCACAACTGAAGGCTCGACCACTGGCTTCGAATCAACCACCGGCTCGACCATTGAAGGCTCGACTTTCGGCTTCAGCTCGACGACCAAAGGCACAACTGAAGGCTCGACCACTGGCTTCGAATCAACCACCGGCTCGACCACCGAAGGCTCGACCACTGGCTTCGAGTCCACTACCGGCTCGACCACTGGCTTCAGCTCGACGACCGAAGGCACAACTGAAGGCTCGACCACTGGCTTCGAGTCCACTACCGGCTCGACTTCCGGCTTTAGCTCGACGACCGAAGGCACAACTGAAGGCTCGACCACTGGCTTCGAATCAACCACCGGCTCGACCATTGAAGGCTCGACTTTCGGCTTCAGCTCGACGACCAAAGGCACAACTGAAGGCTCGACCACTGGCTTCGAATCAACCACCGGCTCGACCACCGAAGGCTCGACCACTGGCTTCGAGTCCACTACCGGCTCGACCACTGGCTTCAGCTCGACGACCGAAGGCACAACTGAAGGCTCGACCACTGGCTTCGAATCAACCACCGGCTCGACCATTGAAGGCTCGACTTTCGGCTTCAGCTCGACGACCAAAGGCACAACTGAAGGCTCGACCACTGGCTTCGAATCAACCACCGGCTCGACCACCGAAGGCTCGACCACTGGCTTCGAGTCCACTACCGGCTCGACTTCCGGCTTCAGCTCGACGACCGAAGGCACAACTGAAGGCTCGACCACTGGCTTCGAATCAACCACCGGCTCGACCATTGAAGGCTCGACTTTCGGCTTCAGCTCGACGACCAAAGGCACAACTGAAGGCTCGACCACTGGCTTCGAGTCCACTACCGGCTTGACTTCCGGCTTCAGCTCGACGACCGAAGGCACAACTGAAGGCTCGACCACTGGCTTCCAATCAACCACCGGCTCGACCACCGAAGGCTCGACCACTGGCTTCGAGTCCACTACCGGCTCGACCACTGGCTTCAGCTCGACGACCGAAGGCACAACTGAAGGCTCGACCACTGGCTTCGAGTCCACTACCGGCTCGACTTCCGGCTTTAGCTCGACGACCGAAGGCACAACTGAAGGCTCGACCACTGGCTTCGAATCAACCACCGGCTCGACCATTGAAGGCTCGACTTTCGGCTTCAGCTCGACGACCAAAGGCACAACTGAAGGCTCGACCACTGGCTTCGAATCAACCACCGGCTCGACCACCGAAGGCTCGACCACTGGCTTCGAGTCCACTACCGGCTCGACTTCCGGCTTCAGCTCGACGACCGAAGGCACAACTGAAGGCTCGACCACTGGCTTCGAATCAACCACCGGCTCGACCATTGAAGGCTCGACTTTCGGCTTCAGCTCGACGACCAAAGGCACAACTGAAGGCTCGACCACTGGCTTCGAGTCCACTACCGGCTTGACTTCCGGCTTCAGCTCGACGACCGAAGGCACAACTGAAGGCTCGACCACTGGCTTCGAATCAACCACCGGCTCGACCATTGAAGGCTCGACTTTCGGCTTCAGCTCGACGACCAAAGGCACAACTGAAGGCTCGACCACTGGCTTTGAGTCCACTACCGGCTCGACTTCCGGCTTCAGCTCGACGACCGAAGGCACAACTGAAGGCTCGACCACTGGCTTCCAATCAACCACCGGCTCGACCATTGAAGGCTCGACTTTCGGCTTCAGCTCGACGACCAAAGGCACAACTGAAGGCTCGACCACTGGCTTCGAGTCCACTACCGGCTCGACTTCCGGCTTCAGCTCGACGACCGAAGGCACAACTGAAGGCTCGACCACTGGCTTCCAATCAACCACCGGCTCGACCACCGAAGGCTCGACTTCCGGCTTCAGCTCGACGACCGAAGGCACAACTGAAGGCTCGACCACTGGCTTCGAGTCCACTACCGGCTCGACTTCCGGCTTCAGCTCGACGACCGAAGGCACAACTGAAGGCTCGACCACTGGCTTCGAGTCCACTACCGGCTCGACTACCGGATTTAGTTCGACGACCGAAGGCACAACTGAAGGCTCGACCACTGGCTTCGAATCAACCACCGGCTCGACCACCGAAGGCTCGACTTCCGGCTTCAGCTCGACGACCGAAGGCACAACTGAAGGCTCGACCACTGGCTTCGAGTCCACTACCGGCTCGACTTCCGGCTTCAGCTCGACGACCGAAGGCACAACTGAAGGCTCGACCACTGGCTTCGAATCAACCACCGGCTCGACTACCGGATTTAGTTCGACGACCGAAGGCACAACTGAAGGCTCGACCACTGGCTTCGAATCAACCACCGGCTCGACCACCGAAGGCTCGACTTCCGGCTTCAGCTCGACGACCAAAGGCACAACTGAAGGCTCCACCACTGGCTTCGAGTCCACTACCGGCTCGACTTCCGGCTTCATCTCGACGACCGAAGGCACAACTGAAGGCTCGACCACTGGCTTCGAGTCCACTACCGGCTCGACTACCGGATTTAGTTCGACGACCGAAGGCACAACTGAAGGCTCGACCACTGGCTTCGAATCAACCACCGGCTCGACCACCGAAGGCTCGACCACTAGCTTTGAATCAACCACCGGCTCGACCACCGAAAGCTCGACCACTGGCTTCGAGTCCACTACCGGCTCGACCACCAAAAGCTCGACCACTGGCTTCGAGTCCACTACCGGCTCGACTACCGGATTTAGTTCGACGACCGAAGGCACAACTGAAGGCTCGACCACTGGCTTCGAGTCCACTACCGGCTCGACTACCGGATTTAGTTCGACGACCGAAGGCACAACTGAAGGCTCGACCACTGGCTTCGAGTCCACTACCGGCTCGACTACCGGATTTAGTTCGACGACCGAAGGCACAACTGAAGGCTCGACCACTGGCTTCGAATCAACCACCGGCTCGACCACCGAAGGCTCGACCACTGGCTTCGAGTCCACTACCGGCTCGACTACCGGATTTAGTTCGACGACCGAAGGCACAACTGAAGGCTCGACCACTGGCTTCGAGTCCACTACCGGCTCGACTACCGGATTTAGTTCGACGACCGAAGGCACAACTGAAGGCTCGACCACTGGCTTCGAATCAACCACCGGCTCGACCACCGAAGGCTCGACCACTGGCTTCGAGTCCACTACCGGCTCGACTACCGGATTCAGTTCGACGACCGAAGGCACAACTGAAGGCTCGACCACTGGCTTCGAATCAACCACCGGCTCGACCACCGAAGGCTCGACCACTGGCTTCGAGTCCACTACCGGCTCGACTACCGGATTTAGTTCGACGACCGAAGGCACAACTGAAGGCTCGACCACTGGCTTCGAATCAACCACCGGCTCGACTTCCGGCTTCATCTCGACGACCGAAGGCACAACTGAAGGCTCGACCACTGGCTTCGAGTCCACTACCGGCTCGACTACCGGATTCAGTTCGACGACCGAAGGCACAACTGAAGGCTCGACCACTGGCTTCGAATCAACCACCGGCTCGACCACCGAAGGCGCGACCACTGGCTTCGAGTCCACTACCGGCTCGACTACCGGATTCAGTTCGACGACCGAAGGCACAACTGAAGGCTCGACCACTGGCTTCGAATCAACCACCGGCTCGACCACCAAAGGCTCGACCACTGGCTTCGAATTAACCTCCGGTTCGACAACCGAAGGCTCGACTTCCGGATTCAGCTCGACGACCGAAGGCACAACTGAAGGCTCGACCACTGGCTTCGAATCCACCACCGGCTCAACTACTTCCGGATTCAATTTGACCGCAAGTTCAACTGAAGGTGTGACTTATGGATTCAGTTCGACTACAGTTTTTTAAATACACTTTTTAGTTATAAAAGTTGATGCGTTTAGCGATTGTAGTATTTAAGTTCTTGTAAATCTTTTAGTTGTCATACGGGTTTGGTTGTTTATATTTTTTGTCAATGCAATTCTAGTTGTGTTTTTTAGCATTTTTTTACTTAGCAGTTTGTTACTATTTGTATTATTGGACGGGTTCGTTTTTATAAATTTTTACTATTTTGTTGCATTGATGTTTGGAAGGTTCTGGAGATTGGTCCGAATGGTCATCTGTGTTTTGCGCGTTTGTGTTGACCTGCGGCGGCCACTCAGGTTTTCACGGTGTCTGCAAAATACGAACATCATGAAGATGGTTTTTCGTGCATAAACGGTTCCTCACTTTGTCGTTTTGTCGTGTTCTGTTTTGTTCAAACATAAAAAAACGTTAAGTTTTCTTTGAATTGGAGGATACTGAAAAGGAGGATAACGGAGGGTACTTGTACGATGTTCTATCCTTGATTTGACGGATCTAGGGTGGGTCTTCACTTTTGAGAGGGTGCCTGTGCCGCAGTACTTAATGCTCGTTCGGCGACTATTACATCGTGAAGATTTGTTGTTGTCTAGAACGAACAGTGACGGAAGATGGTAGGTTCGGCGATTCAGATTTTGCTGTTGTTTGGAATGGGCTTCACTAAGGTTCGGGGGCAGTTGGCGTTTACGGTAGGTTGATGTTTTGAGTTATCAGTGTTGAGTGAAAATGGTTTAGGCGCCAATTGCATCGAATGTGTTGACAGTCGGCTACAATGGCACACAGCCTGTTCAAGCGACGAACGATGCTCTGATCAACGACACCGCCGTTGCCGTGATCGAACAGCCAGCGTCGTCAACGGCCGTTGCCTTGAGGGCAAAACGCCAATGGGGTGGCTTTGGAGGTGGTTGCTGTGGAATGATGATCAATCCGTGCTGCTTGCCTCGAGTACCAGTTCCAGTGCCACTTCCGATGCCGATGCCGTTACCTGTGCCAGTGCCAGTTCCGGTCATTGTAAGTTCTTCAAACTTACGTTCGTAATCAATTTTATCATCTTCAGAGCGGCGGTTGCTGCGGCGGTGGCATGATGGGAGGAGGATTCGGAATGGGAATGGGATCCTGCTGCGGATGCTGCATGCCCGTCTGTATGCCAATGTGCATGCGTGGAGGCTGCGGCTGTGGTGGCGGCTTCGGTTTCGGTGGTTTTGGCCGTAAGAAGCGTGAACTCATCATGGAACGACACGGCAACACATTGAAGCACTTCCTTCTCAACTAACAATCTTCTTCGACTTTTACGTGTGCACAAGTCCCATAACTTATGTTAATTTATCTATTATTTTTGACATTAAAAAAACCACGGAAGAAATAAAAAGCCTAGAGCAAATGAGTCACAACATCCTTTGACCCTTTTTTTATCCCAAATTTCGACCATCGGTCAGTCAATCATGAAACAGTGGAAACATTGTCCGAGTCTAAAGCGCAACAAGACATCTGTCAACAAAAAGGAGAGCGAAAGGAGAGGGATAAATGTTGCAATTTGCAGGTCTTTCAAAAGTGTTGAAGTGCGCGACGCGAGACAATGATGTACAGTACGCGAAAAAAAGGAGGGAAGAAAAAGGTCGACCGAGTGCGCATGAATGTGTGACATTTCGAGTCTGTTTTTCAAATGTAATTGAATTCGAATTTGCTGAAAAATGAAATGAGAGGGAAAAAATAACGGATGTGAAAAGGGTATGCCAGGAAAGTGAGGCGAACGGATGCGCAAGTGTGTTGTTTGTTTAGGTATTTCGAAATTGGAACGTTCTGGAACGCAGCATGGGAACGACTAATAACCAAAAACAAGGAGTGTGTACCCTCCCGTGCAACGAGACTGAACTTTCTCCACCGAAGTCCACCCAAGTCCACTTTCAAAACTTTGATTTGCCGATAAAACTTTTTCTGCCACACAAGTTTTGATGAATTTTGAAGTCCCATCAAAAATGTTTAAGTTCAAACTTCGGAAATGCAGTTTTTGAATGACTCAGAACGTTTTAGATGCGGCACTAAAAATAGCAAATGTACTCAATTGAAACCTTCAAAAATTGATGATAAAAAATTTTACATTCTGTTACCCGGTATCGAAATGCAAATTGCCAAAACAAACAAATTCCAAATTAGTCATCAGTTTCTGCAAAAGTATGCCGTTTTTCAACTTCACCCTCAACTTTCAAAACCATTCCCACAACTTTTTCACCCTGTTCGTCACGGTCCTAATCCGGTTGATTTGACATATCCCCTCGAAACAGACAGCAAAAACTGTTGACCCACCCCTTCTTTAATCACAGAAGCCATCGCTAATATAAAGTCATCAACCCTCGCTAGAAACCATCATCAGTTTCCCTCCATCCATCCCTCCAGAAGCTCCCAGCTTCATGGTTTCAAAACTCTCTTTCTCTTTGTTCAACCCCAAAAAACACTGGTTTGAATCTAATGACGAATCAGTCGGGAGCGCCCCTCGCGTTTTGACAGCTACAACAACCAGATTCGGATGTTGCGCTCTCTTTGTCCCCAAGGCTAAACATAGTCACCCTCCGAGGACCCCGCCCGATTACTGTTTGACAGGATATATCGGATCCCTCGGCGGCTCGAGAGAGGTCATTCCGATCGCGGCCACTGGCGAGGGATACGTGCTACTTAGCATCGGGCTGACAGTAATTCTGCTTCTGATTTTGTGTTTAAAGTTGATTCTGATTTCAGGCAATCATCATGCAAACCAGCCTTAGCCTCGTGGCCCTTCTTGCCACGTCTTATTTCACTCTCATTGCCGGCTATCGCGCTGATTCTGATTCTAAATCGTCCTATGCACCTGCCTCAAGGAATAATTCATACAACCCGACGCACAGATACTTTGAATCCCGTCTCGCCACACTGAAAGCGGCCCTTGTCCGTCGGAAGCGACAATGTTGCTCGGCTTGCATGTCGAATAATGGTTGCGGATGTGGTGGCTGCTCCCAGATGATCGCCCAACCCGTCTGTCAAGCTCAATGCATGCCCATGTGCACTTCAAGCTGTGTTCAACAGTTCCAATGCGTCCAGCCTTGCATGCCTACCTGCTCGCAACAATGCGTTCAAGCCTTCCAGACGATCAGCATTCCAGCTCAACCTTCCCAGACCTGTGTCCAAGCCTGCATGCCGTCCTGCTCTCCGCAATGCTTGCAAACCGTTCAAGTCCAAGTTCAACAGACCTGTGCCCCTCAATGCATGCCAGCCTGTCAGCCGAGCTGTCTTCAAAACGTCCAGATCGTCCCTCAAGTTCAATGTGTCCAGCCTTGCATGCCAGCGTGCAACTCTCAATGCATCCAGGCCCTCGTTCCTGATTGCCCGTCCACCTGCATGCCATCATGCAACCCTTCATGCATCCAAGCTTATTTGGTTACAGTAAAGCCGACTTGTGTCCAAGCCTGTATGCCAGATTGCTCAACCCAATGCGTCCAAGCCTTCCAAGTGACCTCGCAACCCGTGTGCATGCAAGCCTGTATGCCTAGCTGCTCACCCCAATGCATCAAAACTTGCTCCAACTGTGGCAACAACTGCCCTTCCATGTGCCAGGTCCCTCAACCCGTCTGCCATCAAGCCTGTATGCCAGCCTGCAACCCTCAATGTGTCCAAGTCTTCTCTGTTTCCGTCCCGAAGCCGACCTGCGATTCAGCTTGCATGCCAACCTGCTCACCCGTCTGCGTCTCTAAGATTTCATCCTGCCCTCAACAATGCCGTCCCATGTGCACCGCAGCCTGTTATCAGCAATACGCTGTCATCCCGGTCCAGAAGACCTGTGTCCAACAATGCATGCCGGCCTGCCAGCCTTCTTGCGTCCAAGCTAATTTGGTTACAGTAAAACCGACCTGCGTCAAAGCCTGCATGCCGGATTGCTCCACCCAATGCATCCAAGCCTATCAAGTCACATCGCAGCCCATCTGCATGCCCGCCTGTATGCCATCCTGCAACCAGCAATGCATCCAAACCTGTTCTAACTGTGGCTCTAACTGCCCCTCCATGTGCCAAGTCAAGCCTCAATGCCATCAAGCCTGCATGCCCTCCTGCCACCCTCAATGTGTCCAAGCCTTCAGCGTCATGATCCCGCAACAACGTACCTGCGTCCCAGCCTGCATGCCGTCCTGCCAGCCATCCTGCACCGGTGCCGTCAGTAAGTCCAAGCTTAAGCTGAAGTCGCTCAAATCCAAGTCCAAGAAGAACGGACGTAATGGTGGCCGCAACTCTGATGGTCACGGTATCATGATGCATGATGAAAATCAGCACAATGATGCCGCCGATGACAATGATAATGACGAGGAGGAAAAGCCATCAGAGCCGGAAACCATTGAAGAGAACGAGGAAAAGCACTGATTTCACCACCCCATACCATTGCACATGAAACCACCCCCTTCTTCTCACTCTTTCCTATTCTAATAACAGTACGGGCCTATAATCACCACTTTTCTTGACACTTAATACTTGTGGCACTCGGTATTTAATAAATTATTATCACACATTGCACACTTGCACCACACTTGCACATTTTACACATCCCTATTTGTGCCATTGTTTCAGCAACCGCCCAATTGACCATGAACTGCGGGTCTCCATGCATCTGTCAACCAGGCTACGTCGAATGCGGCTCCAATGTTTGTTGTCTCCGCTACAAAAACATGGCCAAACGTTACGGTAAAGCAAAGTCACTCTCGGCTAAAACAAAATTCCACTCCCAAAAAATGGTTGCCTCAGATGCGCCGATGCGATCACCGGCTGCGACATCGGATGAGCAAACGGAATCCGGAGATAATGACAACGAAAATGAGGATTCTAGCGAGCAAGTCGCACCGGGGGTGAGTCAAAAATAACACAAATTTTGGATTTTTTGCAAAATAACTTGTTTAGAAAAACGTCACTGAAAACGACCCAATCGATTACCATGCTATGAGCAAAAAGACGGCCGAAATGATCAAGGAATCACAAGCTACAAAAGCATGGCTCGAAAATGCCGCCGCTGTTTAAACTAGATAAATATAATACAGTAGTGAAAGCGAGTGATTATGCATAGAAAAACACACGTGTGTTTGTATTTCCAGTGCCCCGACACCAGTACAATTGGTTTTCGTTAGTTGTTGAGGAGAGATTAATATAGAGATTTATTTATATATAAATTTTGAATAAAATTGCAAATGTTATGTTATAGAAGGTTGAATCGTCTACATACCCAAGTACGCTAAAACAATCAGTCTATAGCACACAGTACATGCCCACAAATCGATGCGTGCACTAAGAGGATGTACACACATGGAGGGCACCTTAGCTAGCCAATATAAAAGCAGCGCATACGATCTATCTTACCTTACTTTTTAGTACCTTGCTTTCCTTCTTCTTCCTTTTCCTTTTTTAACTTATTTATCTTCTTTTTTTCCTTACATTTTTCTTTCCTTTTTTATTACCGTTTTTATATTATCACTAATAATTATTCTAAAAATGGCTTTTGTTTGTCAAACCCTCAACCTTCTCACTACTGACAGCTACACTTTCACTGTTGATGAACAATTCATCCATGAGAGCAACATTTTGCAAATGGTTGCACTTTGTAAGTTATTTCTACCTATTTTATGAGTGTTTCAATTAAAGTTTTCATTTCAGCTCAAAACGGAAGCACGGTACCAGTGATGTTGGACAGCACCACTTTGAAAAACAGCATCATCCTAGCCCAATTGTTGTACGACACCGAATGCGACAACAATAAGCATGCTGTTTTTCAATTTTTGAAAAACCTCCACGGCACAGAACTGCAAAGTCTCGCAATGGCTGCGGATTACCTGCAGGCTGAACATTTGAGGTATTATACCCAAAAAGTTATGTCGGTAATGATGCAGGAAGTTGACATCAATATTATGGTTGGAAGTTTGCAGAATTGCCACATTTAGCTTTTGACATGTATATTTTTTTATGTTTTTGACATTAACTTTCAATTTTGACCTGTATTCAATCAAATTAAAATTCAGTTATTCCAATTTTTTCAAACACATAAACACCGCGTTGCTGTAGATTCTTTGCTTCGAACTGGAGATCACCCTCGGAAATGCGCTCACGACACTGGCAGTTCGTTAGAGAAAATAGCGATAGTCTGGGAAGATGGCTCAAACTTCTGAAATACATTTAATGGTGATTACCATAAAAATAAAACAAACCGGTACACTGTTTTCAGCGAGTCAACAGATGGAAAAGTAGTGTTGCTAATGACTATTGCTTCCAAATGGAGGTGTGTTTCGATCAACCATGTCAACTCGTTGGCCAAGCTTGTGTCGCAAGATGTCAATTTTGCCTATAAAAAGCTTTATTGACTAAAAAAGGGTAAAAAAGTTGATACCTGAAAGACGGTCAACCAACTCATAGTTTCACCTTCATTGCGCAAATTTGACAAAATCCGCGAAAGAGCAGCACCAGGTCCATTAAATGTAAATTCTGATAAATTCAATTGGCTCAATGGCACAATTATTGATCGGTGTGAACATTGGCGACCGACGATGACTTCAGGAAAGTCGCCTTCAAGTCGGAGAACTTGCAGATTCCGGAAATATGGCAAAGCGAAGACGAATGTCGGATCAACGTTGCGGAAGTACTCGGGTAGGCCTCTGAGATCAAGGGTGTGAAGCTTTGGGGTCGCTGAGGCTAACTAAAACTGTCTTGTAAACGATCAAAACATATTAGTGTTGCTTACTTGAATCATCGAGCTCATGGTGAGAAAAAACGGAGCATTCTTGAATTCAATTGCCTTGATTTTGAATGCTTTATGTTTTAGGAAGTAACACAGTTTGTGAAGGTCAATCGGTTCCGGAAAAAGCGAATAAAGAGTCGTTGTAGTTGAGGTCGCATTTGGAACCACGCAAGAAAGTGGTAGCTTTGATTGATAAGAGTACCAGCAATTTGCAGCATTTCTTAACCGTTTGCAGACCTTAAATTCTACAATTTTTTTATTAATACAATTTTTTACAAACCAACCTGTTCACAAGCAAAAACGCTTTTCCAATCCTGACAATAATCAAAAAACAATACCAACAGTTCGACAGGCAACTTTTCCAGCGAGCTCATCGACCCAGCCATTTTGACGCAAGATGAAAACGAAACTACTTTTCGTCCTCCTGGATGTCGAGTAAACAATCGCGCGCGAGGAACCGACTAGTTTGGCCTGAGGGTCGTTACCTCATGTCGACGTCCGCCCTCAGGCTATCAATCGAAAGCGTGTGTTCAACCGAAAAAGTGTTTGAATGTTAACGGACCATTTCGTGGAGATTTTATCGTCGCCTGGGGCTGTTTTTTGCTGCAAGGTTGTATGAACTGGACTGGACAAACTCTGTACGACGAGGCCAGGAGGACAATGTTATGCATGGAGTAATAGGAAAGGAAGAATTATGTCAATCTGATAGCCGTATGAGGTTAAGCGAGTGATTATGAAAGTCATAAGGCCTAACCGGACGGACGGGATTATCTTTGTTGCAATCGGGTTAGGTGAAACAGACAGCTGGGCGGGGGGTTTTTGAAAGACGCGAACTGGCGGCGTGCAGCACTTTTTAGTTTTTAAATTTGTTTCATTTTGTTTTAAACATTTAAATTGTTGCTTTAAATTCATCAGCACGAACACTTTTTATTCAACCATCATCAAAAACAATGCTTTTACGGCTCAAATGAAAAACTGTTGCAATACACAGCATGACGTGATTTTGAATGGTGTGACACTCTAAAACACAAACCATACAGAATTTAATATGATTAATCAACCAGCCCTACGGGCTGGCAGCTCCGCTGGGGGCGCTTCGCGCCTACGCCCAAAAGTTGCCGGCCTTCGGCCGGCAACTTTTGGGCTTCGGCGCTCGCGCGACTCCTGCATATAAGTTTCCCAGCATAGTAAGTCACAAAAGAATAAAAAGTCACAATACAGATGGTTTTGATCAGAAAGCATCGGGGCCGCCTTCGGCGGCCCTCATCTAGAACAAAAAATATATGGGCCGCCTTCGGCGGCCTCAAACTGTTGTATAACTGGAAGCCCTAAAAGTTGGCAGCTCCGCTGGGGGTGCTTCGCGCCTAGTACATGGTTTATAACAGAAAGAAGCGGGGCCGCCTTCGGCGGCCCCCATCTAGAACGACACATATATGGGCCGCCTTCGGCGGCCTCAAATTGTTATTTTACCTGAAGCCCTACGGGTTGGCAGCTCCGCTGAGGGCGCTTCGCGCCCACACTCAAAAGTTGCCGGCCTTCGGCCGGCAACTTTTTGGCTTTAAAGCGGCTTCGGCGGCCCCTATCCGTCGCATCTTTTAGAGACGTGGGCATTTGAAAAGCAAACTGTTTTGATACGTCTTGAAACTGTTTGTGCCGCCACGGAACACTTTCTGCCCGCACTGATTGTTTCGCGCCTCTATGGACAACTGTGTACCGCCACAGGTCATTTGATGGCACTACGAACCGTTGCTGCTCTCGCATTCGTGACACCTTGACTAAAGGTCTGGGTTCACTGTCGCCCTTTGTTCTAGCCCACGCGCGACACATTTTACGCACTTTCAAAAAACCCCAAGGGGTCCCCCTTAAGATTTGAAATTTGGAGCCGGTTGCGTGTTTTTCGCATGCAGAGTAGACGCGTGCAAATAGCGCACCTCCCATTGGGCGCGTCAAAAATGGCGACTTGGGGCTCCTCGGTCGCGATCGACGCTGCACTGCCTGGCCACGCTGCGACCTGTCTGGCTGCCTCCGCTCTACGCACGCTCTCTCGTCGGACACTGCAGCCGGCCGCTGGGTTCACTTGCTGTCGCTGTGTCTGCACCCTCTCCCACCCTACACTCCCTCACACACGAGCGAAAATCGGGTGGCTGGGGGTCGCCCCGAGGCGTCAGATTCCAAAATTTCAGATGGCTGTAGCTCGCGCGAAACTCAATGAATCCGGCTGATTCCACCTTGTTTGTATTTTGGGTACTACAGGAACGCGCACAAAAAATTTGAAGCCGATCGAAGAAGTTTGAAGGGCAAATAAAATTCCCAATCGGCGGCAAAAATGTTGGAGTGCCATTCTACACCTTTTGCCGTTGTCCTACGGGTTTGGGCCTAGAGACAAAGTTTCTGGATTTGCAATTTTGAGTCTAGAGAACGTGTTGCAATCTGAGTAGCTCTCAAGATTGGGCGAACCGTTTTTCACTTTTTGGCACGAATGCCGTTGTTAATGGCACAAAACTTGATGATGCGCGGCAAATTCTTCCGTTTGGGGGCACTTCCGAGGGAAAACTTTTTGAAAGCGAAGGTGCATGAGTTACGGTTGGCGAGTTCGACACTTTTTGGGCCATTTTTTTGTGTTATAAGGTGATGCTTGTTTAATTTGTTGTTTGAAAATGTAACGTCTTTGTTTTGAAAAAACCGGTTTTCTGTGCCATTGTCAGTCATTTTAATCACCAATGATTACGGAATGGCATAATACAAAAATTATCTGATTTATCGTAAAAAATCTTATTTTGCACCACGACAATGTTGTTATTATGATGGCATTGCCATAAACAACAAACCAAAATTCGGCATGATTGATGCAACATCCAATCATGAAAAGAAGGTGAGCGCAACGACAAAGAGTTGCGCAACGTCGTTTAGCCTTCTACCCGACCGGCCGTGAGCAAGATGCATCAGATAACCATAGCGCGTGACACAGTCGGTGCCAACAAAATCAAAGCAACTCATGCGCAACCCCGATAATTGGCATAAAGTGGGCTACAAAATATTGTTTATTGTTGTGTCGCATTCTGTTTTTTCGGCGATATTTTTATGGTTTTGTTTTGGTTACGCTATCAAATGCCGTCAAAAACGATAAAAATTTATTACTTATTACAAAGATTTATACAAAAATGGTTACATCAGAAGATCGGCGCAACACCAACCCCCGAAAAGCGGTACTTTAGACAAGAGGGCACATCTCAAAACACTTTTCATGCTGAGTGTACTTGGTCTTCATGCCCTTGCTGAACGATTGGAACACGGAAGAGATGCCCATGTCACAGTTGCTTTTGGCGTAACGAGCGGCAGATTCAAACATGCAACTGATTTGGCAAGCGTTTTCACGGAGTTTTTCGTCGACAACGGGTTCATCACACTTACGGGTGATGTATTCGATATCGTCATTGCCGGCACTGCATCGCCACGGGGTTTTGGGGTTGTACTCCCGAGCGTTGTGGCAGCAAGTCTTGCGGCATTGGGCTTCCATGGCACTTCCGGAGAAGTTTTCAATAGCGGCATCATAGCACTTGCGAGTTTGATTGGCTCGCTTGTAGCCAATGCTGCAAAGACTGTTGAGGGCCTTCGAAAAAGGCAAGCCACAGGTATAGATGTGGTCGATGACTCCTTCAAGGGTGGTCGATGGGGCAGCGTCGGTGTAGTTGAACTTTGCGAAACAGTTGTAGGATTCGATAAAGTTACTAAAAAGTTGAAGTATAGTTTTTGTTAAAAAGTGGTTGGATAAACATACTGGCAAACATTGTTAAAAACACCTTCATCGCGGGTTGATGCATTAACAGAGGCGATGGTCAGGGGGAAAAGTTTGGCGACGCAGTTGAGTTTATCGGCCAAGTGATTCTTGTTGGTGGTATGGTTGTTGATAGTGCTATTGGCAAAACAACCAGCAAAAACGAGGAAAAGAACGAAGAAAGTACGACCCATGGTAGATTTCGAGCTTGATCGAGGTAATGAATGAATGTACAGGTTGTTGAGACGGCTTTTATGCGAATTGGTCAATTGATTCGTGGTTGAGGCATTGGCCAAATCGGCGCATTCCAGGACGCACTCATGTCTTGGGGGTTCTGTTCTGCGGGAAAATACGCTGTTTTTAGATCTTGCGGATATTTACGGTGCACTTATGTCACCATTTATTTACCATAAATGTTTGTCTTTCAAAAACTACAGTTATATGCACATTTTTTATCATCCACCTTGTTAGGTTTTGTATTGTCGCATCGAAAAACGACATGTTAACTTACTTACAATCCATGCGTCGCCCCCTAAAACCCGAATACCGTCCTCCGATCGGCAAATCTCACCAAACCACAGTGTACCCCAGCCTCCACCACCATGCGCGGTCTCCTCTACACCGCTCTTATTGCCGTTGCCGGTATTTGTGCTATCAATGGACAAGATGACTTTGCTTTAAGATTGTGTAAATTTACTTGTAAGATAAATGATGTTAATGCAGCAATTGTCAGCGATCGAGAGATCGCAGACTCAAATTTGCCGCCGCTGGCGTTCGGTCACACAAGGCCAAACACTGAGCCTACGCCCTCGGCTGTCAGGCGCACTTTCCCCTCATTTTCACTTATAATATATATAAAAAGTCCGTTGTTATCAGTTATATTTCCCTGTTTTGCCTCCCATTTGATCCGTTGTATCGTGGCGCTCTTTTATACGTTTTTATTCCGTTATGAATAAAGGTTTAAAAATCCAGTTTTGAGGTATCACATCAACATCACTCGTGCTCAGACAGCAATATCATCACTACAAGCTTACGACAACCTTAATAATGGCATGGGTGCTGAGGAGTTGTACGATACTCATTGCGCGTAAGTTGAAATTAAAAACTGAATTTCTAAAATAACATTGTTTTTGTTTAGCGGCCTCGTTGACGTACCAAAGTGCATTTCAAATTGCTACGAACGCCTTAAAATTGACCAACCGACGGAAGACAAAGAACTGGAAGAAACAAACCGTCTTAAACCAGAGGGTCAGGAAATCGTAGACAATAACTGCTTAAAGATAAGAGAAAAGTTTTCAAACCTGGAACCTGTTTTCGATTGTGCCAAGAAGATCTATCCTCTCATTGCCGAGCCGGAAGAGAATGCAAAGTGCCGTAAAATGTGTTGTTCAAAGGCGAGTGATAAGGCGGGAGTTTACGCTTGCAATCAACGTGAAGGTTTTCAACAATGGGTCACTGACGATTATGCTAGTTCGGCAGAAGACATGTGCCAATTTGCATGTGTCATCGATCAAGCCGCTAAACATGCTTATGACAAGTGCTCACTGGTGCTAGCAGAAATGCTGTTCGTTGCTCGTCAAGACGTGCAGAAGATTTACCAAGATTTGGAACGTGGACTTGAAAGGAAAAAAAATCAAGGAGTTGTGATCCTAGACGCTGACAGTACTACGATCAGCGAACCTACAACACCTATTAGCTTGATTAAAACGACTACACCGAGTATGCCCACTAAAGTCAATCCTTTGAAACAACACCTGTTCAAAGTTGGCGGATACAACATTGCCGAAAAGTCAAACTTCTAAGTTTTCCATACATGCTGTTTTTTAATTTCACGTTTGTAAATTAAGAAGGATTTTGTTAATAAACCGTTTTCTTCAAGTTTACAAAAACGCATTTATGAATGATGCCATATGTGGAACTTAAATTCTACTATTCTCTCACGTCAATGTCTTTATGATCAAATGTAAGACAATTGTAACCTTTGCACGACTAATGGATCTCTTCTACAATCGCTGGACCATCTACGACGTCTAAAAAGAAGTGTGAGATTGTATCGAACCACCCTTTTCTCCCGATCGACACAATTCGCCGAACTTCAGTGTCTGCAAATTTCGCCGACCCACAGTGTACCCATTCATCCACCAGCATGCGCTGTCTTATTTACACCGCTCTCATCATTGCCGTTGCTGGCATTTGTGCCAATGCTGAACCCATCGATGAACAAACAAACGCTGCTTTAAAAATGTGCAAGTTTTTTTGCCAGATGAATGATATTACTGCAATGAAGTCGACATCACAAGCTTACGACAACCTAAATAATGGCATGGGTGCTGAAGAGTTGTATGATACTCATTGCGTGTAAGTTGAAATGAAAAACTAAATTTATAAAATAATATCGTTTTTGTTTAGCGGCCTTGTTCACATGTCCAAGTGCTTTTCAAACTGCAACAAAGGTCATGAAATTTCGCAATCGATGAAAAAAGATGATGAAGAAAACCTGAAACCTTCAATATTACCCGGTTTAGAAATCGTTAAAAAAAACTGCTTCAAAATTAGAGAAATTTTTTCTAACCGGGAACCTGTCTTCGACTGCGCTAAGAAAATCTATCCCCTCATTGCCGAGCCGGAAGAGAATGCGAAGTGCCGTAAAATGTGTTGTTCAAAGGCGAGTGATAAGGCGGGAGTTTACGCTTGCAATGAACGTGAAGGTTCTCAACAATGGGTCACTAACGGTTATGCCAGTTCGGCAGAAGACATGTGCCAATTTGCATGTGTCATCGATCAAGCCGCGAAGCACTCATACAACTTGTGTTCTTGGGACCTTACCAAAATGTTGGTGATTGCTAATCAAGACGTGCTGAAGCTTTATGAAATCCTGAAAACCCTTGCGGTTTGAATTTTTAAAGCAACACTTTCTTTTCACCGTTATCAGATTCAAAAATGAAGTTTCTAAATTTATTTGTTACTGTTTGAATGTTGTAAATTTTTTACCATTGTGAACAAATTACGATTTCTTAGGTGGCATGTGATGATTTCCATTAATTTCTCAGGTTCTTTATGCTCTTTACAATTATAAATAATATGACCTCTATAACCTTTATACAAACGCCCGAAGATGCACGTTCTGATCGCCTCGAGCCACCTTTTCGCCTGTGCCGATCTGCCCAATTTCAGTATCGCCACATCTCGCCGAACCACAGTGTACCCATCCATCTACCAGCATGCGCGGTCTTATTTACACCGCTCTTGTCATTGCTTTTGCTGGCATTTGTGCCAATGCTGAACCCAACGGCGCTATCGATGAACAAACGAATAATGTTTTAAAAATGTGCAAGTGTGTATGCATGACACATGAAGCTACTGCAATGGTGTCATCACTACAAGCTTACGACAACCTTAATAATGGCATGGGTGCTGAGGAGTTGTATGAAACTCATTGCGCGTAAGTTGAAATTAAAAACTGAATTTAAAAAATAACATTTTTTTTGTTTAGCGGCCTTGTTGACGTACCAAAGTGCTTTTCGAACTGCAACAAAGGTCACAAAGTTTCGCAATCGATGGAAAAAGAAGATAAAGCATTATTGGCACCTTCAATATTACCCGGCGTGGAAATCGTTAAAAAGAACTGCTTCAAAATTAGAGAAATCTTTTCTAACCGAAAACCTGTCTTTGATTGTGCCAAGAAAATCTATCCCCTCATTGCCAAATCGGAAGAAAATGCAAAGTGCCGTAAAATGTGTTGCTCAGAGCCGAATGATAAGGCTGGGCTTTATGCTTGCAGTGTACGTGAAGGTTATCGACAATGGGTCACTACCGATTATGCAAGTTCGGCAGAAGATATGTGCCAATTTGCATGTGTCATCGATCAAGCCGCGAAGTATTCATACAACTTGTGTTCTTCGGACCTTACCAAAATGTTGGAGATTGCTCATCAAGACGTGCTGAAGATTTATAAAACCATGAAAAAATTTACGTAAAAAGTCCAGCTTCACAGATTACTTTTCCATTTTCTCACTTGCATGTCAAACATATCGAATAAAATTTGATAGTTGTATTCTTTCTACAAAATGTAGTACCTTTCTACAACTGCTGGACCATCTACTTTTCAACAAGGGTGTCAAAGCGTATCGGACCACCAGTCTTCTCCCGATTCCATCCATTGATCGACACAACTTACAACTCGCCGAATCGCATTCACCATCATGCGCGGTCTGTTTTCCACCACTCTCGTCATTGCCGTTGTTGGCGTTTGTGTCAATGCCGAACTAAACATTGCTGTTAAAGAGGCTGACTTTTCAGAGCAAAAAAAGTTTCAACTGTGCGCGTCTTCTTGCGCCGCTTCCCACGGTCTTGGATTATTATTTACAGCTGGCAATGCCTACGATCAATTAAATGACGGTATGAGTTCTTTATTAGACTTGTTCAACTGTAAATAAAAGTTTTACCATGAACGCAGTCAAGCTATACAGGTAAAAAATAAATCACCGTTAAAGTATAAAAAAATAACCTGGAAAAATTATTTGAAATAAAACCACCGATTATCAACTTACGAAATTTCCAAAAGCTGTCCGAATCTTCAACTTTTCTGTTCGTGGCTTTCAAGCTTTTGAGGCAATTATGCAATATAAGTAGAGTATGCCGTCCGATCGTATCTACAACCCCTCCTCCAAGATGCCGTCCTCCGATCGGCAAATCTCGCCGAACCACAGTGTACCCCTCCATCCACCACCATGCTCGGTCTGATTTACACCGCTCTCGTCATTGCCGTTGCTGGCATTTGTGCCAACGCTAAACTTGCAGCCAACCTTACTGGCATTGATTTTCCAGTTAAAAAAATGAAAATAATGTGCAGGGCATCTTGCAAGGTCCCCTACCAAGCTGAAATGTCTATGCATATTTATAATGTGTACGCAAACCTCAACCAAAACATGAGTTCTAAAGAACTATTTGAATCCATTTGCCCGTAAGTTTTATTTCATGTAAATACGTATTCTTTAATTTCTATTTAACTTAAGGATCATGTACAAACAGCAAAAGTGCATGTCAAACTGCCAAAAGGCTTTCAACTACGCCGACACGACTGAACCGATCGACATGGGTGCGCCAAACAAGCACGCTGCCGTTCTAAGGAAGATTTGCACGAGCCTCACAGAAAAATTGTCGACTCTGGACACACTTACCGAATGCTCCAGCAAAATCTATCCCCTCATCGTCAAGCCGGAAGAAAACGCAAAATGCCGTAAAATGTGTTGCTCAGATCCGAATGCTGAGGCACCGCTTTAAGCTTGCAATCGCTATTCCATATTTTCAGCGTTTCCTGGATTTTTATATTCATCTCATGAAAAAGAAAATCACTGTCAACTCGCCTGTGTCATCGGCCAAGCCGCTAAGCACGCACACAACAAGTGCTCTCCCGTGCTCGAAGAAATGTTGTTGTTTGTCCGTCAAGACGTACAGAAGATCTATGAGGACATGGAATTGCCTGACAAAGATGATGAGGGCAGGGTCATCCAGGCACTGATCAATCAGTATAATGAATTTCAAAAGCTCGAGGCGGAAAAAATGGCCTTTCATTTCGAACTGAGCAAAGCTATTGAAGCTGAAAAGAGCGTTGCCGAACACAACGCTATGAATGCCGAATCTTACAAAAATCCACACTATCAACCATCTATCAAACCTGAAGATGTTGTCCAACGTGAATTCAATAATGCTGACGTTGAGTTTCCGATAGAAAGAAGGCAACAACTGTGCACGATATCCTGTAATATTGACTACCAAAGACAACAACTCAATTTGCCTAATGATCTGATAAGTAGTAGGGCTGTTGGGTTCTACGAAACTGGTATGATAGAACGTGACACTACAATGGCATATGCACGCTTCATCGATGGTTTGAGTTCAAAAGAGTTGTACGAAACTTTTTGTCCGTAAGTTTTGTTAAACGTAAAAATGTAAATAATTTTTCTTATTTTTATTTTTAGAAACTATTACCGATACAACAAATGCATGTCAAACTGCGAGAAAGCATTCAACATCGCCAATGCGACTAAAGCTGAGGCGGTAACTACACCCGAAACCGTTACAAAGAAGATTTGCACCGACCTCACAGAAAAGTTGTCGACTCTGGACACACTTACCGAATGCGCCAGCAAAATCTATCCCCTCATCGCCAAGCCGGAAGAAAATGCAAAGTGCAAAAAAATGTGTTGCTCAGATCCGAGTAATACAGAATCGTTGTATACTTGCGGTGTTATGTTCTCGGGGTTTCATCAAAATTATATTGACCCTTATTATTCTTATGGTGATGAAGACAAAGAATCCATGTGCCAACTTGCATGTGTCATCGGTCAAGCCGCTAAACATGCACGAAACGAGTGTTCCCCTGTGCTCGAGGAAATACTGTTGGTTGCCGGTCAAGACATGCAGAAACTCTATCAGTTCTTCTCAAAGAAGGTGGAAGAAAATAAGCGCAGAGAAAAAGAAATGCGCAACCACGAGAAGGCGATGAAAGAGATGAATGAACGGCTCTACAACCACAAACTGGGCGAAGCTATCAAAACTGAAAATTCAAATTACTGAATTTTTTTATTTTATCTAATTGCCATTAAAGCACACACAACAAGCCAGCCTACAACATTTAGCACTTCTGCCTCTTGGATACAAAACTTTCTTTTGAAAAATCAAACTTCTAAACTTTTTTAACTGCGTGAATGTATTTTGAGTTCATAATGACAACTATTTATAAATTGTAAATAAATTGTTTTGAACACCTTTAAAGTTGGAGTAAATACCGTATTGCAGAAACTCTTATGTTTGGATATTCAGTGTGACGCACTTATATTGCTGGGGCCGTCACAACCTTTTGAGGCAACAATGCCGTATTTGTATCATGTAGGTCATCTGATTGTATCTATCGGATGACCTACTCCTCCAAAATACCGTCCTTCGATCGGGAAATCTCGCCGAACTTCAGTGTACCCATCCATCCACCACCATGCGCGGTCTCTTCTGCACCGCTCTCGTCGTTGCCGTTGCTGGCACTATTGTTAGTGCCGAACTTAAAACCAACCTTACTGGTGTTGATTTTCCAATGGAAAAAAGACATATGATGTGCAGGGTATCTTGCAAGGTCCCCGCCTGGTATGAAATGACCGGTCAAATTGAAACTGCGTACAGTAACCTCAATCAAAACATGACTTCTAAAGAACTATTTGAATCCATATGCCCGTAAGTTTGATTTTATGTAATAAGTACGTATTTTTATATTATAACTTTAGACCCATGTACGCACAGCAAAAATGCTTGTCAAACTGCAAGAATGCTTTCAATATCGCCGATAATACTGAACCAATGCAAGTAACAACCAAAGCCGAGGCCGTTATAACAAAGATTTGCACCGGCCTCACAGAAAAGTTGTCAACTCTGGACACACTTACCGAATGCGCCAACAAAATCTATCCCCTTATCGCCAAGCCGGAAGAAAACGCGAAGTGCAAAAAAATGTGTTGCTCAGATCCGAGTAATACAACGTCGCTTTATGCTTGCTTTACTGGAATCCAGTATGAGTCGATATTATTCTTTATTCCAGGAGATGTTCCTTTTTATGTAAAAGAAAACAACTGCCAACTCGCCTGTGTCGTCGGTCAAGCCGCTAAGCACGCACACAACAAGTGCTCTCCCGTGCTCGAGGAAATGTTGTTGATTGTGCGTCAAGACGTTCAGAAGATTTATCAGGGCATGAAGGTGGAAGAAGATCAGCTCAAGCTTTATAACGCATTGGAAAAAGACGGAATTGAACGCAGGAGTGCTAGGCAGGAAGAAATTGACTCCTATACCAGACTAGTCGAAGCTATCAATATTGAAAAGAGCATTGTCATCGAGCATGCTACCATTGCCGCACTTTCCAAAAATCCGTACTATCAGACACCTTTCGAAGATCTTATCATTCAACAATTTAATCGTATTCCCGACGTTGATTTTCCGATGGAAAGAAAGCAACAATTGTGCTCGACATCTTGCAACGTTGACTACGAAGTTCATATGGGTTTAGTTTCTCCTGTGCGTAGTTTTGACCACCACAGAATAGAAGAATACTTTGAAAGTGTCACTCAAAATGCGTACCATCATGTCGTGTTTGGCTTGAGTTCTAAAACAACGTACGAAACCATTTGCCCGTAAGTTTTATTTTTTTTGAAACATAAATACTTTAAACTTATACTTTCAGCAACCTTTACCGTTACCACAAATGCATGTCAAACTGCAAGGAAGCATTCAACATCGTCAATGCGACTGACCCTGATGCGATAATTGAACCCAATGCTGCTATAACAAAGATTTGCACCGGCCTCACCGAAAAGTTGTCGACTTTGGACACGCTTACCGAGTGCACCAACAGAATTTATCCCCTTATCGCCAAGCCGGAAGAAAACGCAAAGTGCAAAAAAATGTGTTGCTCAGATCCGAGTAATACAGAATCGTTGTATACTTGCGGTGTTATGATCACACAGTTTCGTCGTATTGCTTTTAAGGGTTATAATCCTTTTGAAGATGCTCAAAAAGAATCCATGTGCCAACTTGCATGTGTCATCGGTCAAGCCGCTAGACATGCACGAAACGAGTGTTCCCCTGTGCTCGAAGAAATACTGTTGGTTGCCGGTCAAGACATGCAGAAACTCTATCAGGACTTCGAAAAGAAGGTGGAAGAAAACAAGCGCAGAGTGGAAGTGCTCGAAAAACAATTGCTCAAGCACGAGAAGGCGTTGAACGAACGCCTCTACAACTACAAACAGGGCAACGCTACCAAAACTGAAAATTCAAATTTCTGAATTTTTTTATTTCATCAAATTGCTATTAAAACAATCACAACAAGCCAGCCTACTATATTTAGCATTTTTGCCTCTGGGATACAAGACTTTCTTTTTAAATCTGATGGAGTCAACAAGGCGGAAAAACTTAAACTTCTAAACTTTTTAATTTGTTTCAATGTGTTTTGAGTTCATAATGACAACTATTTATAAATTGTAAATAAAGTGTTTTAAACAACTTTGAAGTTGGAGTAAATACCGTATTGCAGAAACTCTTATGTTTGGATATTCAGCGTGACGCACTTATATTGCTGGGGCCGTCACAACCTTTTTTAAAGATTTGCACGGGCCTTACTGAAAAGTTGTCGACTCTGGACACACTTACCGAGTGCGCCAACAGAATCTATCTCCTCATCGCCAAGCCGGAAGAAAACGCAAAGTGCAAAAAAATGTGTTGCTCAGATCCGAGTAATACAAAATCGTTGTATACTTGCGGTGTTATGATCTCGCAGTTTCGTCATACTTCTTTTGACCCTTATTATTCTTATGGTGATGAAGACAAAGAATCCATGTGCCAACTTGCATGTGTCATCGGTCAAGCCGCTAAACATGCACGAAACGAGTGTTCCCCTGTGCTCGAGGAAATACTGTTGGTTGCCGGCCAAGACATGCAGAAACTCTATCAGTTCTTCTCAAAGAAGGCGGAAGAAAATAAGCGCGGAGGAGAGCTCGAAAAAGAAGCGCTCAAGAACGAGAAGGAGATGAAGGAATAGCTCCACAAACAGGGCGAAGCTATCAAAACTGAAGATTAAATTTTCTAAACTTTTTATGTCATAATATTGCCGTTACAATCGACTTGCCAACATTTGTGAACTTTTTATTTTTTGGAGGCGCTTCATGTATGTATGTATCAAGTAAAGTGAAAAAAATTGTCAACAATAAAATAAGAATGAAGCTAAATAATTATTTTGCTTAGTTTGTTTGTAATAAACAACCACAACTCATTGCTTATTTTATACATTATTTTTTGCAGTAAACAAATATGTTTTGTACTTTTTTGTGATCCTTATCAAGACTTCAAACGAATGTGCAATCCTAAATGGGCCGTCCGATGCTATCAGAGTTTGCCCGCCCAACTCTTGATGGGTAAATGTATGCCTGGCCAAGTCTCGATCTTTCAAGGCAATTATGCCGTATCAAGTAGGCCGTCCGATTGTATCTTATAAGCCCCTCCTCCCAAATGCCGTCCTCCGATCGGCAAATCTCGCCGAACTTCAGTGTACCCCTCCACCCACCACCATGCGCGGTCTGATTTACACCGCTCTCGTCATTGCCGTTGCTGGCATCTGTGCCAATGCCGAACTCAACATAACTGTTGAGGATGCTGATTTTCCGGAGGAAAAACGTTTAAAAATGTGCGAGTATTCATGCGGCTTTTCCCATCATGGTCTATTTGTCTTTTTAAATGTTAGAAGTGCGTACGATGAACTTAACAACGGTGGGAGTTCCGAGGACCTGTTCAATGCTTATTGCCCGTAAGTGTATTTTAATATAGCAATGTGTATGTATGCTTTTAAATTTATAACTTTAGAAGCATTTATGGATACGAAAAATGCATGTCAAACTGCAAAAAAGCTCTCAACGTGGTCGATAAGATTGAACAAATCAACGTTGACGCGCCAATCCAGCTCGGTGCCATTGTCAGGAAGAGTTGCACGGGACTCATCGAAAAGTTGTCGACTCTGAAGACACTTACCGAGTGCTCCAGCAAAATCTATCCCCTCATCGCCAAGCCGGAAGAAAACGCAAAGTGCCGTAAAATGTGTTGCTCAAACCCGAATGCTGTGGCACCGCTTTATGCTTGCAACAAGCCCGAATATAGTTTTTCAAGTTTCTTCCTTTCTGACTACGATAGAACTAATGACGTTGATCGCAAAGAAAACATGTGCCAACTCGCCTGTGTCATCGATCAAGCCGCCAAGCACGCACACATCGAGTGCTCTACTGTGCTGACCGAGATGTTGTTCGTTGCCCGTCAAGATGTCCAGAAGATCTACCAGCAGCTGGAAAAGAAAATCGAAGAAGAGAAGCGTATCGCTAAAGAAACATCGACAAACACACCATTGAGTTTTAAGATTCATTTAGACAGGATGTTTCCGCTTCCTACGGCTTCGAAAATGGTCGAAACAACTACGACCGTCCAGCCTACAGTGAAGTTGATCAAACAGGAGGCTGAGTATTCCGCTATGAACGAACGATACTTCTACAAAATGAACGAACCCATCAAAACTGAAGATTCAAACTTCTAAACTTTGTTTCTGTCATGTGATTGCCGTCCAAATCGAATCGCCAACAAACATAACTTGTATATTTTTTGTTTATACTTTTGCGGCCGTTTTAAGTATTAAATAAAATTTAAATTCACAGTTTAACGTTGATAACAGTACCCCTGTGACCATTCGTAAGCTTTCAAAGCAATAGTCCAATTCTAAACACGCCGCCCGGTCGGATCGATGAGTTTGTCCACCCTTTTTTGGGTCAGTAAAACAACATGACGCTTTCACATTGCTTGAGCTTTTTTGCTGTCCAAGCTTTCGAGGCCGTATAAAGTAGGCAGTCCGAGTGTGCATATTCATAAGCCCCTCCTCGAAGATGTCATCCTCCGATCGGCGCAAACCGTCAAACTTCAGTGTACCCATCCATTCACCACCATGCGCGGTCTCCTCTACACCGCTCTCGTCGTTGCCGCTGCTGGCATTTGTGCTAATGCCGAAATTAAGCTCAACCTTACTCGCGTTAGTTTTCCGACGGAAAGAAAGCATCGTTTGTGCCTGGCATCCTGCAACTTTGCCCATGGGGATCAATGGTATGAGAGCAACGGTGCATACCATGAACTTAACCATGATATGAATTCTAAGGATTTGTATGAAAAATTCTGCCCGTAAGTTTAATTACATAAAAAACTTCAATGTATTGTCAATTTTTGATTTTAGAAAGATGTACGGACACCACAAATGCATGTCAAACTGCCTGGAAGCATTCAACATCGCCAATGCGACTAAGGCTGAGGCGGTAACTACACCCGAAACGGTTACAAAGAAGATTTGCACCGGCCTCACAGAGAAGTTGTCGACTTTGGACACACTTACCGAGTGCGCCAACAAAATCTATCCCCTCATCGCCAAGCCGGAAGAAAACGCGAAGTGCCGTAAAATGTGCTGCTCATATACGACTTCTGAGGCACCGCTTTATGCTTGCAATGATAGGATCACGTTGACTATGAACGACGCTATTTATCTTACTCCTGATGGAAAAGAGAATATGTGCCAACTTGCCTGTGTTATCGATCAAGCCGCTAAACTCGCGCACACCGAGTGTTCTTCCGTGCTTGCTGAAACGTTGCTGATTGCCCGTCAAGACGTTCAAGCGATCTATCAGCTTCTGGAGAAGAAGATGGAAGACATGGAGCGGCGGCAAATCGAGGCAGCCAATAGGTATCAGGAAATGTGGCGCTTGCAGATGGAGAGTTTTTACAATGCGTTCTTTCACCGTACTACCACTGTCGACACGACTACGACCGTCCAGCCCACAGAAGAAGTCGTCGAATTAGAGCATCATGATATGGATACCTACTACAAAACTGAAGATTCTGACTTTTAAACCTTGCTTTTATTATTCGATTGCCTCTAAAGACAAAATTTTTAATATGTACAGTTTGTATATACTTGTTTTTTTGGGTTAAGTTTTGCGGGCATTGTTTGTATTAAATAAAACTTGAAATTAAAAGTTTAAGAACAGTAAAAAAATACAAATACGTGTTTGAACAGTTGCCTTCTTGGCGATTGCAATGTTTTAAGAAGACAATGCGATCTGATCGATGAGTTTGTCCACCAGCAAATGCCAGAGCTATTTGGTTCACGCGCTTTTAAGGCAATTATGCTGTATAAAATAGGCCGTCCGATCGTATCTGCAAATCAATTTTTCCAAATGCCGTCGTCCGATCGGCAAATATTGCCGATTTACACCCTTCTAACGCACTTATGCTTCGAGAGGTTTTTTGGCTCACAAGCTTTTGTGGCCATTATGCTGTATAAAGCAGGCTGTCCGGTTGTATCTTATAAGCCCCTCCTTCCAAATGCCGTCCTCCGATCGGCAAACCTCGCCAAACTTTAGTGTACCCCTCCATCCACCACCATGCGCGGTCTCCTCTGCACCGCTCTCGTCATTGCGGTGGCCAGCACTTTTGTTAGTGCCGAAATTCAACTCAATGTTACTAACGTTGATTTTTCGGTGGAACGTAGATATGAATTTTGTTTAGCTACCTGCCATGTCGAATTTATGCTTAAACCAAAGATGGTCACAGGATACTACAGTCGCATGAGCCAAAACAAACCTATGAGTGAAGTTGCGTACCACGACCTCAACTTGAACATAAGTTCTAAAGAATTGTTTGATAATTATTGCCCGTAAGTATACAGAACATTTCTACGTTCTATATACTGCTAAGTTTAATCTTTCAGAGACATATATGGCTACCGCAAATGCATGTCAGACTGCAAACAAGCCTACAACCTCGTCAACGTAACTGAACGCTTCGTCGCCGAGGTTGTGCCCGCTACAGTTGTCATAAAAAGTTGTCTCAGTATTATCGACAAGTTGCCCACCCTGAACACATTAACTGAGTGTGCCGACAAAATCTATCCACTCATCGCTACGCCGGAAGAAAACGCAAAGTGCAAAAAAATGTGTTGCTCAGATCCCAGCCAGTCCCCATGGCTTTACGCTTGCAATCTACTAACCACATATGATCAAGACGCAAGAATATACGGAACCTATCCGAAAGAAGACATGTGCCAACTAGCCTGTGTCATTGATCAAGCCGCCAAGCACGCAAAGAAAGAGTGTTCCCCTGTTCTTTACAAAATGTTATTGGCTGCTCGTCAAGATGTTCTGAAGATTTACCATCAGCATGAAAAGAATGTCAAAGAAACACGCGAGTTTCTGCAGCAGATGAAACCACAAGTTGAACTTGAACCTAATGTACTTGAACTTTACCCTAGGGATACCCAAAAGCCGTTTTATCAAAATTTTTATCCAGTTCCTGCATATGACAGAACTTCGTCCACCAAAACTGTAATCGAACCGATTGAGATGAATGACGTTTATATTGCTGAGATGTACGACAGATCTTTAACTACTAAAACCGAAGAAGCTTTAGATTTCTAAACCTTGTTTATAACTTTTTAAATATTGGCGTTGTGAATAACTTGTAATGTTTTGCATCGATTTTTTCAGAGTGAACTGTGTAATATAAAGTTGGAAGTGCAACAAAAATAAATTTCAAAATGTGTTTTTTAATAGAGTTAAATAATCCTTTGTTTTGCATACATTGTTTACCACAAAGACTATGAAACCATTGCACACATTGTTCTGATAGACAATAGAACTTTTAGTTTAACTGAAATAATTGAAAAGCTTCAACTAAAATCACACTATAAAACTTTACCAACCATTACCACTAGCAGCAAAATATCATCATAGCTATGAACTCTTTTGTGATGTTGGCGTTGTTTGTGTTAATCGTTGCCATTGGCGAAGCTTATCCATACGTCCCAAGTAACAGTTATTTGAAAGATGGCCCGAAACCTCAGCCTGCGTATCCGTTTTATAACGGTGATGGCGATGATGAACAAAACCGATTTTTCTGGAGCTTAATTCCATCCGTAATCAGCACTATTGTTGGCGCCGTTAGTGGCTGATACTTCTACTACAAAAAAATTCATTGAAGTTTATACAAATGTGTTAAACTTTGAATAAATTAAACTCAAACTTTTCGAATGACAAATGTGTTAATCTTAGCAGTCAAAAATAGAAAAAAAATACACAGACCAAATTTGCATAACACAAAACTCCAGTAAGACAAAGAACTACGTAATACAGTAACAAAATTCTGTATGGGATCCATTCACTTCGTACTGTTGCACCAGATCGTTTTGATTGCCCTTCTGTGTCGAAATGTTGTTCCGACGCTGCCAAAACTTGACAACAGTTATTACAAGTTGACCAATCCTGGTGATATTCCAAGTAAAATGACAAAAATATTTTCGAATAATAACCCTACGTAACGTTTTCATTTTTAAGATTACTGCTATTGTTTATTTTTAGTTCTCTTGTTGGCGATCCTAATTTCGCCCCCTTTTTCATCGGTATTCGAGAAAAGAAGAACCAATTGTATTTTCCGCTTCAAATTTGCAGAGATGACAACATTGATTGTAGTGGTGAAGACCAAATGTGGGTTTTTAGAGTGAAAAGTTAGACATGTAATTGTACAAATAATATTATAGAGTGATACTTTGCTACTCTGGAGTTACTGCCACAATTGCTGAGAGTGGCTTATGCCCTTTGGGCATGTGTTACGTAAAGTTGGAGTTTTCCGATACGAATCTCAGATTTCAAAACGGTAAAATAAATTTTTAATAGCCGACTGAAAATTGAAATTTTTAGAGCAAGGTTATGAATGGAATAGTGGAAAACGCATACAATGTTTCAATATGCACATAGAGCCTGCTCATAAGAAACACAACACACCGTTAACGTCGACACCAAGTCTAAAGACGCCACACAATTATCTTACAACGGATTGGAAGTTTGTCTTTTTTGACATAGGAAGTAATGAACACGATTCAAAATGTGCCATCGACATTTTGCGAATAAAACCAAAGGAATACTACACTTGGGGTGCCATTCGACGACCGATGGATCAAGTCTGTCGGCCTGTGGCTGTGCTGGATGTGGGCTTTTCTATACTTACAATTTTTTATTATAAAGTTTTTATAGAAAGAATACAATAGCATTCTCATTTCTGAACGCGACAGACCGACAACATTGGCGCCAGTGATAACTGAAACATCAACAAATGAAACAACTACAGATTTTACGACAACGGCAGAGTCTGTCGGCTTTGCCATGGCTAAACATTGGTGGATTTTTTTGATCTTGCTGATCTTAGTGTAGGTTTGCCAAGTTATTTCAACCTTAAAAGTTGGCTTTCAGCATTTTCATAGTCATCGCGATAATAATCTCCCTAAAATGGCAATGGATCAAAGAAAAGTACCAAGGAACAAACTCCAAAGTCGAAACGAAACCAGTGATTCCGCTCGATTTCGATAGGCCATCTGAGCATACCCGTCCAAGCAAGGAAGTCACAGGTGGCGCTGTGAAGTTTGACAATGTCGACCAGAAAAAAAAGCTTTCAACTTCGGATAAACGGGATACGGTCCGAGTGCCGAAGGACGCGCCGTCGAAAAAGTCAAACAAAACGAATACGAAGAACAGTAAAGAAAGTAAAAGCCGAAGCCAGACAGGAACGCCGAAAAACGAGGAGCCAGTTGTTCAGAAAATTATACCAAAGTCGACTATTACAAATACTGCGCCGCAGGAGAAGAGTTCGGCAATCGGCGTCAAGGTGATACCAGAAATGCCAATGCTGCCGGCGGTGTCCGAGCCAGAAGTGAAGGGTTTGCCGTCTTTGGAGAATGAAATGACGCCGGATGAGTTGGAGTATCTGGCTTTTAGCACGGTTTCGACTGGGAAGCGGTATCGGATCTTCAGGGCGGCCGTGTGAGTTGACAAAATGAACTTATCATTCAAAAAGTTGATGAATTTTAGTCGAACAGCTGAACAAATCGCCGAAAAGCACGGCTTCTACATCTCCGGCCGCGAACCCACCGTCAATGATGAGGAAGAAGAATGGTTCCGCAACAGTGCTGACAGTCTCATCAAAACGTGCATCGAACAGCATGGAGAACCGCTGCCACAGATTGGCGACACCCACAATGACCATTTGGAATACATTGCTTCGCATTCTTTGAGAGAAATCTATCAAGTCGCGTTATACGTCGAGTTGGAGGATTCAACGAGGATGTACTTTTTGAATGCGGTTGTGTAAGTCCAACTTTGTAAGATTAACCACAAGGAAAAAACCGCTTTAGGGAAAGATTCAAAGAGCTCATCAAAAAGTTCCCCCTTGAAGAGCTGCGAAAGGGCCGCCATCCGATGAAGCTGCTGGTCCAAGTTTATCAAGACCATCCGGACTCGTTCAACAAGAGTGTGATGAAAACGCCGAGCGTAATAAAACCTCCAAGTTTAACAAAATCTCAGAAGGAACAAGAACAAGAACGATCTACGAAACAACAGAATGATTGAACTTTTGTTTAACAATTGCTTTAAGATCCAAAAAAGCGTTTAAATTTACATGAACAAAGTTTTTATTTTTGTACTTTTACATTCTGATAAGATCGCCAAAGCAAAGGGAATTGAACTGTAGCCAGTAATTGACTTTGACGTTCTCTTATTTCAAATCACTTTTTCCGTTGTCAGTGGTGCCATAACGCTGCTTTTGTTGACGCTAAACTGGTCTTTAATTATTTTAATTAGAGAAATCCGACATACCGTTTCGGGTTTGGGAGCCCACGTAATGCGATCATAATCAGGTGGACGAGCATCAGGATCTCTTTCTGGAGTGCGGTTCTCGCGATTTGACGGCTCATTACTATTCGGTGAAGACATCATGAATAGGTGAAAAAAGCTGAAATACGGTTTAAAATTTAAAAAAAAAGGCTCAAAAAAGTAGCTTCCTTTAAATTGTAGGCTCCAACACGTCTAACTTTACCGGAAAGAAAAATCACTAATAGCGGTTACTCGTTTTGAACATGGCTGGACCTTGTTTTTCTTATCACTACTTTAAAGTGAACACCGTTCCACAGACGTGAAGTGTTCTTTTTGGACACAGCGTGCTGCTCCGTCCCAGGCCACCGTGCTTATTGATAACATTAACTGACCGGACCACTCATGGCTGATTAATCGAAAAGTGCAACCTAGTGTTAGCTGTGTTTTTGATACTTTAATTTTAAAATCTATCTGTATAGAGCGTCTATTCTGGTTAGGGTGCATCGATATCGTTTGTAATTTGCCGCTGTTCTACATGTGGCAAAGCCAAATCCCAAAATCTGCCACATTCGTGACAGTTTTGCCCTTTTACAAATATTTTTGCGTAACATTTGTCAATTAACGATTAGTCATTTTTGAATGAATCAATTCCCCACGCAATAAAATTGAGCCAAAAAGGCGTTTATTCAGCATGCAATATTCACAACTTTTTCGATTGTTAACATGAAACTTGACAATTTCCTTATTATTTTTGCTTTTTTCATCTCCTCCACTTTTTACGTAAACGCGGATGATTTAGATCCTATTGATGATCCAGCGGAAGATTATACAGTCACTGGCCGACTTGTAAGTTTCAACCGCTCTAATTTGTGATTCAGTCAAACTTATCAAATCACATTCCCAGATGCTTGACGTCATCGAAGACATTCCGTTTGCCAATGAAACTGTCTACCTGTTCAATGGGCCGCCGAGAGCTTCAGGCCGAAACTATGATGACGGCGTCTTCGTAAGCAGCAATCACACCGATGAATTTGGCAATTTCACAATCACAGGCTGGATCAATGATGTCCTATCCGGATATACAGTTAACTTAAGGGTAGTTTATCTGTACTCTGGTAAAAAATGTTTCGTGAATTTTTTCACCTTTGAAATTGACGAAAATCACGTCATCGGACTTCCCGACTACGAAGTCACCACCTGTCTACATTTGTTACATTAAAAGTTCCGTCTGCTAAAGTGATTTCTGTGGTATGCAAATAAAAATCTACCTAGCGAGCGTTAAACGGTTTGTGTGAGTAAAACAGAAAACACAAAAATTTCCAGTACTTTGCACATCCATCATAAATACGGTTAACACTAATTTGGCGGCTGTCTGCGTGTTTATCATGCTTCTAATCTGATAAATCTTTCAAGGTCATTCTGTTTTTTAAAACAATACAACAAAAGTTTGTGCAATTAGCACGTGATTGGAGCTGTTTTATCATTAATGGTTTTGTTTCGACGCCCGTTTGCCCCACAACAGCCGTCTTTTTTGTTGTCGATAAAAGTCATTATAAGCCGTGACCGGTCAAATCAAGGCAAATTTATTATTTATGGGGATACATTTCAACATTTCACTTCCAAGTTTGCAATATGACTTCCGTCTATCCATTTCAAAGTAACAATAGACGCTAAAAATACCTCATGTAACAGCTATGAAAGGCAAACAAAGCCCTGCAGTTTGATTAAAACTTGATTTTTTTTTCCAAAAATTTCATCATGCCAAAGATCAGGCAATGTATCAAAATGTTTTCTTTACCTATTGTCACGAAACAACAAAGTGAAGTATGCGTGAAAACCCTGAAAAGGGCAATCAGTTGCATGCTTCCGTGTGTACACAGTGCAAGCGTGCCTCCAATCTGTGCTTTATGACTTTTTGTTTGATGGGTATCGGCGTCAGAAGTCGTTTTTTCCCGCTGGCTCGCCAAAGTGAAGGAATATCAGAGAACGGGGTAGCTGGCTGGCTACATACGTAGAAGGCGATGACTGATGACGAAGCCATCGGCGAGGGCAACAACTTTTTTGAGAGCTCACATTGTCAGTCAAAATGGAAGTTGATGGATGACATAAAACAGTGGCGAAGGTATCTTGAAATCTGCAAAAAGTGACTTCCTGCGCTTCTGAATAGCTGAATATCTGAACGACTATACATTTTGTACTGTTGACCCCATTTGATTCGGTGGACGCTCGACGCTCCGCGGTTGGACGCTGTCAACCTTTTAAGACGAGAACACGGTAAACATCAGAGGAAACAATGCATCAAAGGGGCGAATGGCGAATGACAAAGATGCCCGCTCGGCTGCCTGTGAGTGATGTCCGATTCGCCGAGTTCGGAAGTACACTCAAAGATTCGGAAAAAGCGTGATCTTTGTTTGGTGCAGGAAAAAGAGGCATTATGGGTATCAATCATCCGAGGTGATCATGATCATGAATCGCGCGACATGGAATGCGTGAGCGATCGGAAGCGTGTTTGTTATGCCTACGTGAGCAGGGAGGGTGCATGAAAAACAGAGATCAGTGCCTACGTAGTTGGTGATGGGATGATGGTGCACTGATATGACATTTGTTAAATAATCGGTTTTGAAGTTTCGGGAAGGGTGTCGTTGGTTGACATAATGCGGTAGTGATGAAAGATCAGGACACAGTTAACGATAAAATGCATTTTAAAGTTTGAAACTGCAAGTAATAATCGTAAAAAAGTGATGATGAGAAAATGCAACGCATAAATATCGTTTTTTGTACCAAAATCGATAACGAAGTTCATTCGAGACAAATATTTTCCAAATTCCAACCAACTTCCGTCTCCATTCATAGATCCCCACATGATAAACCACAAAAACCTCAACATTCTACGCTCCAGTGCTTCTGATCTTCCAAACCCTTCAAAACAATTTCTACCGTACCCCCTAAATTTTGCTTCCTTCACCATCCACAACCATTGTAACCCAAATCCGATTATACTTGCACCCTTCGCCATTGCCATCAGTTCAGAACAGAAATCAAACCATTGATCACCTCTCCAGAAGGCGGTCACAGCCCAAAGTTGACTGTTCATCGACGAAGCATGCAAAGCCTTACTCTTGCTATTGTCAACCAACTGATGGATTGATATCGAGTATCGAAACTTCTGGACAGATGCACATTGTCACCTCCCATCTAATCTCTGTTCTGACTATAGGTCACGTGGCATGTTTACTTTTTTACATGCAATGTGCGCAATGTCGCGTATGTTCTCTGCGAAACCGCGCCTATTTTGTTCAACGTAGTTTTTGATACGTCAAAAAGCACGATTGTTCGAGAGTGCGTAGGCAGCGCCGGACAAACATAATATATAAGGGGATGAAATCAAGGTTTGAATCCAGTTTAGTTTGATGCGGATCGCTAGAAGGTTGTGATCTCTGGCAACATCGGGCACCAGAGTTCCTTTTTCCTTGAGGGGTTTATGGGGTTGTTGTCAGTCAGTGACACGGCCATAAAGGTTTATGTTTTTTGTTTATATGCGTACTGATATCGGTCTACGGCTACTGTAAGTGTCGTAAACGTCTCGAGCTTCCTTATTTACTGATCGAATTCAATGTTATCACCAGTCTTGTTTACCAAGACCACCATATTTGACTCCCCTTTATATCAAAACCCATAAATTGCCTCAAACAAACCTGTCTTTGAACATTTTATCACTTCCTACCTCCTTTTTTCGGACATAAATTCCATCCTTTCGAACAATCAGGCAACTGATCTCTGTCGAACAGTAGAATACCAGCCAATTTGGCGCTCCTTCCTTGATTTCATTCTGATTCAGCAATCAGAATCATTACAAATCGAAGCCATTCAAAACCCAATTCTGATTCAAACTATAAGTCTCCAAAAAACTAACCATTAGTCTCCCTCTGACTGTCCGACTGTCTTAAAAGGACACGGATGACGCCCACATAAGAAGCTTTTGATACCTTTTTCCTGCAAAAAAAGCAATCAACACGTCAAAAAATGTGCGAATTCTTTGCTCTTTTGACAACTTTGACAAATCTAAACAACCTAGCACTTAACTTCCACCCATAATGTAGCGTTTTTGGACCCGAATTCGGTTTAAAAATTTGTTTATTTTCCGTCTATTTGACAAAAACGTGAAAAACGTGTCGAAACACGACGCCTCCACATGTCCGTCAAATCAGCGCTTTGAAAGTTTGAGTAATGTTTGCATTTCAAGGGCGGGAGCAATGGGCGCAAACTTCCTCACAACTACCAAAACATAATTCAAATCACATTTAGAAATGCATTAGGCACTTCCATCCTGACGGAAGTGCCATTCAAAAAGGCGTAGGATTAGGATTAAAATTAAATAAAAATAATTTTGACCTTTTAACTGCTTTTCCAGATGCCATACTTTGACCTCATTTTGCATTCCAAAGACAAATTTACTTTTGGTATATCCGTACTTTGGAACCACGGGGGCTAAAATTTAAATGATACGGTAGTTTTTGCACTACTGTACCCAGAAAGCGGCAAAAACCTCGCGTTTTACACCTGTTTTTTAACTTTTCCGATGGCAAAGGGTAATTTTGTATTTGCGTGAAGCCGAAATTTATTATTAGTACCTTAACGAAGCCGAAAAAAAACAATATCAAATCTCAAACATACGCTACACCGGTAGATTCTGAAAATTGACCGCGTTTGTGGGCTGTTTTAAGGGAGTTAGCCGCCTCGGTAGCTTGGCGCTCTTTGCTCGTTCTTTGGTACCGCCGCCGGAGGGCCGTTCGCAATCAGGTAGGTCCACCAAAATGAACCCTTCGCACTCTTTGACTGTCATTTTTTTGTGTTTCGTCTTTGTCAAGCAAGTTGAATGACTCAATGTATGCGTTCAGTGCAGATGGGGTCTTTCGTGTTCATTCATACATAGACAATGGCGATTTTTAAAGTGAGCAAAAAAATAGTGGAAAATGAGGTCGTTTAGTGGTGGAAATTGAGTCATTTCAATAGTCAATTTGGCACAAGTCATATAATGTTCAAATTTTTGATCCTCAAACTGGTTCACTCCCAGCATAACTCACTTTTCATCAAAAAGACAGACTACAAGCATTCTCAAAACTTGTAAGCATGCATCTACCCTTTCATTTTAGCAAAATTAGTTAAAACTGAAGCGTAAGTCACTTCCGTACACGTTTAAAAAACGTGTGCCTCAAGACGAAATGCAATAATCGCTTATATCCGGCAGCTTCTATTATAAAATAGCAAAAAATGCAAGAAAGATTAAAATTAGCCATTTAAAATTTCCTCGTCATTTTAGCCAAATCCGCGTCTGTAGTGCGTTCCTGGGTCAAAAGGCATCAGTTACGTCGCGGATTCTTATCATTTGCGGATAAAATTGGATATGTAGCTGATATATTTTGGGTGTAATTTGAGAAGTTTGTATTGTTGGGCCTATACAACATGCTTTAATTAGTCAGGGTAGCTTGAATATGCTTTGTGGCATCGATTTTAAATTTAACTGCTACAAAATTTGCGTTAAATTTTAAAAATTTTACCTTAAAATGGAGGCGGAACTGTAGCTGTTCAATTTTTGTGCTTAAAAAGTATGTTTCAAAATCACCAAAATCCAAAGTTTGTGAATATTCAAATCCAAAACCTCTGAATCACAAAGTAAATCCAACTTCTTACCATTTCAAAAGTGACGTCAATGAATCACTTTTCTGATGCCTGATCTGATTCCTTTCACAATTCATCATTCCTGAGATCAAGATCGAGTCCACCGTGACCAGCTCCACCCTCTTCCTCCCTGTAGGGCTGCTTTTTATAAATCTACAACTATGATTCGACGGTATACTTTGGTCCTTTGGTTCTTTGCTCCCAGCTGTTGTCAACCGCCCTCGTAGAACGTACCCCCGGTACACACATACACATTCACGCCAGGCGCTTCTTTTGGGGGTGAAGCGTGAATTTTCTGGACTTAATTTTTTACATCTGATTCGATGCTTCGCTCGCGTACCTTGCTCCCGTCTTTCAATCGTCAAACCAACCTCAATTGCTAATGCTGATTCAGCAGGGGAGGTTGTTTCGAGAAGGCGGGACTTCTGAAACCTTGTCTCCGCCGACACCAGCGTTCAAAAAGGCACCGGGCTCAGATGTCAAGGTGTATATAAGGACTTGGTGGGATTAAGGTTGGGCGACACTGTCAAGCGACACAAACCAGGCTGACTACGGCCAATTTGGTCTTCTAAAACGGTAGCGGTATACGGTAGGTTTGTGTTTTCCGTCTGCTTTAAAGCCATTTTTAACTTAAACAATTTTACATGCACTTTTTAACATCCTTCAAAACAACCTATTTACACCTAACAGCACTATTCCAAACCAATTTCCGCCTGTTTTGATTTTCACCGAATTCCAAATGAACTTACATTAGTCGACCTTGCCCTTGTGTTTTGCCCCTCAAGCCCCGACGTCAAAACCGGCACAAAATTTTGACGTTTTTTCGAACAACACTACACCTGTTTAACTGAAAGGCTCCAATTTAGGCACATCTGGCATGTTCTTTGGCATCAACAACCATGCCATTGTTTCGTTTAAAAGCATTTTTGAAAAACACTGTTTGCACAAAGCAACGTGTGAAGCACACCGAAGTTTGTGTTTGTTTAACTTGGCTGTTCTTTGCAAAATAACTTTTTTGATTACGTTTGTTTGGTATTTTGACACTTTGGAATTTTGGCATCCTTGAGCCTTCCGGAAATTACTCTGATAATCCATTATTTTCGACGGTCTTTGTTTTGCAAAAAAAGGATACTAGTCAAAAATGCGTTTTCACATAAGCCGGGTTTTTTTTGGAAAATAATGTCTGTTTTTTTGAGCTTCATTAACTTGCAGCTGTTAAGTTGAATGGGTTTTCTTACCTACGTCGAAAGTACAAACCTGCGAATGGTTTATAAGTTTGGTTTTGCAGTAAAACTTGCGAAAACTTGTAAAATTTTAGTGCCAAAAAACCAAAATAGCGCAAGTTGGTAAAAAAAAAGGACCAAAATCAGTTCAAGTCCATAAAAACGGTAACGGTGACGTTCACAGATCACCTCTCGGACCGATCACTTCAAGAACCCGCGTGCAATCATGATTCCGGTGCGAAACTGGACTACATTGATCTCGAGATGTTTATGTTTAGTGATCTCTGTCGCGCTTTTTCGTTCAAAAAGTGCGCTGGTACTCGATCAGTTTCGATGATACCACCCAGTTTTGCGGGGCTCTTCAAATTCATAGATCAGTCATCGAGACAGGCGAACGCGAACACCACATTTTTCCGCCAAATTAAGTCAATTTTTGGCATACTGTACTTTTTTGATATTGTTTTTGTTATGTCTATTCATCTTCAAGCTTAACCCCCACCATGTCAACATCCTCATAAAATCTACCATTTACAACCACGCCCAATGTAAAAATAATTCACTTTTTTCTTCAAATAGTAAGCCAAGACAAGGCGATCTGCCCCAGATGAGCTTATTGTTTATCTTTCAAACAACGTCAGACGTATAAGTTTCTGCTCTTTTTTCCACGGTGCGGTTGACATTTTTGATCTAGAATGTCAACTTGCTTGAGTATTTTCAACTAAACTTTGACAAACTCTTGCCCTAATCCGATTGCCACCTGTCGAAATGATCTCCGATTAGTGATGCCAATCACTTGATCAACATGAACTAACACCGGGGGCGCGTGCACTCAAACCTCAGAGCGCCTTGCTATCGGGAAACCCGTCACAACAATTAGCCTCGGCTTTGCTCTACCTTCGTCATTCATACTGAGGCTCCTCTGATCAAGTAACAGAGAGACAGAGGCACTGGCAAGCTGAAAGGTAAAGCGTTTTAAGGTTTGGCTGCCATCTGGAAGTCAAAAATTGCTTTGTTTTGATTTTACGGAAGTTTAAAACCAAAATTTAAAAATAAATGCCATCATTAAGTATGAAAATAGTCAAAAACTTAAACAATAGTCATAATTTCTTTGTTTTTCCGCTTACTTAAAGTCAAACAAAACCCACTCTTCCAAAACATGTCACCTATATAAAAGAAAACGTTCAAAAGCCTGCTGAGACGTGCCGCTTTTTGTCTTTCAAGTCACATTCCCAATTTGTTTTTTTGCTTTCAATACGCGTAAATTGATGAGTCTGCTTGCATTTTTGAAGCCTTTTTTGAAAAACAAAAATTCAACATTTTGTACCCAGCCAAAACATGTGTCATTCAAAATTCCGACGTGAGTTTTTTAATTAATGACGCGGCTTACATTTCCTGTGAAGTTTATACCTGTCAAATTAAAGTACCCTTCGCATTGTCAACCTTCAAGTTTTCGTAAACCTACAGTATGCCTATTAAGTCCATCAAAGGTCAACCAAGCGACGTCAAACCTACCAAACCGATTAAAACTCCGTTTTTTCTCAGCCTATTTCCGATAAACCATTTTCTTTTCCTTTTCTCCCAGTCATTTTTGGCAATCTTTTCTTCCACCAATTCTGCGAAGTACATCCGCTTTAAATGTATTTCAATTAATGTTTGTTGTTTAAAAAAGGCCTCCTTTTGGCAACAGGCCTATGAAACATTGGCTATTTCCATCTTTTCAACCGATTGCATTCTGCATTTTTTCGTTTCCCTAGTAATTGCAACGCTCCATTGAATTTTCTGCATTCAATCGGAAGGAATTTCAAGAAACTCATTTTCTTCTTGACCAAAAAATTAATTTCCCCCGAGGCAAAGTTATAGAAGTTCAGCATAAACAAAAGAAGTTACCGTATTTCCGGGAAATGGGGCCGAAACCAAGTTTGAAATGCCGGTTTAAATGAGTGCAACTGGGCGGGTAAACACGGTAGACTGCCTGAAGGCATATAAGCAGGCAATATTGGGACGAGGGGACGCTCGTAGACGTGGTTTTGAAGAAAACTTTTTTTGTTTTTTCGAAGTGTATTACTCACTTTGCTCTCGGTACGTTGGGTTCTTTGAAACTCATCATGGCTCAGGCTCGCCATTGCAAAGGAGAGAAAACAATATATGAAATTTGCGACCAAACGGGAATACTTTTTCGTGAAACAATGAAACTTGAGTCGGGTTTGGTCCTGAAGTCGTTGCTCAAAAAATGAATTGAGTCTAGTGGGCTGGGGGTTTCTGGTCTTCGGGCGCCGGCTTCGCGACAAAACGATGTCAGAAGCCAAAAAGTGAAACCCCTTCACCGTCGGGAAAGTGCCAGAATTCTATTGCCTTGTACTTTTGACGAATTTTAACACTTTTCTAAAAACACTCCAACATAGCCCCCATTCAAAACACACTTTTTTAATAATCTAATTTACCAAATCCAAAACCAGCCTTCACAAAATGCCGCTCACGCTTTTTTTCTCCAAACAAACATAGATAAGTTAATTTATTGTAGCTCCCCTTTTTACATAAAAACGTATGAAACGAACGAAGTAAGCCCTCAAAGGCGCCCCCAACGTTGACCGCTGTCAACACGTATGCTAAGAACAGGGCTTTTCATGCAAGACTTAAAAGTTTCCCCCGCAAATTGTGAATGAATAGACTGGCACTTTTTGAATGACTCTATCAATTTATGTTTAATGTGGTTATTTTCACTCAGCGCATCGAAATTGTCATATTTTATTCGTTTAAGGACACATTTTGACTTCCGCTTTTTGAAAACCATTTCGAAAACAACGATCTCCAGCAAACGGCATTGCCTTTGCGGCGCCCTCAAAACATCATAAAGCTCCAAAAGATTTGTGATAACAAAAATATGTATTTTTTTGGCAGCAAAATCAAATCCCAGGAGGCCAAAGTGCCTCAGGCGACAGGCCACCACCCTCGAAAAAAACTGTTTTTACAACGTTTGGTCAAGGTCGTCGAGTTTGTAAATTGGCTTTATATACGTTTACGATTTTGGTAGGCAATTTTATACCTTGGGGGAGTTTGAGACAGTTTTATGAGGCGGAAGAGCATGCAAGGGGAGAGCCGTTTTGTTTATTTGAGCCGTGAGACATGTGTTTCTTTGTGAGAAAAATTTGAAAAATTGATAATTCTGTCGAAGCGAACACCCACCGAATGTAGCCAATTTAAAATGGGGCGCTCTCTGACCCGTTTGAGTTCATCCGAATGAAGTGGAAACTCGTCACCAAACTTCGGGCAATTTCCTATGTGCGTAAAATGACTATGGGCTATGGCTATGGTGAGACATCCCCGGCGGCGGCGGGGTTTTTGTTTGAACATCCGGGAGTGATCTCTGTCGCGTGGAGTTTGAGCTCGTTGAAAACTGTATCCTCTTTTTGGGGCAATTTGGGGGAGTTGGCAAGGGTTGGGAATCTTATTTTGTGGCAGTCCTTTGGGATTTTTGTAAATGACCGCAGAATATTGTGCTTTGGTGAGCGAAACACAAAATACAGTAATCTAGAGCGCATCTTTTAAAAATGGGCGGAGCTTTTGGGTACATTTGCGCTTCTTTGTGTTTTTCACTTTAACAAACTAAACTCTTTTTTTTTGTTCAAGACAAGCGTTTGGGGTTCACCGGACGTAATCCAGGGGACGCGTCTTCCCCCACGTGAACTTTGGAGAGGCCGCCGACGTCACAACGGCTAGTCCAAGCCGAGCGGCTGCAGCTTTTGCCCTCAGGAGAAAAAAGCCAAGGCCTCCGCTATGCTTTGCCGCCGACCCTCGTCAACTGACGGCACGACCAAGCCCAGGCTTGATGCGCTGATACGGCGGGACCTCGGGGGGGCAAGGATGAGGTTTTCAAAATTCATACAAAACACAAACTTGAAGCACGCTATAGCATGTTTGAAAAGGCGGGAAACTTTTTGGCGACGATTTGCTAATGGCACTTTCTCTGGGCATGGGCTTGGCTTGGAGGGAAACCGGAAGGAGGAGTGCCATTGGGGCGTTTTTTGTAGGGTCCTTGAAATTTGACAGGTTTTTTGATGGCTTTGACGTTTGAAAAAAACAAAATAACTTTTAAATTTTGTCTAGATATTTCAGAAGTGATATGTTTTGCATGATAAATTTCGATAAATTTCAAGCCACACCCAAACAAAATTCTACTATATTATCATTTATGCTTAAAAAACGGTTTTGACATCATAATCTTGCGTGACTATCACCTGTAAGCATCGCATGTTTGACTCATAGCGTGTGATTAGGCCATTTCCAAACTTGTCCCCATCATTTATCATAACCTCCAGACCCCTTAAATCATTATTTAAGGGCTTCCACAACCTTCTGTTTTCGTCATTTTATCGGGTCTCGAGATCATTTTCCGCTATGTTAACATTGTCTTTGATTATTGCTCAATTTGCAGGCACTTGACTTCATTCTTCTGTTTTCTATTGTCTGATAAGCTGTCAAAAGCCATCTCCTCCTACAACTCCTTCTTTTTGCTTGCTCCAATTAACAGCTTACCTCACTGCACATCAACCCTGACCTTATCAGCAACTCGGGACCAGCTCAAACACGCACTAACACGCATTTGGCTATCAGCGTCATTGTTCCGGACTTCCGTCCCCAACTGCCCTAGACCTTTGATTTGTGGTCATAATAGATCCGGCGTGGTCTACGTGGACCCTTGAATCGCTCATATCACCGTTTCGCGACCTCTGGATGGCATCCACATCGCCTTCGGCGCGTCATTCTCACGTGTCTTCGACGAGCGCGACACCGATTAACAGTTCCATCTCTTCAGAATCCTCCTCATTCCCTTCGGAATCCTCTGAATCACCCACAACTTCGACGACAATGGCCGCCAAAGTAGCACGCACCTGGAACTACGATGAGGGCAGCGAGTGTGGCCCGTGCAACTGGCCCATGGCCCAGACCGGCTTGAGCCAATCGCCGATCGATTTGAAGCTCAGCAAGATGAAGGTTTATTCGTTGGCTGATCCGATCAAGTTCGTCAACTACAACCGGCCTTTGAATGGCGAATACGTGAATACTGGCTATTCAGGTGAGCATTTGCTATTCTACTTTGAATGAAAAAAAGTTTAAAATGACAAAGTGCGCTACATGTTTGTCTCTAGTAGTTTGAAAGGGCCTCAAAAAACAAACCTGTGACAATGACAGCTGTCTTGTCGGCTACAATTGTCAGTCATTTCGGAGGTTTTTCGCAGGAAAAAGGTTTGCTGGGAAAAGATGAAGTTTGTTCTTGAGGGCGTTTGAACAGAAGTCAACTACGTAATCACAAGATGCAACTATTTTGAATTATGAATGCGAAATGAGGGCAGATGGAAGGGATTTAGGCTTAAATTGGCGCACTTTTGGAAGTGGAATTTTAAATTAGACAAACACAAACAGCTTTTTAAGTCGAAAAAGTTGGAAGACAAAAAGTAATGGTTACTGTATTTCAGTCCAATTCATCCCCGACACCTGCATCGATGCCCCTGAAATCTACGGTGGCATGCTCGACCAATCCTACCGCTTCATCCAATACCACTACCACTGGGCCCAGAACGAGAACGAAGGCTCGGAACACACCCTCGGTGGTCTCAGCTACCCGGCTGAGTTGCATCTCGTCCATCAGGGCGTTGAAGACCCTTCGAAGTTGGCTGTTCTTGGTGTTTTCCTGCAAATCGGCAAAGATGACAGCGCTTTATCTGCTGATGAAACAGTTTTGGAATCCATCGTCGAATGCGGGGATCGCACTAGCCTTAAGGGCCAGCGTCTTTCTCTGAAGCTGCCGGAGAACACCAACTCCTTCTGCCGCTACCACGGCTCCTTGACGACCCCACCTTGCTCGGAGAATGTTTTGTGGACCGTCTTCACCGACCCTATCAGCGTTACCCGTGAACAGCTCGCAGCCTTGCGCTCCGTGAAGGACTGCAGCGGGCACATCCACCGTAAGAACTACCGCCCGACCCAGCCCCTCAACAACCGACAGGTCCTCCTGTGCTGCTGAAAGCTCCAAACTTACATCTAAACTATCACTGATGGGGCCACATGCAATGGATACAACCATAACACTGTTTTTATATAAATCCACTCAGAAAAACACTCCACATCCACATTCTCTTCCTTATCACAATCTTTGTGGCTTCTGTCTACTGTACTTCACCTTACCTTCCATATAACTAATGTAAATTGTATTTATAACCTATCGTACAGTAGTCCCTTTCACTAGAAACCATTATACATAGAAGCGACCAGCTTCCCTTCGGCATTATTCATTATTTCCGATCGGTAATCACACAGTCCTTTGTCAAAACCTGCATCGCTTCAAAAGTCAATGTTCATTTGTCAAATCTAACTTATATGAGGTATTCCAGTAATATTTGTCCACTCTTCGTAGAACGCGTTGAGCACGTCTACGAAACCTTGTCAAAACCCGGTTTTTTATACAATTCAACCTTTGTCAGTTTACTTTTTACTCGGTTATGTAATGGCGGCGATGCAATTCAGGTAGAAATTTAATAAATGTAAAAACTTATCTTTCAATGATGGCACACAATACAAATTAGCATAACAGTCCATTGCAATATCAAAACCAAAAATTAAACAGTCCAAATATCAGGGATCCAACTATGTCTCTCAATGAAATCCACCTATTCTTCAAAAGGCGTCAAATCCCTATCCTCATTGGCGCTGTTGGCGCTGTTTTAATCTTTTATGTCTTTTTGAGTGGGAATGATTCTACCTATTCTCCTGGAGAGCTTGTCAAGCTTGATTATGCCGCACTTTTGAACGCTACGTATCTTTGCTACAAGGAACAAATTTACAAGAATGGGAAGTTTGCGAAGATTGAAGATTTGGGTAATGCTACTCTATTTGCTGAGGTTGGTTGTTTATGAGGAAGCTGTAAATAAAAAGCATATTTTTGTTTTCAGAATTGCATGAAACACTTGGAACAATGGGGCAATCTGACTGACTTCAAAGTGCTGAAGCCAGAAAAATAAAATTTTATTAAATTTTTTGTTTTATATTAATTTGTTAGAATAAATAACAGTTTCAAAATCGTGTTGTCAACGTGTATGAAACTTGCAATAAATAACCGCTAAAAACTTTTTCTTTTATCATGACAACACGTTTTAATTTGCATAAAATAGAAATCTTCAAAACAGAACCGTAAAGCTAGTCAATGTTGAAAAAAACTGTAAAGCTCGATCGGATAAGCCATGTACCGCCGCCTGTTATCGGTGCTCCACTTTTCAAAATGGCGTTTTGTTGCCATCGGCGGTTTTGTGGGTTTGGTCATGCTCGCACAGATGTCACGTGTGGAATTTGATCGATATGCCACACACTCTCCTCGCGTCATTCGAGTCCAAAATCGAGTTCGACATGCATTTAATTGTTACAAAAGTGAAACCCATCGTGAACATGGAGGCATAGTAGGGAACACATCTAGGCCATATTTGCCGGAAATAATCGAGGTGAGGCCTTTTTAACCTAAAAAAGATTCAAAAACACCTTTCAGAAATGCGCCGGGTCCCTCGAACCATTATTGGAACTCCAAGAAATCAAACCAGCAAACACCAACGATGTTATATTCATTGTTCCCGGCCTGTCATTCAAGTTCATTTATACAATGATGACCATCGGGATTGATAAAAACATCGAATCAGAGATAGCAGTTATAGACAAGTATCCATATTGCGACCGTTTCGTCGGTGTTGATGCGACAGCCAAAGTGAACAAGGACCTTGTTGAGGGCATCGGTGGAAAGTTTCTGAATTATCAAGTGGTGCAAAATGCAACAACTCCTTCAATTCATTCATCAAATTTCACATCTAGTAAGTTTTATTAACCTTCAATTTAATTGTATCAAAATTTTCCAGATAAAACCGTGTCTGTGCCATCTGTAGACTTGGCCCATGTTTTCGAAGCCGCCGAAATGCAATACACTGTCGATGTGCTGAACTTAAACATCCATAATGGTGAAAGCTTTTTGTTTGAGGAACTTATTTGTAAGTTTTCGCTAATAGTAGGAACTGTAAAGCTGTCAAATTTTACAGCAAAACTCGAAAACTATCCAAAAATTTGTCAACTCAACGTCAAATTCAATAAGCCCGATGACACCATGTTTCTTGAACTACTGTATCGTGCCTCTACCTTTCATCATTACTTGCTTATCAAATGCGTGCCAACTACAAAGTGCTTCTTTTTGAACGTTAGAGATGTTTACTGTGTCGGAAAGTATGCAAAATCACTGTTCCATTGATTGTTTTTTGTTGTTTTTATGCAAATAAAATTCTCGAAGTTACCCGAACTTCCCACAATCTGTCCCTACCGTTATCAATCCGCATTTTTTCACTGTTCTTTCATTCAATCTCCCTCCATCCCCGCCATGTCCGCGAAGACCGCCATCGAACTCTCGGAACTCGACGATGAAGCCCTCAAGACGGAGCTCGCGAAGAAGGACTTTGCCTTCTACCGAAGCCTGAAGCACCTCCCCGATCCCATTGCCAAGCGCTTCCACGAACTCGACGTCAAGCGGCGCTGGGCCGAACACGAAGCCCGAGTCAAGGTCATCGAGGACCGTATGACGGCGTTGAACCCTCCGGACAAGAGTGTCGCCGAGGACCGTTTCGAGATTCTCGCCGAGTTGCTCGACAAGGCCTGCCAAGCATTCGAGATCAACGATGAACACGAGACTCGCCGAGTGCCCTGGGGACATCGACTCGTGCTTGAAGCCAGGCTGATCGAGTCGATCAAGGAGGCCTTTGACCTGATTGAGGAGACTGTCGATAAGTTTGGTGAAATGGGCGAGGATCGCCAGGCTGCCAATTGCGAGAGGGCTGTAAGTTTTGTTTCTATCGAATTCTGAAGGTCAAAAAGTTAAATTTGCAGGACCTTCGCCTCGAAATCCGTCTCCGCGATCTCATGTTCACTGAAGTCCACGAACGCTTCCTCAAATCCTACCTCGAGATGGAGTGGTAAATGCGTGTTTATTCTTGAATGATGTGTTATTAATTATTTGCGTAATCAACGGTATAAAATAAATAATAAATATTGTGGTTTTTGTCGATGTTTAAAACTTGCAAAAGCAAATTCGTCGTTGAAATGGCAAACACGCAGATGTTATGAACTATGATCGCAGTTTTGGCGCTCATCGTTAGCCATTTTCGTTTTCAGTTTTACATTCAGCTGCCATTTTGTTTTTCTTCACGTCGAATAGCGCCGCGCACGATTCCCCCTACTATCGATAATGTTTTCGTTGTCTTCCGACCTTTCGATTCTTCAGCAGATTGCCAGTGCGTTTTGTGCGTTGATCTTTGGCAGTCGGGTTTCATTTAGGCCTATCGACTAGTGTAATTTTGTTTCGAAAAGCCGGCCGTTTTAAAGATTTTCTGTTTGACTTCGCTTTTCTTTGACGCGCTGTCTTATCTCTAAACTCATACCAACTCCACGTTTCAAGTATTCATCATGTCAATCCTCGTCTTCCTTTTATTATTGTTATCCATAGCCAAAGCATGTGACGAAACCATCGTGGTCCAAGCTGATATGAAGGACTGCACAATGAAGTCGCTAACTGAAATCACCTGCAACATACCTCGCAGAACCGATCTAACCATCCCATCAGAGGGCGAATCTTGCATAATCATCCGGTCCCCAGTCAACAACGCTATCATCTCACGCATCTCGATCAAGCTTCACATGTTTCTGGAGTGTCAATCTGAAGTTCGATTTTACACGAAAGCAATGATTTTCGAAACTGCGACGTCTAGACAATGTTTTGGAACCGGTAGCTGCGTTGGCAGAGCTTGTTCAACAGTTCAAACAAGTGACGCGATTCCGGAGCTGGATCACGTCAACGGCTATGATGGATACACATACTGCATGAAGGGTAACTCGTCTGGCTGCGATTTAAATGTACCTGCTTGTCTGTTCTATAGAATTTATGGTGTTCCCATTGGCAATGAATCCATGCCGGTGTTTCAATGCACTTCATGGGAGCCGCGTGTATCGGCAGAGATTCAAATTATGAGTGCTCAAAACAACACTTTTTTTAATTTATCAAACATGACCACTACTTACAACACATATACAAATGACTTGCTTCGTTTCGCGCTGGTCGACATTCCTGAAAACAAGACAGCGTTTCCTGATAGAAGTTTGCTGTTTGTGCGAAATGGATCAACAGTGGCCTGGCTGAATGGAGTAGCAGCTAGGCAAGAAGCGTCAATGGTGATGTGTACGCCTGATTGTTCTTTTCGCAAGTCTGATCGGTTTTATGATCACACCTGTGGAAAGTGCTACTTTACTTCTAATTTCTGCAAATGTAAATCAGACAAGACGATAGTCTTTTGCAATTGCAACAACCAGTCCGAATTGCTGTATTCACTAAAAACAGATTATTTGCCACACAAAATCAACAATGTCATTACAACTTTGGGTTCATCTGGCAAGCCTCAAGTCAACTTCCGTGCTCATGCACATGTCATGGTCGATTCGATAAAAGCATCGTCGGACATATTCTTAGCAAGGTGAGCTTGCTTTTCTTAAATCCAAGGTCTAATTTAAACTTTCAGATGCAAAGTAACTAACACACTGCTCGTCGGATGCAGCAACTGTCTCGAAGGTGCTTCACTGTATATTGTTTGCGAATCTTTGGTCGACGTTCTTGGTCACGTGCGATGTGGTCAGCAGCAGTTCGCTGTCCGATGCGGCAAATCAATTATGCAAAAGCTTACGTACATGAGTAACACTGCTTACGTTAACGAACAATGCACCATTGAATGTCCGCTGTCGGAAGAACATTTCACCGTCGAAGCTACTCTCCCCTACAGAGACCACACGGATATTCAAGGGTGGGAAAACCTTCACGGAAAAGATGCGCCGACTCCCGGATTCTGGGAAACAATGAATCGTTGGCTTCGCAGCCTGGTTGATGTCGGCATTGTTTTTCTAATCTTAGTAGTATGTGTTGTAATCCGCATGGCTTGGTATCGGAGAACTGTCCGTGGTCGACTCTTGTAGTTATGTTCTTGATGGTGCTGTTTTTGGAATGTGTTCTTCAAATGTGTTAACCGTGTTATTGCAATTTGAACACTGTTTTAATGTATACGGATGTTGTTTCATGTTTTGTAATGCAGTAATGAACAAAACTTGAACTAGAGTTTTCTGTCGATTTATTTATTTCAAACTTTAGTGTCGCATACTGCCCATGGCATATTTTGAGGCTAGGTCTATGACGGAAATAAAAAAAACGACAGTAGTTCTTGACCTTCTGTACGATATTGCAAAAAGCGTCTTTATGTAAAATCATTTCTAAGATCCGATGGTCTTTCATTGATTACTGCCGTCTGGTTTGCACTGAGTATCCGACAGAAGTAACATCTGTTGCTTTACTGTTACAACCAGTATCGACTGACACCACTTTGATCGGCAGACTGTGTTAGCCCAGCCCTTCGCGCTCCCCTCCGCGGTTAATGCTAACAGACGACCGTCCAGTTGGTTCAGAGATAAGTTGTATCGGCCAGGCCTGCGCTATTTGTTTTTCTATTCTACAATCCCGTTTTACTCAAAATAGGTTTCAGCTATGTTTTTAACGGACGTCAACGATAATGCTGCCATCAAAAAGTTTACACACGAATGGTTGATTCGTTTCGCCGAACTGTATCCATTCAAGCTCACCGAAGACTATTACGCTGAAGACCCCTTCGAGTCCAAAAAATGCCCTGACATGCGGAAAAACCCAAAGGGTTCATATAACCCGTATCGTACAAAGTATGCTGCCATTTCACCACTTTTTACTAAACTAATTGCTCAACGTATGCCATATTTGTATTACTTTATGTATTGTGACGGCAAAATTAAACATGTACGTTTTGGGTTAAGTCTTCATTTGAATAATCAAATTTTTAGGGGAAAATTCACGAATTCGTGCGTGTGGGTAAATTTTTTGAAGCGCAAGAAATGCAACTGCCGGCACACAAAGAGGTCAAAATATTTATCGGTGACTATTGTTACTTTACGGATCTAACTCCTGGTATGATCACTTGGTTTAACGACAATCACGTGTTCTTTTATGGAGAATTACTTGACATTGGATTTTATCACGATAATGTTGAAAATGTTATTACATCTGATGAGCTCAAGTATTTGTTAAAGTTCAGTCGGTTTGACAAAACAGTCACTATTGAGGCTTCGTTGACTGAGCCGATGGCGTTTTCTGAAGTTTGGCCACTGGTAGCACACTGTAAAGAAACCATAGGGTAGGTTATTTTTAACAAAATTCCCATCAAATGGTTATATTTAGGCTAAAAATCAAAAACTTGATTTACGACAAGGACTTTGCAAGTACTATTTATAAGCATAAAGTGTTTCCAACTAAGTTTGTACGCTTCCACGTCGATATTTCTGGCCATGACGACATTTCTGATCAGGCTTTGTTGGAATTTTTTGACTTCATTTTGGTAAGAATTGTTTTTATTGTAATGTATATACATATAGTGTGTACTTTTCAGTCATTCTCAGTTCGTCCGGAATGCGTGTATCTCTTTTTGAAGGAGAAACCAATATCATTGGGCGAAGCGATCATCGACAAAATTAAAACAGCTATTCCTAATGCATCAGATGAATTTCTTACAAAACCTACAGAAAGTTTTAAAGATATTCAATTTGATGACTTAATGAGTCTTGTCGGTTGTCTTTTTTTACAGGGCTACGTGCCAAAAAAAGACGAGACAAAATGAGCACTACAAAAACAATTGTAATATAACTTGTTGAACCCATTTTATGTATACTTTTTGCATCGTTTTCTTTAAACTGTTAAAATTTACATCTCACAAATACGTACTGAATGAAATAAATGAAATAAAGAACCACAATTTGTGATAACAGTTTAACACCATAGGTCCGACGCATGAAAAGTACAGTGTTCAGCCAAGCCGATGAACTTACATTGACTATAGACGTCTGGCTTGTAGCGGTATCCCGACAAAAGTACCATCTGTTGGCTTACTTTTACACCCCGAACTTGATCGGCAGACTGTGGGAACTAGAGTTGCCATCCGCAGCTTATGCCAACAGGCGACCTATTGTTCCACTGGAAAACGCTGTGTCCGCCAGACCTGTGCTTTCAGTCTGTTCTTTCTACAATCCCGTTTTACCCTGATTTTACATTTCGCCATGTCATCAAAAACTTGCGCTGATAATGCCGTCAAGCGTTTCACATATGATTGGTTGATTCGTTTTGCCGAACTGTATCCATGTCCAGTTCACGAATACATTAGTGGAAAACGTCGTCTACAAGGCCATTACCAACCACATCACACAAAATATGCAGCAATTTCATCATTGTTCACTACTGTAATTGCTCAATACATACCTTACATGTATTTTTGTCATGTAGGAAACCCTACAATAAACAATGTACGTTTATGTTTATCGACTAAACCCAACTCGATCGGCGGACAGTGTGAGCCTATAGGTCATACCTGCGCGGCCTCACCGCAGCTTACGTCACCAAACGACCAGTTGGCTCAGTGAGAGACGTTGTGTGCAGCCAGAAAAGCGCTTTTTATGGTATATACCGTTTGCTTAATTTCATCAATTACTTCGATTATTGCTCAAACGCAGTTTAATTTAATTTATCTCAATTCATTTTAGCCATGTCGATCAATTCAAAGGATGTCATCAAAAGATTCACGTATGATTGGCTGATTCGTTTCGCCGAATTGTACCCATTTAATCTTACTGAAGACTACTACGCAAAAGATTCCCCAGAAAACTGCAGTAAACCTGGTTATCTGCCTAAAAACCCAAAAGGCCGGTACAATCCGTATCGTTTAAAGTATGCTGCAATTTCACCATTTTTCACTGCTGTAATTGCTAAACACATGCCCTATATATATTATTTTATATACTTAGATGGCACTATCATGAACGTGTTTTTTTAAACCTTTACACTGACTGAGTGAGTGAGAAAAAAATAGTTACGGAGGGTAACGCCGGCGCATTACATATGGCGCATGGTAATTTTTCAGAATTACTTTTGGAATCCTGTAATGCTGGGATGCATTACATTTCATAAAAAAAACGCATTCGCACAATGCAAATCCGCATTGCATTTTCCAATGCACACGACGTGATGCATACTTGCATTACCCTCCGTAACGCAGAAATGCCTGTAATGCATAACATCCTGATTTGCATGTAATGCATGCGTCAAATGTAATTACTTTTTTCTCAGTGTACCATGATGAAGAAAAAGATCGGATGAAAATGACATGCGCTGTCAGCCGACGACATTCAAATATTCGCACCGAGAGACGTTTTGGGGGCACGCGCGCCCCCGTTTTTCCACTTGTGTACACGCGTGCATCCTGGACTCGGTTTTTCCTTCACGTTTCCAATCCGGCTTTTTTGCTGTTTTCCTGCCTTTTTTTTCCTTCCAAATCGTTACCAGGGGCATTGGGATCACTTTGGAACGGAATTTGGCAAGTTTTCTCGGTCGAAACTCGGGGAAAAACGATGACAAGTGCGCGTCACTTTGACCTGCTCAATTTCCACCAGCGTTCTATGAAACTGATCCAAATCTACTCAAACATGACCCCTGATGCCCTTGGTAACGATTTGGAAAGAAAAAGAAGGCAGGAAAACAGCAGAAAAGCCGGATTGGAAACGTGAAGGAAAAAGCGAGTCCGGGGTGCACGCGTGTACACAAGTGGAAAAACGAGAGCGCGCGTGCCCCCAAAACGTCTCTCGGTGCGAATATTTGAATGTCGTCGACTGACAGCGCATGTCATTTTCATCCGATTTTTTTCTTCATCATGGTACCATTTCACTATTATTTTTAGGGAAAAATTTACGAATACGTGCGAATTGATGGAATTTTGCATCAGAAAGAATTGCAACTACCATCGCACAAAAAAGTCAAAATATTAATCGATAGTCGGACTCATAATGTTACAAACCTAAATCCTGGTATGATCTCGTGGTTTAAAGACAATCACGTATTCTTTTACGGGAGAATACTCAACATTGCAGTACACCACAATACTGTTGAAAACGTTATTACGCCTGACGAGCTTAAATATTTGTTCAAATTTGGTCGATTTGACAAAGTCAAAGTTTGGGCTACGTTGACTAAACCAATGCCATTTTCAGAAATTTGGCCGCTGATAGCGCACTGTAAAGAAATATTGTAGGTTGTTTTCCGCAAATAATACATAAAAGGATTTATTTCTAGACTCCGCATAAAAAATTTTGTCTACGACGAAGACTTTGTAAATACTCTTCGTAATCATCGAATATTTCCAACTACGTTTATATGTTATTATGTCTATGTTTCAGACCAGGTTTTAATGAAATTTTTTGACTTTATTTTGGTAAGAGTCATTGTTATTGTATATATAATCTATTGATTAGTTTTTAGTCATTGCCAGTTCTTCCACGTGATCTTTACCTTTATTCAATGCAAGAGAAGCCAATATCATTAGGCAAAGCTATCATCGACAAAACCAAGGCTGCTTTTCCTAATGCATCAAGTCAAAACCCTCATTTACAACCAACAGAAAGTTTTAATGGTATTCGATTTTATGGCCGTCCTGAAACTATCGCTTGTGTTTTATTAAACGAACAATTTGGTGACTGATACATACACTCTGTTTCTTTTGAGAAAAGAACACATCGTACCAAATGTTAGACTTACTTTTTGTTCACATTTTGCATCATATCACTCTCATATATACCACAGCAACAAGATTTTTTTCAAATTTTTAACGTCATGAAAAACTTGCAATTTGACGGTGCATTTTTTTATGCACACTTGCTTATTAAAACTTTGTTTTGAGATACTATTGATTGCGTGAAAAATAAACTTGATCAATTGGCTTTCCGAGAAAAGTCGCTCTCAGGGCATCAACCTCTGTGCGTCGTTCCATTGGTGCGTCCTAGGCCAAACCGCGCAAAATCCGCATAAATAGCCAAAATCAAGCAAGTTCAGTACCTCATTCCGAGCATTTGCTTTACCTGCTTGTCGTCTTATCCCCTTTCTATCTTTTTCATATCAAAAAATGGCCTCCACCATCGCTAACCTTCCCGAAACCTTGAAGATCCGTACTTTGGACAACAAAGTCATGGAGGTTACTGGAAAGCTTATCAACGAAAGCGAAGTTCTAAAGAATGCTTATGGTAAATACACCCTTTTTTTTATCTCTTTACTTAAATATCTATCAATTTGACTTCCAGAAATGCGCGACAACTCAGAAGTCGACGAAATCATCGTGCCCGTCGCGAGTGACGGCCTTCAGAATACCCTCAAGCTTCTTGAGTTTTACGATCTTGAGAAGCCTTACGTCCGTGTGTCGACGCATGCTGACCGAAAGCCGTTTTTGACGGAGAGTAAGGCTGCCCTGGAGTTCTTGAAAAGTCTTCCGCACGATGAGATGTTTGCCATCAACTTTGTCGTCGATAGTTTGGATTGCAAGCGTCTCATTGATTGCTGCATGCTCTTCCTTCTGACCCGCATCGCCGAGAGTAACGGCACTAAGGAACTTCGCGAACAGTTTGTACTTAAAAATGATTACACCGAGGCAGAGGAGGCTGCATTCCGTGCACGTCATAATGTGACGGACTAGTAAACGTGTTTTACGACCGTAACTGAACAAAGCGTAATTTCAGATTTGTCTGATTTGTTGAGGTAGAATTTTCGTAGATTTTCTAACATAACTTTTCTTGTAACTTGTTTTTAATACCATTTTTCTTTCTTTTTTCTTAAATTTAAAGTAATAAAACAGCATAATGATACTTCTGTGTTGTGTAAATTAGGTGTTGTAAAAAGTGCAGATGGTCAGGGCATTCGACTTGTTTGAAAAATCTGAAAAAAGTGACACACCAGTGGAACGACTTGCAAATCCAAAGACATCTATCGCAATGGTATTCGGCAAAAAGCGCGTCTGTTGGTTTGACCTAAAGTGCATCGGCAGACGGTCCGGGCTGTGGCAGCGCCGCCGTGGCTAGCTAAAACAGTTTTGCAGCACGGTCAGTTCCGTTGACTGCAACACTTTATTTTGGTACCATGCCGCTCAATTCTAACGGTTCCGCTGCCAAACGCTTTACCTACGATTGGCTTATTCGTTTTGCCGAACTGTATCCCTTTAAAATATGCGAGTTTTACAAAAATTACGATAGCCGAAAATTTTCGGGACGCTACGACCCGCGTACTTCAAAGTATGCCATTTCACAAACGTTCATTACCCTGCTGACTCGTTACATGCCTAAAATTTTTGATTTGACATGTCATGATAAGAAAAGTACGTTCTAGTTTGGGTTTTCAACATACCTATAAATTTTTTTCTTCCGTCTTGAACGGAAGTTGAATCCATCAAATTTCAGACTCAATTTGAAGGATTCAAAGCACCGAGTAACAAAAAACAAACTATTTATGTTTGTTATAGATGTACTTTTCATGGTTTAACTCCGGGCGTGTTAACGTGGTTCAAAAACAATAATGTAACCTTTTACGGCCAGGAGCTTTGGATAAAAGACTATGACGTATCTCAAACAGAAGCTATTAGATCCATGCTCACACCTGATGAGTTAATGTATTTATTGCCAAGTTGTGTGGCTGAATACGTTTACATAAACGCAGTTCTGACTAAACCGATGCTGTTTTCCGAAGTTTGGCCACTGGTAGCAAATTGTCAATACTTGGAGTAAGAAGCTTTTTGTTACTGTTAATCACACTTTAGTTCTGCGCTTTAGGCTTCAAATTTCAAACTTAGTTTATGACGAAAACATTACAACTGTCTTACGCGAAACTCAGGTTTTACCTACTTCTGTTCAGTTTTGGGAAGTTGATATGCCAGACAATGCGATATTGGAAATGATGGAATACTTATTTGTAAGAACCGTTTTGAGTTTTCTACTGGTGTTCCATGGCTACTTTTTCAGTCATTCCCAAATTGCCCTAAAACTATACGCTTGAGATTAGCCCAACAGAAGGAAGAATGGTTAGGCGAGGCTATTGTAGATAAATATGTTGCCGCAGGAATTCCAGTCCATGATCTTTATCGACCTCCTGGCGGAGTAAATTTAATTGAATACGTTGAATCACAAGAGTTTTTTTTAGGATGCTACTTACATTGAGTAGCTTTGAACTTTAAACTTTAATAAAAAAAACTTTTGAAATAAAGTTTCGTTTCTTAACCTTCTGGGCATGCTTTTCTGTTGACAGCGCTTTCACTGACGTCAAGGTCACATTGGTTTTCGAAGGCTGCGGGGTTCACGGCGAAAATGTTAACGAAGTGAGATTCGCCGATTTTGGACTAAACCGAGCTCAAATGCACACTATAGTGTGAAGGACTAATAAATTTATTCTACAACAAAAGCGGAACTGGGCAAAACGTAATTTCACCTTCTGTCCGATTTGTTGCGGTAGCCTTTGCGTAGGTTTTCTAACATAACTATTCTTAGTAGGTTGTTTTTTTATGCTGTTTATTTTAAATCTGGTTTCTTTTTATTCCTTTAATTTGAAGAAATAAAATGGCATAATGGTACTTGTGTAGTATGAATTAGGTGTTGTAAAAAGTGCAGATGGTCTGAACATTCGGGTTGATGGAGAGGTCTGTCAAACGTGGCACAACAGTGGAATAAATTGCACGTCCTATAACATTACAATGCAATGGTGTTCGGCTAAAAGCGCGTCTGTTGGCTTGACCCAAGTTGCATCGGCAGACGGTCCGGGCATTTGCAGCGCTGCCGTGGCTAGCTTAAACAGTTTTGCAGCACGGTCAGTTCCGTTGACTGCAACACTTTATTTTCCTACCATGTCGTTCAATTCTAACGGTTCCGCTGCCAAACGCTTCACCTACGATTGGCTTATTCGTTTTGCCGAACTGTATCCCATCAAAATAAGCGAATTTTACATAGGTTGCGATTGGCAAAAATTCTTAGGACGCTACCACCCGAATACTTCAAAGTATGCCATTTCACCAATGTTTACTACTCTGCTTGTTCGTTATATGCCTAACATATTTTATTTGGATAACATCAAGATAAGAAAGGTACGTTTCAATTTTGGTTTTCAACATACCTATAAATTTAAATTTCAGGCTGAATTTGATGAATTCAAAGCACCAAGTGGCAAAAAACAAAATATTTATGTCTGTTTCATTTGTACTTTTCATGGTTTGACTCCGGGCGTGGTGTTAACGTGGTTCAAAAACAGTAATGTAACTTTTTACGGCTTGACGCTTTATATAACAGACTACTATTTATCTGATGAAGAAGCTATTAGATCCATGCTTACGCCTGATGAGTTAATGTATATGTTTAAAAGTTGTGTGTTTAAAGAACTTTACTTAAAAGCAGTTCTGACTAAGCCGATGCTGTTTTCCGAGATTTGGCCACTGATACAAAATTGTGACGATTTGAAGTAATACACATTTTTTCTATTAAACATTTTAGTTTTGCGTTTTACACAGAGAATCCGTCCGGTGGTATACAACCGGCAGTCCCGTTACTGGTAACCGGCACGTACCGGTTACGCCGTGGGAGAATGGGATCGGTCCCTTCACAGGTAACGGGACGAGATCCCGTTACCTGTCACAGACACTGTCAGTTATAACGGATGGAACGTCCCATCCCAATAAACGTGCCGGATAAAAAAAATAAAATTAAAATTAAATTTTGATTTTATTCAATTGGTTTTATTAAATTTTCAGTGATGTCTTTCAAAAATTCAAATTTGAAAAACGTTCAAAATTTATTTTATAGAGTGAAATTTCACCCTATATTATCTACACCTGGATATTTTTCGTCGCTGCATTCCAGAAAGCGCCACAACCTTATGCGTATTTGATGTATGCTAATGCGCGAGGAGAAAAGGCCGGCGAGACGACGAGACAGAAGCGTAACTGCAACGTCCCGTTATATGGAACGGGACGATCCTATTCCTGGTAACAGTTTTGCGTCCCTTCCCATAGAACCGGCGAAGTACGGTGCCCTGGGAAGGGACGCCTCAAAAAGGGAAGGGATTTGCGTAGAACGGGACACAAAACAACCGGACGGATTCTCTGTGTACCCTCCCGTGCAACGAGACTGAACTTTCTCCACCCAAGTCCACCTAAGTCCACCCAAGTCCACTTTCAAAACTTTGTTTGGCCGATAAAACTTTTTCTGCCCCATAAGTTTTGATAAATTTTGAACGCAAGCTGGGACTTACCAAGCGCTATCGATAGACACCAAAAACGCCGAGATTGGAATCTGAATGGCCGAGAACATGCCTTCAGAAGCCGGGCGACTGCTGGGTCAATCAGGCGCAAATCTGGACGTTCCTGACCCTTTGCCAGAACCAAGTTCGTATTTCGCGCGGAGATGGGCGCAATTGGTCTTTGATCTCTTATTTCGGACGGCATGTTCTCGGCCATTCGGATTCCGATCTCGGCGTTTTTGGTGTCTATCGATAGCCACTGGTAAGTCCCAGCTTGCGTTGAAAATTTATCAAAACTTATGGGGCAGAAAAAGTTTTATCGGCCAAACAAAGTTTTGAAAGTGGACTTGGGTGGACTTAGGTGGACTTGGGTGGAGAAAGTTCAGTCTCGTTGCACGGGAGGGTAGGCTTCGAATTTCAAACTTAGTATACGACGAAAACATTACAACTGTTTTACGCGAAACTCAAGTTTTACCAACTTCTATTGATTTTTGGGAAGTTGATATGCCGGACAATGCGATATTGGAAATGATGGATTACTTATTTGTGAGAACTGCTTTAAATCTTTTGGTTGTATTCTATGTATAATTACTTTTTCAGTCATTGCCAAATCGCCCCGAAACTATACGCTTGAGATTAGCCCAACACAAGAAAGAATCGTTAGGCAAGGCTATTATAGATAAATATGTTGCCGCAGGAATTCCAGTCCAGGATCTTGTTCGACCTAATGGCGGAGTAAATTTAATTGAATACGTTAAAGAAAAATCACAAAAGTTTTGGCTTGGATGCTACATTTGGACACCTTTACAGTTTTTACATGTTTAAAAAGGTATTTTTCTGGGCATGCGTTTTTGATGACAGCGCTTTCACAGACGGCGAGATCACATTGGTTTCCGAAGGTTGCGGGGTTTGCGACATAATCAAAAGCATTTTTCGCTGTAATTTTACCCAAAATTCAATAAAACTGAAATTAGTTTCTCATGTTCGTTGGAGCGCCTCTTACATTTAGTTTTATCTCGTCAAAGTTTATTTCTATGCACGCTTACAAACACAAAAACATTATTCTTTCAGCAGTTTTACTTCTTCTTACACAGGAATCCATCGGGGTACTCCGCAAGCTTTTGGCAGTCTTCACAGGGAAGCGGTTGGTATTTGATTCCCTGGTTGCCAAACAACTTTCCAAACGGCTTGGTCGCGCACTTCTTCACACATTTGAAACACTTTTTAAGCGTGAACTCTCTTTTGGCTGGAAGGATCACATCCTTTTTTCTGCTGCTTTTAAATATGCATATGCATAGTGTGAAGGACTAGATTCTTCGAGCGTAATTGGAAGCGTAATTTCAAACTTTGTCAGACTTTTTGAGGCGTGAAATTTCTAACATAACTTTTCTAGTTAATTGTTTTTAATACCGTTTTCTTAGAATCTGGTTTCTCTCGAACTAATAAAATGGCATATTGATACTTCTGTGAGGTAATGAATTAGGTGTTGGTAAAAGTGCAAATGGTCTGGTCATTCGGCTTATTAGAGAGGTCTGTCACAAGTGGCACAGCAGTAGAACAAACTGCACGTCCCATTACATTGCAATCGTATTCAGACAAAAGCGCGTCTGTTGGTTTGACCTAAATCGCATCGGCAGACGGTCCGGGCATTTGCAGCGCTGCCGTGGCTAGCTAGAACAGTTTTGCTGCACGACCAGTTTAGTTGACTGCAACACTTCATTGCTACCATGTCGCTCAATTCCAACGGTTTCGCTGTCAACCGCTTCACCTACGATTGGCTTATTCGTTTCGCTGAATTGCATCCCTTCAAAACTCGCGATTTTAACATTCAAGAGTTTAAAGTTGAAGAAGATAAACTTCGCGATGACGGTTTTCGAGACTTTGGTGTACGTTACAAACCGCATACTTCAAAGTATGCCATTTCACCAATGTTCAATACCCTGCTTATTCGGTACATGCCTAATGTTTTCTATCTGACTAACTCCCGTGTAGAAAACGTACGTTTGTATTTAGTTTTTTAAGATGAAACTTTAATTTTTGACTTCAGAGTGATTTTGAAAAATTTATGTTACCTCAGAATAACATTCGACTATCTCAATTAGGTTCAAAGAACAAACAAACAATTTATGTTTGTACAAGCTGTGTATTGAAGTTTGGAACTCCTGGCATGCAGTGGCATCAAAACAATGATGTTACTGTTTACACGGAGGTCTTTACGATTACAGATTATCATCAATTTGGTAGTGTAGCTTTGAAGTCCAAACTCACACCGGAGGAGTTAAAATTTGTTTTAAAACATTGTGATGCTGCTAATATGCTTACGGTTAACGCAGTTTTAACTTCGTCAATGCTGTTTTCCGAGATTTGGCCACTGATAACACACTGTAACAATGTGACGTAAGACACGATTTTGTATTTTTAAATTACACTGATTTCGCGTTACAGGCTCAAAATCAAAAACCTTATCTACGACGACAACATTTTATATGTCTTAATTATAAATCGAATACCTAAATCCATTGAGTTTTGGGGGCTAAATCTGTCAGATAATGCGATATTGAGACTGTTTTATTACTTATTTTTACGGATGAATCGACGGCGCTGTAAGCTTAGTAGTATACGCCTGAGTTTATCGCAATCGAAAAAAGCTTGGTTAGGCGAAACTATCATTGATAAGTACATTGCTGCTGGACTTCAAGCCGAAAAACTTGCTCGACCTGTAGGCGAATTCAACTTCATTGAATGTTCCACAACAAAAGCGTTATTTGGAAACTACATTCTTGATGAATCTACTCTTTGGCCTATTTATTGAACGTTAAACTTTTTCCTTTTAAAAATGATGATGCCACGAGCGTAATAAATCAATCAGTCAAATCAATCAATGGTGAAAACATTAAAACTGATACCAAAAAAAAGTTTCTTTCTTAATTTTCACTTATTTTTTTCTGTTTGCGATTACTGTATGCAAATCAGCACATTAAGAAGCGTACATTTTAGTGTTTTCAAAAAAAAATCAATAAAACTGGAATTATGTAGTATTTGATGGGTACACACAAAACAGGAGTTTGGATATTAAAACAGCGGTGTTCCGCTTTTGCCGCAAAACTCCGAGATGTATTATTAACCAGACTCCGGTGTTTAACATATTACACTCCTTGTTTAACCAGTAAAACACCGCGGAGTTTTGCGGCAAAAATGGAACACCGCTGTTTTAATATCCAAACTCCCTTGTTTTGTGTGTATTCGGTAGATTATCTCTTACATTTTTATCTCGTTTAAGTTTATTTCTATCCACGCTTACAAATACAAAAACATTATTCTTTTATCAGTTTTACTTCTTACACAGGAATCCATCAGGGTACTCAGCGAGCTTTTGGCAGTCTTCACAGGGCAGCGGTTGGTATTTGATTCCCTGGTTGCCGAACAACTTTCCAAATGGCTTGGTCGCGCACTTCTTCACACATTTAAAACACTTTTTAAGCGTGAACTCTCGCTCGGCGAAAGCTCCTTTTTTGCTGGCTGTTGCCACAACGGCAGCGATCAGAATCGCGACGAAGAAGAAGACGTGCAGGAACTTCATGATGCTTGAGATGAACAAGGATGTGACAAAAGTCAGTCGAGATGTCTTTTATATACGGCTAATGAAGACGCTGTAATTGGCCTTTAAGGTCGTTTATTTTTATTAGTCCGACGTTTATTGCCGTTTGTTTTAATTGCGAAAAGCAGCAATTTGCAAAGCCACGTAGAAAGTTTTCTATAAATAAACTGATTGAGAATTGCAAACTTAAACTTGAACAATCGTCAAATTTATTTAAAATGCATTTGTTATTGCAAAAAAATTATTGAAATCATGAGTGGATACACGCTTAGCGCCACATGAAAACAAAGAAAAAATAATACCGGAACAACAAAATAATACAGAAACAAAAAATCCATCGAGATGCAACCATCACTTGAAATCCACAAACTGCACGGGATAAAAAAAACAAAAATGGGCAACATTGGGCAACATTGGGGCGAGGAGAATCAAATATTGACAAAAACTGTTTCGAAGAATCCGCCTATGTACTGATCGTTGACCACGTTGAACAACTATTTTGCCTTCTTTTGAGTCACGTCTTTGTTGGCTCGGCCACTTCCAATGGGAGCAATGTTTGACGAGGTGTGTTTTTGAGCTTTGGTAAGTCCAAGTTTGATGGCTTTGTCAACTGATAGCTGAAAGGAGATTGACGTGTTTTTATAGTTTTAAAACTGGCTGTTGAACTTTGAGACTTACTTGTTTGTGCGGAAACACCGGTATGTGGCACTTTATGCAACTGTGAGCCTCATTGGCGACGGAATTGGTTGAAGTCCACTTACGGAAGCACTGGGGACAGTTGAATTCACCGTAGCATCGGCGGCGACCTTGGTAGGGGGTCAGTTCTTGATAGGTGCTGTTGTAGCGCTGAAAAGGGGCAATGCAAAACTGAAGTTTATAACAGGTTTTCTACGGTAATAACTGAAAACACTCACCACAGGGCAGTCGTTAATGTAGTGTCCGGCTTTGTGGCAGATACGGCACTGATAATTGGCCGGAGGGGCTTTCTTTTTGGTGCAGAGAAGATCAGCAAATTGAGCAATTTCGTCTTGTGTGAAACCGTCCTCGATGGCCACAGGCGATGCTTTGATGGGTACGACGGGAGCGGCGGTGGATTGGATCGAGAGCGGAGGCATGCTGCTTGAAGACTGCAAGGCGGTGTGGGATCCGGTGAGGGTAGGTGGGGGATGGCAGAACTGCTGTGATTTGAGCTCCTTCATCGAGACAGACAGGTGAAACTGATTGGCGAAGTTTTGCATGTTTGGAGCCGGGCTTGCCAGCGGCGTTCCGATGATGCCAGGCGAACCGTAGCCGGAACTGGCCCCGCAATCGAACGCATCTATATTGCTGGAGGCTTGGCGGGACAGGTTTTCAGGCATCTGGCTGGCACGGGAAAGTTTTTCAGCATGACCATTGCCGCCCAATCGTTCAGATACATCAAGTGAGAGTCGATCGTACTCAAACATGGTTGCTGAGGCGTTACGAGATGTGGCGGCGATGAAGACAGACAGACAATAATGGTACTGAAATGGCAAATTAGTAAACTGGCATCCGTTCTGCATACCACAATCGACCGTTAATCTCGCCACAGCACACCAAAACACGAACGTACAAACACCAAACAAATGAAAGGCAAAGCAAAATAGAAGTAGTTGTTTCGCACGTAAAGCTTACTGCCAAAGTTATACTTTGATTATAATAACGTACAATTTCGCAAGTCCATTGTGATTCATCGCCCAGACTGAAAACGAAAAGCGTACATGCCATTTCCTAGTAAAATTAAAGCCAGGGACAACTTTCGGGGGAAGTGAAAGGTCAGAAAGCAACAAAAACACTGATCGTTAAAATAGCTATCGCATTGCGCACAGCATCGGCCTTCGCCAACATTGATGGAAAGAAAAACTGCCGGGTATGTAAACGGCAACGGCAAGCAAAACAAGTAAACAAAAAGCAACACTGTTTCAGTTTTTACCAATTGAGTGAATCATGGGTGGCAGTAGGTAACGTTAGGGTAATGCGCGTCAAGCATCAAAAAAGGGATATTCAAAAACTGGGGGTAAGAACAGCCACGAGAAAGTCCAACAAGACCAATTCAAAAAAACTGATTTCAAAACCCAGATAAAAATCGCCGTTGACTGTGAGCGGACGACGAAACATTCGGTTGACGAAGGAGTCGTGATAGCAGTCATGCAAGACTGTTAAGCTAACCTACGGCTAGGGCTCGACACCCCAAATTGATATTTGAGCATCATTGCGTTGTGATAAGTGTGATTTCTTTAAACTGATATCAAAGTAATTAACAGTTTTGTAATATTTTTTCAAATCAAATGCTTTTGAAATTTAAAAAAGTTACGAAAAAATAATTGATACAGCACGTCTGGAATGCATTTTCGAGAAAGCAGGGCACAAGCAGACTGGACTAGCTGGAGCAGATAACTTCGGCAAGTGGACCAGACGAGCTGTAAGCTGCCCCAGGCGGGCCGGCCTTTTGTAGTGGGATGATATCTATGTATGAAGAAACTGATGGGATTCTGAACCTTTATGTCAAACAAGGGTAGTGACAACATGTACCCTCCTGTGCAGGGAGAGTGAAATTTCTCCCCACAAGTCACCGCAAGTCACCGATCACATTTTTTGTTTGCCTCCTATTCGGTCTGTGGCACCTAGATTTTGATAAATTTCATATTGAAGCTGGGACCTCTCAGGGGCTATCGACAGAGACCAGAAACGCCGGGATTGGAATCGAAATGGCCGAAAAAATGCCATCCGCAGTAAGCGATCAAAGACCAGCTGCGCGCGAGTTTCAAATCGACCACCCTGATTTGACACTCGCCCTCGAAATGTTGTTATCAAATGTGCCCCTATCACCGGCGTAGCTTTCTTACTGTAAAAGCAACGTAGGAAAGAAAGGAAAAGCCAAAAAAGAAACAACAAAGGTGTCAAAATTGATGCTCTGATTTGAGATTTTGTGCTCCCCGGTGGTCCATGTGGGTGGTCCTCAATGAACCGGATTTGTTAAAATGGCACCTTTTTTGTTTCTTTTTTGGCTTTTCCTTTCTTTCCTACGTTGCTCTTACAATAAGAAAGCTATGCCGGTGATAGGGGCACATTTGATAACAAAATTTCGAGGGCGAGTGTCAAATCTGGGTGGTCGATTTGAAACTCGCGCGCAGCTGGTCTTTGATCGCTTACTGCGGATGGCATTTTCTCGGCCATTTCGATTCCAATCCCGGCGTTTCTGGTCTCTATCGATAGCCCCTGACAGGTCCCGCCTTCGATATGAAATTTATCAAAATCTGGCTGCCATAGGCCGAGTGGGAGGCCGTCAAAAAAGTTGATCGGTGACTTGCGGTGACTTGTGGGGAGAAATTTCACTCTCCCTGCACAGGAGGGTAATTAAACCATTCAAGGTTGTCCTGGTGACCTTCATTGACCGATCGGTCAAAAATTATATAAAATTGTAAACTGAAACATGTAATCGATTCAGTTCCTCATTATGTCATACAAAAAAGGGTGTGTCTTATCCAATAAGCCTCCCATGCCTTGTGGGCACCTTGATGAGCATTTTGAGAACGTGAAAACTGATAAAATATATATAAACTGACTGGTAAAGTGATTGGAAGAACACTCGAGAAAGCAAGGAAAATTTTTGAGTGACGAAACATTTGAGGGCACTTTGCCAAGGAACTTTGACCGTTTTGGACAGGTCGTTCAACGGCGGTCCACGGCGCGCCGGCTGGCTCTCTGCGTGTCTGTCGTCTGCAACAAAGCGAAAAGGGTCAGTTTGCGTCCCTCTCGCACGGTTTGACGCGCATGTCTGGGCACCTGGCTATAAAAACCGGGCCCGTTTCCCCTTGTTGTGAGTTGTGATTGATGACCTTTTTTTTGCGCTGACATCGCTTTTTCGCTTGATACAATTTCACAATTTCGTTTTCTCTTTTTTATTTTTTACGTTGTTCACATTTTCAACAGTTTTGCAAACTCATCGCCCCTGTGCATTTCAAACGTCGCCAAACTCAATGAAAGAACGATATTTCATTTCCATTAACTTTCACAAAAAGTACCAAAGACAATTCAACGTGAGCACAATTGCGTGGGCGGAAGATTTTAACAAAACAAAGATAAAACGGGTTACGCTATATACATATTAGAATATTAATATTTTGTTTACACGAAGGAAGACTAAACCATAACATTAGCCCGCCTTTGAAGATTTTTTATAAAAATAGAATTGTCATTTTGTTATTACATTAGCGAGAAGAGAAAAATGATTGATGAAGAAATGGGCAAAGTGCGAAAATTGCCTGAGGCAGCAGCTCCCTGATCACATCACCAATTGGCAATTCCGGGCTTATTGAGCGTCATAAAGTAGATCTGGGAGGCGCCGCCGCCCTTGGCACTGCTAAAGAACACCTTATCATTGCGTTCACAGAGGAACTTGAGCTTCTGGGCCTTCTTGTGCATGAAGACGCCGTCGAGATGGCCTGTGTCGACTGAGCGGATTTCGATGGCCTTGTTGCCCCAGCCCATGATTTGGTTGGTGGAGATGTAGGCTGAAAGGGGTGGATTTAAGAAAAACTGTTTTTATGGCGGCCAAGATGTGCGTTTTTGAAAACTTTCAAGTTCCAGAAGTCGGATACATCGACAAAAGGGCCAAAAATGACACTTACCAACAGAAGACGGCATCTCACCCCACTGCAGGGTCACATTTTTGGTCAGTTTACCGTACGTGTTGACATAGGCTCCTTCGTCTGAATTTTTCAACCATCAATAAACTGGCAAAACCAAGTTCGCTCAAAACTTACTGTCATAGCACAACAACAGCTGCATTCCGCTCGAATTCGGCAAAATAACGATACAATGAGGGGTCATTGATTGTTGCGTCTAAAAAAGACTCAAATAAACTTTAAAAAAACTGGAATCAACTGCTACTCACATTCTGAGGAGTGTAAATGTCATAGATCGACGCTGAATCCAAATCAATGGCATGGAAGCCCTCGTGGGAGCCGTAGAGCACCTTCAGACGGGAGTTCTCTTCGACGGTGAGGTCGACCACGAGTGGGACGTGGGAGAGTTGGCCGAATGACTGAAAAACTGATTTTTAAAATTTTGAAACTTAAGATTGATGTCAAAAAATAAGGAACGAGTGAATGGGGAACGAACCTTGAAAGCCATAAACTTGTGATACGGCTTCGGAGCCCACGCATAGATGCTCACAGAATTCTCCAAACCAACAACGAGGAACTTGATTTTGTCGTAGCGGACAATCTTGAAGTGGATGGCACCCTGGAGATCGCCGACATTGACCCAGCCGTTGCGTTTTTCGGATTGTTGGAGCTGAAACTGTTCGATTAAAGGAATTCCATGGCTTGAATTCGACTTACCCCTTCAGTTCGCAGAATCTTCTGCCTCAACCAGCTCAAATAGTACACTCGAATCCTGCGTTTCCGGCCACTGATCGTAATCAAGATATTCTGTCCTTCCAACACCGTCATCTGATCAAATCTCCTTCGTGTGATCAGCTGATACACCTTCCCTTGACCCGATCGATCGAGCAACATCAACGCCGAATCAGTGCCAATCAACAAATTGACACCCCAAAGGGCTGCGCAGAGGATTTCGCCAGAGAACTTCTTCTTGTACTTCCGGATCTCCGGGGCGTCGCCTTCATGGCCGGCATTCGCAGCAGAGGGGTTCGGATTCACGTTGACCTGGACCTGGTTATCAGCATCGGTCTTACGGCCGGGGCGGTTGATCGTGCCACTGCCACTGGAATTGGCTCCGGTGGAGTTGTTTGTGGAGCCATTGTTGTTGAGGCCGACGCCGGCACCGAAGTAGCCGACGAACGACTTTTCACGATCACGTTGATAGTAGGGCGTCTGAGGCGTGGGCGTGCCATTGAGCGGAGGCGGCGGGCCGACGGCTGTCACGGAGGATGGGAACTGAAAAGGGGCGGGGTTAGAGGGGTGGGGTTTTGATAAAATAAGGAAAGGAAACGAAAATCAGACAAAAAAGAAGGGAAAGGTGAAGAAAATTGAAAAAAAATTAACAATAGGAATGATCACATCAAAATTGAGGAAAAAATCATAGACATTCTATGTCACTGCGTTGTTAAAACTACCAAAACACCAAAAATACCGTTAAAAAACTAAATAAAAACCAGTAAAACCAAAAAGTAAAACCCGACGAAACATAAAAAAACGATTTTTACACTCAAAAAACATCAATAATGCTAGTGCATTCCAAAAACTTACATAAAAGCTCCCGAAAAGCGATGTGATCTGCAGAAACAATCATGTTTTAAAAAAGCTATTAATGAACTTCAAATGCTAATTAGATTAAGACAAGACAGTTTTTGAGTTTCAGTTTGTAAAGTGTCAGTAAAGACATCAGACATAATGAAACCAAAAAAAGACCAACCTCTTCAACGCTCTGCGAATCGGCCGAAATGGGCTGATGCGGCAACCTTCTATGGGCTAGCTCTTCAGGTTCATCATCGTCCTCATCATCATCGTCGTCGTCATCGTTCTCGACTTCACCGGAGGCATCGAGATGGGAATGGGAACGGGAGCCGCCTGAAGACAAAAGACGTTGTTGATCGGCGGGGAGCAAGTCTGGGGGCATCATACCCAAATGGCCGGAAGATCCATGTCCGGAGGCGTTTCGGACGAGACCGGCCGGGGATACGGCGGCAGCTGGAGCAGCGTGGTGGAGGCTCGGGCTTCGGCGGGATGTGGCGGGTGACTTGGGCACGGGGGCTGGGAGGTAGGCTTTGCGGGCGTCTGTGGGGGGCGAATCATCAGGAGATGAGTTGGAGGAGGACGAAGAGGCTCCATTGGCGATGGGTCGATAGCCAGGGCCACCGAGGACGAGCTCAGCCGATCGTGGGATGTCGGAGGGTCGGGATGAGGCTTCAGTGGAGTGGGCCTTGCCGAGCAGGCTGAGCCGGGCTGGCGAGGCTCGGGATCTGGAGGCACTTCGAGGGTTGGCAGGGGTGTGGTGATGGCCGTGGTGGTGGCTCGGCTTCCGGTTGACTAGGAGGGTTCCATCGCCTTCATGGTCGGGACTGGCTTCAGACGGCGTAGGCGGTAGAGGCTTGTTCGGCCCACGCAGAGTGCCATCGATCTCGACGACCTTCGCTTCATCCCTCAACGTTCCATTCTCATGAGCCTCCGCCGCCGCAGCCGCAGCAGCCAACGCTGCCGGTACACTCGAAATGGACGCATCACGTGGTGGTGGAGCTGGTGGTGGCGGACTTGCCGAGCTTCCATTGCCGTTCTGGACCTGGCCCATCCGCGACAGCTCATTCGCCAGCACATCGAGATCTTCCGGCTGCCGATTCAGCATCGGTTCCGACATCTTCCGCATCGGCGACACCGCCGGAATGTTGGCGCTCACTCTCGCCAGCTGCTGGGGACCGCCACGTTGTGCTTGTCGTTGTCGGAGCTCCCTCGCTTCACGTTCGCGTTCACGCTCCCGCCGGGTCTTCTCCTCCCTCTTCCTGCGATCCCGGTCATAGTTGGCCAGTGCTTCGAGATGGGGCGCTGCCGGGTTGCGAATCACGTGCGGACTGACGCCCCGTTCCATCGCTTGGTGGTGACTAACAGGCCTGGAGCCCTGTTGTCGCGAGCGATGATCGCCCTGAGGGGATCCCATGGCGCCGATTCGCGTTGACGGGCCCGCGGGAACCTGGGCATGACGCATTTTGATCGGATCCGGGAGGGGTTTCATCGGGTAAGCGCCACCAGACCTCGGGGCTTGGATGGGGACAGCTCGAGTGCCATTGGCTGGGGTGCCGTTGGAGTTGGGGACGCGCTTAAGCTGCTGGGCACCGGGATGATCAAAGGCACGACTCGCTTCTTGGATGCGTTGGAAGCCCTTTCGAAGGGTATCGTCGATCGGGTTGGCGCCTTGGGTGTTCGGGCCGCGTCCTGGGCCGGATTCTTCGTCCTCGGAGCCGGAGTATTCGTAATCGCCTTCATCTGGAATCATAAAACTGTTAAATGTCGTAATCTAAGCCAATTTCAAACCAACCCTTCCGATTATGCCGCCTCGTCCGATCAACCTGCTCCTTAATGCTGGCCCGAGTCTGCCTCTCTGGCGGCTGATCTTTGATGAAAGCGTGATTCAGCAGCTTTTCGGTAAACGGCCGCATAGTATAATCTTTCACCAGCACAGTCTCAATGAAATGGTTGAACTTCTTGCTCCACTTTCTCGAATTCTTCAATCTCGGCGGGTTGTTTCGCGGAATCAAGAACAGTGCCCGCATCGGATGCATGTCGCAAAGTGGTGGGTGTCCTTCAGCCATTTCAAGCGATGTGATTCCGAGTGACCATAGATCCGATCTCGCATCATACGTCGCTTCAGGATTCTCATCACAGGCTATAACTTCCGGCGCCATCCAATACGGCGTCCCAATGAACGTGTTTCTTCTGCCTACAGTGCGATCCAGCTGAGCAGAGACGCCGAAATCGACCAATTTCACCTCAGCTGAATCCGTTAGCAGCACATTTTGGCCTTTGATATCGCGATGGATGACTTTGTTCTTGTGGAGATGTGCCAAACCCTGCAAAATGACCATATATATATACAGTAATCAAAAACTGGTGGATAAACTTACGCTCAAAATCTCTCTACAAATATACGCAATCCATTCCTCCTTCAAAGTTTGACCCTTGTTGTTCTTAATCAACTCGGTGATGGAGCCACTGCCACAGAATTCCATGACAAGCCAGAGTTGGTCGTGTTTCCCCGAAGTCGAGGGCAAGGTTTTAATAAAAGCGCCATAATAGGTAGCAATATTGCGGTGATGGGAGTAGCGTTTGAGCATGTTGATCTCCATTTTGATCTCCTCTTCTTCGTCTTCATTGATGTTCATGATTTTGATGGCGGCAAGTTGCTGGGTCTTGACATGACGGCCCTTGTAGACCTGGCCATAGGTGCCGGTGCCGACGACTTCGATGAGCTCGAAGATGCCTGAGGGCTCCTGGAATTGATTGGGTTTTATAAAACTGTCTGGTTGTAGTAAATTTTATAAGAAAAATGGCAATTTTGAACCAATAATGTCACAAAAAATGCATTTTTGACAAAACTAGTATCAAAAAAATAAAAGATAAACTTACTTTAAGCGCATTTAGATCAATATCGTCCAATGCCATGGTGGATGGTGAAATCCAAATTTCAACAAATAATCAACAATACAGTCGAAAGTCGGCGTAATTTGAGTCTCGAAAAAGTCGATCACAACCGTTTCATCCCTTGTTTCAAATGAATCGATGAGCACTTTTGTCTTTGCAAAGATATGAAGTATGTCGCGGACAGGGCAGAGCAGTCACGATCGATTGGATCAGCTGGATATAGTGAGCGAACGGAGTTGTCTGTCTACTCGGGCAGTGATTTGACAGGCGAATTGAAAGTCCAAAGTGAATACAGTATCACAGAAAGCTGGGATGGACCCTTTTGAGGTCGATTCAACTTGGCAAGGGCTGGAATGCCCCGGGTATTGACCGCCAACGGCTATGCAGCGCTGTTCGTCCTGCTGCGGGGGCTGACGAGGCGAGGGTTGCTGTCGGACACGACGGGCCGAAGCAACGCAGCGAAATGAATGGGATAGACGGCGGGGCGACCGACCGGAGCGGAGAGGACCACCACCCGCGTCGCACAGTCGAGTCCCGAACGTGTGTTCGCGACTGGTTGGTCGGAGGCAGTGCGCGTGCTGGACACAGGCTTGGTCGAACCAGCCGGACACTTCCAATGGCACCGGAATAGAGAGCCTCAGGGGATGCCGCCAGCTACCAACCGATGGCAGTAGTGATGCCCCTGAAAATGTGCACCCTCAAAAAAACTGACTCGTTTTCCCTTTGGACATTGACTTGGCTTGGCTTGCGATGGTATAGGGTTGCTAACTCCTGGCTTTTTGGCTCCTGCTGCTGCTTCCGGAAGGGCCGAACGAACACCCAGTGGCAAAGTGCGTGTCGAAACCGGCGACCTTGAGAGTGCGTGCGCACTGGTCAGTTTTCAGTTTTCGTGGGTCGTGTGTGTTCGGTGCCGTGAGACGCAACAAGCCATCTAAGCCTCCCCAAAAAGTGAAATGGTCACTCACCTAGCTTTCTTTCCAAAAACGGCAAATCCCTTTCTTTGGCAGTGGTTTTGAAAGCGCTCAGATTCCAACGACGTTTTCCGGAATTCCTGCCACGAAATTCCACCAAACGCGCGTTAGACCACCGGTTTTCTGTAATAAACTGTATGTTGTGATTCTTCAAGGAAAATTTCACGCAAACAGTATCCTCGCTCGCGTTTAATTAAAAACCTTTCTCGAAACTCTCGATTTCCACGATAACGGCCACCCCGAACCACCCATCTATAGTCCAGTATTATACAATTCGTCACCACCGGAAGCATTGATTTCACTATTACTTTTTGCTCTGCTCCCCTCGGAAAAAAGAAAGACGCAGCAAACAGGAGGAGCCGCAAAACGCTGGGGCTAAATTGGCAATAACATTTCTTCCGTCTTTTCTGGCTGACAGCCGGGGCCTTCTGCGCAAAATGGTCGACGACGTCGCGTTCGTGTCGAAGGACATGTGAACCAGGCTTGCCACATGGAGTCGCCGGTGCATCAGCCACTTCAGGCGCCTTCCACAAACATCATTTCGGGTAAGGGTGGGGATGGGATTGGTGTTAAAAATGGTTTCTCGCAAACAGTAACAAACACGGGGAATAATAGCAATTTTGAACGGGTATCAACTTCAAGAATCAGTGGCCAAAATGAAAATATATCAAAAAACTGTAGGAATAAGATTGATTAAGTGAGTGTCAAAAAAAGTACCAGAACAAAATTTTCGCGAAAATGACCAAAAGTGGTTCTGGTACTTTTGATCGAAAAACCTACCAGAACAAAATTTTAGCCAAAGTGACCAATAATGGTTCTGGTATGTTTGATTGAAAAACCTACCAGAACAAAATTTCAGTCAAAATGATCTAAAGTGGTTCTGGTACTTTTGATCAAACCGGCTACCAGAACCAAAATTTGCTACTTTTGACAAAATCGGTTCTAATATCCAAAATGAAATTTTGTCAAATCGACGAAAAACGTAAACTGTATAATAATTCTGTTAAATATAAAAAAGAACCGTTTTCAACGCAAATAAAATCGAAAAAACCCCGATAGAAACAACTTTCAACAGTTGTATCAATGTTTGAAGGCGCCGATGACTGTCGGTGGTCTCTCCTGGCTACTTGGCTATGCATGACTTGTAGGAACGCGCTTCCATCGTGAAAAAACACGGAAATATGCAAAACACCCCGACCCTCGCCACGACAGACAGTTCTTAACCAATTTATTACGCTGTTGCAACTTAACTTTGATCATTCCGACTTCACGGGCCACACCCTTCCTTCAAGGCAGCCATTTTTTACAGCAACTTTCAAGTTTTTTATGTTCCTTGTTCATTCCGCGGTTGAGAATGGATTGATGTATGGCTCGCGAGCTGAAGGCCGTTGGTTGTTGTTTCGCCGCTGTCCTTCGTTCCGGTGATAACACAATCCCTATGAAAAAAGGGTTGAAGGCGCGTGGGACTACTTGATTTACGTCAGCTGAATCATCCACCCACAATCACCACCTTCATGAAGTACGTTTTTTTGTTATAAGTATTTCAGAGCGAAACTGCCTTGATAATAGTGGCAACACACCGCGTGCCATGTGTCAACGATCGATCAGAACTAATGACGGACTTAGCTCAAGGGCTGATAGTGAGCGACTAAACGATAGGTAAAGCTATTCTAATCCTCTCGTTCAACTGCCGATGGCGAAACAACTGATTTGTCATCTGTGTCTCAGGATGTTGGGAGTGTGTCAGGTAACGGTGGGAAACGTTGTGTCACCAGTACACGGGAGAGAGGGAGGAAATGGGGACACCCATTAAGTAGGTAATCAATGGGGGTGATTAATAGACAACCGACGACGGAACGAACGGCTTTGAGGTGAGCTTGAGTTTGATTTTTCGGACGTAAAAAAAGTAAAAAAGATCAGACGAAAACGACGTCAATGCTTTGGGAAGCGAAAAAAGCTAAAAAGTAAGACATTGATTGACGAAAGTTATCAGACAGAACAAAAACTGTTGGGATCGACAAAATTTTTATGCAAAATTAACAAAAAAATTAAATTTAAACAGGTTCAAAAAAACTACCAGAACCAAAATTTGCATATTTTGACAAAAATGTGTTCTGGTACCTACAATCTCGACCTCAAAAAACACTATCTCCCAAACACCAAAAGCCAATCCCTGCAAACTGTATCCACAAAAAACATATGTACATTACCCAAGAGCATCGCAATCAGCGTCAAATAGAACGTAGGTATGCCCAACACTCGCACTTCGTACAACTACAATTGACACTCGAGTTTGCAGCGTTAAAGCCAGAGCCCTCCGGCCCGAGATAATCCGTTCAAGCGGGATCACGGCTGAAAGTGCAACAAAAGATCATATCGGAAATATGAGCGTGTCGAATGTCGGATGTGATATGAGTGGTCAGACGAAGGACGCGAATAGATAGAAGTTGGGCCAACATGAGCTTGCATTCTGCCAAGTCAAAAACAGTCGACTTTGATAGGGAAGTGAATCATGGCTGACAGGCGGGGTTGATAAAGAAACACTTTTTCAGGGCGTGAAAATAACGCATAAACAAAAAGGGTATGAAAAAAGAACGCAAAGGTCAAAGTTAGAAGTCGCACCCAGACAGAGAGTGAATCATGAATTCTGGCTAGAAGTTATCATGTAAGGACGTACTTTTGAATGACAATGAGATACATGACAGCTGGAAAAGTGCATGCTCAGTTTGATATGTGGAAGTGGTTTTTTGAGATGGGAAAAGTTTTGGAATAGTAAATTTTGTTTAAAACTGTTTTTCACACGCTCATAACTCAAAAAAAATACTCTATAAAACTGGATCAAAACTGATATCCCTCATCATTTCTTTCAAGCTCAACAAGTCAAGAACTTCAGCGAACACTGGTTACCAGAACCAAAAATTGCAGGTTTTGGCTGAATTATGTTCTGGTACTTTTTTGAAAATTTTCTTAAAACTGTTTTGAAGCTTTAATACTTGTTTTAATTTCATGTGATAAATAAAACTAAATGGAAATGAAGATAAACAAGTCAAAACTAAAAACCCAGATAGAACCTATCAAATTTACTACCAAAACCCGACTAAAACTCCAAAAATGAAGTTTCCATGCTTTGCAAAGCACCATTTAGTGATCCAACCCCACTCCCTTCACCCCCGGATACTCCATATCCTCCCCTATCAAGCTCTTCTAAGACATTTTTTCAACAGGAACCCAATATCCATCAAAAAGCGAACTCGGATAAGGTGTCACTCATCTTGTCCTACGAAAGCGGGTGCTGTGACAGGTGTACTTGAAGCCCGCAAGCTGTACTGGTCAAAATTTGGCAAACAGTTGGTTTCCATCAGTTTCGAAATTAGTTAAAAATGTCAACCAATCCGCCCACTTCGTCAAATTTAACTGTTAGTAAAGTTGGCACCTTGAAAGTGTCAAGAAGTCCGCCATTAAAGTGGGCCGTTAAAACAGATCAGTGCACTGGGCTGGGCATCATCTTGCTTGCTATACAACCTTGTAATCGCAAAAATTAGCCAGGCAAGTGTGTCGATTCACGATGCCCATCGGGTGACGATGGACAGTCAGTCTGGTCGGCACCTGGGTGTCTTTCGACGCTTACATTAGTCATTTACGACCTCAAGGCGATCAAAGGAGAGCGGAGACGATGGTGAGGGTCGTCGGGGCTGGGATGGAAAAAACGAAAAGGGAAACCCTGCTATGAACGGACCTGCCTGGGGCTCTGGCCGGAGGCAGTTGTTTTGACGATGAGGACATTGACGACCCGAAGAAAACGAGGACGACGACAAAAAGGCCAAATGGTTACAATCAAAGCCTCGCACCGCACCGAGGAAAGAAAGTGAAAACGATGGCTCACAGACTTCAGCGATCATCGTGAAAACTGACATTGAGTTTATTTGGATTTGTTGACTGAACACAAATGGAATGGATCGATACTTATCCGGGATAATTTTTAATAAAACTGCTTCTTATATGACAATCCATAAGATCTCATAAGACATTCTAATGTGTTTTCAAGAGTTCAAATAGCAAAAGAATGCATTGTTTTGAAAACTGGTACTAATACTTTTGGTAAAGCCAACAAAAAGCAACCATCTATACAAAATGAAAACAAATAGGATAGCAACAAAAAAGACTACTATGTACTAAATTGCAACAAAACTAAGCCTAAAATGGGGGCGAACGCAGTTCGGTTCGGGTGCTCCTGCCAGCCAAAAAGTGAATTAGGGTCCCCTAGCTGTCGGAAAGGCTAACTGGCAAAATGCCGGCGTGCTAAGCATTTTGGAATGGGTACAGACAAAGATCTAAGCGTTCAGACCGTTTGAATTGTAACATTTTTGAGTTCACAAAAGGTATTGGAACAAACTTTATACAAAACTGTAGAAATACCGTATAATTTTTTTGAAAAAAATAGTTACCAGAACCAAAAATTGCAGGTTTTGACAAAATTATGTTCTGGTACTTTTTTGAAAGTTTTCTTAAAACTGTTTTTGAAAGTCTAATAATTGATTCAATTTGTTTTAATAGTATAAAATTACATAAGAGTCATGAATGAAGCCTCGGACAGAAAGCTACCAGAACCAAAAATTGCAAGTTTTGACAAAACTGTGTTCTGGTACATTTTCAAAAATTTTCCCAAAAGCATTATTAAGACGCAGTCTCGCACAGGATTTGGGTGGATCCGTCCCCGATTTTTACACTTGAAAATGTTTTGTGTCAAATATGTTAGGTACCCATAGGTGAGTTTGGCCCTGCAATATTGAAGTCTGTAGGTGGCGGATTCTGGAGATACGGCTTCTGAAACATTTGGGACCCCTTTCAGAAAAAGGTCATTCCCGACGTCACAGACCCCTGATTTTCGGGTTGCAGGGTCAAATTTTGTCGAAATGAACAATGCCGTACTCGAAATTTTACTAAAGTGCCTTTAAATATTAAAAATTAATAAATAATATTTTTAAATGCGGATAACTTTTTTAGGTAGATACCGGGGGAGTTGGCCACCCATCCTATCTTGTAGCCCGTCTTTTTCTGCATCGAAATGTCCATAAAGATCGAAAAACTAGGCTGACCAATTTGGTCGTAATTAGCTTTACACGCAAAAAACGTGGTGTGTACACCGACTGTGCTGGTGCAAAAAAGAGGCGCGCGAAGTGTGCACCGATCGGGGTCGGTCGCTCGCATTTGCCCAGTACGAGCGACCGGCATGCGCAGTGCGGTGCACAGCCGAACGCACGACTTTTCCCCCGCACATGGATCACTTTTTGCGCTTAAAGCTAATAACGACCAAATTGGTCAGCCTGGTTTTTCGATCTTTAGGGACATTTCGATGCAGAAAAAGACGGGCTACAAGATAGGATAGGTGGCCAACTCCCCCGGTATCCATTTAAAAAAGTTATTTGCATTTAAAAAAAATTTTTTTTAATTTTCGATATTAAACGACATTTTACAAACATTTTGAGTATGGCATTCTTATTTTTGACAAAATTTGACCCTGCAACCAAAAAATCAGGGGTCTGCGACATTGGGAATGACCTTTTTCTGAAAGGGGTCCCAAATGTTTCAGAAGCCGTATCTCCAGAATCCGCCACCTACAGACTTCAATATTGCAGGGCCGAACTTACCTATGGGTACCTAACATATTTGACTCAAAACATTTTCAAGTGTAAAAATCGGGGACGGCCGTTTTCACCTTATTCCGTGGCTGGCTGAAATACTGCGTCTTAAAGCTCCAAAAACTGATTTAATTCATATTGATAGTCTAAACAGGCAATAAAAGCCATGAATGAAGCTCCAAGTCAACAAAAAAGCCCATTTGAAACCATCATGACTACCATTCAGCCATCTCCAGCCCGCCTTTTTTCTAGACGAACTGCCCTTGTCGGCCTTCATCAACTCATGTAAAAGCAATTTCAAGTCACAAAGAAAGGACATTCTTCTCGACTGGACGACCGACCGGCCAAAACCTTCTCCCCTTCGCGCCTTCCCGACCGCTGGCCGCCGCCTTCAGAAGGACAGCTGTCGCTTGAAATCGGCGCAAAGACGATGGAGACAAAAGCCGTCGCTGCCGTCAGTCGACCACCACAAACACTATCATCATGAGCAACTTCCCAATGTAGGCTCGGAAGCGGAATGGAATGCAACCTATCTATCCGTTTTACGCGGGAAAATACTACCCTTAAACTCAGATTTTCAAAAGTTTGTAAACTGCAACTATTTTAGCACAGCGTAGAATCTACTTTTAACTCTAAAAGTCCTCAGTATGTTTGGAATGATGCGTCTTCACGTTTAGGAGGCAATAAATCAAAAAAGCTGGTCCTTTCGGAGAAGCTCGAACGGATCCCCCTTTAGAGTGGTCCGTGGAGACGGTGGCGAATTTGAAAAAAAAATGGGTTTGGAGTCGGAAGTGGGCTGTGAAAAAAGGGGTATGCATAGACAAGGCAATAACGAAATGGATAGCTTCCGTCGTTATCGGTGGTGCTGGAAACAATATTTGCGAAGGAAAGCGCGCGAAAAGAGGTTCTGGAGAGTTGGTACAATAGGCGTAATGATGTTTGTCTAGGGGGAAATGGGGAGGAAATGAGGAAGTGATGGACATAAGTGATACTATATATAACTTAAAACTGAAAAGTGTTTTATTCCAACGTATTAGAAGTAACTTGTTGGAAAAACGTCAAAAAAATGTTCAAATACAAAAATTTGAAAAAGTACCAGAACACGAATTTGCAAGTTTTGTCAAAATTCGGTTCTGGTACTTTTTGTGAATAACTTTTTTTCTTATCAAATGATGATTTTTTTTATCTTAAAACTGGTGTCGGTACGACTTATGAACAGAAAACGTGTAAACCAAGCTCTAGCTTATTGGAAAAACGTCTAAATACGGTTCTGTTTTAAAATTTTTAAAAAAGTACCAGAACCAAAATTTGTTAGTTTTGCCAAAATGCGGTTCTGGTACTTTTTCTGAACAATTTTCTATATCGACAAATATTACTTTTTTAATCATAAAACTGATTCCGTGTTTGGAAAAGACGTGTAAACCAAGCTTAACAACCATGTTTTTTACCACTAAAATGCAGAAATCACAAAAATCAACACCTCCCACCCTCAAGAAACCAAAAGATCACGTAAGCAGGCAGACGTGCACAGTGTGAACAGTCTCGATCCATAGATTCCCGTAAATTTCATCGACCCAGGCAGGCACTCGACAACGAGCAATTCACATCAGCCTTGGCGTTCGCCTACTTACCAATTCCCGAAGCCCCACCAACCCCCACACAAAAGAACAAACTTTGTTTCTCGCGCGAAAGCTAGCAAAAAAAGGTCGAGACAAAAAGCCTTTTCTTGTTGGTCAAATCTCGGACGCGTGCGCGAAAAATGAATAACATTGCGGGTGCGAGAGAGGGGGTACAAAGAAGCCTTCCCCGGAGGCTGTTTTGTTGCTTCTCGGTAGCTATGGAGCGAGACTTGGCTATGGGGATTGATGGGGTGACAAAAGGGGGGAAGTTTTGATTTATACGGCTTGGCAGCACGTGTTACAGTAATGGTGATATGTTAAAACTGGGCATGCAGTGTAAACATTCGAAAAAGTTCACGATCAAAACCAAATACTGTCGAGAATGTCCCAATTCCACCCCTGTTAGAACCTTTTAAACTTAAAACCCAGTCCTTCCAGTCGATTCTGATCTCTATAATGCGCCATTTCGACTTCCCCCTCCTCTGCGAATCCCAGAAGACATGGCGTACTCCAACACCATCCCCAGTCTCAAAAGCCCCGAAATGGAACAAGGCGCACAGATTCAAAAAGGCTGCGGACAATCCGTTCGTGTTGTCTGTCGCCGGCTTGCTGCTCACTTCACTTGCCCTCAGGGCGAACAACGACGACGAATACTTTGCGCACATACACACCATAGTAGTGGACAGAGGGGATGGCGGCTATAGCCATCGAGCGATTGACAGATTTTCCTATACTTTTGCGAAGAGGAACAGCACCCACCGATCGCCATCAAGGGGCGATGATTTTGGGGGTGCAATGAAGGGTGGTAGTAGTGTTGATCCGACCGACGCCACCAAATAGTAAAACGGTCGAATTAGCGCCTTCCTTCGTCGGAGACGGTTTTGGAGGCGACCCCGGGGGTAGCGCGAAGTGAACCGGACAGTCGGTGGGGGTTGTTGTTGGTTGTTCGGGAGGAGACGGAATGCCGATGGTTGCGGTTGAATCAGGCGGCTGGCTGGGAGGGTCAGGTGGATTTTGGCTATCTGGGGTTGCATCAAAATAGTGTATAAAACACGAGTTCACGACTTTAAACTTTATTTTTTCAAAAAACTGGACTTAACCATCGACGTAATTCTAAAACTTCAACCTTCAGAACCCCAAAACACGCTCCAGACCCCATCCAATCCAATCCAGATAGTCCTATCTACGCAGAAGAATCACGTAACCAACAATGACTAATGTAACATAAACCCAGCCTCCAGCGTATGTCTACAAGCATATTTATTCGTTTCCAATGTTCAAAGCGTTGAAACAACCAGAAATTCTTTCTTCTGGCTTCAAAGGGGAAGTAAAAAGTTAAAAGGCTTCTTCCCCTATGACGATTTCAGCTTGACGCAATCGCAATCGGATAAATAGCCTTGCCCGCGGGGCGAAACATGATTTTGACTTCACATCGAACGGCATTTGAGCATTTGATCGGTTTGTCGGGGCGGCGCAACAGACACCAGACGGACAGGCTAGCTATACGGGAAGGAAATATGCAATTCAAAGGGGACCATTTGAATTAGACAAGTTTATGGGGAATTGGCCAGTTTTTAGGACAACAAAGTCTTTAATTTCTGATTTGAGACATGTACCGAGAACCTTTTTAGCTAATTATGTGACATTGAGTTTAAAACTGTTATGAAACAAAAGTTTGATAAAAGTACCAGAACACTTTTTTGTCGACTTCACCTTGAGGGTGGTTCTGGTACTTTCAAAGTTTCACCCATAAATCGTTTCAAAAACTGCTTTTAGAACTTTAATGGTTACCTTATGCAACAAATCACAATAACTACTACAAAACTGCAACAAAAGTGTTTTCGTTCAATAAAATCCAAGCTACTATCAACATTGTCGATGCCCAATACCCACAGCTCCAACAAGCCATCCACTCATTGTCCGTTCTACTTACGCGATCGCAATTCCCTTTCCTATAAAAAACCAACCTGGGGAGAGTAGCAAAGAAAAGAAAGACAAAAAAGACGGAAGAAGTAGTAGAAGACAGTCAAAAAAGTGGTGACTGACCGCAGATGGAAGGCTGATGAATGATTCGACGACTTCGACGACCATGGCCTTGGCTGATGGGTCCGGGAACGCGTGCCAGGCTCGACGAGCTCTCGGTTTTTATGTTTTGAATAAAGTTTTTCGAGAAAGGAAGGAATCTCAAAGAAAGAAAGGGAAAAAAAGCGGGAAATTGACTGTTTTGCGCGAATTGTGGGCAGTTGGATTGAAATAGCCATTTTACGGATCATGAAGAATGTGTGTTGAATTTTATTCGAGAAAAAGAGACTTTGGATGGGTAGCGATGACGTCACATGCCTGGATTCAGTGAGAGCGTGGAACACCGTTCCGGAGGATGAGCAATTTGTTCGGCTGTCAATTTGAGATAGGTTTGTTTCAATTTTAGAAAAAAATCGAATTAAAGAAAGCACATCGCCGATGAGACTGACGGATGCCCGGATTGACGGATTGGATTTATCAGATGGGGTTCCGTTCCCGGACGATACGCTTGATCACTGACGCGAAACGTTTCGACCAAAACCAACTTTGAAGGAACGCGCTTTTCAAATTGAAAGACACCTTTGGGAAGAAAGGCATTCCAATGGGGGCTTCCCAGTGACACATTCCTGTCGCAATTGCGCCACCGGACCACGAACAAAGGAAATTGAAACACTTTCCCTCAAATCAAAATAAAGGTTTTACTTTTCCGTTTTTCTGATCACACAACCCAAATACCAAACCTTGGCCGAACTAAACACCGATTGAAAACTGGGCGGAACGACGCTTAACTGAATTACCGCATCAAAAAGATAGCCCTAGGGTACACCCTATACTTTACAGTTCTGAAGAGCTGTTCAAACATGCCACTTTTTCTCGATCACAAAAAGGGTGTGAAGTGCAAAGAAGACAATCCCATTGGCGATGGTCGTCGCTTCCGCTGACAGGGCTTACCTTGATTCAGCGATGATCAAGCGGACGACAAATACCTTCAGGCAACAAGGGAAAGCAAAGCTAGTGAAAGTTTGTTCCGTGGCTTTTCGGGTGTGATTGTGTAAGTGCTAAGCGCAAATTGCGTTTATTGATACGCCAAAGAATCAACATACAACAAATATCATGGGCAAGGATGATGGTCAGTCACGGAATTTTGGCTTTTGGTTGAATAAACAGCTGATGTTTTGGGGTGGGAATTGTAGTTATAAAAGGGGCGTGGCTAAAAACTTTTTATACACAAAAATATAAACTTAAGTGAACGCAGTTAATTGTAGTTTTACATTTTTGTTGTTAAAACTGAGTTCAAAATACTTTTTTCCTTAAATTTTTATTCTAGATTTTGTTATTTTTGTAAAAACTGTTCAACGCATCAAAAACTACACACAAAAGAAGCCTGCGAAAAGCAATTATAAGGGACCCATTTGGCCGAGCTCATATCCACGTAGCAACAGTGTGGATCAGAAGGAAGAAGACTTTCCCAATCAGTGTAATCGACAGGAGTGCCGTCTCGCCATTTCCAAATATCAGCGGCGTCGTCGACCAATCCGATGTAATAGAATAAAGCGTCGTTGAATCTGGCCTTTGCGGTTTCTAAATATAAAACTGTTGTTTCGTATTTATGGTGACTTTATCCTTCTTACCGACAATTAACATGTTGTCAAAAGCACTGTGAATGGATGCCAAGTTCCCGCTAAAGTTTGTCTGACAATAGATTTCAGCTTCACGGAAAGCTAATTCATAGTCGACAAAGGTAAAGCACTGGTTTGTTGTAGTTGATTGCACGCCATTGAGAGCGGCACAGCTGTTGGTTGGAGGTGGTGGGGTGGTTGGATTGGCATTTAGTTGATAAACTGTTGAGACTATGATACTAACAAGGGAAGTGTCTGAGGTCGTTGAAACGGATTTGGATGGGACAAAAAACTTAGATAGTACTCCCATATCTAAGACTTTTCCCAAAATATTAGCTGCTGACGGGCCCTGAGGGCCGAGAAATGTGCCGTCAAAGTTTAAAAATTTGCGTTTTTGAAGGGTCATAACTTTTTTTTAAACAGGCCAATTGTCACGCCGTTTAGAGGCAAGTTAGACCCAACTAGGGGCTACAAATGTTGAAAAATTCAAATCGATCGAGACATACAATTTGAAGTTATAATACTTTGAAATTCATGAATTTTTGAACGATCATAACTCAAATCTGTATGTCTTGATCGACTTGAATTTTTCAGCATTTGTAGCCCCTAGTAGGGTCTAACTTGCCTCCAAACGGCGTGACAATTGGCCTGTTTAAAAAAAAGTTATGACCCTTCAAAAACGCAAATTTTTGAACTTTGACGGCACATTTCTCGGCCCTCAAGGCCCGTCAGCAGCTAATATTTTGGGAAAAGTCTTAGATATGGGAGTACTATCTAAGTTTTTTGTCCCATCCAAATCCGTTTCAACGACCTCAGACACTTCCCTTGTAAGTAGCAATGTATGGGTCAACATGATGCCAGTGACTGTTTTCAGTTTCGCAGAACAAGTTGTTTTATACAGTTTTGATAAGCGCCGCATTATGTGTAGTCTGATTTGTATACGTGCAACTACTACGTGTTTGATAATGAGCGAAACAAAACCCAAAACACATCATTTTAAAAGTCATCATTTCAAAAATCATCATTTTAAGGGTCGAAGGTCAGTTCGATTCAAATTAAGCTTTAGCAAAAAAACTGTTTATTATATTCACTACTTCCAAACATTTCAAGTTTTGTAAAAACTGGTTTTTCTCATTACTCAGAAACTACACAAAAAGAAAGCTTGCGTATAGCAATCAAACGTGTACCACTTGGCCGAACTGATATCCATATTGACACAGCTCGGATGGAACGGCAGATCAACGACCCAATCAGTGTAATCCACCGGAGTGCCGTCTTGCCACTTCCAGTTATCATCGGCATTGATATCCAGCAATCCGATGTAGAACAGTCCAACTACATCGAATCTAATCCGGGCGTAATCTAAATTTAAAACTGTCCATTCAAACTTGTTTAATTTACATTAGTCATTCTTACCGATAATCAGCATGTTATCAAAAGCACTGTGGATCGAGGCCAAATGTCCACCAAAGTTTGTCTGACAATAGTTTTCAGCTTGGATAAAAGTCAATGTCTGATTGACAAAGATGAAACATTGGGTGGTCGTGGACGACTGGACGCCATTATAGACGGCACAGCGATTGGTTGGGTATGTCGGATAGGGGGATAAGGTCGTTGTGGTGACCGGATAGGCGTGAAGTTGAGAAACTGACACTACGAGGACAAAAGTAAGCAGAAAATAGGCTAACATGGTGTCGGTTGCGACCGATTTCAAGCATCAGTGGTTTTATACAGGGGTGATAAGGTAGCGCTGCACCTAGTGTAAGCTGATTAGTGTGGGTGCAACTGGGGAGTGATTCATTGATAATGGGCTATTAGCTAGTTATGGACAAAACCTAAAACACATCATTTCAAACATTGAGGTTAAAGGTCATTCGATTAAAAAAGATTAAAACTGTGAGCTCTTCGCGAGGGCGACAAAAGTTAAGCAATCTTTATTCACAAAAATACAAATACTTACAATTACACCAGCAAAACAAGCTCTCAAAAGTCATTATTCTTCTGAACGAACACCTTGACATTGCCTTCTTTCACCGATTGGCAATTCTTGTGCAGGAAGGCACCGACAGTGGCTTTCGAGGTGCAGAAGTCGACGACATAGGGCTCAATGTCTTCGGCGGACCAGCTCGGGTTGACTTGGAACAGGATTGCGAGGCTGGAATTCACATTTTTCAATAAAACTGTTGATTAAACGGAAGCTTACCGTTGCTTTGGATCCGGCGGCATATCCTCAACATTCAAATATTCGACAATCTGTCCCCGACCCACAGTATTCTTGATGATGGCCACGCCCTTCAAGGCGGTCGAGTCGAATTCCGTGCCAATGGGCAGCAGGTTGCTCATCTTTCGTTCAAAGGCTGTGATTCCGATGGTGTTTTCTTTGGATAGGAGTTCGACAGCGCGGTCCCGGCAGATGGCGAGGTGGTTTGGGGTGCCTGGAACATTGATTAGAAAAAACTGCTTTTGTTATTTGAAACATGTTCGAATCGAAAATATTTGCTACAGTAAACTGGGCACAGTTATTTTGTGTTTACATCCAAAACAAAAACAAAACATCCAAAAAACCAACCATTAGGCATCGCATAGGTCCTGTGGAGCCAATCGATAAAGACAATCGGATACTCATCCCTGAAGAACTCGCGCATCACAAACTGGTCCATCTCTTTGGTCGAGATCCCGTCAATCGTGTAGTCATCGATGACATCGACAAGCTTCCCGAGCATGACCTCCCTGAAGGACCGTTTCAGATACCGCAATAGGCCGTCATACTCAACCACTGGCAACCGCTCCATCGCGGCCCGAATCTCGGCTTCACTGAATTGGATGATCTCCAAAACTTCGTCAAAGGTGATCGTTTCCTCGGCGTTGGAATCGTTCAAATCGTATTCATACTTTTCGAGGAGGGTCTTCAGGGCCAAATAGGGGGACATTTCGTCTTTGGTGAGCTCGAGGAAGGTTTTGAGGTAGGCGCGGATCTGGAATGAGGCGGAAAGGGGGAGATAAATATATAAACTGGTGTAATAGGAGTTCTGACCTTGTAATCCTTGCCAGTTCCTATCGACTCGACCGCATTGACGTTCGTAATGAACATCGTATCGGTCGTTTCGACTTCACGGACACGATAGGTGGCATCATCGGTGCAGAAGCAGAGATTGGTGTTGGGTTGGCCGCGGACAATGAAGCTGAAAAAGGGTATTTTTTAAACTGAGAAGCGCGGAGAAGAAACTTACGTTTTTCCTTGTCGAACATGCTCAGCGAGCTCTTTGGTCACTTGGATCAAGCGATATCGACCACCTTTGAAGCCCTCATCGAAGGTGAGGTTGTCGGGGGATTCATTGGTGATCATGTTGACGGCGTTTTGAACTGATTTGAATCGAATTCAAAAACGTCGAGACAGACTGTGCACACATTTTGCGCGGAAATTTAGCGGTCAAATACGTTCGGGACACAACGCCAAACACGTTACGCAACAAAATTTCAAAAAAACTGTTGACACCTGCCATAACACAAATTACGCAAGTTGCCATCCCCATTCCCTTTCCATTTCGATCAAAAAATTTTAATTTCTCAAATTTGCGTAAAATCACATCGAAACAACAATTCAAATCTATATTTCATTGGAATCGGATCACACAGGCCAGCATTTCATTCAACATCCATACAGTCCCCCTCGACTTTTAGACGTCAGCCTTCCCCTTGGTTGTCATCTTACTTCATGGCGAGTCGAACGGCCTTTGCCGTTGGTCGGTACACTGCAAACGAGCAGGACAAGTCATCGGCGACGGCCATGGTCGCGGCGGCGTTGTCGAATTGGCCGCAGTAGTGGGGCGCGCTGAAGATGGTCACGAGACGGCGATTCGCGAAGAACTCATAGCCGTCCTGGACGACTTGATGGGCACGAGCGACGAGGTCGATCTCCAGCTTCGTGCAGGCATCGACGACGACATCCTGACCGAAGACGTACGACACACCACGAGTGTTGGCTTGCCAGCCCTTGGCCCACTGATCCGGGTCGGCCCAGAGGAGATCGCTGAAAGGTGGTCGCTGAGAAGGTGATAAGAAGATGAGGATGGACTCACATGCCCATGGAGGGGTTAGGAGGGTCCTGCGGTCGGGGCAACGAACGCAATTGGTCGATGTTGGTCAACTGGGGCGAGAGACCGCCATGCATGCACAGAATCTTGCCTCCGATCAGCCCACAGAGGGGCATCCAGTTGAACGTGTCCTGGAAGCTGTTCCACAGGCGAATGCTCTTGTAGCGTCGATTGCACTCCTCGAAGAAGCCGTACACACGGTTGATGGCCGGGCATTCATGGTTGCCTCGGAGCATGAAGAAGTTCTCCGGGTACTTGATCTTGTAGCAGAACATGAGACAGATCGTTTCAATGTTCTGGCGGCCACGATCGACGTAGTCCCCGAGGAAGAGGTAGTTCGCGTCCGGTGGGAAGCCATTCTTGTCGAACACTCGCAACAAATCAGAATACTGTCCGCTGAAGAGCTACCGTAACCCACATGACCATATCACCCAAGAGATCAAAAGACTTACTGAATATCGCCACAAACAACGACGGGCGGGTCAATCTCGATCAAGCTGCTCTGACTGATGAAGACCTCCTTGGCGACCTGACACAACTGGGAGAGCTCCTGTTCGGCGACCTGGGTCGTCAGACGACCGCCCGCCATGCCCACATTGAGCAGACGGGCGATCATGTTGTCGACATCGAAGGGGGCTGCCATCGGGGTCGTCGAAGGCTGGGGGTGGTCGTGGGATTCGGCCGCGTGTCAGTCGTCGGCGACGGGGCGCGGTGCGGCGAGTCACACGGGAATGAAAGAAGGCTCCAGGCTGGGCGCCGTATTTATACCCGAGGGACGATCGCAAGTGCCGTTTGGGCTGCCGGATTCATTAATGGCGCCTCTGTGTATGCAAATAATGGCACTTTTACATTCGCCCGGCATCTTTAACCCACTTTAGCTTACTGTACTACCGTAATCTGTCCCCATTTAAGCCTACTGTACTACCGTATACTTGCCCCATTTCAACATTCTACCCAAAAGTTTAAAAGTCACTTTCATTTCCGCCACTTTCAATCATTTCCAAAGTCCAAAAACAACAATACTTAAAACAAGCCGAAGCTTCAAATCATTAGCTGGCGATAAGGCACTGCCGTTAAAATCCGGCATAGTTAAAGTTAAAAAAGAACAAAAAAAGCGTAATAACTGATATATACAATATCAAAGAGGTGTGTTGTTAAATTAAATTTAGCAAAATGGAAGGCAAACTTGTTCAAAAACCAAAAGTAAAATTAAAATTACTGTAAAATGTCGTTAAAGGATTACGCAACCCCTCCTGGACTTCTCTGGCTTTGGAGAAATGACAGCCCGCACCGATTCCACGAAAACATCCTTCAGGCCGTCCTGGGTGAGGGCACTGCATTCCATATATTTGACGGCTTTTATCTTTTTCGCGAGTTTGACACCCTGGGATTTGGTAATTGGAGTCTTGCCGTCGGCAGTGTGCTTGCCATTGGCCTGGGCTTCGGCTCGGAGATCGATTTTGGTGCCTGGAAGGGGTTGGGGTTAGAAAACTGAGATTGAGGCAATATTGAAAAGTCTAGTGAGTCATATAAACTGTCCAGGATCAGGTTGTAGAGAAAAATATATATAAAGTACTCACCCACAAGTAAAATCGGCGTATCGGGACAGCATTTCCTAATCTCGGGCAACCATTTGGTCGAAATATTGTCGAAAGACACGGGTGAAACCACGCTGAAGCAGAGAACAAAGATGTCTGTGGAGGGGTAGCTCAGGGGTCGGAGACGGTCGTAGTCTTCCTGACCGGCGGTATCCCAGAGACCGAGGTTGACTGATTGGCCGTCGACGGTCATCGGGGCGGAGTAGTTGTCGAAGCTGAAGGGGAAAAACGTCAAAAGGATTGAAAAATATATATAAAATGTTGAAAATTATATATAAAAACTGCGAAACAGCTTTCCAAATGTAAACTCACACAGTGGGAACATATTCCCGTGGAAAGGAATCAGTCGTATGCGATATCAGCATACACGTCTTGCCTACAGTGCCATCGCCGACGACGACGCATTTGATCTGCCGAGACGGCGTGGACATTGTGCCGAGTTTGGACGCGACAGCCAAGTGGTCAAACCTGAAAGATTCAAACTGTGTGAAGTGAAATTGATCCATTTGGAGACGCAGCAATGTCGAAAGAAAAGCAACCGCAAATAGCTGTCGCGAAAGACATCCAATAAAAAGCGCTGAACTGTGACAAAGCTGCTGACTCAAAACTGAACAGCGATGATCGAGCAGGCAGATCGGATATAAAAACTGGGCCTCTGGTTGGTTGACTCATCGATAACAAGGATTTCAGTCCGCGAAAAAGCAGGGGGAAATTGTCCAAAAAACGGGGACACGTGTCTGGCTGCAACACGTCCAGAGGCAGTCCAGGGGCGATCGAAACGAGGCGACAGAGGATGGCTCAACAGCGACGCCATCGGCAACCGCCGCCGGCGGCGTGAAAAAAAAGTGTGAGTTGTGGAGGGGAAGGGAAACCGCAGGCACACTCACTCTCGGGCGACGCGACCGCCACCGACGATCATTGACCGGCCGCCGCGAGTCCACTGCGAAAGCGAAGTCAGCGTCGACTGGCTCTGGCGTTGTGTGACCAACGTACAAAGGGGAAAGTGTGCGCGCAGGGGGTCGAAAGTGCCATTGGCAAAGTACAAAATTCTATATTAAACTGTCAATCGCTTCCCTTGTTCATAACTAAATTTCACAGAAATACATGTTTCTGTTAACTGACAAATAAACTGCACATAAATGGAAAATGGTCGTAATAATCAATGACAATTACTGTATTACAAGTCATACTATTTTTTTCAAACTTCTGATCTCCTTTTCTGTTTTTCATTTAAAGACCTACAGTTAATTACACAAGTTAATCAAAAACATGTGGTTCTAACGATATCCATGTTAGCATTCTGTCTGAAAACTGCAGATTTTCAGATCGCGTCGGGACCCCAGTAAAAGCCTTTTGCGCACTGTTCAAAAATAGGTATCTAAAGCGCACAAAAGGCAAGAACACACAGTATATGCGTGTTCTTACCATTATTGATTGATCCGAATCGGATGGACAGACCATTGCCGCGCTGCTCATGTCCAATAGCTTTATTCGCAATCCGAGTTCCCGCAGACCCCGGTTGTATTCACCAAAACTGTAAACTACCTTACTCCTACAATGTCGCGAACTTCCACCAAAAAAGTTATCAAACGCTTCACCTACGATTGGCTCATTCGTTTCGCCGAATTGCATCCTTTCAAAGTTTCCGATTTTGATTCTGACCAATACATATTTAGGCCATTTAAATCAAAGTATGCTGAAATTTCACCAACTTTCAACATTCTATTACATAGACATGCGCCGAATATAATTTACATTGCTGAAAAAGAAGGAACTGTCGACTTTTACATTAAAATGTGCTTATTTGAGGGGGAAATTGATCTGAGCTACTACATTTCTCTTTTTAACTTCCGTAGATCGAAAAAACTAACAGTTTTCATTAGCGAATTATTTATACTTAGTGATATTAAACCTGGTGAGATAACATTTATGAAAAACAATCGCCATATACTTTACGGGTATACATTGGAATTTGTGTCCAACGCGGATCATGATGAAAACACTACGACACCTGCTATCACACCCGACGAGTTGAAGTATTTGTTGAAGTTTGGCAAGTTTAATACTGTTATTCTTGAAGCCACCTTGACTGAACCGACGACATTTTCTGAACTTTGGCCATATTTAGCGAACAGCCAAACATTACAGTAAGATTTTGTTAATTTTAATTGCAGTCAGTAGCTGACGATTTTAACGTTTTAGCCTGAATGTCAAAAACTTGATCTACGACGACAACATCGCCATTGCTTTACTTGAAAATAAGTGTCCAAGTTTTCTTATTTTGGAACAGTTCGACTTATCGGATAAAGCATTGTTGGAGATGTTCGATGTTTTGTTGGTTAAACAAGTTCGGGATTATTTACGTTTGGTTTTTAATCAAGACAAGGGTGGATCATTGGAAAAGGCTATCATCGATAAATGCAAGGTTGTCGACGATCCGATGTATGATGTGGACGATGATGACGTTTTTAACTTCATTGAGTGGCATCGTGACATCATTTATATTACCTATGAAGAATAACTTTTTGTTACAATTTGAAATTAATGTATATTATATGAAAATGACTTTTGGGATAAAAAAAACTGAGATTTGGTTTTTTTCTGCTATTTCGGTTCATTTTATACCCGCAAGTTGACCGATGGACGGCACAACGGTGGGGTGGATAAGTTGGTTAAGGGAATAGGGTTGTTGAGGTGACCGGATAGGCGTGAAATTAAAAAAACTGAACAAAAACAAACAGAAGATAGGCTAACATGATGTCGATTGTGACCGAACTTCAACCAGTGGTTTTATGCAGGGGGAAAGGTAGCGCTGCACTTATAGTGTAAGCTGATTAGTGTGGGTGCAACTGGGGTGATTAATTGATAATGGGCTATTAGCTAGAACAAAACCTAAAACACATAATTTCGAACATTATGGTCAAAGGTCACTTTGATTAAAATAGATAAAAACTGTCAATTATTCAAATTGGTGACAAAAATAAAGCAATTTTTATTCGCCAAAATACAAATACTTACAAAACACCAGTAAAACATGCCCCTCAAAAGTCATAATTCTTCTGAACGAACACCTTCACATTGACAGATTGGCAGTTTTTATGCAGGAAGGCACCGACAGTGGCTTTCGAGGTGCAAAAGTCGACGACATAGGGCTCAATTTCCTCGGCTGACCAGCTCGGGTTGACTTGGAACAGGATTGCCAGGCTGAAAAACACACCTTTTTTACCGACTTTGATAAAGAAACTGAATATGGACTTACCGTTGCTTAGAATCCGACGGCATATCCTCAACATTCAAATACTCGACAATCTGTCCCCGACCAACAGTATTCTTGATGATGGCCACGCCCTTCAACGCGGTAGAGTCGAATTCAGTGCCAATTGGCAGCAGGTTGCTCATCTTTCGCTCAAAGGCCGTAATTCCGAGGCTGTTTTCCTTGGAAAGGAGTTCGACGGCGTGGTCGCGGCAGATGGCGAGGTGGTTTGGGGTGCCTGAAAAAGTCGTTACAGTAAAATGAGCCCAACTATGTTGCGTTTATTTCCAAATTGAAAGCAAAACACCCAAAAAAACCAACCATTAGACATCGCATAGGGGTCCTGTGAAGGCAATCGATAAAGACAATCGGATACTTATCCTTGAAGAACTCGCGCATCACAAACTGATCCATCTCTTTGGTGGAGATGCCGTCAATCGTGTAGTCATCGATGACATCGACGAGTTTGCCGAGCATGACCTCCCTGAAGGACCGTTTAAAATACCGCAGAAGGGGGTAGTAGTCGACACCTTGACATTGCCTTCTTTCACAGACTGGCAGTTCTTGTGCAGGAAGGCACCGACAGTGGCTTTAGAAGTGTAGAAGTCGACGACATAGGGCTCGATTTCTTCAGCTGACCAGCTTGGATTAACTTGGAATACGATTGCGAAGCTAAAATTCACATTTTCAAGAAAATTGTTAAAGCCAGTAATGAAAAGTGGGCTTACCGTTGCTTCGGATCCGGCGGCATATCCTCAACATTCAAATACTCGACAATCTGTCCCCAACCGACAGTATTCTTGATAATGGCCACGCCCTTCAAGGCTGTCGAGTCGAATTCCGTGCCAATGGGCAGCAAGTTGCTCATCTTTCGTTCAAAGGCCGTGATTCCGAGGCTGTTTTCCTTAGAAAGGAGTTCGACGGCACGGTCGCGGCAGATGGCGAGGTGGTTTGGGGTGCCTGGAACATTTATTAGAAAAAACTGCCTGTATTATCTTGAAAAACGTTCAAATTGCCAAAAACCCACCATTAGGCATCGCATAGGTCCTGTGAAGCCAATCAATGAAGACAATCGGATACTCATCCCTGAAGAACTCGCGCATCACAAACTGATCCATCTCCTTGGTCGAGATTCCGTAAATCGTGTAGTCATCGATGACATCGACAAGTTTGCCGAGCATGACCTCTCTGAAGGACCGTTTCAAATACCGAAAAAGGCCCTCATATTCGACCACTGGCAATCGCTCCATCGCGGCACGAATCTCGGCTTCACTGAATTGGATGATCTCCAAAACTTCGTCAAAGGTGATCGTTTCTTCGGCGTTGGAATCGTTCAAATCGTATTCGTACTTTTCGAGGAGGGTCTTCAGGGCCAAGTAGGGCGACATTTCGTCTTTGGTGAGCTCGAGGAAGGTTTTGAGGTAGGCGCGGATCTGGAATGGGGTGAGGGTGAGGAGATAAATATATAAACTGATTAGTGGAAGACAAACTTTGTAATCCTTGCCAGTCCCGATCGATTCGACTGCATTGACGTTCGTAATGAACATCGTATCGGTCGTTTCGACTTCACGGACACGATAGGTGGCATCATCGGTGCAGAAGCAGAGATTGGTGTTGGGTTGGCCGCGGACAATGAAGCTGAAATAGGGTATTTTGATAAACTGAGAAGCGCGGAGATCAAACTTACGTTTTTCCTTGTCGAACATGCTCAGCAAGCTCTTTGGTCACTTGGATCAGGCGATATCGACCATCTTTGAAGCCCTCATCGAAGGAGAGGTAGTCAGGGGATTCATTGGTGATGGCAAGAAAGTATTTCAATTGATGGCAGCAATTCTGAAATCTTCGGGAACTTCGGCGATCGATCGGTTGAAAAGTCGCGTTGCACCAATGACCGCGCAGTGGAAGGGTGACTGCTTCGCTAGAGAGTGTGTCACACAACAAAACGACGACCGGGAAGGGAGGCCGCGACAAGTGACGATCGATCGTCGCCCTTGCGCGGTTTTTGAGGTGTCCCCAAAAAGTGTCGCTCGCAGGCTCGTTTACAGGTGCAAAAGGGACCCATTGCTTACAGGCGAAGGCCATCATTTGAGTTTCCAGTGGCCTACAGACAAACCGACCGACCGATTGCGCAAGTGAAGTGATGTAAACAAGTCGTGACTCGCGCAGTGGGAAACGGAGGGGTATATAAGCGGTCGCTGCAACAGCTCGATAAGGCTTAACTGAGCATTTTCTATTCTTTTAAACCACTTTCAGCTACTTATAACATTCTCGCAGTTTTAAATAAAAAAGTTGAAAGTTGTTTGGAAAAGTGTAGTGTTAAAAACAACTGTCAATTGACGGCTGTGAACGGTTTTAGGCTCAAAGGCTTAGTTTTGTTTAGAATGTCTTCACGTTAAAGAGGGCAATAAACCAAAAAAGCTGGTCCTTTCGACAAAGCTCGAACAGATCTCCCTTTAAAATGGTCCGTGGAGACGGTAGCGAGTTTAAAAAAAATGGGTTTGGAGTCGGAAGTGGACTGTGAAAAAAGGGGTATGCATAGAAAAACTATGTCTTGGTTCTTTTTTTAAAATTTTCCCAAAAGCATTGCTAAAGCTCCAATAGATGATTTAATTCATTTTTATAGCTTAAACTGACCATAAAATTCATGAATAAAGCTCACAGTCAACAAAAAACCCCATTTAAAACCATCATAACTACCAGTTTTTGTAGCATAGAATCTACTTTAAACTCTAAACAAGAAGCTAACGTTTTAGAACCAAAAAGAAAAAAAAACTGTTCTAGTTCTAATGCGGCCCAGAGGAGATCGTTGATTGATGTCTAACATAAGTGAGAAAGAAGAAGGTAGGACATTGACACACATGCCCACGAAGAGGGTTGGGGGGTCTTGCGGTCGAGGCAATGAACAGCAATAATCGAAAAGCGGTGAAAAGTAATCAAAAAGCAGGGATACGTATCTGGCGGGGGCAACCAAACATATTGATGGAACGCGGGTTCAAGAGCGACTGATTTGAAAGGATAAAGCGCGAGTCAAGTGCACGACGACAGTGACGTAGTTGTGCTTGGCGAAAGTCAGTGTTGGTGGACTGTGAACCGTAAACCATGGTGACTAATCTGACGCCTGCGGATCCAATTCCGACCTTCATTGTAAGCCGGTGTCCGGGGCTTCAGAAGGTTTGTTTTTAACTTCCCGTTATTTTGCACCTTTTAAATGTAAAAAATACGTTGGTTATAAAGTAAAACCCGACATCGATGCGTCACCTTGTTTTTGAGAGGGGTCAGTGGCGTGAAAATGCGCACGCGCTCGACGAGTAAGACCTTGCTTACTCACACGCGCACTGTGCAAGCACTATTAGTCTGTCTCATCGTTGACTCTCGCCACGAACCTTTTTGCGTGTACATATTGACGACATCCGTCTCTCGAGAGTCCGCGGAGCAACTTCTCCTAATGAGTTATTCCACACATGTTATTATTTCACGGGTAACTCACGCTGCGTCGTTACCCGTTACTGATGCTTGTTGTTTGTTACGATGGTGCATGGTTCGGCGTCATTTGGTCGTGGTGTCTTGTGTTAGGCCAGATGCGAACACTGTTTATTTTTCATCAGTGCTTTCATTTTGTCGAATACAAGGCATCCCGCCGATTATCGCCGCAACACATTTTTACTGGTTTGATTTGCCGAAGCATTTTCACATCGGAATCTGATATTTTCTCGTATTAAAAATCGATGAGTTTTTTTTTCCTTTTTCGTTCGAAAGTTTATATATTTTTTTCCAACTTAGGGTCGTTAGTTCATTTAGTATAGGTTAACAGTCAAATAAGCACTTACAAGATTATTTTTAACGCTTTACATGCTAGAAATAGTAATTTTTATTTAAAAAAAGTGCGCACTTAGGACCAAGACCTCCCTAATTCACCGAAAAAATGCACCACTGTGTTTATATACTGACTGATTTGAACCTTCGGTTTTTTCAGCCAACTCTCATAGCAACGGAACCTTCAGATAACTGGGTTTCGGTATGTTTTCACTTTTTCTAATCCAAAACGATGAAACAACACCCCTCTTTTAGAACTTTTTCGCTGGAAACTGCTCTGCTACACCGACCCTCTTGATTCATCAGCTGAAAGTGGCTAAAGGCCGATTCTGCTTGCGGGCACGCCTTTCCGATGGTCGCTGTACTATTGAGGCCGCTTTCGCGCAGGATGTCGCGAATCAGATCGATTTGGACGGGATTGTGTCCGCGGACGGAGTTGCCGCTGTAAAAGTGTTACGCTACGAGATCGGCTGTGTCACAACGTGAGTTTCGTTGTCGTTAATGACCTCGCTTTTCTTCCTTTCCAGCAAAGCAACGATCGTGGTGAAAAGCTACAAACTCGCTGGATACGTTCCCCGTAAGACGCCGCTCCCGTCGCATCCCGAGGAGTATAATAGCTCGATCGCTAGCCAAATAGGACTGTTGTGAGTTGATCACGCTTTTTAGCACTTTAATAATCTAATGTGCGTTGATTTTAGTTGGCGAATATACGGGTACGTCTCGAACATTGAGCACGATTCCGATGGCGGTTTTACAATCACAGTTGTCGATGGCCGGCACACTGCTTCCATTCTTTGCCCTCATCAGCTCGCAAACGTTTTCCGAAATAAAACTGCCGTCGGGGTTTGGACGCATTTCCAGGTTTTCGGCTCTAACGCCCTTCGAAATTCGTCGGCATTGGACTTTGTGCTCAACAATAGATCCAACTTTGTAACAGCGCCGGATCAAAGCCCGATTCCCCCATGGCTTCCGCATCAGGTGTTGAAGCAAGAAACGCTGACTGCAGGATGGATTCACGTTAGTCGAGATGCGACCATAAATCTTACCATAAACTTCCACTTTTCAGGAATTTATTGATGACCACCCGTCAACTCGAACCCCAACACTTCAAGTAGTTGTTTTCCGTCGAGACCCAATTGGTTATCGGGCCCGGATCAGCGATGGCGAATACAGCTGTCATGGTACATTTGCGGCTAATTTGAATGAGAAGATCGAAAAAGAAAACATTTACATGAAAGTTTCCACGCTGCGTGTTTTGACGTTTGAGGAGGTTTATCAAAACACGGGGTAAGCAAACTTTTTTTGTTTCGCTAGTGTTTACGTTGATTGGTTTAGGAAGATAATCAACATTTTGGAATACGCATTGTTATCCAAAACCTGCCCTGCCGTCGGTTATCCTCTTCCTCACACGTACTATGCACATCCCTTGCCACAGACCATTACTGAAAGTTTGAAATTGTCTTCAGGATGGATTAAGGTTAGTCAAATTCCCCTCTTAAATCTCACCTCACCAACTCTCATTTCAGAGTTTGCTTGATGGGAGCCCGTCGTCTGAAACGCCAAGTCTCCAAGTTGTATCCGGAATGCAATGCGGCGGTTATTTTCGCGTTTCCGTTACTGATGGTATTTCGATTTACAATAATGCAACGATCTCTCCATTATTGAGAGAACAGGTCGAAGCATCTTCGATGTTGAACCCAAATCGGCATACCGTTATTCGAATTCAAAAGTTTATCACCGAAGAGGCCGGCTTCTGCATTTTGTCTTTTGAAGCAACTGCTACCTGTGAAGATCTAATTGGATTACCGGTTCTTCATCCTCCTATGGAAAGCTTGTCCGTCGCTGATCTTGGTGAATCTCCGCTCGTTGTGATGCAGATGTTGGAAACATTGTTTGGTATGAATGCGAATGAGACTAACAGCTTCATCCATGGTCTTCCACGAAACCGCTTTATTTCGCTGTTAGTGGCTAGTGAAGATCTGTTTTTGCCATACGTACAGAAGGCGATCAAGGAGTATCTTGATCAAGCTCATGCAGCCAGAAAAAGGTATCTGGGGGTCGAGATTTCACGTCGTTTCGACGACCGATTCTACTACCTTTTCGGTAACTGTACTACTCCAGTTCAACAGAGTACCCCGAGCCTTCAAGTGCCAATGAGCGGGAATAACGCGAATGTCATGCCGATCCGATCTTTGAGTCCGTATATCAGTGGAAAGTGGGTCGATTTAGCCAGTTTTGGGCGATTTTTATATTTAAAAACCTACTTCCAGGTGGCGAATCTACGGCAACGCCGTCTCCAAGGAAAACCTCAAGGAAATCCCGCCCCGATATGGCAACAACTCTATTAAAAAATTCTCTTTTATCCTCTCCGATAACCAGGACGACATTAAAATTTCCTGTTCTGGGAAAACAGCCGAAAGGGTCGCCGGCATCGTGACCGAGGGCCAGTGGTTCTACGTCTCCGATGGCGCCAATGCTCTTCGTGGTGCCGACAAGCGCTTCAATCCGACCAGTCACGAATACGAAATCATGTTAAATGCCACTTCGACCGTCGAACTCGCCGAGGATCAGAGTCAGAAGGGCCCCAAGATGACTTTCAAGGTCGTCCCGCTGAGCCAGATGGCTAACTGCGTCGCTCAGAGCATCGATGTCTTGGCTGTCATTGAAACCGTCGGCGATGTGACGTCTTCAACTACCAAAGACAACCGTGAGCTCAAGAAGCGTGAATTGACCCTCATCGATCAGACAAGTACATCCGTCCAGCTGACCCTATGGAACGAGAATGCCGAAAGCTGGACTGTCGAGCCGTCTCGCGTCATTGGCATCAAGGGCGCTACAGTCAAGGAATTCAATGGCGGTCTTTCGCTTTCGATCGGCTTCGGAGGCCGACTTGAGATCGATCCTGCTGGAACGGCTACCGATGAACTCCTCAAATGGTACGCGGCCGAACGCCCTAATGCCGAAATCAAGTCCGTCTCGACTGGAGCTGGTGGATCCGGCGGCAATGCCAACAGCCCGGCCGAATTCCGCGTCCTGTCCCTCATCAACAATGGCCCCATGGTCAACTCGTACGACCGCGGTGTCTACTTCAACAGCGTCTGCATGATCATGAGCATCCGAACCGAGAATGCCGTCTATCCGGCCTGTCCCACTGACAACTGCAACAAGAAAGTCACCGAAGTCGATGGTGGCTACCGCTGTGAAGAGTGCTGCAAGACGACCGCCGACTGCAAGTACCGCTACATGGTCAATCTGGAGCTCAGTGACGGTGTCTCGCATGCCTGGGCTACCATGTTCGATGACAAGGCTGTCGCGTTGTTTGGAAAGACTGCTGATGAGGTTGCTGCGCTGAAGGATGCTAATGTAAGTTGTCTTTTTACACCTTTTCACCCATGTTTTACTTTTTTTGTCGTACACAGTTCTTATCAATGAACCCCTTTCAGCCCGAAGAATACAAGCGCATCCTGACGATGCCCGTCTTCACCACCGTGAATGCGCGTCTGCGTGGCCGTACGGATGTCTACAACGATGTCGCTCGAGTCCGTTTCAACGTCTTCGAAATCAAGCCCGTCAATCACGAAGCCTACAGCAAGTGTCTTGATGAGATGATTGAGCGATTGGAAGCTCTTTAATTTAAATTTACCTCTATTTTAAAATTTGTGGTTATGCATATTTTTCCACTTCTTTGTGTCTGTATTCTAGGATTAACTTATTTTTACATGGCTACGCCATCTTATACATTATGTCTGGGCGTATAGCCAATTAACAACAGTAAAGTTGTCTGTGGATTAAGTATGCACACCATTGACCGTTTTGTATGTTCTGTACATTTACTTTCCCATGACACTTGAAGGGGTGCCACTCTTGTCCGCTTCTTGTTGAGCTTCGATCGGCTTGACGATTTTTTTCTTGCGTGTCAAGGGCGGCATTTTAAGTGAGTGTTGTCAAGAGTTGTTCAAATCTGATTTTATGTTTGTGCCGATGCTGTTATTGGCAATCTCGAAAAGGAACTCAACGTCGACATAAAATTTGTCCAATTTACAAACTTAGTTTCCATAGATAGGCACCGGCAGGTAAAAAAGTTTCGACCAACTGCAATTGGTCTTATTTGATGCAGAATCGCCGTAGATTTTGATTGGTAAAAGAAACAATAATAAAATCATAAAGGCATGAAAAAGCGGAAAAAAGAGAAAATCGAAAATTTTTTCGTGCGTTTTTACGTTGGTGCAACCTTCTTTCACGAACGCAATTCATTTATATGCACTTGCGTACGAACAAAAGCGTGACATTAGTGCGTCTGTTTACTAAAACAAAATTTTCAATTACCATGGAACTATGTTGTCAATACGTCTTGTACAAGCAATAGATGATCGGTAGCATCTTCAACCAAATTTTACTTTTATCATATCAGTTTTTGGGATAAAAATATTTTATGAAAAAATTATTTGTAAATGCGATTTTTGCTAATTTTATCTCATTTGATGCCAAACCAATGATTCAAATCATTTTTTGTGCTTAAAATATCACAAGAGGTGGTCAAATGACCTTGTTTAACAAAAATTTTTTTGCTTAAAAAATTAAAGCACAGCTCCCAGGTCTTCTGAGATCTTTTCATCTATGACTCTGATGGAACTTTTTACGCTTAATCGGCGCTATTCGATCAAGTAAAACGGTCGAATCCATTATAAAATTATAAAAATTCGACAAAAAACTTTGTACAGTACTCCCGGGGAACACTCTGCACCTATAGAAATGTTCATTGCCTACCGGTCCCTACACGTAGACCGGGCATCCTAATGCTTTCTCCGAGCTAATGTGCATGCAAGCCTGCGTTTCTATACTAATCGCGGCGATATCCCAGGGGGAGCGACGTCTTTTGCACACTGTTTGTTATAACAATTATTTATGGACTCGAAGGGGTAGACCATTCGAGGTGCGCTTGCTTATTGCTTATGCCTCACATCTTTATGCATGTAACGAGTTGTTGCAGGTCTGAGTTGTATTCACCAAAACTGTGGCTTTTGTATTACTTAATCCAACAATGTCGCTCGCCACCAATGAAACCGTTATCAAACGCTTCACCTACGATTGGCTTATTCGCTTTGCCGAATTGCATCCGTTTAACGTTTCCAATTTCAATTCTAACCATCGCTTATATAATCCACAAACTTCAAAGTATGCTAAAATTTCTCCAATGTTGACTGCTCTAGTTACCCGACACGTGCCAAATATAATTTATATTACTGAAGTGAATGACATACTTATTGGAAATTCTGTTCTTTCCATTAAGAAATGTTTATTTGAAAGAGAAATTGATCTAGGACCTTATATTTCATCTTTTAATTTAGTTGCATCTAAAAAGCCGACAGTTTTTATATCTGATGCGTTTGTACTTGTGGATTTTGTTCCTGGTATAATAACGTCCCTTATAAATGCTCGGCATGTACTTTACAGCGAAAGTTTCAATTTTCTCTACCATACGGATCGTGCCGCAAACAATATTACACCTACTATCACATCCGAAGAACTAAAATATTTGTTAAACTTTGGCAACTTTAAAAACAATGTCGTCATCGATGCCACTTTGACTGAACCGATAACATTTTCTAAAATTTGGCCTAACTTAGCGCACTGTGAAACAGTATGGTATGACTTTCTTTTTAACTGCAATTTGTCTCTGAGTTAATTAAAGTTTTAGTCTAAACATCAAAAACTTAATCTACGACGACAACATGGCCAACGTCATACGCAAAAACATTTGTCCAAAGTTTATTGTTTTGGAAGAGTTTGATGTATCAGATAAAGCTTTGTTGGAAATGTTCGATGTCTTTCTGCTAAGACCAGTTCGCCGGTGTTTACGTTTGTTTTTTAAACAACATAAAGAAATAGCATTAGCAGAAGCAATCATCGATAAATACAAGTTTCCTGGAGGTCCAAAGCACAATCTGAACAATGTTGGTGCCATGTTTAATTACCTTGAGATTGATAGCGAAGGAGTTTTTCGTTTCTGTAACTAATTGTTTGTCACTATTTAAAATAAATGTATATAATAAACTAACTTTTCTAATGAATAATATTGACATGTCGACTTTCACCTATCTAACTTTTGTGCTCAATGTTTGAATCAAAAACCAATCCGCTTAAATTTTTGTCACTTCCGCAAGTTGACCGAAGACGGAACACAAAAAAGCGTGCTTTGCTTTTCCTTTTGATGTTATCTGGTTATCACTGCCACCTTATCATATCAAACATCGTTGAAAGCTTGCCAAGGAGGCCAAAGGACAGGTGAAGGACATTCTTCGACGCAGCCTCGTTGCACGGCGTTGACATCGACCTCCAGAATGGCTTCTGCCTTGCAGGACCGTCTAGCTGGACGGCGTCAGTTTGCCGGCTGATAAGAAGGGCCGACGTCACCGGTTAGAGATTGCTGTTTTCCGGCGGCCTATAAAAGGACAATGATAACTGGGAAGGGTCGCATTCTTGCCAAGGACGCTATTCCCACGGAATCATGCGTTTTCTCATTGGAGTGGCCTTGTGCTGCGGGCTTTTGTGCGGGTTTGGTAATGGTAGGTTTGGGGTTTTAGGGGGTTGAAAACTGAAGTTATTAACGGTTATGGCATTTTCAGCTTTTGTATTGAAATTGTCATCGACGAAAACCGATGTGAGCTCGATTCTGACCCAATTGGCATCGGCTGACACCAACGCAGCTTCCGGAAATGACGTCACTGTCGACTATCAGGACATGGCCAGCCATTCGCACTTTGATCACGACAACTCACCAAAGCCGTTTTTCACAAGTGTCAGCTCGGCGCTTCTTGGAAAGCCGACGTATGCTGCTTTGACGCAACTTTTGGTTAGTTTGAGGGATTTTTACATAAAACTGGTCTTCAATCTCTTCGTATTTGTTCATCTTAATTAACACATTTGCTAAAAACTGTTTTCCGTTGACGCTCTGTTAATTCACACCATTGCAGGCCGCCTACACAACCCCAGACGCTACAGCCGACGAAACCCTGACCCCAGCCAAGCAAACTGCCATCACAAGCTTCTACAAAGCTGTCAAAGCTACTGATGTTTTCAAAACTGCCCAAACTTACCTTCAGACCACCATCAAAGGCGACCTCGATGCCATCCTCAACGCACTTTGGTTCGAGCCCTTCGCCCGCTCCGGAAGCACCACCAAGGGCGCATCTGGCTTCAAGTCTGTTTTCGCCGGTGAAGTCACATCCGGAAAGGTCACCGGCTACAACAACTGGGTCCAGTTCTACACCCAGGAAGCCGCCAGCATCGTCAACTACCACGGATGGTTCAACCGTCAGAAGGATGTTCAAGTTGCGGCCCAGTTTTCGCTCAACACTGCTGAAGCTTTGGAGCGCAACTTCTTGATTGGCACCAGCCCGGAGTTCGAGTTTGTCGCTTATTCCATCTGCGCGCTTGTCGGTGGTGGAAGTTGTAGCTTCACTTTGGGTGGTTATGATGTCGTTTTAAACGTTGAAACGCTCACTGATGGAAACTTTACAAAGATCTCATACGGTACCCCCAGCATTGGCAGTGGCGGCGGCTCCGGCGGTCAGACTTCCACAACGAAGAAGCAGGGTGGTGGAACTGGTGGTGATGGCGATCTCCAAGCGCTGATCGACAAGATGGCGGCGGCCGATGTCGATAAGGCTGGCCCTAGTGATATTGTCCTCGATTGGGGAAGCAAGGTTTCCGGCACTGGTGATGTCTCCAACGGCCCTCTGTTCAAATACGTCAATGAAAGCCTCTTTGCTCGCCCAGTCTACGCCAAACTCATCGAAATCTACAATGACACCCTCTTCCATCCGGCCGTCTGCACCGCCGAGCCGGCTATGAACGGTCTCCGCAAGGCTCAACTCGATGATTACCTCAAACTTCTGACTTCTACCGATGTCTTCAAGCTCGCCCACCAATACCTCGTCGCTCAAGGCGTCGCTGATGCCGATGAAGCTAACTTCTACAGCAAGGTCTTCAACCTGTGGTACGGTACCTATTCCCGCTGCAAGGGTGCCCTCGGATCATCCGGCTGGGAACACGTCTACTCCGGTGAATGGAAGGGCGAGGAAATCGACGGCCAACACAACTGGGTCCGTTATTACTTGCTCGAAAAGTCCGGTCACATCAACTACCACGGCTACGACTCCCATGAGGGCGACCTCATCGGCAGTTTCCAGTACACCTGGGAGAACTACCTGAAGAAGATCGGCGGCTTCTTCATCTCGACTTCACCTGCTTTCGATCTCAGCGTGTTCACGACCTGTGTCCTGGCCCACAGCGGCGGTGCTCACTGCAAATTCACGCTTAACAATGCCCAAATTACTGTCACCAGCTATCACCAAGCTTGTGATGCTGGAACTTGTTTGTCGACTAGCTATCCTTCTGATCATTAAGTTTTTTGTTTGACGTTTAATTTAAATAAACTGGAAGAATATGAGTTGGCGTAACAATAATTTAGGTTGTAAAATATATAAACTGCACACCATTAGACTTATGTTTATAGATTTATGAATGCTATATCCGTAAATAATCTTTAAAAAACTGCTGGCGAGTCACTAACGTTGAAGTTTTAGTCTGTTGGAATGATAGACGGCTCGGTTCACAAATTTGTTTCTACTCATCTCAAAGTATACTTTAAACTGGCTCTTGTACGATATAATCTATACACACAATCTTGGCAAAGCGTGTCCAACACTTTTCACACCATCAAAAAACGCATTTTCGCATCTCACTTTTCGACCTACCCCCAACATTGCACTTCCAGAAATGCGGCCTAACGATTCTCGACTTTTTACAATAATATGTAATATTGCCGTGCTGATAATTGTCTATTTATACGTTGATAATAAGCCAAAAGTCGACACGTCTTTGTCGATACCACAAAATGCACCCGATCCGTACAAAAGTCGGGCGATTGTTATATATAATCGGGTTTGTTTAACTTATATTTTAATTATAAACTGGCAATCTGAGACCAATTTTTTTAGATACCCAAAACAGGCTCCACAACCTTAACAAATGCAATCGGTTATGACCTCTGTCGGGACAATGGCTTCAACGCGATCCATCTAAACTTGACAAAGAACAAGTTTTCGATGAATCTCGCAGATCAAGCGGATTTTGTACAGAATGTCACGACTTGGACGGATAAGCTTCCGGCTTTTTATCATGGGCATGTGGCGTTTGTCGATTTTACGAGGTAAATTTGGAGTAAAACTGCTACTCCGATGTTGAGTGTCTATATTTGCTTTCTGAATTATCTTTTTTGAGAGCATTTGTAGTTTAAAAACTGTATTAAATTTTTCTGGGATAACTAACCTACAAAACATCAAATTAATCCAAAGTTTTCAGATTCGGCCGACCAAATCCAATCTACATCAACCTCATCCGTGAACCCCTTGAACGCCTTCTCTCCCACTACTATTTCCTCCGATATGGCGACAACTTCCGTGTCGGATTAAAGCGGAGTAAGGCCGGAAACAATGAAACCTTTGACGAATGCATTGCCAAAGGCGGAAAAGACTGCGACATGAAGTCACTTTGGTTGACTATTCCGTATTTTTGTGGAACTGCGTCTTTCTGCTCGTGAGTGCACTTTTTATATAAAAAACTGAATGAGTTTATTTTGTTCATTTCTAGAACTCCCGGCGATCCATCAGCTCTCGCCCAAGCCAAACACAACCTCGTAAACCATTACCTCGTCGTCGGTGTTACTGAACGAATGGCCGATCTCATCACCGTTCTAGACCGACTTTTGCCCAGCTTTTTCAAGGGCGCCGCTGAACACTATAAACAACTCGGAGGTTTGTGGTTTGTAATTTAAACTGTGTATTGGTAGTAATTTATTTATTTTTAGAAGATCGTGCCCATCTTCGATACACCAATAAGAAGATTCCGCCAACACCAACCACAATAGCCAAAGTCCAAGCAGACCCCATCTACAAGATGGAACGAGAATTCTACGATTTTGCCAAAGCAGAGTTCGAGTCACTCTGGAACCGGATATTTGACGAAAACGGCAAACCACTGCCAAGCCAATTTCACTATGAAAAGATCAAGCCATGACAATAAGAATGATGGTTGTGTATGGGTAATTTGCTTTCGGGTACTGTGTTATAAATGAGGATAAGTGCTAACAATTTTAATGTGGTAAACTGCGCGCTATTGATGCTCATTTACATATAATCAGGAATGAGATGCAACATTGTAATTAATGCTTTTTGTGCTTTTTTTAGTTGATAAACTGACGATTACAAAGAGTTACTTTGATGACTGAAATGATAAAAGTAGTTTTAAAAATAAACTGGCAGGTGTTCTTACTGTGTTATTTTTACCCTCATTGCAAGTACAAACTCATGTTTACGAAAAGTAATACTGAACTACCCCCAAGTTCCACTTTTTGTATCTTCAAATTTACACGTACGCGACAATTTTCCCAAACAAACTCGTCCATAAAGTGCGTAGCCTACTGACTAACTTCAACTTTGCAACAATTTGACAGAAAAAACTGTTTATTTCACTTTGGCAAACTTGAGTTAAACATGTTTTTCTGTCGCTCAAAAAAGTCATTATTCGTTTCTTTAATTTTGACAGCTTTGAATTCCTCCTTTCTGTTCAAAGTCAAGTATTTGACAATAAAATAAATGTGCGTGTTATGCGCATTGTTGACGAAAAGTTCGGTTAGGATGCTTGATGTGGTGGCATTGTAAACGATCTGTAAACTGATTGTTATCATTTGTGGTATGTCTAATTCAAAGTTTTCAAACCTCAGGTAGGAAGTACTGTACTATTAGACACCACATATTAAACAAAAAATGAGCAATTACAAGCGGAAAAAAGCATGCTACAACTTTGATGGTTTGGTTTATTTGATATTTGAGGGACAATTGCGATGATTGGCCGTGTTCACGTAATTTGCGGTTCCAATGACGAATAAAAGCAAATAGAACTATTAATAATACTTCCAAACCCGCATTGACGTACAGGAAAACCTAAAATGGGACAGTTTTTGTAAGAAGGGTTCACAAAATTGGTTTAGTCTGGGCTTACATCGATTTCAGTAAGATTATGTTCGATGGAACTAACGGAAAATGCTGTCATGTCGGCACCGTAGAATTTTAGGCAGAAGTTTAGGGCAAAGCTTAGAAGGATCTGTAAACTGTTTATGATTTTAGGCAAAATATGTTAACCCACCAGTAAAACAACAAGGAACAATGTCACCTTCGGTTGCGCTGTAGTTTCATAGCTAGACCGCAGCCATGTACAAATTATCCTCTCAACTGCTATTAGGAGGTAGACAAATGTCACACCGGTTACCATCGAGCCACCAATAAGCCTCAAAATTGCGGGGACAAGAGCGACAATGAGGCGATCGCATGGGGACTGATACGGATAAAACACTCTAAAATGCAAAAGTAAACTGGCCAATATGATAGTGAAAGATTATACCGTATCAAATCAATAACATTAATGGTGAAAAATGCCAAATGCAATACAATAAAAATTACTTGAAGCGATCTACACAAAATAATGATATTTTGATGGAAGATTGCCATGGCTTTCTGAAACTGTTGCGTCAAACACGATTATAAGGTGTAAATCAGCAGCAAAAGTATGAAACTCACTTTTGGCCGAAACTCGTACAGCATCATTCCAATGCCAACAACGTGCAAAAATAGTTTAACTATCATAACTACTTTGTAAAAGTCGGAATCAGCAAAAGCTTGGGCGCTTCGACATTTTGCTGTCGTGATTGTGGCGGCATTTCCAAGGTTGTTGAACATGTTGATAAATAAATAAAACTGTTGAGTATAAAGCGTTTTAAAACAACGATGTTCGAATATCTAAGAAACGAAATATGTAAAGTGCTTCAATTTGGTCTTAAGCTACATGTGCTCAACCCAAACTGAAACAATGGTCCTCAGCCGACGCAATAGTGTTCATGTAACAATAAAAACTGAGGAAAAAACTTTTGTGGTTAATTGGCCTAAATTTTTTGTTACTGAAGCCGTCAATAGAATCTGTACAGTGGCGTAGTAGCGGTTAATCGGCTCATCATTGTGTAGACTTCTTCCCTACAAAGTTCAATTTGCGTAATTATACTTTCGTAAAAGAACAATTAGACAGTTCAAATATGCTCTAAAAACTTTTTACAGACCGTAAGTTCAAAGAAGGAACAATAAACCCACCAGACTAACACGCCAAGTACAATGATATCGGTTTCATTATCAATGCCGTTGACATCCTTTTTCGATTGCGTGACAAAAAATGGACTTTTTTGTTTTGGCAACGGAAGTAATCGTCTTTTTAACGGCGCCACAAACACCCTCGATGGACTCACATAACAAACTACAAAACTGGAATACAAGTAAAATTCGATGTGAATTTAGATAGTCGCCAACTCTAAAGGGCAAATTAAAGTGTGAAAAAGCCACGTGGGGCTACAAATGTAACCAAAAATTAGTAATGTTACTATTTGTTGCACAGATATCAAAAATTACGCTTTAGGCGCCAGTTGGTATGAAAATTTGGGACTTTTTTAGTATCAACCCCCAAGCTCATCAATGTTCAGTCAGGGGTTGCAAATTTGTTTGTTTTGAGCCGAGTTTATGTAAAAATACGCCATCTTCTGACGCTGACATGTATTTTTAGCACATGCTTTTACTGGAAACAAAACTGTAAACATTTGAAAATAGTTACATAACGTTTTTGTTTATAACTAAACTGTTTATACTGTGTGACAGCTTGTAATTTGCTTAACATACACTTTTTGTCAGCGAGAAAACACTGCGTTTTTCATAAAGTTACACAAAAGTCTATGAAATAAAACTGCAATTAGATTAGTAGTTTCTAAAATTACCTTCGTAATAAAAAAAATCATATAGTTAATGTACACAACGTCTATTTATTGAGCTACGTGTAGTGTTTTATACATACAAAAATGCATGTTGTTCACAACTCACTATGAAACTGTTGATTCAAAACATTGGCATATATTAAATAAACTGTGTACTTGTATGTTGATAGCTTTGTATTTATCTCGGAACATTAGAGTTGAACATATTTTTCTGTCGGTTATAGAAATCATGGCTGGTTTCTTTCACTTTGGCAGCTTTGAATTTGTTCTTTTTGTTCAACGTTAAGAACTTAATGATGAAAAATAGATGGGTATTCCAGGCGTAGTTAATAGTAAGTTCTGAGAAGACACTCGTGTTGATTGGGTTGCGAACTAGCTAAAACTGTTTCGATGTTCTCGCGAAAATAGTTTTGTTCAAATGACAAACCTTGGGAATGAAATAACCCGCCAGAAGACACCACATATTCAACAGAAAATGCGCCGTAACAACTGGAAAGAAGCACGCCACCACTTTGATGGTTTGGTTGATTTGGTATTTTAAAGATAATTGAGATGACTGGCCTTTTTTTCTCAGCTGACGATTCCAGTGCCAAATGAAAGCGAATAACAGTATCAATATGACTTCTAGTCCGGCAATGACATAATTGAAGATCTGCAAAGTTGTGATAAATTTGTATAAACTGTGCGAGCGAAAACATACCACATAGCCGGTATCATCATAAACGACGCTATCGACCGAACTGACAAAAAATGTTGTCATATCGGCGCCATAAATTTTGAAATAGAAGTTTATAATGAAGCTTATTAAAATCTAAAAAAACTGACGATCGTGTTAAGTGGTGAATTGAGTCTCTTACCAAAAGACAAACAAGAAACAAGGTAAACTTTGGTTGTGCTGTAGTTTCATAACTGGACCGTAGCCATGTACACATTATTCTTTCAACTGCAATTAGTGAGTAGATAAATGTAATGCTAGTGACTAATGCGCCGCCAATTAGCCGTAAAATTGATGGGACAAGGGCGACAATCAGGCGGTCACATGGATCTTCATAAGGATGGAACACTCTGAAATGGTAAAAAGGATAAACTGAGAAGAAGGTATAGCCCGCATACCGAATTAAATCAATGACATTCTGAATCAAAAATGCAATATGCATTACTATAAAGATTACTTGCAGCGATTGGCACAAGATAATAATATTTTGATGAAATATCGCCATGGCTTTCTGAAACTACAACATTGTTGATTCATACAAAACTGTTGCGGTTACTAATCTGAATACTCACTTTAGGTCGACAATCAAACAACATCATTCCTATTCCAGCAACGTGCATAAACATTTTAAAAATCATCACAATTTTATAGAAATCAGAATTAGCAAATAATTCGGCGTTTTCACATTTTCGTGTCGTGATAGTGGAAACATTTCCAATACTATCAAACATAGTCTTGCTCAAAAGTAATGAATGAAATAAACTGTATCGTTTAGCTGTATAAGTAGCGTAATAAGACACTACATGGACAGCCTTCCGTTAAATACAGAGTTTAGCAACCAATTTAGCAATAATACACGTTTGTACCGCAACAAAATGAGTAATTAGTGGAACAGGCATGTAATTATCTCAGGATTCTAAGTAACAAGCATGATTTATAACTAAAACACACCTTTATATAGCGGCTTTGCCAACACTAAATGCACGATGTAGACAGTTTGCCTACCAAAGGGTTTGTATTAATTTCTCAATGAGACGCCCGCGCCTGTGAAAAGGTGACCAAACCAAACGTTGCTTTTATACTGTGTCGAAAAGTAGGCATAGGTATGAATGCAGAGAACGTACGAATAATGAACGGACGCAATTGACACGCAAAGTACAAAATGGCCGGTTTTAGCCGGTTTGACAGCGTTTTTGATTGTGAGGTAACGAATCAGAAACCATTGGGGTTAATTTAATTTTAACACTTACAACTATTAATTCCTTTGGTATTAAACTGTGGTGATTGAATACGTATGTACTTATGTAAACAAAAGAAGGGGGCTACCAGAACGAGCTTTGTTCCAGTTTTGACAGCTTTCCGCTTGGGTTGATGCAAAACTTTGCATTATATCACTTCTAACAAGAGCAACGGGCCCCCTTCGGGGGCCCCAAATGAGTTGCAATTCTTTAAAACATCCGAATTTAAAATGACGTTTAAAATGCAAAGTTTAGAATGGTCAAAATGAAATTTCCTTATCATTTTCATATTTAACTTGAATTCAAGGATAACAAACATTTAAAACAGTTAGTCTTAAATTTTAAGTAAAATGTGATCAAAGCAACTTTCTATCATGTGCAAGCAGTTGATGCCTCTTCAAGTCACTCGATCCCAAATTTAAAAAACCTCTTCATACTTTGGGCGCTCCAAATTCAGCGCACCCCTATTCAAAAACGTTAACACATGAAACGAACAACACGATCACGTAGACCCCACTTACTTAAACTGAATGAACGTGTTGTTCAACTCCAACCGATCCCAGCTAAACTTTCAACCCTGAAAGCATCATTGCCCATGCTCAAAGCCACATTCCGAGTAGCGCAGCTTCATCCACACCAGTTGACCCTCAAAAAACAACAACGTGATTACGTATACCCAGCACCCTCATACTTCGACGACCGCCTCAGGACCTCAAACCGTCCACAACCACCTCCAGGGTACCTCAACTGGAAGAATGGCATCATTCCATCCCCAACAATGCCAAAGTCAACCCAGTCTCATTCAAATTTAAACCCCAAAAACAATAACACTTTCCCACCCTCTGGCATCCCAACTTCCCAGCCTCCCTCCGAATCTCTCAGAAACCTATGCAAATCAACTCCTAGCACTATACACCTTCAGCGCGCTCAAAACCACTAAAATTGTCGCCTCCGAAGCATGTAACCATCGGCATTGTTTCAAGCATTCCGAGAGCATTCAAAGGAACCCCAACATGACCAATCTAGAGGGCGGCATTAATGCTAGGTCTGGATTGGTTATTCCGCATTAGAGAGGTAGAGGGATAAGTGTATCTGAACCGCAGGGTTACGCAGAATTCAAAAATGTTATTAACATTTTGTCAATGTGAACAGCTGGCAAGTTGCCAGCTGATTTGTGCAACTTTTGGTCGATTTTTGGCTTTTTTGGCCCGACAAGGTATAAAAATTAAAAGGCAGATTACTAAAAATAAGTATTTTTAGACCGCTAAAACATAGGAAAACCGAAAACATGTTTTAAAGTGTACCTGGGTTAGCGATTCTAAGATTTGGAAAACTACCAGAACCAATTTAAGTTGACTTTTGACAATTTTGAGTTCTGGTAGATGCAAAAAGTTGCGATTTCCGGGTCTTTTGCATCGGAATCGGAATCCCCACTCACCAGAAGTCTTAAAAACGTGCAAAAACATGCACGGCACCCTTGAACTTGAGCCGTTATCTTACAAAAAGTGCAGAAAACGAAGAAAAACTTTATTTTAGACTTGCGCACGGCTAATGGCGGTTATTGTGGGGGTCGGGGAAATGCTAGAGGGGCCGTGAATGTAAATCAAATCAAAACTGTTTAAAATTTTGAGTTCATTGTCCAATGAAAGGTAAAAAGTTAATGGAAACAGGGTTACCAACTAAGTTTCCATGACGTGATTCTGTTTTGTCAACAATTTAGATACTTTAAAGACAAAAAAAAAGAAAACTGTAACGTCGGCGATATTAACAATTCAAATCAATAAAAAAAGATATTGCTAAGTAAGAAACGGCACAACACTTCAACTTCTCACTGCCTAATAAACGGCTGGGTGTAGTTCAATTGTTTGCCACATCATGGATGGCAAACAATTTTATACACTTGCCGCTACGTTTGACAAAAGTTACTTTTAACTTTCAACAACTTTCGATTGATGTGAGCACTTTTTATCTTGTGTCGATTTTGTGTCTTTAGAAAAATACAGAACAATTGTTTTTGTCACCTCATACCTATGTATTGGTGAGTGATGTTTGTTTCAAAATAAACTGATTACGTGTCGTGCCGGTGATACATAGTTCTTTGACTTTGTATTTCTGTACCGCTTTGTCTAAACTTGGAAGTACATAATAGAAGGCCAGAAACTGTTAACTATATGTATTACAGGTTTCACGTCTGGAAAGTTTACGAGATTATACCGCACCTGATGTTTTCTCTATGGCAGTTTAGGCATCCAAACATCAAACAAAGTTGCACGAGTGAAGAACGATTTTTAACATCCAATTCATGGTAAAACTTAATGTTACTGCGTTTTTGTTTTTAATTTGCCTTGTCTTTTTGTCTTTTTGTCTGGTTACATTTTGCTTTTGCACTTTGTTTGCCACTAACGACTCCTCCGCAAAGGTTGCGTCAAAGTTCAATAGTTAGAAATGTGTGGATGTCACGTGAAAACAAAAAACTGTCACTGTGTCAATTTAGAACATCAAGTTTTATTATTCTGCACGCATCATGTAGCCTTATTAAACATGTTTTTCTGTCTATTATAAAAGTCGTCATTTGTTTCCCGAAGCTTTGCCGCTTTAAAGTCCTTCTTTCTGTTTAATGTTAAGTATTTGATGGTAAAGTAAAGATGAGTGTTCAAAGCATAGTTTGACAGTATCTCTGAGAAAATGCTTTTATAGATGGGGTGGTCAAAAATCTAAAACTGTCTAATTCGTTTGTGATTTCACATTGAAAATCGTACCTGAGGAATGAAATAGCTCACGGCTAAGTTCCATACATTCAACAAGAAATGGGCAATGACAACTGGAAAGAAGCATGCCACAACTTTGATAGTTTGGTTGATCTGGTATTTTAAAGACAGCTGATATGATCTGCCTTTTTGCCGTAACTGGCGGTTCCACATCCAAATAAGTGCGAATAGAAGTATCAATATGACTTCTAATCCAGCGATGACGTAAATAAAGATCTGTAAAATGCAAAACTGTTGTTTATGCTGGAAAGAGGTTCAACTAGTAGCCTTACCTCATACCCATCGCCATCATAAATGACACTTTCAACCGAACTGACATAAAAAGTTGACAAATCGACGCCGTATATTTTGAAGTAAAAGTTAATCGAGAAGCTTAGTGATATCTAAAAAACTGCGTATACGTTGTCGCGCCTATGAATAATGAATGGTACTAACCAGTAAAAAGACAAGAAACAATGTCAGTTTAGGTTTCGCTGTTGTTTCATAGCTGGATCGGAGCAATGTGCAGATGATCCTTTCTATCGCTATCAGCAAGTAGATAAATGTTATGCTGGTTACAAATGAACCACTTATCAACCGCATAATTGATGGCACAAGGGCGACGAGAAGTCGATCGCAGGGGTTTTCATAATGGGAAAAAATGCTAAAAACTGCAGTATAGTTATTGGGGTAAAACTGTTTTTTAGAGTAAGTTTCAGTATATTTTTGATACAAAATTTAAAGTTGAATTTTGTTAAGTGCATTTTCTATTTTAGTTGATCGACTTCTTTTCATTTATCTCCCACCTGATTATTTTTAAAACTGATGGGTTTTGTGCGCTACAAAAAACGTACCGTATGATATCAATTATGTTCTGAACAACAAATGCAAGATGCATCAATGTAAAAATAACTTGAAGTGCACGGCACAAAATGATAACGTTTTGGTGGAAGATGGCCATGGCCTTCTGAAACTGTTATGCATTGCAAATAAGAAACTGTTCGGAAAGATATAAGAAGAACTCACTTTAGCTCGGCAATCGAACATCATCAACGAAATTCCAGAAACGTGCAAACACACTTTGAACAGCATAACAGCTTTGTAATAGCCATTTTCAGAGAACTGTTGCACAGTTTCGCATCGCCACGTTGTCATCGTGGATAGGTTGCCCATGCTGTTGAACATGACAATTTTGAAGAGAAAACTGGAATCTATGCTTCGTTTGGTCGCAACGGTAGAGTAACAAAACTAATGCCAGTTTACATCAACGGCTAAAGCCCATATTTAGTCTTTTTAGTTAGTAAGAGCAAACAATATTCAACAACAGCTGTAGTCACAAAACAATGAACAATGTATACCAAATGCTACAAATATCTGTACCAATTCGACTAATTGCACCATAAAAATGCCATACAATAGGCAGTACTACAGCTGTGAGCAAACAAATACGATACAGACGGTTTTCCGAGCAAATTGTACCCTCCCAGCAGGCACACTATAGAACGTTCATGAAAGTGGTAAACTAAAAGTTGGCCATATTTATAGTGGCAAGTGGGTTGATAAGTGTGAAAAGGGGTACGCGAAACAAAGGGTAAGCCGAACACGCTACCTACAAAAATTGGCATTTGCGTTCTTTGTGACATACTTTTTGATTGCGTGTCCGGCAAAGTTATCCCAACGGTCCCAGGAGCGGAAGAAATCCAACCCCTATGAAGATTCTTACGCACGAACGGAAACCACAAGTACAAAATTTTACCTTTTTCGAATAAGTGATGACTAAAGGAATGTAACAAGCACCCATGGGAAGGCATATTTGGCTGAAGCCATTAGGCAAAAGTGTGCCATTACCGGTAGTGGTAGACATCGCGCATGAGTAAAGTTTGACGACAAAAAATGAGTAATTTATTGCAATAAGTATCAAAAATTAATACAGTAAGGGGGTTGGCATTCCAGGAAGTGATGTTAGCAGCTGTAATTGACCAAGTTGACAAGAATGTTGAGGCCATAGCCGTAGTTTTCGTAGACACTTAGCTGTTTTTGTTCCATTTTTTCGGTGATGGGTGTCCAGAGGTGCCGATTCGACATTTGGACGTCATCGTTACAGAGGTATCGACGGCCGGAGATGTGTTTACTGGAAGGGGTGGGGGGTTAAAACTGAGAAAGTTTAAAACTGGCATACTCTTTCAATTCGGGAAAGTCTTCCGTTATTATTTTGGTCCAAACCTCGCCCAATGACATCGTCGACGGGTAGGAGTAGATTATACGGCTCTGGTAGGGCTTTCCTTTGACTTCCTTGGCGACTGTAAAGACAACTTTGACGCGATGAAGCTCGTTGGCACCGCGTTCGAAGGCTGTGCTGACGCTGGGGGAACGGATTGGGCCGTGGCTTTCGGACATCTAAATGTTGAATTTAATGCTAAAAACTGTTGTTAAAATTGTAGGGAGTTTACCGTACTGTACGCCGACTGCATTTGCAACTGCTCCGGCCCCACAGGCGATTTCATTTCAAAAACTCGGTGCAACTTTTCAAGCCGCATTTTCTTGTCGGGACACAGGGTAGCGACATCCAGCATGTGGCACCTCAAATTCGGGCATCCAAATTCCCCTGTAGGGGTTTTAGCCCTTGGGTATTGGTTCAGGCACTTTTTGCAGATGGCATGCTCACAGAGGCCGATGACGGTAAGGTCTTCGACGGGGTAGTTTGTTCGGCACGGGCCATCGCAGGTTCGAAGCATGTTAGAGCGAAACGTGCTAGTTCCAGCAATAGTCGTCGATTCGTAATCACTTTCGCTGCCCGACTTTGTTACCGTCTTCGGAACCTTCTCCACCCGGTCTAGACACATCATCTCGCTGTAATCCGTGCCATTGAGGTTGCGTCGGACGTCTTCGATGTCTTCCTGCCAGTCGACGTAGTATGTGTAGAGGTATCTAAACTGGTGACCGTCTTGAAATCTTGAAATTTTTAAACCATCTCAAAACCAACCGTCCATCGCTCTTCTTCACGTATCTCAGCTCCACCGCACCGACGTGGGCAGCCTTCCGCTGAGACAGCACGGCGGGCAGGTAATTCGCAGCTTCAACGCTGACATCGATAGTCTGCGTTGATGCCGGCGCCATCTTGGGGGAATCGCTCGCCGACCGAATGGGATAAACTGCGGTCCTTTGTAGCCTGGGAAAAGCGTCCTCAATTTGCATAACCCCTCAAATAAGATGTTTCTGGTGGCTCCAGGTTCTTGGCAGTCCCGCGATTCTGGCACCAAAATGGAGGGCCGCACGAAGCACACGACGAAGCGCCACAAAAAACACGTTGTTACAAAGGCTGCGTCACCGGCAGGTGAACCCCCACGTTACGATGGCATCGAGGAATTGCGCGGACCGAGAGAAACGGCGGCTGATATCAGGGATATTATTTTGGCTACGATTGATACGGCGGCGGAGGTTTGTTGGAGTTTTTAAACTGACGTCAAAAGAATATGTTGTTTTGCATCACACTTTTTTTAACTGAAACTGGTTGTATCTTGCGGTTCGTTACTGCAAATCTCAAAAAATCAAGGATTTAGAATGTAAATGCGTTTTTTTAAACAAAAACATTTATTTTCGCTTTTTTGTGAATACAAAAAACTGCTTACCGCGCCTCTGTCAGATTTTCGTTTTTCTAAAGTTATTAATGAGAGATGCATTTTCTCATAGTCTTAATCGGACACTTGTTGAAGGGTCATGTTTATCTTGTCTGTCATCTGCGCGCACGTTTTTTGTTCCTTTGTGGAAAGTTCTCGAAAAAACTATTTTAAAGTATACGTAGTTAGCTTTGTTTTGTTTTTAAACTGTTTTGATTGTTATGAAAACACTGAGAAATGGATGCCAAAAACAAATTCACAGCCTAAATTCTTCTTGCTTTAAAAACTGCCGTTCATCCGAATAGCCTCATTATTACGCCTTAACCTTCCAGAAGCTCAAATCCATTCCCCGAGTCTCTGCAACCGGTGCCCCACCACCCCAGTTCCGTGTCGGTAGCACCAAATATGAACCGAAAAGTTGCACTTTGTGCCCACTGGCCGCGGCTACAAAAGACGTCGTCGAAGGTCCCCACGTTTGTCGGGACACTTTTTATGCCGGGGATAGACGTAGTGTTGTGAGTTTATTAAACTGTTGAGGCAATGAAGGAACGATATGGTTAACTTAATCCACAGATGACCCGCGAATACCTCACCGCCACCGGCACTTCCGTGACAACCCCAGCGGCACCAATGGAACAGACTTTCCAAATTGACCGCCTCAATACCATTGTCATAGAAGGCACCGGGCCAGACGTCTCGGGATTCACCTTCGATCTGCGCCTCAAGTTGACGAAACCCGATGGTACAGCACGGGCGCTGGTTCTCGGCATTGAAATTCCAAATTTTGACTAACTTCTAACTGCTACTAACGCGTTTTTTTTTGGTTTCTGATAAATGGGCTTGTTTTTGGACTGCTGATTTGTTTGCACCGATTGATTCATTAAAAACTGTAATGAATTACTGCTGTCGTTGCTGCTCGTTTGCTGATGTATGCATGTTTTCTGAAGTTTTCCCATATTGACAACTCAAATAACGATCACCTGCTCGCCACGTTGTTTCCCGTGTTTTTTCACTTACACTTCACTGATTCCACTGTTTGCCCACGCTGTCTTGCGATAAGTATGCACGTGGTCGCTGAAAGGGTATTAACGGGAAAATGCACAAAAATAGGTGATTTTCTTAGGTCGGGTCGAGGAGACATCGACGGCGATAGTGTTTCTGTAACGCTGGAACATTAAAAAAAGGTAAAGATACGCAACATTTTATGAATAGGGTACAATAGGGTCGAAGCAGCAAGACGTCTAATGTTAGTTGACACGGGAGTAGTTTGTGGGGATGTTGAAGGTAGTTGAATGTTGCTGATTTGCAAGGAAGGGGTTTTTAACTGGGAAGATGGATAGAGTGGAGTTGATGCGAGTTGTAATAGTGGTGATAAGGGTGTAAAGGTAATAAAGTGTGTTTTAAAGGTTCAGAGACAAAGGTATACACAGTGATAGGGTGGATTGGAAAAACTGCGTCATTCCGAACGAAGAAACTGGTGAAAAAACACAAAAAAAAGTTGCTATTGATCAGCAAAAACAATGGAATTCAAATTCGTAAAAAACTGAAACTTGGTTCGAAAGTATGTTAAACAAAATTATATAAAAAAGACAATAACGGATTCACATCTGTTTACATTTTGACGAATTTCATAACGCCAGAAATGGTCTACCGTGACTTCCCACAAAGCATTCTAATCCATACTATACCCCCTATCGATTATAAAAACCAAACTTCAACCCCAAAAAATACTACTCACTTTTCGTGTACACAACCTTCTGCAAACTCAGACACATCAACAAGTTTACGTTATTATCGTTAACAGCCTCCAATCGCCTTCAAGACAGAATCTTCGAGTTCCCCTTTCTTCCTTTCATTACCATGCTTTGTGTCTCTTCCTGCTCCGCTTGGACTCCCTCTCCCATGCCTGATAGTAGTGTATAATACTATTACCTTGTTTTTGGTAGTATTCGCGACGATGCGGGTCGACCGACCGATCGCCCTACACAATACACACAAGCTAACAACGGTCAATGATCACTACACGCTGGCTGCGCACCCCCAGCGACGCAGCACATGGTCTTATCGGTTGCATCGGTAGACCGCACCGATTGAGCCCCAACTGCCTTCAACCTTCTTCAACCCGATCGCGGTCATAGGTCAACTGTGCGCTACAAGGCGGGCCATCGCCACGTGCTCCGAGGGAAGGGCCATGTGGCGTCGGCACTGGGGGTTCTGTATAAAAGGGGGGAAGGTGAGCGGAGAAAGGCATCCATTCTTGGACCTTCACATTCATTCAGAGCTCAGATTGAGTCTTTGTGTTGTCTTCGCTTTCTGTTCATCTAAACCACCACTACCTACTACAATAACCATGCCTGCCCATATCCCCATCACCGAAGAGATGTCCCACATCAAGCCCCACATCGATCTCGGCGAAACCTATGCCGATAACCTCGATCTCGATGTCCTCATCGTCGGTGCCGGCTTCAGCGGCGTCTATCTCCTCTACAAGCTCCGTCAGGCCGGCTTCAAGGTCAAGGTCTACGATGCTTCCCATGCTTTTGGCGGCGTCTGGCGCTGGAACTGCTACCCTGGTGCCCGTGTCGACTCTGATCTCCCTGCTTACGAGTTCTCCCTCCCTGAAGTCTACAAGAACTGGACCTGGAAGGAGCGCTTCCCGGGCTGGCAAGAGCTCCAAGAGTACTTCGACTACTGCGACCACGTTCTCGACCTCCGCAAAGACGTCAGCTTCAACACCGTCGTCAATGGCGCCCAATTCGATCGTGAATCCGGCAAGTGGGTCGTCACCACCGAGGACGGACGCACAGCTAAGGCCAAGTACTTGTTGCCGTGCGTTGGCTTTGCGGCTAAGCGCTATGTGCCGGACTGGAAGGGTCTTGATACTTTCAAGGGCGAGATCCACCACAGCTCCTTCTGGCCGACGGAGGATGTCGATGTTTCGGGGAAGCGCACTGCTGTCATTGGCACCGGCTCGACTGGTATCCAGATCATCCAGGAATGGGCCAAGGCGAGCAAGGAGTTGACCGTCTTCCAGCGTACCCCCAACATGAGCATCAAGATGGGCCAGCGTAAAGTGTCCGCTGAGGAGCAGCAGAACCGCAAGCACATGTACCCGGAACTCTTCAAGAAGCGCACTGAATCCTTCGGTGGCTTCTGCTTCGACTTTGTAAACAAGAAGGGCACCGAGCTCGACCTTGCTGAGGCCAATGCCTTCCTCCAGAGCCTCTGGGACAATGGTGACTTCACCTTCTGGGTCGGCACCTTCAGCGATATCTTCAAGGACCCTGTGACCAACAAGATTGTTTACGACTTCTGGCGAAGCAAGGTTGTTGGACGGCTCAATGTAAGTTGACTTTAAACTGCAATTCAGATACAGTGTTCATCTTTGCTCTTCAGGACCCCGCCGTGGCCGAACTCCTCGCCCCCAAGGAACCCCCGCACCCATGGGGCTGCAAGCGTCCCTCCCTCGAGCAGGACTTCTACGACCAGTTCAACAAGCCTAATGTCCACCTCGTCTCGGTCAAGCAGAACCCCATTGTCGAGATCAAGCCCAACGGCATCGTGACCGCCGACGGCAAGCTCCACGAAGTCGATGTCATCGCAGTCGCCACCGGCTTCGATGCCGTCACCGGCTCCATGATCAATATGAACCTGAAAAACACCGAAGGCGTCCATCTCCGTGACCTCTGGAAGGACGGAGTCCGCACCTACCTCGGTCTCGCCATGAAGGGCTTCCCCAACATGTTCTTCCCCTACGGCCCTCAGGCGCCCACCACCTTCGTCAACGGACCCACACTCATCGAGTTGCAATCCGACTGGATCATCGAGGTCATCCAGAAGGCCGAAAAGGACGGTGTCAAGTACATTGAGGCCGAGGAGAAGCCCCAGGAAGAGTGGGCCACCCACATCTGCGAGCTCGCCGATAAGACCTTGTTCCCTCTGGCGGACTCCTGGTACATGGGCGCCAACATCCCCGGCAAGAAGCGCGAAATGATCAGCTACCTCGGCGGTCTCCCTGCCTACACCCAGACGATTGAAGAAAACCGAAAGAACGGGCTCCCTGGCTTCAAGCTTGTCAAGGAATAAGGACATTATATCATAATTCACATATCTATCTATCTCCACTGATGACAAAAACGTGTTGTGTATATTCCGACTTTTGTGTGGTTTTTACATGTATTCAGAATTAATAATAAAGGCTAAACTGGAAACTGTTTGTGTTCTTTTGAGAAATTAAATTTTGAACAAAAAAGCCTTATCGGCACTGACGTTTTTTTGCAAAACTGGCAACTCAAATGAGCTTCTTGATTAGTATCCTTGTTTTCCTCATGAACAGAACAAAAAACACAATGTACTTTTAGTTTCAAAACTGTCTAATTTTCGCAATGAATGATTCCAATCATTATGACTTTTGTTCAAGTTTGTCTACGGTCGTGTCATAACGACAGAAACCATCAAAAAGCCATGAAACAACAATGCTCCTGGGTCCTTTAAAACACACAATGAATCATAGCAATGTTAGGACACATTAGATACTCCTCTGGCGCTTCCCCGACCCCATCGATGACCACTATCAAGAAACTGCTGGTCAAAAATAGAGACTTTTTCTAATTTTTGTAACTTTTTTTAAAACTACAGTAAAAGTTGTGGATCGAAAAACCTACACATGCTTTGAGGTTTTCTGGCATGTGGGCAATTACATTCCGTTAAAAAAGACCCGGAATTCGCAACTTTTTGCACTTACCAGAACCCAAAAATGCGAAAACTTGCAAGAATTGGGTTCTGGTAGTTTTCACGACACTTGGTTTTTGAGTGTGTCCAGACCTTTTTATGCTTATTTTGCGTAGGTTGACCAACCGTTTCACTTCGGCACACAGAAGTCCTACTGGCAAGATTCTGATCCTACGTCTATCATGAAATGAATACACTACTATGTACTTTTAGTTTTAAAACTGGCCCTTATACCGAACGATCCCGATTGTTATGACATTTGTTCAATTTTGTTCACGGTCAAGCCATAAAGACAAAAAGCATCAAAATGCCATGAAACATCAATGTTCACAAGAAATTTAAAAAATTATGATCCGTGAGAATACAATCAAAATCTCAAAATCTTTTCGAATCAATGTGTGTCTTCAGTTTTCGTTGTCATTAACCAAAATTCCAAGTCTACCCCGCAAAAGAATAAAACCAGCGTTATAAAAGCATTTCAAATTCTATTTCCTCCCTGAGTCAAATCGCAAGTCATGCGGACAGCGCTTCTTGTGCTGTTATGCATCGGCATAGTCGAAGCACGGAGAGACTGTAAAGCCCGTTACGCCGCCACGGCCAATCCTCTGGTTGATCCCATTAAGGTTACCAATGGATCCGTGACGACCACCAGCAGTAAAACAAGATTGTTAGTCCAGCCTTTGACGACCCTTGTTGTCGATGAACCGGAAACGGTTGTTATTACACAAGCTCGTAAGATAGAAGACATTTATTTTGGCATAATAGTGTTTCTAATCGATAAATTTTCAGCCATCACATGTCCCGAAACTGAAGGCAACAACAAATTCCACCTTTCTTACCTGTACAAGAACAAGGCGCGTTGTCTCGGACTCCACAATATCCCGGCTTCGACGAAATCGCCCGCTGACCTACCTGCCATCTGCAAACAGTTGCACCCTGACGCGGTCCCGGCATCGTTCCACAGTGCCGATGAGGCTCGGTATGCCAAGAGCATCGGATTTGACGGTGGCGTTATGGGAACGTACTTGCCGGCCGGAAGACCGTTGGCGCCAGGTAATCTGGTGAACCAGGATGGCGAGCCGGTCGACTTCTATCCGTACATCAACACCAGCCCTATCGCGACCGCCTTCCAGCTTGTAAGCCCAGGGTTCCATGTCGTCGACTTTAAGTGGTACATTAGCCGCGGTGATGCTAATGCCATCTGTTCTTTGTGGCTTTGAAGGGGGGAAGTGATTGATGTTGCGTGAAACAACATGCGTAATTTGAAATGAAACTGTCAATAAAGAAACACGTTGCAATACATAAACGGAATAACAAAGGGGGTTTGGGTTATCTGGAAAGACACTGACACAATGTTGGAAATTTGAAGCAAAACTTGTAAAACTGAGCTACAAGTAACAAAACTCCGACTACCATGAATACAAATTCAATTAATCACAATTAAACTGGTGTCATGTCTTCGTTGAATCGGCGATGAGGTCAAGACTTTTATCCACAAAAAGATGGCATACGGTTTGGCGACCTAAAAATCTGCTCTGATGCAGTGTTGACACCGTTTCGATACCGTGCGTTTTGTTTACGTCGGCACAAAAAAGAGTTACAAAGTCTCAGTTGTCGTTATTAACAAAAAAAACTGTTATGTAGGATAGTGGAAACACTTTACGGTAAAACTTTGCCAAAAAATAAACTATACTGTAAAAAAACTGCAAATACTCCAAGCGGGTAAAATTCTGCCACAAACCAAAAAACCACGATGATCAACACCAAAAAAGTCAAAAAGCCAATAACGTCCACCCGCATCATTAAGACCATGGCCATGGGAAACTAATGAAAACTGCTTTCAAAGACTTTATGTTTCGCCAAGTTATTGGTAATAAGATTCTCTTAGAAATTGTATAAAAGATTTCAAAACACAATTCAGATTCGTCTCATCATCAGCCAGCACGAACGAAAGTTATGCGTTTCGTGCTTTTTTGGCTGTTATGCCTCGGCGTAACTGTCGTATTCGTCCAGGCTAGAAAGCAATGCAAAGCCCGGTATCCCAATGACCAAACCGTGGCCATCAGTAAAGTTCAAACTTTTTTGGCGCCTGTTGCTACTGTGAAACCTGTTGTTAGTAAGAAAACTGTACTTGCCGTCAAGCCTGCGGCGAAGAAGGTGGCGGCTGTAAAGAAACCTGCAGCTAAGAAAGCTGTTGCGAAAAAGACCGTGAAGAAAGCTGTTGCGAAGCCAAAGAGTGGGTTTTTTTGTGTATAAAACTGACGTCTTATTCCGTTCTCTCTCATTACAGTCGCCTGCCCGAAAGCCTACCCTCCATGGCATCTCACTTACCGTTTCAACAACAAAGCCCGATGCGTTGGACTTAAGAACGTTCCGGTGTCAACAAGAGATACCGTCGACCTCACAGCCGTCTGTAAATCCAAGCATCCGAAGGCAAAGCCAATGTCGTTCCACAGTGCATCCCAGGTGGAATGGTGCAAGAAGAACGTTTTTGCGTGCAACGGAGCTCTTACCGGTATGTACGTGGCTGCCGGTAAGAACTTGGCACCAGCGAACCTTCGCAATCTCGATGGAGAGCCCGCTGATTGGCACCCCGTTCAAACCTTCGGTGCACCGCCGCTTGCTTTCCAAATCGTGTCCCCTATTCTGCACGCTGTCAACTTTAAAAGTTACACTGCTCCAGGCGTTACTAACGTTGTTTGTGCTTTCTGGCTTTGAAAGAATTTGATTATCACGTGTAAACTGTCATCACTCAAAAATTGAAGTTGAACTTTTGTGGCGCTCTTATGTTTGTCGGTGATTGATGCAATAAACTGGACGTTTTGTGAGACTTTCTACTGTAACCATAACGTTGTTCATCTTGTTTTAATGCAAAACTCAGAGCCTTTGTCATGGTAAATTCTGTCTCAGAAACCTCTGGACGGCTAATAACCGTCTTTTGATGAGAATCTCGCGGCGCCGTGAACTTAGCGACGTCTTTGAAGCTTTCACTCTACGCGTAAGTGGATTGGATCGGATTTGGTGGACAGACACGACAAGGACTTGAAGTAGACTCGCTTCATGTGGATCGCGATGCCGGGAGAAATTTTGCTTCGTATCCGTGCCCTCCATGTTTCCTGTAGAAGTATCAAAACTTGGTTTGTCGTTTTTGAACTAACTAAACTGGATCCGGCACAACAACCGGAACGTAATTAAATTTACATTGGTGAAACTGTCACTAGTCAAATCTAAAAAAAAAGAAAAATACTTAGAAACAATGAAATGCAACCACAATTATATAGATTGTATGAAGTTTTATAATTGTGTCCATAAAAATTGCCACGTCTGCCATTTGTATTGGCGAATACCTCAAAATCGTAGATCACAAAAACACAACGTCATGACGAAAACACCAAATCATAAAACCACAAATTTCGTTGCAAAATGATTCCGTTGATGAGAAACAAGCAAGTTTGTATGGTTTCTTTAGTAATAAACGTAACAAAACTATTGTACTCAAGAATCAAGAGAAGGAGCACGTCAATTTCCACCCGCACAACACCTCCTACCTGAAGCCAAGTGTTTTACAGACGGGAACTTTAAAACTGATAATGGTAAAGTGAATTACTCAAAGATATTTGTCAATGAAAGAGTTCATATTTGCCATCACAAGCTTTGTAACACAGTTCGTCTAAAAGTGCACTACTGTTGGTTTTTAAACTGTCGACAATAAAAAGTTATTGTACATTTTGTAGTTCATTGTTATCCACAGAGTCTACATTGGAAACACAAATAACAAAATGACCAAAAAATCAAAAGAATACGATAAAACCCCAAAGCACAATCACGTATGGCCCAATGAGCAGAACAGAAAATCAAAAAACTTAAAACTGTAACACCAGATGTATTCGGAATCTTGAGAAACACACGTTTTTCTAAAGTTTATTGGTAATAATCGTGCAAAAACTGTGTACGCAACTGGAAATCATAATATATAAATATTTTCCGTAGTTTGGCCTCCGTATTAGTGCCGCAGCAGCTATGCGTTTGGTGCTTCCTGTGCTCATATGCCTCGGCATCTTGGTGATCTGTGTTCAGGCACGAAAGCAGTGCAGAGCGCGAGGACTAACAAATACCGCGCCAGTCACGTCTAACTTTAAATCTTTCTTGGCGGTTCTTCCAGCAACTACGGCGAAACCAGCTGCAGCAAAGCCAAAAGTTGTCGCTAAAGCTACTGTGAAGCCTAAGGTTGTCGCAAAAGCGAAGCCGAAGGTCGTCGCGAAGACAAAGAGACGTAAGTTTTAGCCATATTTAAAACTGAACCTGAGCTTGGAAAATGTTTTACAGCCGCATGTCCAACGGCCTACCCTCCATGGCATCTCACATACATCTTTGGCAAAGCCCGATGTGTCGGACTCAAGAACATCCCGAAAACGACAAAACATCCCATCGACCTTGCATCTGTGTGCCATTCCAAAGACCGGAGATCAAAACCGATGTCATTCCACAATGGCGCCCAACTGCCTGGTGCAAGAAGACCATTTCTGCATGTAATGGAGGTATAACAGGAATGTACGTCATCCCTGGACGGCCATTCCAAAAACAATGGCTTCGGAATCACGATCTGGAACCTGCTGACATTCCGTGGAAAGTCGGACAGCCTAATGCAAAGATTGTGGGTTTTCAAATTGTAGCTCCAGATATTGTTAGTGTCGATTGGAACTTTTACACTGGCCCTGGACTTGCCAATGTTGTCTGTGCCTTTTGGCTTTGAATGTGTTGGAGCAATTTTATAAAAAATGGACAAATGAACTGACAAACGACGATAGAACAAAGGTTTCTGTTTGACATCGGACTCGGTTGTTGAAGCGGTATGTGAGATGCCATGGAGGGTAGGCCTTTGGGCACGCAACTGTTCGTGCTGGCTAATGATAAGACGAATCTGATTTGTGTTTTGAGTTCTTTTATACAATTTGTAAGAAAAACTTATTACCAATTATTTGGCGAAACAAATAGTCTTTGAAGGCAGATTTATTAGTTTCCCATGGCCATGGTCTTAATGATGCGGGTGGACGTTATTGGCTTTTTGATTTTTTGGTCCTAAATATCGCCGTATCTTTTGTTTTGTTCTTGAACTTTACCGGTTCGACCATGTTAAGAAATATTGACAATTTTTTTAACGGAGCTGCAAAGTTTTACAGTAAGGTTTAATCAATCGATCCACGAAGCGGTTTTAGTTTTGTTGCAAACATAGCAAAACTGCAATAAACTGATGCGAGTTTCAGTATTTTTGTCATGTTGAACGGTACTTCAGAAAAGCTGAATAAACTGTCTTTTGGTGAATATCTGGCAACATTAGCGATATTTTTGAAGTTTTGAATCCACGCGGAAAGGGCAGGGGTTTTGGTGGGCGTTGACGTAAAAGGACCCGAAGCTACTGTACAAAAAACTCACTGAAAACCTCATCAGTAGAAACACAGAAACCAAAAGGACCAAAAAATCAAAAAAATGCGATAAAACTCCAAAGATCAATCACGTATGGCCCAATAAGCAGAACAGAGAATCGTAAAGATGAGCCAAAGATATTTTAGATCTTGAGAAACACACGTATTTACGTGGTTTATTGGTGCGAAAACAGTGTAAGCAACTGGAAATTATAATATATATACGATCGCCGTAGTTCGGCCTCCGTATTAGCGCCACGGTAGTTATGCGTTTGGTGCTTCCTGTGCTCATATGCCTCGGCATCACAGTGATCTGTGTTCAGGCTAAAAGGCAGTGCAGAAACCGAGGCACGACGAGTACCGCGCCTGCCACGTCTAACTTTAGATCCTTCTTGGCGGTTCTTCCAGCAACTACGGCAAAACCTGCTGCGGCGAAGCCGAAAGTTGTCGCTAAAGCTGCTGTGAAGCCTAAAGTCGTCGCTAAAGCGAAGCCAAAGGTAGTTGCAAAAGCGAAGCCGAAGGTCGTTGCGAAGGCAAAGGGACGTAAGTTTTAGTAATTTTTAAAACTGTACTCGAGTTTGAAACATTTTACAGCTGCATGTCCAAAATCTACCCCTCCATGGCATCTAACCTACGAATTTGGCAAAGCCCGATGTGTCGGACTTAGAAACATCCCGAAATCTACGAAACATCCCTACGATTTGTCAAACGTGTGCCGTGCCAAAGACAAGAGGGCCAAACCCATGTCATTCCACAATGGCGCCCAATTGACCTGGTGTAAGAAGACCGTTCCTGCCTGCCAAGGGGCAGTTACCGGAATGTACGTCAAACCTGGAAAACCATTCGAAAAACAATGGCTTCGGAATCACGATGGGGAACCCACCGATATTCCATGGGTGGTCGGGCATCCAAATGCAAATATTATAAGCTTCCAAATTGTGGCTCCAATTATTTACAGTGTCGACTTTAAGAATTATACTGGCCATGGACATGCTAATGTTGTGTGTGCCTTTTGGCTTTGAAGGGGTTGGGTCACATTTATAAACATTGACGAATAAATTGGCATACGACGATAGAACGAAGATTTATGTTCGTCTTTATATAAACTGCTGGTTCATTGTGTAGTTTTTGAAAAACGTTGAAATCGTAGATCACTAGAACGCGATGATGAAAGCACCAAAACATAAAGCTAAAAGTGTCTTTTAAAACCTGGTCATGTGAAACATGCGTTTTCTATAAGTTTATGAGTAATTATTGTTTGAAAACTGTCGAAATAATGTTTTTTACTCTGAATCTAGCCTGCAATCGGATGCGCATTTAGACCGTGGATTGAATAAACTGTTTGTGATAAAATGGGTAGCCCACGTATCTCTATCTTAAAAACATTTCAAATACCATTACTAAACTGTCACTTGGCATATTAAACACTTTGACTAGAAGTGAAATAATCTTTTTTTTAAACTGCGTTTCGTGCTTCTGCTGGAAATCAAAAATACCGTACATTTTGGAGTCCAGTGAATACCACAAAATCATTGGAAACTTACAAAACCCATAGGCCAAAAAATCAAGACACACACGATAAAACTCTAAAGCACAATGTTGTATGGATCACTGAGCAGAACAGAATCATAAAGCTTGAAACTGGCCTGCCAGATATATTCCTGATCTTGAGAAACACACGTATTTCTAAACTTTATTGATAATAGCCATGTGAAAACATAGTTTGCAACTACAAAATTATCGTATATATACGGTGGTCGTAGTTTGACTTTGATTGGCACTGCAGTTATGCGTTTTGTGCTTCCAGTGCTCATATGCTTTGGCATCACAGTGATCTGTGTTCAGGCACGGAAGCAATGTCGAGCGCGAGGACCAACGAATACCGCGCCTGCCACGTCTAACTTTAGACCCTTCTTGGCGGTACTTCCAGCAACTACGGCGAAACCAGCTGCAGCAAAGCCAAAAGTTGTCGCTAAAGCTACTGTGAAGCCTAAGGTCGTGGCAAAAGCCGGGCGTAAGTTTTTATAAATAATTCAAAACTGGATACGAATGTTATGATTGTTTTCAGCTGCATGCCCTGTGGCTTCTCCTCCATGGTACCTCACCTACATCTTCGGGAAAGCCCGATGTGTCGGAATGCAGAACATCCCGAAAACGACGAGACACCCCATCGACTTGGCATCCGTGTGCCATAGAAAGGATCGGAGATCCAAGCCCATGTCATTCCACAATGGCGCTCAATTGACTTGGTGTAAAAATACAGTTTTCGGATGCCAAGGAGGGATTACAGGAATGTATGTCATCCCTGGACGTCCATTCCAAAAGCAATGGCTTCGGAATCACGATCTGGAACCTGCTGACATTCCGTGGAAGGTCGGATCGCCTGGAAATCCACACCTTATTGGCTTCCAAATTGTAGCCCCGAATGTTGTCAGTGTTGACTGGAACTGGTACATTAGTGAGGGGAAGGCTAATGTTGTTTGTGCTTTTTGGCTTTGATTGAGTTGGGTTGGCTTTATGGAAGTTGATGAATAAAGTGGCATTTGCAAGTTCAAAAACACATCATGGAGACACTAAAACTGACATTTCTATTTCTTTAAATTAAACTGTTTACATTTTAGAAAAAACAAAATGTTAAACTTAACTTCAAATTTAACAATAAGAAAAACTGCCCGTGTTTGCGTAAGGAAAAAGTTTATTTAAATCAACGCACGATTAACATTTATTTTTAAAACTGCCTCACCAAATAAAGCCCGAAAAAAGCCACTGATGCAATAACACCACCTTTCCATTGTCCACTATCATCATCCCACTATACGAGTGCCACTATTTGCACAGGCGTTTTTCTCCAAGTCCCATGTTTGAACGTTGTCGCCAACTTGGCACTATCACCGACCAAAAACGGGCTTATCAGCGTTCAGCTGTTCATTATGAGCGGGCCCTTTTTTTCTTTGTTCTTCCTGCAAGTGAAAGGCGAACTGTACAAGTTTTTGTTTGCTAAACTGATTGCCCGTGAACGCGATGGTGTCTATTTCTGGACGTGGCCTAGATTGATAAGAAAAAGTGTGCCGTGCCCTGATAAGGAAGCATTTGGATTTTCATATAAAAGCATCATGCCTTCAGAGGAAATGCAACAACCGCATCTGGCAGTTGAATTCAGTTTCCTTCGGCAATCATGGCAAAGCTTTTCATCGCTTTGCTGGCTTTGGGCCTCGTGGCCAGTGCATCGGCCATGGCAATGTTGCCGGATGAGTATGTTTCGTTCTTGAAGTTTATGGAGGAGTAAGTTTGAGCCTTTTTTAAACTGATAAGGAGGACGTATTTCTAGCTTCAAAATCGAATACCCCGACGAAACTGAACGCGCCATCCGCTTCGAAATCTTCAAAGAGAACCTTGCCGAAATCAAGCGTTTGAACACTCTTCACGACGGCAAAACAGTCTTTGGCGTGACTCAGTTCTCGGCTATGACGAAGAAGGAATTTGGTGAGAAGGTCCTCATGGACGATCAGTACAAGAAGCAGGACGGCATCAAGTACACCAAGAACCCGATCACGACCGCCACTCCGGCATCGATCGATTGGCGCGAGAAGAATGTCGTCTCCAAGATCAAGAACCAAGGCCAATGCGGATCCTGCTGGGCTTTCTCTGCTACCGCTGCCCTTGAGTCTCAGCTGGCCATCAAGACTGGCAAGCATCTCCTTCTGTCTGAGCAAGAACTTCTCGACTGTGTCACCTACAACTACGGTTGCGCCGGTGGCTATCTCGATACCGCTTATCGCTACATCGGCTACTGGGGCCAAGTCGCTGTCGATCAGTACACTCCCTACTCCGCCGAACAGAACAACTGCTCCGTTTCGACTGGCGCCGAGAAGCAGGCCATCAAGATCCAAGGCTACTATGACATCATTGGCGGTGAAGAATCGATTGCTACTTTCGTGGCTGAGAATGGACCGGTTTCTTTCGGTTGGTTTAAAACTGTACAGGACTATGTAACCATCATCTGAAATTCCAGGTATCATGTGCCCCGAGGAAATGATGCACTACCAATCCGGCGTCCTCGACGTCCCTGACTGCAAGAAGACCATGGTCGGATGGCACGCATTGGCCATTGTCGGCTACACCGATGACTACTGGATCGTCAAGAACTCGTGGAGTGACAAGTGGGGAGAGAAGGGCTACGTTCGCTTCAAGCGCGGTGTCAACTTCTGCTTGATCGATAGCAGTGCCGGTGGGCCGATTATTGAGGCTTAAACTGAGTCTTCCAAATACATTTCTCCATTTAAACTGCCGCGTTTTCAACTGGAGTGTAAATAACCACCCCACCGTCTTTCATGACCTACCTACCGCCACTGTAACGTGAGCCCATGTATCCACTCTGTTCTTGCCCTAGGCAAGTGTATTCATCGTTGTCACAGTTATTTCAACGTTGAAGTGTATCCTTGTCAAATAAAACTGATTCTTACATAGTACTGAGTGATTAGAAAAAACTGAGGTTGCTTGTAAATGCGATTATAAAACATTTAAAATTAGCATCAAACCCCAGCTTCGGCACCTATCTGCAAGACCCCAAAACTCCAGAGGGCAAATTCATTCGCCGCACGCCAGTATTGGCGGTGCGTCTTGGGCCTAACTGACTTTGCCCTCGACTGATTGGATCCCTCAAAACTCAATCATCACCAAAAATGGCTGTTCCTACGCCTTTCGATGCTGCCAGCATGATCAACCGATTGCTCAGTGTTGGCATGGCTGGGGGTCGGTTAACTACGCAGGTTTGAGTTTTATAACTAAACTGGATGGTACGTTTCAATGGTCCTTGACAGGTATCCGAAGCAGAACTCCTCCAACTGTGCCAACTGACCAAGGACGTCTTCGTCAGTCAGAGCTCGTTGATCGAGATTGATCCACCGGTTATCGTTTGTGGGGATATTCAGTAAGTATCTATTTTTAAACTGGGCGCAGGTTCACTGGCCTTTTTACGACTTTAGCGGCCAATACGCGGATCTACTACGCGTGTTCGATCGAAACGGCTTCCCTCCCGAGTCCAACTACATCTTCCTCGGGGACTACGTCGATCGTGGCCGGCAAAACATTGAAACGATCTGCCTAATGTTTTGCTACAAGGTCAAATATCCTGAGAACTTTTTCATGCTCCGTGGCAACCATGAATGCCCGGCGATCAATCGCGTTTATGGCTTCTTCGAGGAGTGCCAGCGACGCTACAGGAGCGTGAGATTGTGGAATGCCTTCCAGGTTGGATTTATAAACTGGCACCTCCTTTAGACGAAATTGTTTTAGGACGCCTTTAACTGGATGCCACTCTGTGGTCTAATTGGAGGCAAAATCCTGTGCATGCACGGAGGCCTATCGCCGCAATTGAAGGAAATCGACCAGTTAAGGTCGCTTCCGAGGCCGCAGGATCCGCCTAATCCGTCGATGGGGATGTGAGTTGACAAAAGTTAAACTGCGAAGCCTATGATTGTAACTTCCAGTGATCTCCTCTGGGCCGATCCCGATCAATGGGTCAAAGGCTGGCAAGGCAACTCCCGAGGCGTTTCCTTCACCTTCGGCCAGGACGTCGTCGTCGATGCTTGCAACAAGCTCGACATCGACCTCGTCGCTCGTGCCCATCAAGTCGTCCAGGACGGCTATGAGTTCTTCGCGAATCGCCGTCTCGTGACCATCTTCAGCGCGCCCCACTATTGCGGCCAATTCGACAACGCAGCCGCGACCATGGCCGTCGCCGAAGACCTGTCCTGCGCCTTCTCAGTCTACCGTCCCATGACAAAGCAAGTCCGTCTCAACGCCAAGTCCATCGTAACCTACAAGCCCATCATGCCGCCAGGCGCCGACAAATCGGAAGAAAAGTCCGGCGGCGCTATTTCCTCCATGTTCAAGTCGATCGTCGGAAAGAACAAGCCAGCTTGTAAGATCGAACCGACCCCGCTAGTGAGCCTTCCGACGCCGGCCCCGCTGCCGCCTCCACCGCCCTCGACGCCGACATCCCCTGGCAATACGCCCATCCCGCCGTCGCCCACAGCCGCGGCCGCCAACAACAATCGAAGCGTGATGGGCACGGTGTCCATGAGCCAGCCGATCCCTCAATCGCCGAATCGTGGGGCCGCGACGCCTCCGGCACAAGCACGGACGCCACCGACCCGGGCTAATAGCTGTTACTTGCCGGTCAATGCCGGCTATACACCCGGATCGCCGAGGAAAGCCGTCAGTGAGCCTGTGGCACCGGCCCCTGCCCGGAATTGCAACAATAATAGCGTGTATTTGGCTCCGAAATGAGAGTGGGAGCGTAGGTTGGAAATTGAAAAGTTGATAAACTGTTAAGTCGGAATAGATTGACGTCTTTTTTGTTGTTGGAAAGAGAAAAACTGTATTCTAAGTTGTCATTCCTCGGCCAGGCTAATAAGGAACCGAAGTTGGATAAGAAGAGTAAACTGGACAGAGTATTTGTAAGATGGGACGTGAAACAAGGATGGGGGACATTGTACCACACTGCTTGCCACCCAATCAACGGCATTCACACCGACAAACCGTGCTATCACCTTCACGTGTGGTACAATGGCCGCTGTGGTACAATGTCCCCCATCCGTGAAACAAGAGCCCGAAAGAGCAGCAAGAGCGCATCGAAAGTTCGAGAGCGTGGATCGCTCGCTCTCTCGCGCGAAACGTGCTCTGCGGTCGTTCGGCTCGGAACGCCAACAATTACACGCGATACACACTTTTTTCGAGACCGATGAAAACTGTTTTTTTCCGACACGATTTTGCTTTTTTTTTGCTTTTATTGTAAACTGCCCTTTCTTCTTATTCCATTTGGCACGTTTTAGATCACAAAACCCGTGCGAAAATTGATGGCACCTCTGCACATTCGTCTCGGCCCCCAAAAGTACTCCCACTGTGAAAATTGACTTCCAGTCCAAGCCGTTGGCTGGCTGTGTGCTTGAACGTGACAGCCGTCGGCAATCTGCTGCTCTTTTTTCTCGATTTGCCATGCCAAACCTTTCTTAAAACTGTTCTTCATTACCGCTTCATTAACCCAACTATGGGCGTGTTCGCTTCCTTACACGATACCCGCTTCCAATCACCGCAAAATGCCCTTATTTTCAAAACTGATCCGTCGTTCAGAAGACATCTCGCCATCGGCCATGTCCCTCGACTACCCCGAACCCTCCGTCGACGAGGTAATCAGCTGTCTCGACTTCATCTGGCTCACTGTGGCATCAACTGCCAAGACGCAGGAGCCCACGGGCATCAAGAGCTTTTATGAGTGAGTTTTTTGATTGTTTTTTGCGTTTTTGAAGTTTTAAACTGACTGACGGATCGTTTAAAACAACAGGTCGCTAACTGGCAAAACCCTCGAACCCATCTTCGGCGGCCTCGGCTTCACCTGCCTGGACGACTTCCTGTCCAGTGAGCTCCTTGCCGATCTGATGTCCACCGTCTACGAGAAGACCAAATGGGACGAATTCGCCAAGAAGAAGTATATCGCCAAAAGCTTCGAGGACTGCAAACACATCACCAAAATGATGACGGAGAAGGAGATTGTCGAACAAAACAGGTTGGTTGAGGTTTTGGGGATTTTAAAACTGTCGATCGTCGGCAAGAACTTTCGATCGTCGGCAAGAAAAGAAATTTTAAGCGCAGTCTCATGGATATATTTTTCAGAGAAGAATTGCGCAAGCAGAACCGTGCCGCCAAGTTTGCGACGGAAGAGTTTCAGTTGAAGTCGCTTGAGGTTTGTTTTTGTTTTGTAAACTGTAGTATCTGATCGCACCTTTATATACTATTTTGCAGTTTGCTTTTTGCTTTTTGCTTGTCCTTCATCCCCCCCTTTACAGTTCCGCGAAACCCTGATCCGTCTGGTCCACATCCTCGAACGCGAAAACGAAAAACTTACCGGCAACAGCGAAGTCAGCTGGCAATCCATCCAAACGGCCTGGGAGAAAAGTTTCAACGAAAAGCTGAACCGTGCTCGGCTCCGTGACGCCTTTCCGTCCGGAAGCCCTCAGGAGATCATACAGCGAACCATGCGCGACGAGTTTCACTTTCGTCAAGGTGAATCCGGCATGTTTTGGGTCCGTCTGAAGAAGCCTATGGATGGTAAGTCTGTTTATTGGTTTTAAACTGGTGAAATAGCGTACATCCACTGTTTTTCTCACTATTCGATTTACCGTACTTTTCAGAGATCATAAAAGGCTACAACGAAGTCAAGGCCATCAAATTGCAAACTAACCAGGAGGAGATCGTGAAGGCCCCAACTTTTCGAAACGATCGCTGCCAATTTATCGATTTTGATAGAGATGTAAGGTTTTTGTATCGTTTTTTTGTAATAAACTGGTCCTAGTTTTAGCCAGTGTGCCATTCTTATCAGTAAAACTGAATTTAAGTGTATATTTTTTAGCGCAAAAACATGTCCCTGAAGCCAGAAGGCGCCCCAGAAACAGTCACCGCCGCCCCAATGCCTGCTGATGCACCGGTTCCGCTGATGAAAGTACAAGGTTAGTGGTTTTTTGGGCTTTACTTTTGAGATTTTAAACTGACTTCATCGAATATTGGGAAAATGCCATCTTTTTTTCGATCTTTTAAAAACTGCTGGAGGTTTACGAGGTTTTAATTTTAAACCAAAATTGATCTTTCGATCTGATATTTACCAATTCCACTTCAGTTCCGCCCCCAGCTCGCCCCTCCAACTACAACCGTTCCAAATCAGCCGTCCGGGTCACCTTTTCCAATGGTGCTCCGACTACTAGGCCTCCGTATTCCCGCGATTACGCTTCCAGACCGCCTCCATTCAAGAACAACAGCGCCAGCAACACCAAGCCTCCTACTCCACAGCTGCCGATGCCCAGAAACCATTCTCAACCGCGCAGAAACTACGAACAGAATCGACCCGATGCTAATGCTAGCAAGCCTCCATCCAGGAACCCTCAAGGCCCACCGAAGCGTCGATCCAACCGCGGGAACCACCGTGGTCCTGGCCCGAATTCGATGAACAGGATTCTCGACGCTGCCGACAAACAGATTGCTGAAAAGGCGAAAGAATCCTGGACGTTTGGCAGTCTTCGGAAGGACATTTCCCGTTCGATGGAGTCTGTTTTGGGAAATCCGCCGAAAGTTGAAAACTTCGAGCCGATCAAGCCACGGCTCGAGACTCGGGTTTCGGCGAGGGATGCGCCGTCGCACTTTGTGAAGCGGCTGAATCGGTCGTTTTTGGATAGGTGAAAACTGGCGAACGTATTTTCATAAATTATTATTACTGTTATTTTTTTTGTTTGTCGATTTGTTATAAAACTGGATTGATTCCGTAAGTGAGAGTGAACCCAAGGTCTGCGTTTTGTGAGTTTACAGAGGGGCATTTTTATTAGCCACCTTACACAGCAATGACAAAGGAAGGGACAAGAAATTTGAAGAGTGTCCGAAACATACTTAAAAAGTTGAAAAAAGGTGATTTTTGCTAAAAAAAAAAAAGTTTCTGTAAACATTTACAGTTTCTGTGCCGAATCTGTAATTTTTACAGTTTCTGTACAGAATCTGTAACGCGTTTTTAAAAGGAAATAGGATGTGAGTTTTCTGTAAAGTCTCTGTAAAGGTTTACAGACTCTGTAAACTCACAGAAACGAGACCTTGGGAAGGATAACACTTTCCCAATTCGAAAATTTTGTGATTTACTATAATTTTGTAATATTCCATCTTGTTACTTATCTGCAAACATACTTTTTGAGCAATAAAAAAGCGTACAAATAACAGCACACAAAACTTAACGACTTTTAGTCGGACGACGTGGTTGTACCTACTGATTGTTCATTTAAGGCAGATCCTATAAGAACAACACTTTATCGCACCTATGAGTCAGTTTACGGCCTGGTGATAAGTGCATGTTCAGTGTCAAAAAACCGTCCACATGATACATAAGTACCACCCCTTTATAAAAACAGGCCACAATGGTAAAACAACCAAAGAGTGATTTTTTGACTTCTGGGTCTGCCGGCACTGATTTGTGCGTAATTGGTATCCTGGCGGTTTTCATTAAAATTGGTTTAGTTTAAGCGTCAAATGCGTTTGTCCATCTAACTATAGTTAGAAAAACGAAATCGCGTTGCCATCTTAGTATATATATATATATATACAGTGTTTTTAAGTAACATTCCAACTTTGCAGTTACACAGTGAAGTTAAAAGAACAATGTTTCGTCCGAAATATCCCGATATTGTCAAACCTTGTTACATGCATTGTCGCTGTCTTCATATTCGGGTAAGTACCCTCCTGTGCGTTGAGAGTGAAATCTGTCACAGCGAGTCACATCGTGTCACTGATCACTTTTTTGAAAACTCTCCTATTCGGCCTATGGCGGATAAGTTTTGATAAATTTTTGATTGAAGATGTGACCCGTCGGGGGCTATCGATAGAGACCAGAATCGCCGGAATCGGTACCGGAATAGCCGAGAAAATGCCGTCCGAAGTTAGGGATCAAAGATCGTCGAAAATTAACTTCTTTAGTTTGTTATCAAAAGTTGGTTTCATCGTTCCTAGACCTTCGTCACTGTAAGGGGAACATTGGAAAGTAACGATAAGACGAAAAAGAAACAATAAAGGTGCCAAAATTGACGCTCGGACTTGGCCGTTTGTCCGCTGTGTGTGGCCCTGGTTCAACCTGGATCCGTCAAAATCGCCCGTTTCCCACCATTTCCTTGCTGTTTTCTCACTTCCACCATGATTCTTGACTGGCTAAGCAACTTTTTGAATGAAAAAACGGATCAAACAAAGCGGATTTACGAAAATCAAGCGCGGATCTGGACGTTGCTGACACTTTGCCAAGCCGATGATGTTTGGTCCCTAACTTCGGATGGCATTTTCTCGGCTCTTTCAATACCGATCCCGGCGCTTCTGGTCTCTACCGATAGCCCCCGGCGAGTCACACCTTCAATCAAAAATTTATCAAAACTTATCCGCCATAGGCCGAATAGGAGAGTTTTCAAAAAAGTGATCAGTGACACGATGTGACTCGCTGTGACAGATTTCACTCTCAACGCACAGGAGGGTACTTATGAACATAAACAAATTGCTGAAAATCTTTTTTGCTTTAATTATAATATTGCATTAATAAGGGTTGTATAGCCATAACACTGCAATATATCGTTTTCCAGAAAGCAGCAAGTCTCTACTCTTCGATGATTATTTGTTTTTCAATTGTCGGCACAGTTTTGTTTGCAATTTTTGAGGTATACTACTACATGATTTCAATGATCTTCTATATTTTTCTGATCTCTACAGTGTTGGCAGCTGATAAGTTTGAACGCCCAGCTTTTTACACCATTTATCTAGTCATCCAGGTAGGTGATGCTGTCGTCAGAGTTTCCGAAGACACTTATTGTTTTACACGTTGCAGGCTATCTTGTCGGTGATCCAACTCGTCGTGTTTATTGTCCTTTTGACTTTTTCAATTACGAATTGCAGTACGACTTTAAACGCTGACGGATCGGATGGTTGTTTTGCATTTCGTATGGCGTGTTATACGATCGGTTATATGATTTGCCTTGGCTCTATTAATTGGAACCTTGTCTTCGACGCCCGAACATACATGATAAAGGAAGTTTGCACCGGAAACGTGAAGCTGAATGCACCTACGGTCGTACCTTAACATACAACAAATCGCAAGCATTGTTTTGCAAATAATAAATAACTTACCTCGTTGCGATCAACTATCCCCAGCATTTTTAAAATCGCGTAAAACAGCTTTATCTATTATAATTTGTTTCATTTTATTGTTTAATAAACAAAAGTAATTTTACATTTTGTTGACGGTACATAATAAACCAAATGACAACTTATTAAAGTGTTTGTTCAATGTAAAAAAATTTGCAACACAGTTAGGGACCGGCAGGTCAAAAAAAAATTTGTCCAATTTGGCTGCAATCGGTCTTATTCGACGCAGAAATGCCGTAGATTATGATTGGTGAAGAAAAAAAAATTTAAAAAAAATCATAAAGGCATGAAAATGCCGAAAAAGGAGCTCAAAAATCCAAAAACTTTCTCCAAGGAAACTCGCGTCTTTCGAATGAAAAACCCCGTTGTCAAAAAGCACGCTTCGCCAAGCCTCTGCAGCGCATGCGTTTTCCCTATTGACCCAATTCCTTTTTATGAACGCAATATACGCATTTGCACATGCGTGCGAACAGAAATGCGGCATTAGCGCGTCTTTTTTTACATTACAACCTACCAGTTTTATGCCAAATAATCGCAAATTTAGTTATTACTATACACAATAGCACCAAAACACTTTATAGTCATGTTTTTGATGAACCAAACATGGTTTTACATGAAAAATTTTTTATAAATAAAATTCCTTTAAATTGCAAGTTTTGGCACTTTTTATTACATTTATAGCAAAACTACTAATCCAAATTGATAAAGAGTCTATGATAGAGGTTTAGACGTCCGAAAAACCAAAATTGAATAAGTTTTGAATCATCACATTTTACTTGAAAAATTGTGGCACGACCGTCCGGATCTGTCCGGACATCCTGCTAAAACCACTAATGTAACTTTTTACGCTGAATCGAATGGTAATAGTGCCATCAGCGGAGAAGAAACGGATAGTACCAAAAACTCAAAAAAAATTACCAAAATTGTCGTTTTGGCACTTTCTGATGTGTTTAGAGCAAAACAAAAAATGGCAATCGATTTTTTGCGTATGAAAATGGGGGTGTAGACGCGCTAAACGTGAAGATTGACCGACTTTCATTTTCGGCATTTTCACTTAAAAAATTGTGGCACGCGCATCCGGACGGTTCCGGACATCCCACTGACATGAAAGATGTAACTTTTTATGCTGAATCGAATGGTATAGATGCTGTGTAGGGGGGCGAAGGTGGAGATGCCGAAAACTTTAAAAAACTGTCTAAAAATGCCGTTTTGGCATTTTAGAGCAACTTTTTCTAAAATCAGATGGCATCATTCGATTCGGAAAGGAACGAAACGTCCGAATCACTTATAAAAATTTAAAATTTCGAAAAAAAATTTGGTTACAGTATACCGGGGAACACTCGGTACGCATTCAAAATTTTCGTGACCTGCCGGTCACTAAACACAGTCGATGTTTCTTTCTCAACTGAGTTCTGATAAGAGTAAAAAAAAAGGGATGCGATGAGTCAGTCGGGGGAATCGTCAACGCCCTTGTTATTGTTAAAAAGTGTTTACGAGCTGTGGCAATATAGGAATTTGTCCCCAATCGGTTTCTTCCCCAATCCATTTATTGAATTTTTCCCCAATCCAAAAACGGAAAACTTCCCCAAATACTTTTTTCCCAAACTTTGACGGAAAAAGTTCAGTTGAAATCGCTTGATGTTGGTTTTGGTTTTGTAAACTGGGTGATCTGGTCCCTTCATTATATACAATTTTTTAATCCACAGCAACTTTGCTTGTCCTTCATCCCCCCTTTACAGTTCCGCGAAACCCTGATCCGTCTGGTCCACATCCTCGAACGCGAAAACGAAAAACTTACCGGCAACAGCGAAGTCAGCTGGCAATCCATCCAAACGGCCTGGGAGAAAAGTTTCAACGAAAAGCTGAATCGTGCTCGGCTCCGTGACGCCTTTCCGTCCGGAAGCCCTCAGGAGATCATACAGCGAACCATGCGCGATGAATTCCACTTTCGGCAAGGTGAATCCGGCATGTTTTGGGTCCGTCTAAAGAAGCCTATGGATGGTAAGATTAGTTATTGGTTTTAAACTGGTGAAATAGCGTACATCCACTGGTTTTCTCACCATTTGATTTACCGTACTTTTCAGAAATCATAAAAGGCTACAACGAAGTCAAGGCTATCAAGTTGCAAACCAACCAGGAGGAGATCGTGAAGGCTCCGACCTCTCGAAATGATCGGTGCCAATTCATCGATTTTGATCGTGATGAAAGGATTTTGTCTTGTTTTAGAGGATAAACTAGTCTACGTTTGTTACGGTGTGCTATTTTTATCAGTGAATCAAAATGTATCTTTTTTAGCGCAAAAACTTGTCCCTGAAGCCAGAAGGCGCCCCAGAAACAGTCACCGCCGCACCGAAGCCGCCGATGCACCGCTGATAAAAGTTCAACGTTGGTGATTTTTGGACTTTACTTTTGAGATTTAAAACTGATTTTGTTAAATCCACTTGTAGAGGGATGCGTCATCGCACTTTGTGAAGCGGCTGAATCGATCGTTTCTGGATGGGTGAAAACTGCCGCACGTCCTGTCATGTCTTAGATTATTATTACTGTTGTTTTGTTTGTTTGTTGATTTGTTATAAAACTGGGTTGATTCTGTCTGTGAGAACAAATGCCAATGGCTAACGCCCCCAATTCGAAAAGCACGCCCAAATTGAACATCATTTTTGTCACTCCCCAATGACCATTGTCCAGAAGCCGGCCAGCAATTGTAGTCGCAATTGCGGCGACACGAGTCTCTGCGAAAAGCCAAAAGCAAAAATCCGCACGATTTTGTCCTTGAAAACTGGTTTCTACTTATATCCCTATTAGTTTTACTTTACCTCTTTCCACGTCATGTCCTTCAAATAGCCCACAGCTTGTCCTGGACCCCATCCTGCCGGCCACTCTCGACCCTGCAAGGAGTGTCGAGAGGTGTACTGTAGACATTTTCATACTTTGTTTGTTTGGCCACTGTTCAAAATGGAAGTATTTACTTTCTTTGATGATGATTTTGGCTAAATACTATTTTTTGAACCTTTTTCAGCAAGTTTAGTTTCATTTTTTCTACCATGGGCGTTTCACTCCCCGATTGCATCGAAGGCAAAATTTGTTGTTTGCTCTATCGCCACTGATTGGATCCCTTAAAACTCAATCATCACCGAAAATGGCTGTTCCTACGCCTTTCGATGCCGCCAGCATGATCAATCGATTGCTCAGTGTTGGCATGGCTGGGGGTCGGTTAACTACGCAGGTTTGTGGCTTTAAATCTAATAAACTGTGAAGCGTTAACAGTAACTCACAGGTATCCGAAGCAGAACTCCTCCAACTGTGCCAACTGACAAAGGACGTCTTCGTCAGCCAGAGCTCGTTGATCGAGATTGATCCGCCGGTTATCGTTTGCGGGGATATTCAGTAAGTGTCATTTTAAACTGAATCACTGGATGGATTGAGGATGATTTTAGCGGCCAATACGCAGATCTACTACGCGTGTTCGATCGAAACGGCTTCCCGCTCGAGTCCAACTACATCTTCCTCGGGGACTACGTCGACCGAGGCCGGCAAAACATTGAAACAATCTGCCTTATGTTTTGCTACAAGGTCAAATACCCGGAGAACTTCTTCATGCTCCGTGGCAATCACGAATGCCCGGCCATCAATCGCGTTTATGGCTTCTTTGAAGAGTGCCAGCGACGCTACAGGAGTGTGAGATTGTGGAATGCCTTCCAGGTTAGATTTATAAACTGGCACCTCCTTTAGACGAAATTGTTTTTAGGACGCCTTCAACTGGATGCCACTCTGTGGCCTTATCGGAGGCAAAATCCTATGCATGCACGGAGGCCTGTCGCCGCAATTGAAGGAAATCGACCAGTTAAGGTCGCTTCCGAGGCCGCAGGATCCGCCTAATCCGTCGATGGGGATGTGAGTTGACGATTAAAAACTGTATAGCACTCAACGGCGTGGCAATTTCCAGTGATCTCCTCTGGGCCGACCCGGATCAATGGGTCAAAGGCTGGCAAGGCAACTCCCGAGGCGTTTCCTTCACTTTCGGCCAGGACGTCGTCGTCGACGCCTGCAACAAGCTCGACATCGACCTCGTGGCCCGTGCCCACCAAGTCGTCCAGGACGGCTATGAATTCTTCGCGAATCGCCGTCTCGTGACCATCTTCAGCGCGCCCCACTACTGCGGCCAATTCGACAATGCCGCGGCCACCATGGCCGTCGCCGAAGACTTGTCCTGTGCCTTCTCCGTCTATCGTCACATGACAAAGCAAGTTCGGCTCAACGCCAAGTCCATCGTAACCTACAAGCCCATCATGCCGCCAGGGGCCGACAAATCGGAAGAAAAGTCCGGCGGCGCCATTTCCTCCATGTTCAAGTCGATCGTCGGCAAGAACAAGCCCGCCTGCAAGATCGAACCGACCCCGCTAGTGAGCCTTCCGACGCCGGCCCCGCTTCCGCCTCCACCGCCCTCGACGCCGACATCCCCCGGCAACACGCCCATCCCGCCGTCGCCCACAGCCGCGGCCGCCGCCGCCAACAACAATCGCAGCGTGATGGGCACGGTCTCCATGAGCCAGCCGATCCCCCAATCGCCGAATCGTGGAGTTGCGACGCCTCCGGCGCAAGCACGGACGCCACCGACCCGGGCCAATAGCTGCTATTTGCCAGTCAATGCCGGCTATACACCCGGATCGCCGAGGAAAGCCGTCAGTGAGCCTGTGGCGCCGGCCCCTGCACGGAATTGCAACAATAATAGCGTGTACTTGGCTCCGAAATGATAGAGGAGCGTAGGTTGGATATTGAAAAGTTGATAAACTGTTACCAGCCTTGCGGCTGGGTCGCTTCGCTCCTTTGCTGCGAGGACCGGCCTTCGGCCGGTCCTCTACGCAAAGGGCTCGCTCCGTCCGTTGCAAATGATGCTTCTATACTTATAATAAGTCACAAAAACTAATTAGAAAACCGAAAGTTAAACAGACGTATTTTTAATAGTCAAATTCGTGCTCAGCGTAAAATTCTGATCACAAAACTTTTTTTTAATTTAAAATTGCTGTATTATGTATAATTTTCGATATTTTGACTTGTTGAGAGCCTAATTTGCATAATTAATTATGTACAAACACTTATCACCCTGAGGGGATTCGAACCCGAGACTTTGGTCACGCAAGATAAGCGCCCCCTGCACTCGGCCACACAACCCTATGATGGTAACGCGCAGCGAGTGCTTATGCCGATACCTTCGCGCGGGTCCGGTGGGGTGACATGGTGATGGCACGTGCCATGGTCACCGGCGATTTACTAAGCCCCTCCCACAATTGTCATCAAAAACGATGACCGGGAATCTGGAGTCGGTGCCGTTATTACCGAATCCCTGTTAGCACATCGCATTTCAACTCAAACGCCGTTTGCACGCACACCCCAGTGAACGCACATCACCCGTTCAGAGCATGAGGAAACTCAGCTTAATTCAAACCGATGCCACATGCGTAAAAGTTGACCAATCACGAATCGCCCGCGTAAAACTTATTCTTTTAGGATCTAGTTTAAGGTCTCGAAGTGGCGAAACGCTAGCTACCCGGGAAAGGCATGCCCCGCAGAGCGCTTATCAAATTTCTTGAGAAAAGTGCGTCCTCTGACTTTTGGTGCATGCTAACTACTGATCGAGAGCGAAATTCCAAGTTTGCAATACTTCGATGACATCCCCGATATAGTGGCTACTTCCCCTTGCAAAACGGCACCATCCGGCCCATTGGCTCATGGTGATAATTTAGTGGACATCGTCGAGATCGACTTTTCAGGACTTTGCCGTGCAAATTCTCGAAAGCCATAAACTTTCTTGTTGACAAAGTTGGGGGCGCTGAACTCAGCATGAAATTCTCTATCGATTGCCTTTTTAAAAAGTTGCTGGCGTGAAAAGTGAAAATGGCCGTCTTTGACGTTTTCACGTTTTTGACGTGTTTAACGTGGGAATTTGGCGATTTGGAGGGCGGATTCGGCGTTTTCTCGTGAATCTGGATACCTTATAAAAGGCACACTGGCGGGGGTATGGGGAATCTGGAGATCGTAACTTTTTTTCTTAGTTTTCTCTATCCTGATGAGAAGTCGGAGAGTTGGCATCTTTTTTGTTATTGGAAAGAGAAAAACTGTGCTCGCAAAAGTCGTCATTACCTCGGCCAGGCTAATTAGGAACCGAAGTTGGAAAAGATGAGTAAACTGGACGATTTTATGAAGATGGGACGTGAAACAAGAGCCCGAAAGAAGAGCGAGAGCGCATCGAAAGTTCGAGAGCGTAGATCGCTCGCTCTCTCGCGATCGCTTTCGAAACGTGCTCTGTGAGGTCGTTCGGATCGAAACGCCAACAATTACATGCAATACGGCAAGTTTTGGCGGAGCGTGCGCACCTGAGGACGCGAAAGTGCGCACGCGGTCGAGCTGCCCGATGCTCTCGCAACGAGGTTCCGCAAAACCAATAAACGTGGCCACCCCCAGTTGCGAAGCAAGGGCAGCGAGTGAGCGTAAGCGATTGAGCGGCCCGAGGTGGGCCGCGTAGTCAAAACGTTAGTTTTCACGTAGTGTAACGAAGTGAAAACACACTTTTTCGAGACCGTCGAAAACTGTTTTCTCCGACTCGATTTTGCTATGTTTTTTTTGCTTTTATTGTAAACTGGTTTATAGGATCAACTGTTTATATGTGTCTTAACCTACTAAATTTGCCCGAGAGTGTTTTTAACGCTGGCATTTCTGCGCGCTCGCCTTGCCCCCCCAAATGTACTCCTAGTACGAAACTCGACTTCCAGTCAAAGCCGCTGGCTGGCTGTGTCCTTGAACGTGACAGCCGTCGGCAGTCTGCCACTTTTTTTCTTGCTTTGCCATGCCAAATCTTGCTTAAAACTGTTCGCTAGCACGCCCTCCTGCCCATGTATGTATGTGTTCCCTTCCATACGCGATCCCTGCTTCCTATTATCTCCAAATGCCCTTAATTACAAAACTGTCTCCATAGGCGCACTTCGCCATCGGTCATGTCCCTCGACTACCCCGAACCCTCCGTCGACGAAGTAATCAGCTGTCTCGACTTCATCTGGCTCACTGTGGCTTCAACTGCCAAGACGCAGGAGCCCACGGGCATCAAGAGCTTTTATGAGTGAGTTTTCTGATTGTTTTTCACGTTTTTGGAGTTTTAAACTGACGGACGGTTTCTTCAACACAACAGGTCGCTTACCGGCAAAACCCTCGAACCCATCTTCGGCGGCCTCGGCTTTACCTGTCTGGACGACTTCCTGTCCAGTGAGCTCCTGGCCGACCTGATGTCCACCGTCTACGAGAAAACCAAATGGGACGAATTCGCCAAGAAGAAGTACATCGCCAAAAGCTTCGAAGACTGCAAACACATCACGAAGATGATGACGGAGAAGGAGATTGTCGAGCAAAACAGGTTGGTTGGGGTTTTTGGGGGTTGGAAAACTGTCACACCGTGTGTCGAAGAAATGTTTATTAAGCGAAGTCTTATGGATATATTTTTCAGAGAAGAATTGCGCAAGCAAAACCGTGCCGCCAAGTTTGCCACGGAAGAGTTCCAGTTGAAGTCGCTTGAGGTTTGTTTTTGTTTTGTAAACTGTAGTATCTGATCGCACCTTTATATACTATTTTGTAGTTTGCTTTTTGCTTTTTGCTTGTCCTTCATCCTACCCTTTACAGTTCCGCGAAACCCTGATCCGCCTGGTCCACATCCTCGAACGCGAAAATGAAAAACTTACCGGGAACAGCGAAGTCAGCTGGCAATCCATCCAAACGGCCTGGGAGAAAAGTTTCAACGAAAAGCTCAACCGTGCTCGGCTCCGAGACGCCTTTCCGTCCGGAAGCCCTCAGGAGATCATACAGCGAACCATGCGCGATGAATTCCACTTTCGTCAAGGCGAATCCGGCATGTTTTGGGTCCGTCTAAAGAAGCCTATGGATGGTAAGATTAGTTATTGGTTTTAAACTGGTGAAATAGCGTACATCCACTGGTTTTCTCACCATTTGATTTACCGTACTTTTCAGAAATCATAAAAGGCTACAACGAAGTCAAGGCTATCAAGTTGCAAACCAACCAGGAGGAGATCGTGAAGGCCCCAACCTTTCGAAATGATCGGTGCCAGTTCATTGATTTTGATCGAGATGTAAGGTTTTTTGGATAAACTGGACCAATTAGATATGTCCCATTAGGCTATTTTTATTGTTTAAATCTCATCCCTATAGGGAAAACTAAAAAATAAACTTTCGCGATCCGCAACTGCTGAATGCTTTCCAACGCCCCTCCGGCTCCCCCATACGTTTCTCCTAAAACCGCCAAATCCGCCGTCGGTTCCCCGAAATCTCGACGTTAAGCCTGATAAACTCGAGAATTCTCGAAATCCGCCAAAAATTTTTGTCACGTTAGCGCCTCCGTAGAAAGAGAATAAGCTCAGCATTTGATGCTGAGTTCAGCGCCCCCAATATTGTACCAGAGAAAGTTCACAGCTTTCGAGTATTTGCATGCTAAATACTGATAATTTGCAAAAAAGGCAAGTCGGTCCGAGTCACCGTACAAAACTTTTGGGGCAATCGGTGGATTCGGCTGATTCTGCACCAGGGGATAGCCAACATACCGGTGATATATGGATTCACCTTCGATTTTTGAATTACGCCCCTTATCACTAATGAGCATGGAGCAAAATTTTAAAAAAGTGAAAAGACGCACTTTTCCCAGGAGATTTGGTGCCAATGTGGCGGGGCACGATGGGGTGATAAGCTAGGGGCTCGATACTTCGGGAGCGGAAACTAGATCGAAAATAAAAAGCTTTAATGTCGGCAAAAGTTGAAAAAGTTAATTTTTACGCCTGTGGCATCCATTTGAATTAAGCTGAGTTTCCTCATGCTTTTAACGGGTGGCGCGCGTTCATTAGGGTGTGTGTGCGAATGAAGCAGGGGCGCAAATGCGTGTTGTAAATGGGGGTTCAGCGATAACGGCTTCTGACTCCAGATTCCCAGTCATCGTTTTTGATGACCATTTGGGGGAGGAGCTTCATTATCGCCGGTGACGCTGGCACGTGCCACCACCTTGGTCACCTCGCCGGACCCGCGCGACGCCATTGCATAACCCCTCGCCGCAAACCCCGCCTTGATGGGTTGTTGGCCGAGTGCAGGGAGCGCTATCCTTGCGATCTCGACGTCGTAGGTTCGAGTCCCTTAATGGTGATAAGTGTTTGCCCATATTTAGTAAGCTTAATTATGTTAATTAGAAGCTAAAGGGGCGGAGTTTAGCCAAAACATGTCAAAAATCTTCTAAATTACGCTATCAAAAATTAAAAAAAAGACTCCGTGTCAGAATTTTACGCTGAATACGAATTTGCTATTAGAATCTCTGCATCTGTGTTTTCGTTTTTTTGGATTCACGGTTTTGTGAATCCAAAAAAACGAAAAAGACTTCTGGATGCCCCGCAATAACGCTTTTGTAGTGCTTTAAGAATCTTCTAAAATCTGTAGTTATTCTCACTTTTGTGACTTAATATAAGTATAGAAGCATCATTTACAACTGACGGAGCGAGCCCTTTGCGCAGAGGGCCGGCCGAAGGCCGGTCCTCGCAGCAAAGGAGCGAAGCGACCCAGCCGCAAGGCTGGTTAAACTGAATCGTCTCTTGCAGCGCAAAAACATGTCCCTGAAGCCAGAAGGCGCCCTAGAAACAGTCACTGCCGCCCCGAAGCCTGCTGATGCACCGGTTCCGCTGATGAAAGTACAAGGTTGGTGATTTTTTGGGTTTTACTTTTGAGATTTTAAACTGAGGGTAATTGGTCCAAGCGAAATGCCATCTTTTTATTTCGATCTTCTAAAAACTGCTGGAGGTTTACAAGATTTGAATTTTAAACTAAGATCCGTCTTTCGATCTGATATTTAATAACTTACTTTCAGTTCCGCCCCCAGTTCGCTCCTCCAACTACAACCGTTCCAAATCGGCCGTCCGAGTCACTTTTTCCAGTGATGCTCCCACTACCAGGCCTCCTTATGCACGGGATTATGCTTCCAGACCGCCTCCGTTCAAGAACAACAGCGCCAGCAACACCAAGCCTCCTGCTCCCCAGCCACCGATGCCCAGAAACCATTCACAACCGCGCAGAAACTTCGAACAGAATCGACCAGATGCCGGTACTGGCACACCATCATCCAGGAACCCTCAAGGCCCATTGAAGCGTCGCTCCAACCGCGGGAACCACCGTGGTCCTGGTCCGTCGTCCATGAACAGAATTCTCGACGCTGCCGACAAACAGATTGCTGAAAAGGCCAAAGAATCGTGGACGTTTGGCAGTCTTCGGAAGGACATTTCTCGTTCGATGGAGTCAGTTTTGGGGAACCCGCCGAAGGTTGAAAACTTTGAGCCGATCAAGCCACGGCTCGAGACTCGGGTTTCGGCCAGGGATGCGCCGTCGCATTTTATGAAGCGGTTTAATCGGTCTTTTTTGGATGGTTGAAAACTGCCGCACGTCCTGTCATGTCTTAGATTGTTATTACTGTTATTTTAATTGTTTGTTGATTTGTTATAAAACTGGGTTGATTCCGTAAGTGAGAGTGAATGCCAATGGATAACACTTTCCAAATTCGAAAAGCACGCCCAAATTGAACATCATTTTTGTCACTCCCCAATGACCATTGTCCAGAAGCCGACCAGCAGTTGTAGTCCAATTGCGGCGACACGAAAAGCCAAAAGCATGCTTGTCACTCGCTGCTGCCATGCCATCGTCAGAAGGCGCGACGAAGTTGACTTCGAACAAAGTTTGCGCCAATTTCCGGAAGCAATGACGCTTGCTTTTCGAAGCCAAGCCGCCGGCTCATTCACGCTGACTGGACACTGGTCAGAGGCGTTTTGTTGGCGCCGGTCCCTCGGGCAAACAAAACAGCCCTGAGGCTATGGGGCTTGCAAAGAAATGCCGCTGGCTGGGTTGGGGTGGTGGACGGCCAATGACGCAATCAAGGGTCAGTTTTGTGGCGGCTTTGGAGATTGGAGAGGGTTGGTGATGGTATTTGTGGTGGGATTGGGAGTTGTTAAACTGGCATGAGCTCTGGGTCGTCTCTTATTGGTAAGTTTTGTCTTAAAAATAAAAAATAAAGGATAAAATTTCGAAATTTTATAAAAATTTTCAAATTTCTACAGTATCCGCACGATTTTTTCTTCAAAAAACTGTGTTCCGTCTGGACTACGATGTATTTTTACCCCTATTTCCACGCCGTGTCCCTCAAATAGCTTCGATCTTGCCTTCCAGCCCCATCCTGCCGGTCACTCTCGACCCTGCAAGCACGCCCTTTTCATCTGGCGCCCCCATTCCATTCGAAAAACGCTTCACATCAACGTGAACGCCTGACCGCTCCCATCCTTGCCCTGCTTGCATCTCGTTCCGGCTGACCGTTGTCCATCATTTCCGTCCTCTTCTCCGTGGTTTTTCTCGACCGACGTCCCCCTTTTTCTGCCCCGACGCCGCTTGCAACAGCCTGAGGCACGGAAAAGAAAAGCCCTGCCTTTGGCTGGCTTGGCCGCGGCAGACACATTGCTCAAGGAAAAACGATGAAAGGGAAAAAGACAAATTGCAACAAACGGCAGGCGTCCTTTCGAGAGTGAGGGAAAGCCTGGGGCAATGGTCAGTCGGCTATGGCTTCGGACAGTCGGTTGTCAAAGGCGGAACACCACACGCACATGGGCTAACGGGCCACGCAGGGAGACGTGTTGGTCATGGGCCGAGAGGCATAGGTCGACTGGAAATGGTGAGACGCACCCCTTGGCATAACTGCACAGTCAAGGGCCGAACGGATGGATGAAAAGCCCTCAGGACATGGGGATGGTGGACTGACCGGTGGCGTTCGAGGTTGGAAGGTCGGGTTTGCGTGTTTTTGGAGTTCATGGACGGATTTGGGTGGGATTTAAACTGGTACATTGATCGTGCTCTGGGGTATACGGTAGAAATTTAATTATTTCGTTAATTTTGCAACTGTCTGATTTGAAATAGACAAATTTGATTTTTTTGATAATAATTTTGGCTAAACTGAAGATCAAATTTAACTTATCACAATCGTTTTTTAGACTTTTATGATAAAACTGTCTCTCGTTGTGGGTATCGACCTTTCACCCCCATTTCATGCCCACTGTCCACCCCAACTTCAAAAAAGCCATGCTTTTCCTTTCAACCTCCCCTTTTCAACAAGTTTAATTTCATTTTTCCCACCTTTCATTCCATATCAAGCAATTTCCCCCCGGTGTTTTGCGTCCAAACACGGAGTCCCCTTTGGTCCGGTCCACTCCCTCCTACCCAAATACCGTCATGGGCGTTTCACTCACCGACGCCGATTGCCTCGAGGGCAAGATTTGTTGTTTGCTCTTTCGCGCCTCAACGGTCACTCGGCTAGCCCTTCCTTCCGTCAACCTTGGGCTTGGCTGGCTGGCGGATGCGTCGATGGTTTCGCAAGCCCGAAGAAGGCTGTGATGGCCAGGTAGGGCTAGCTAGCTAGCTAACCCCGCCAGCTTGATGTGAGCCTCGTTTGCGCAAAACAAAGCCCCGCACACGCGCACCTTTGACTTGACCCCTCAGGCGGGTTTGGCCTTCGCGCGTAGCTCTTCACGTTTTTACCTCGCCCGGCGGGACTGCGGGTGCTTCCGCCTCGGGGCAATCATCGGCCGATGATGCGTTTCCATCCGCCGGCGACGCACTTGGCGGCCTCTGATGGGTGGCCTAAACCGTTTTGATTGCCCAGCCGACTGTGACGTCTGCCTCGAGGCAAGCTTTTGACCCCTCCCCGCCCTCAGCCCACCTGGCCATCATCTTTTTTTCTCAAAATGACTCGTCCCCTGAGGGCCCAAGGGTCAAAACGTGTTGACCAACACCGACCGGACCACCTGCGGATCACCGTCAATTACACGCGCCTCAGGTGGTTCATCCATACCCCCTCAGGCAACCCACACGTGGACGTGAGCCGGGTCAGATTTCATGGGTCGCACTTTTGGGGCTTTCTTCGATCGAGCTGCTCGAAGGTATCAGAATTTCAATGGGTTCTGTGGGCGCGAAGGAACTGTTTGCCATCACACACATTGAAAGTCAAGTCAAACCTGTTTCGGATGCGACGGGACTTCTGATTCAGCGAGTAAAACTTATGTTTGGATAAGACTGGGGAGCGCCGGTGGGCATGTTTCGGTCAAACTTGCTTTTGGTAATGAATAAATTTTGGGGAATTTTAATGGTGAATTAAACTGGGGAGCGTCTGATGTGCGATTTGCATTGTCGTTTTTGGTCTTAGAACGAAAACTGTGCAGTTCGTTGAAGTAGTTTTGCGAGTTTTAACTTTTTAAGGTCTCAACGCGAAAATTTTATTTACGCTTTTTGATTTTCATAATGCAAAAACTGGCTATATTATGTTATCCACTTTTCATTGCAAGTTGGTCCCACCGCGAAAACTCTCTTCACAGCCCATTTTTACAAATCTCACGTTTGTCTCCGTGGAATCGTACCCACTTCTACCACCCCTTTCGCAACTACATTTTTGTTTACCATGTTTCAGTTTGTATTTATTTTTTGTATCTCACCAACAATTTTCTACAATTTCCTTCAATTATTTTTATCCATGCCATGTTTTTATACTTTCCGAAAGGCTCAAATGCCTCATTAGCCCCGACCTTTCCGGCGATTTTTCGACCCCCCTTGAGCTCGCGCATCACACGAAACTTCCGGCTTAATCGGGGTTCACGTCGAACATCATCACCGTTGCAAACGTGCAAAACTTTGTTTTGGCGGAAGCCCTCACTAAGTAACCGTCCTGTCTTCCTCCTGTTTGGCTTGCTTTGCTTTTCAAAGGCTACAGAAACACATTCCGATTATGTTGTGCGCGAACCTCTGCGCTGTCAGCAAAGCCGGTAATTGTAGGGCTTTACGTTAGCCGGGCCGAGCCCCGAAAACACGCTATCCCGCCCTTTGCTAAATTTTGGAAATGAATGAAATGCATTCTTGTTTTGGCGGTGATTTAATGAAAAGCCATCTGGAATGGTCAGGATTTCGAGGTTCTATCATTTGATGTAAACTGTAGCGCGTTGCGTATTGCAATTTGATCATGGTGCCAATCGCTTCAAAATATTGCAAATTAAGTAATCTAAACTGCGTCTCTTCTTTTTGATGTTACATACATACACCTTCGCAAATCTAAATCCCTTCAAACAGCCAAGTAACACCTCAAATCTTAAGAAGGACAAAATTCATTTTCAATTATAAAGACATTTCCGTTCAAACATGAAAGCCTTCCTTTTCCTTTTCGATGTTAGGCATTGCAGGGCAGAGTAGCCACAACACTTTGCGCAGACCTTTACATCCATTAATACGCGAAGTCCTGAGGGCACCAATGCCAAAAGCCATCTTCCGCCAGGATTCAGGGACACGATGAATAAGCGTGGATACAAAGAGGGGATTTGGAAAGAGACGATAAGTATGTCCATTTCAGTCTTGGCCATCTTAAACTGAACGTGTGGACGTATTTGTTTTTTTATTTACCATGTTAAATTTTTGTTAAAAACTGATTTTGGTAATTTGAAGCTAACTTTAAACTTTTAAAACTGATGTAACAAATTGTAGTGGTTTAAAACTGCAACGGTTGTCCAATATTGTCACATCACGCTGGCCAGGTCTTGCTAAACTGTAGATGTAAATTTTTTTTGTAAACGAAAACTAGTTTTGGTATGACACATTTCAACATCATTTTTCTCACAGTTGCAAAAAAAAAAACATCTTTTGCTAAACTGAGGGAATGTAACAAACCTTGGAAGTAAGAACTCGGGTAAGACCCAATACGGTAGTCTATTTACGTTTTTATTATTTTTACAAATACGGATAATCAAAAACTGCAGGCATATCGGTTGTTCTCTTTTCTTGAAAAGCGTTATTTTACTTGAAATGGTCAACGCAAGTTAATCACAATACCATCTTTTTTACACTTTTCACTATTAGCAACTTTAAAAACGTTTGTTAATCAAAAACTGCGTGCAGAGCCACCATGTCCGGTGGAAACTTGCTCAAAAATCTCTAAATGGTCACCACAACTCAATGACCCCTCCATTTCATCACCATTTTATTATTGTTTGCTTTTTACATAATTTATTTTTATCCGCCACACGTGTCCATCCTCCGTCCATCCCATTGCCTCAGGGGCTTCAATAGTATAGTTGGCAAAAAGGCTGAACGCAACGAACGCAAACACGTCGTCGTCCGTCAAAAGAGTGGTCATGGGCCGTTTCCGGATTTACAATTTTTTACCCCTCATCTTCTTGCAGGACAGCCGCAGGGCCTCCGCGTGAGAGAGTGTCCAGTCCGAGAGTGTGTATGTTGTTTTTTATTCGTTCTCGGCTTTTCGGTTTGGTCGGGTTCGTAAAAAAACCGTTTTTCCTCCAAAGTATCGTAAAAACGGCTGTCCCTTGCATGTAGATGTACATGTAGATGCCCTCGAGGCCTTTGAAGTTCCTCCACTGTCCGAAACGAACGTGTCCATCATATTGCCTCTGGCTGCAGAAAAGCGAAACCGGACAAAGGCGGAGCGTTTTGCTTGTTTGTCTCCCCCAGGAGGTCCGATACGTTCGTCCTCTCCACTGGGCCATGGTGATAACGAATGATGACGATGGCATTGCAATGCGAAGAAGAAAAAGAGAAGAAGAAGAGTGTCCAAAGCAAAAAAGATAGTACTAGCAAAGAAGATGCGACGCAGCTTGACTGACAAAAACAAGCTTCCAAATAGCCGATGGCCGCCAACTGGCATGAGTCCGAGGGGATGTCAGGCCTAGTCGACACATGCATGGCATTATCAGAAAAGACGAAGAACACACCGTAGGCGGAACGCTTTCACATGTCCAGCAGCGTTTTGCAAGCCCTGAGGGTAGTAGTGGCTAGTTGTTGTTGTTTTTGTTATTGTTCAAAAAGGATAGCTGTTTTTTCGACGGCTTCATTCTCGAATGCCATGGCCATTGGGATTTGATCGTAGGCGGAAAAGGAGTGCCACAAACAAGCTATGGGCCAGTTAGTTAGCTGTTTTTTGGGTCGTAGTGGGCAGTTGGACGTGGTTGGAGGGAGGAAAGCGTGGTCATGACGCCATGTTTATGTTGTTATCATAGTGTGAAAACTGTTCCGACTATTTTTCTTGGGGTTTTTTTTGTTCGAATTTTTAAAAAGTACTAAACTGAAATTTGGTAATGCCCGTTTTTATCGTCAAAATTTACTAAACTGTCACCAGTTACAGTATGAAAACAATTTTCAACTTGCTTATTTTTATTGTTAAACTGGCGTAACTCTCTTTCGCCGCAAACATTAGCCCTGTCCATCGAAATGCCGTCCCCTTTCCGTCTCTGATTTCCATTGTCCACATGTATCTCTCCTGTGTCCATTTGGACGTGTGGCTCCTCTCGGCGGCCCCGAAACTCCAGAACAAACATTTTTTCCGGCCCCCATCTCTTTTTTCACCCCACCGGACATCACGGAGCTCAAATTCCAGCTGTCCATGCCGAAAGTCCACTACCCCTGGGCAGTAGTCGGGAGAGATCCGTTAACACATGGCATTCGTCTCGACCGGCCGCCTGAACTGAGTGACCACTGCCTCAGGCATTCTTTTTTCTCCGTGTCCTTGACTACGAACGCAAATATCGCCCTTTCCGACGTCCACTTGATTGTCGGGTCCCCGCTTTTTACGTGTTTCCCAACTGCCCACTGGCTATTTTGCTATTCTCGGCGCTCGCTCGCGCCCTCTGGCTTTGAAAAACTTTTTTCAACCTCACATCAGCGTCAACTTCGAGAAAAACCGTCGTCATCATCATTTTGCAAAATGCGGCAACACCCTCTGTTCTGCGTTGCTTGCCGTCGGCGGTGGCGGCGGTCGTCAAAATATCGCCCTCAGGCAATGAACGAGAATGAAAAACCCCTGCAAGCTGGACGTGCCTCTGTTTGTTTGACCGAGAGCGCCTGCCTGGCCAGAGGCGAGAAGAAATGAACGTTCGGTCATTCCCACACGTTTCGGATGGACATTCGGACATTATGCAAGCAACAGGAGGCCGACATGGCCGAGCCTTCACAGCTGTGGCCCACCAACGGCTTCGACGCTCGAATGCCCCTCATCCCATCTCCGTATAGGTCACGTGGAAGGCCAAATCGTAGGCATGTGTGTGTCGCTGCCTTCTGTCAAGCTGGCTTCGAAGCCGAGTGCCACAGCCAGCCGGAAGAGGCCTTTGACCGACGGTCAGTCACGCGCTTAACGGCCTTTTTTCTTTGAGGCCGGAAAAAACCTCGGCAGGCAAAAATGAAATCCTATTATTGCGACGGACTGAAAATAGATACTTTCCAGTGGCACTGGCTTTCAATGCGTCAAATGCCAGATTTCACAATTGTACAGAATCCTTTCCAAATGCTAGTATTGTAAACTGCTCTTACGTTCGTCTGACGAAATTATCATCTCCAAATCACCCCATCAATCCATCTTTTTCGCGAAATATGTGCGAGAAACAAATTGCAACAAGTCAACCCAAAACAATTTCGCTGAAAAAGCCATTAATCTTGTAATCACCGTTTTTTTCCTACGTGCCAGCGCCCATAAGCTTCCATCGTTTTGATCGTTATCTCGAAATTGGGCGCTCCGACCCCCTAGTTAACACCACATACCTACCATCAGGCGGGTTACTGTACCTTCTTGGAAATCATTCGCCCATTGCGCGAAAATAAAACAACTGAAATCGCCGTCTGTGATCAAACCCTTCGACTTGGGGCGTCTTTTGCAACATTTTTTAGATTCTACAGTTGCCAGGGGCCTGACCATCAATGCGCTATGTATGACTTTTGTGACCGCAACGAGGAACAGGGTCATCATGATGTGCGGCGGAGGTTCGGAGCGCGACCAGGGGCGTTGATTAATGGCCTCTGATGATCTCATCAGACGCGTCTGAGGGATGGGGGGACGAGATGCTATCAGAACGGCGCGATCGGGAGTCCGCAATATCCTCGCGCAGCAATCATGAAGATTGGCGTTGACCTTGGATGACCTTTTTGGGGTGGTGTGAGGGTAGGGAGGGGGCGGAGCTTGGGTAATTGT